>JBBGZY010000254.1:5805000-6405000 GCA_037952925.1 Lithobates clamitans
GCAGCCAGTGAGTAGATGATGGTACCAGACAGATGAAAGTCTAGCTCATGAGTTTTGCCTGTCCAGTCCTGTTCTATCAGGGATGGTGGTTTGAAATACCAGTTATACGCAGGCATAGGTGATGTGTAAGAATAAGCATACATACATGGTATATGACTAAATAAAACTTCTTGAACCAGATCCGTATTGCCTTAGTTGCTTTTGCAAGAAATGACTAGATTAAATCAAACTTTACACCCAAGTATTTAACATGGTAAATATATTGAGAATATTGTAAACAAAACAAAACAAAAAAAAAACAACTAAGCAAAAGCCGTAAAAACTGCATGTAAAAAAAAATGATCTCTAGATCCAGAAATCAAGAGCTAAGATTAAATGCATATCTTGATTTTTCCTTTAAAAACTTTATTGGCATTGCCTCTTTCACCAACTGAATTGTTTTATTGGTTATTGAAGATGTTTTGATGAATAGAGGAGTTCTGAAAGCAGAAAAGGCCATGGCTGATGTGGAGATGTTAAGATTTGTGCCCGTGTCTCTGGATCCATTGATTTGTTCTGACATGTAGGTGTCCGCTGCTTGTGCATTTGCGATTGTAGGCTCAGCATGAATTGCAGAGATCTGTAAGAAGTGTATTTTAAAGCTAAACTCCAGGCAATGTGGGGAAAGGTTAGGAACTTTGTCAGGTCCTGTGGGGAGTTTTCCCTTCTTGTTTTATTTATAGTCTTCTCACATAGACCAAAAGGACATCTCTCAAATGTGAACAGACAACATCAGAAGCACACTTAAATCCTAAACGCAGGCAAAATCAAAAACAGAAAAATCAGCACAAGGGACATTACTTCCAGTCAGTAGGATGTCTCCCTTGTGCTGTTTCCTCTGCTGTTAGGAGTAATCTTCCTCCGTCCACCTGACAAAACCTGACGTCAGTTTTAACCTTTCCTCACGCTATCCTTAACTAAAGAAAAAGTTTGAAGCTAGGCTTTAAAATAGTTGGACAGAGAGTTCCTCCGTCTCTTCAGCTACTTCTTGTTTATATACATACCGGTGGGTTTTTCAGAGCATGGTGAGCAATCTCTTGGCTTGCATTTACATCCTGCTGTTCTACTGAGAAAATTAGATCTGACAGCCGCTACAGGGCATTTTTGGGAGATGTAGAAGACCCCTTTCACACTGAGGCTCTTTTCAGGCTTTTTAGCGCTAAAAATAGTGCCTATAAAGTGCCTGAAAAGCACCTCTCCTGCCTCCCCAGTGTGAAAGCCTGAGTGTTTTCACACTGGGGTGGTGCGCTTGCAGGATGGGAAAAGTCATGCAAGCGGCATCTTTGGGGTTTGTATACACCTCTGCCAAAACGCCCTGCCCGTTGAAATGAATCGGCAGCGTTGCCGAAGCGCCTGCAAAGTGCTTTGGCAGCACCACAACATGGGCGCTTTTAATTCTTTGTTCGGCCCATAGCAGGGGTTAAAAGTGCCCCGATAGCTGCTTAAAAGTGCTGCCAAAACAACAGTAAAGTGACGCTAAAACTAGCAGCGTTTTACCGCTAACGCCAGGCGCTTTCATTGTGAAAGTAGCCTAAAGGTTTCTGCTTTCTTGCCGAGTGGTCCCCCTAGTGGCAACTTCTGTACTAGCACAGCAACCTGTAATACATACTTTGGTGTGGGAAGCGCATTGGTCCCTTCAAATAATGTAGAGCTTTCCAATTAGTTATTTGTGTAGACTGCAGGGGCGGTAAGACGTAAAGAGCTCCACATGCTTATCAATTACACACTCTGATGTTGGAAAAAAAAAATAGAATCTGATTTCTTCTGGCTTAAACTTTTTGAGTCAGTGGTAGCATAGTTTCTACCTCTTTTCAACGCGGGATGTTTTCCTTTCTCTGCTTGCATTCTCCATCACATAAACAAAATTTGAGTGGGACCCTGTGTAACGGTCACATCAGGTGGTAGGCTCAGGAATGCAGTGCTGTGGAGTCATCAAGGTTTTTAGAAAACCACCAGGCAAACCATTTATTTGCTCAGTGCTTTAGCTGTATTTACTGTGACTTTCCTAATTCTGGCAACAGTTAGTACACATTGGATAGGTTTGTTGTATGATAGTAAATCTCTAAGGTTTTTTGGGTGACACGAAAAGATTAGTAAAAGATTTTTTATAATTTAAAGAGATGACAGAAATGTACTGTTATTTCTTTGATGTGTGTGTTTGGTTTTTTTTTGCAGGGTATCCAATTTCTTCTCGAAAATGACTTATTACAGAACACACCAGAAGACATAGCGCAGTTTCTTTACAAAGGAGAAGGCCTGAATAAAACTGTCATTGGTGACTACTTGGGAGAAAGGTAATGTGATATCCAGAATATTATCTGTTACTCAGATGTCACAGGCATAGATGAGATCTCTTTACCCAAACTCAACAAAGATCTCCGTGATATGTCCAATTCTAGGCTAACATTTTGAATATTGACTTGAAACTCTTCGCTAACATTTATGCTACTAGGCTGAATGTCTTTATTGCTCGCTATACATGTTGATACATTGAGTTGCGTTTGTGCCTAAGAGGCAAGCTTCAAATCAGATTAGGAGAGCCGTTCATCTAATCTCTATTTTACAGTCCTTTTGGGACCGAAACGGATAGCGGAAAGGAATATTGCTGTCATTGGATATCCGGAATGCATTTGACATAGTCTTGTGGGATTACCTCTTTCAGATTCTCCTGAGTTGGCTCTTCGGGCCCAAATTTATGGCTTTTCTTCAAACATTGTATAGTAATCCCTTAGAGCAGACACAGTTTAAGGAATATCTTTCAGAACCCATTTCCATGGCATCTGGGACTCTACAGGGTTGACCCCTTTTGTCTCTCATTTATCATTGCCATCGGGACCCTGGCCGTAGCCATCCGGTGCCACCTGGATATTTTAGACATGGACAGCAGGCACAAACAGCATATATATGCTCTGTTTTCCAGCGACTTGCTTCTCTTTCTTCACCACACATCTGCAAAGAAATTGCAATTGATTTCCTCTTTCCTTGTTTTACTGTAGCCCCATTCACATGTCTGTGTATGTGCCAGTATGGCAATAGTTACAATTTCTGTCTTTTTTTTGTCAGTATCCCATAGTAGGGCATTTCCTTCCACTTCCTGTGCTGAAAACACAACAAAGTAAATAGGCATCTCTTCAAAGTAGAGATATTAGGTTGGCTATACACAAATTTTTGTTAGTATTTTCTTTTCTAAGAAAGCTTGTTAAATCTTCTATTCATTAGTGGGATCCAAGCAACATTTGTTTTTGACTACAGCAATTAGAAAATTTTGAAGGATCTCAAACACCTTTTTAATGGCTTATATATGCTCTTCATTCAGTAGTCCATTCATTCCAAAATCAAATGTTCAAAAGCAAATGAGATTTTAAAGTATATTCGAATGACATTCATCAAGCTGTCAAATGTTTTGAACATTTTTACACAAAAGTTTATTAGAACACGTATCCCTGTTGAAGATTTTCTCTCTTAAGGTGGCCATACATGGATCGAAACTTGACCAGTTCAGCAGGGCCTAGTCAAATTTCAAACCATGTATGGGCATGTGGTAAAAAAGTGGATCTACCAATCAACTTCTGTGCAACCATTCTGTCAGGTTTCCCCTGCTCGATCAGCTCTGCAGGCTATAGCCAGCAGCGCTGATCAGTGTATTCTGATGGTGGGAAAATCTCCCCGCTGCCAGAATGCAAAACATCAGTGAGAGGATTCCCCAATCCACATCAAGTTTGTGGATGGGAAAATCGAGAATTTTTTTTCTGTTCAAGCCGCTTGTTGAACAAAAAAAAAAAAAAAAAGATTGACCCCTCTATGGGCTGCTTTACTGTTCTGTTCTTGTAGATATACTGTATTTTAAGCTTGACATAGATGTACATTTCCTTAGAGAATTTCTAAGATGTTTTCTAACCTACATTTTTGGAGAAACTGTATTTTGGGTCATAAGCTAGCATGTCTGTAGTATCTGGTACTTGCATGTTATTATTTATGACTTTGCCCAATGTTTTAGATGAGGATCAGACTTTTTTGAACTACTGTACTATGTAATAAGTTTAGATTTTTGACATCTGCAACAGTTGGGGTGGGGCTTATCCCTTGTCCTTACCCAGTTTATTTTGAGCAGCGGCTATCATTTCTTAAGGAGTTAAATGTCACTGTCCTAGTAATTTGCTTGGTTGAGCTACACAGATTGTTGGCATAACAGACCTTGAGCATGCTTTGTTTGCCTGTATTAGAATAGCATACATTCCTGTTCGTCAGACTTCACCAGGAATGTTGGCAGATGACCAGCAAAGCTGTTTTCTTTGCTTTTGCACAAATGCACAGTCTGTGGCACTTTCAGGAAGTAGTGTCTATAATTCCAGTTAAGGAGGTAAAACCCATCAGTGTGGCTGCGTGTGGGTTTTGTCTCCTCCAGTTACAGAATTCTTACCGGTGGTGAATTTCTTCTTGTTGGCATTTGCTTATATTGCCTTTATTATTAGCGTTAACTGGAATAAGTGTGACACAGTGAAGCTTATTTATTTAGTAAAAATTTCTTGACAAAAGAAAAAGATGTATTTTCAGTTGCGTGCTTTATTTTCTAGTCGGGGCTAAAAAAATTACAACGGTGTAACACCTTTGCCTAAAACTGATCCTTGAGTTTCTTGTGTTGAAAAGGGACATTTTTTTGCTGCTTTTACATTTTGTTTTGTAATTTAAGGGGTTGTATCGCCACTGGCATTACACTGTGTGCACAATTATTAGGCAAGTGAGTATTTTGACCAGCTCATCTATTTTTATGCATATTTCCCAACTCCAAGCTGTATAAACTTGAATGCCTATTGGATTAAAGCATATCAGGTTATGTGTAATGATGGAGGGTGTGGCCTAAGGAGATCAACAGCCTATATCAAGGTGTGCATAGTTATTAGGCAGCTTCTTTTCCTCAGGCAAAATAGTTAAAATCTTTTTGGTCCGACTTTGAAAAGTAAAAAAATTGTAAAAAGTCTTTCAGGGGGATGTAGCACTCTTGAAATTGCTAAGATATTGGGGCGTGATCACGGAACCATTAAACATTTTGTTGCAAAGAAGTCAACAGGGTCGCAAGAAATGCGTTGAGAAAAAAAGACGCACATTAACTGCCAAAGATTTGAGAACAATCAATAGTGAAGCAACCAGGAACCCATTATCCTCCAGTGCAGTCATATTCCAGAACTGCAACCTACCTGAAGTGCCCAGAAGTACAAGGTGTTCAGTGCTCAGAGACATGGCCAAGGTGTAAGGAAGGCTGAAACCCGGCCACCACTGAACAAGACACATAAGTTGAAACGTCAAGACTGGGCCAAGAAATATCTAAACACAGATTTTTTTAAAAAAGTTTTATGGACTGATGAGATGAGAGCGACTCTTGATAGACCAGATGGATGAGTCTTTCCCTGGATCAGTAATGGCACAGAGCTCCACTTCGTCTCAGACGTCAGCAAGGTAGAGGTGGGGTACTGATATGGGCTGGTATTATTAACGATGAGCTGGTTGGACCTTTTTGGGTTAAAGATGGACTCAAAACCAACTCCCAAATTTACTGCCAGTTTTTAGAAGACATTTTCTTTAAGCAGTAGTACAGGAAAAAGTCTATCTTTCAAGAAGACCATGATATTTATGCAGGGCAATGCTCCATCGCATTAATCAAAGTACTCCACTGCGTGGCTAGCCAATAAACACCTTAAAGATGGAAGAATGACATGGCCCCCTTCCTCACCTGACCTAAACCCTATTGAGAACTTGTGGGCCCTTCTTAAATGGGAGATTTATGGTGGAGGAAAACAGTACACATCTCTGAACAGTGTCTGGGAGGCTGTGGTTGCTGCTGCAGAAAAAGTTGATCATCAACAGATCAAGAAACTGACAGACTCTATGAATGGAAGGCTTATGACGTGTTATTGAAGTGTGGCTATATAGGTCACTGATTTTTTTATTTTTTTTTTAAATGTCAATTTGTTAAAGTGAGAATAATAAACAAGTGAGGTGGGAACATTTTCAGTTTTTATTGAGTCTCGGTTCACACTGGTGTGATGCAGGAACCACACGATTCCTGTGCGGGTTCCCGCATCGCATTTGACTCGCAGGAAGTTCAGACTGGCATCTGTGAACTGTTGCAGGTGTCAATAAAAACTTAATGATACCTCCAAATTGGTTCGCAGAACGCAGTGCGAACTGTGGAATCGTATCGCGATCCGAGTGCGGACCAAATAAAAGGGTCGTGCACCATTTCCTGTTTATAAGTGCGTACTCTAGCTAGCTGATTGCTAAGGAAGGAGACACCCATGCAAGCTGTGTGCATCCATTCAAACAAGGTGCCTGGCCAAGCCACATCCTTGCTCCCTCCCTCCACACAGCTGCGGGAGCCAATTGTTTCCCTACCATCAGTGCCTCCTTTACAACTCGGAAGCTTGAAGAATGGTGCAGATGGTAGGCTACCCAGCAACACTTACAAGACACAGTAGGTAAGTGTGGGGACTGGGGGTTGTAAATATACTGGGACATTTTTACTCCATTTATTTATTATTACAATTTTTTTTTCCGTATGTGGAAATGGTAGCTTCCCCCCCACCCCCACCCCGCACCACCCCCCCCCTCATTTTGCCATGGATTTTGCATGTTTCATGATCTAGTCATAATATCCCAGATAATTTTTTGACTTTTTTTTTTTTTTTTTTTTACGGCTCTGCTTATGTTTATAAATTCAGTAAATCATGTTCTTGGCAGACACCTGTTGTCACTTGCGAGTCCCTGAATGCCCCTGTTGTGTAATCTTGTAATCTTTTACCCACACTCCGGCTCAGGAATGGGGACATGTGTTAAAATGTTTTAGTAGCCAACACAGTGCAAGTCAGCTGCCACTTAACCCTAGTGCCTATGTGTAAGTAGTGTATGAAACTTTATAATACAACAAGCTTGTTTAACAAAGAAGTTCTGCATTTCATTTCCTGTATTATGCCAATTTACCACATTAAACTTCTAAATATCAACTACTTGTAAAATGTGTGACTATTGTTATGTCATACTTGTATACAATGTCAACAGAAAGCTTTGACAATCATCTTGCTGGTGTGAATAAAGACTAATGGTAGGGCTGCAATGGACCTTTCTTGGTAGAATGTTGGTTCATTACCATTGGCACAAAGTATACTTTTAACCCTTCGGATGACCCGAACACTTAACCTCCTGTTCACTTGGATTTTAAATCTTAACACGACTAATAAAATAAACTTTTAACTTCTCCCTCAACATCTAACCAAACCCTGAAACTTAACCACTACACTTCTCCTGAACCTAACACTTTTCCCTTTACCCCTTTCTTGTCTTTGCCTTCAGCTTTTAACTTAACCCAAAGCCCGATTCCTAAAATCCCACTTGGGTTGTAACATTTATTTATTTTTTTTTGATGGAATGGGGAAGAGTTAGGACCCCCAGTCAGGTTTTTATTGCTGTCTGTTTTTCCATTGGTGAATTCACCTCTCTATAATTCTCCTGGTGACCATGTTCACTGGAAAAGAAAATAAGGTAAAATCAAATATTTTGTGTTGTCGCCAAAATTGGATTTTCCAATGAGGACACTTGTTTGGGTGACATCTGCCCAAAGATATTCTTTACTTTAAAGATATTTCCTCCCACTTTCTGTTATGTCTCCAAAACCTAGTGAAAAATGGACAGCAAATAGAAAAAAAATATATTTTTCTTAATATGTTCCTTGTTTTTAACAGTTCCTGTTTTTTTTTTAAACTGTACACCTTTTCAGCTCTGAAAGTGACATTTTCTGCCACTCGGGTTCCTTCTCACTGAATCCAACTCTTAGAATAGGTGTTCCAGGCATCAGATATCAAACTATTTTATTTTCATACCAAATATACAGTACTTAAAGTGATACTAACGTCTACTTTTTTTCCTTTAAAAATGTAAAAATAATAAACATGTTATACTTTCCTGCTCTGTGCAGTGGTTTTGCACAGAGCAGCCTAGATCCTCTTCTTCCTGGGTCCCTCACTGGCACTCCTGGCACATCACTCCTGCCCCCACAGCAAGCATCTGGCAATGATTAAGCACAACAGTGTGAAACACGTTTGCTAACCTCCTGGGAGCGATTTGTGAATTGTCTGTCTCTATTTTTAATGGATTTACAATAAAGGGTTACATTTTTTTTATGCTGGAACTGCCACCATTCTTCCTTCATTCTCCATTTGGCTGTGGACCAGGCAGGCACCCGGCTTTATACAGCAGCAGAGAATCTCATGGGTACCCTGTGAGCAGTACGCCTTTCTGACTTCCTTCTATTGCTATGGGGGCACCTGTACCAAGCCACTGCTCTGTGTGTCCATTCAGACACTGAGCCGCGGCTTGGCCCCGCCCCCTCTCTCTCCTCATTGGTTCACTGACTTTGACAGCAGCAGGAGCCAATGACACCCCCTGCTGTCTCAACCAAGGAGGGAGTCCCGGACAGCCGAGACTCTCGTGTAGGGATGAGCTTCGTGTTCGAGTCGAACCCATGTTCGACTCGAACATCGGCTGTTCGGTCATTCGCCGAATTGCGAACGATATGGGCCGTTCGCGCCAAATTCGTGTGGCGCGTCACGGCCCATAATTCACTGCGGCATCGCAGTGCATTGCTGGCTGATGATTGGCCAAGCATGCACTATGACCCGCATGCTTGGCCAATCACAGCGCCGTCAGTAGAGAGAGCTGTAATTGGCCAAAGCCAGGGTGGCTTTGGCCAATTATGGCTCAGGGGATTTAGTACACGCCCCACACTATATAAGGCCGCCTGCACGGCGGCCCTGTGTAGTGTGTGTTCCGGTGTGCTAAGAGATAGAGAGAGAGAGAGACAGTGTCATTTGATTTGAGTTAGATAGATTAGGCAGAACAGTCAGTCAGTTAGCTGCACTTACAGTGTATTGTGTATATATATGCATCCCAGGTGTTGCATATATATATATATATACACTGTATTCAGTTTAGCTAGATCCGTTCCTGTTATCTTCTATCTAGACTATTTACATTTAGTGCAGTGCGTCCTGCTCACAGTGTTCAGCTAGATCCGTTCCTGTTATTTACATTTAGTGCAGTGCGTCCTGCTCACAGTGTTCAGCTAGATCCATTCCTGCTATTTACATTTAGTGCAGTGCGTCCTGCTCACAGTGTTCAGCTAGATCCGTTCCTGCTATTTACATTTAGTGCAGTGCGTCCTGCTCACAGTGTTCAGCTAGATCCGTTCCTGCTATTTACATTTAGTGCAGTGCGTCCTGCTCACAGTGTTCAGCTAGATCCGTTCCTGCTATTTACATTTAGTGCAGTGCGTCCTGCTCACAGTGTTCAGCTAGATCCGTTCCTGCTATTTACATTTAGTGCAGTGCGTCCTGCTCACAGTGTTCAGCTAGATCCGTTCCTGCCATTTACATTTAGTGCAGTGCGTCCTGCTCACAGTGTTCAGCTAGATCCGTTCCTGCTATTTACATTTAGTGCAGTGCGTCCTGCTCACAGTGTTCAGCTAGATCCGTTCCTGTTATTTACATTTAGTGCAGTGCGTCCTGCTCACAGTGTTCAGCTAGATCCGTTCCTGCTATTTACATTTAGTGCAGTGCGTCCTGCTCACAGTGTTCAGCTAGATCCGTTCCTGTTATTTACATTTAGTGCAGTGCGTCCTGCTCACAGTGTTCAGCTAGATCCGTTCCTGTTATCTTCTAGACTATTTACATTTAGTGCAGTGCGTCCTGCTCATAGTGTTCAGCTAGATCCGTTCCTGCTATTTATATTTAGTGCAGTGCGTCCTGCTCACAGTGTTCAGCTAGATCCGTTCCTGCTATTTACATTTAGTGCAGTGCGTCCTGCTCACAGTGTTCAGCTAGATCCGTTCCTGTTATCTTCCTACTGACAGGCAGGCTTGTCTGGTTACAGTATATAAAGCTACCTGAAGAAAATTACAGGTGTTCTATCCCAGCTTAGTGCAGCTACAGGCCATTAGTATGTCTGGAAGGCCAAGAAGGAGAGGCAGACAGTCACAAGCCAATAAGAGAGGGCAAGCAGGCTCTGTGTCTAGTGCTGGTCGTGGAGACGGTGCATCCTCATCAGCACGTGGCCATGGGACACGCTTGGCCTTTTTTTCGGGCAGGTGGCCGTGTTGAGCCGCAACATGCGGAAGACTTGGTCGAGTGGATGACCAAGCTGTCCTCATCCTCCTCATCCTCTCTCACCCATGCCCAGGGTGCTTTGTCTGGCAAAGCAGCGGCCTCTTCCCTCAGCTCAATGTCATCAGTGACTCCTTCCCTAGCTCCACCATGTCCTCATGAGGATTCCCTCGAACTGTTTGACCACAGTGTTGGGTACATGCTCCAGGAGGATGCCCAGCGTTTGGAAGGCTCTGATGATGATACTGAGCTCGATGAAGGCAGTAACATGAGCACGGACAGAGGGGGTGCCCAAGAAGGACAGCAATCTGGCAGTCATGCTCCCCCTGCTGCAGCATACTGCCAGGTTTGCTCCAGTGATGAGGAGGGAGGGGATGATGAGGTCACTGACTCAACGTGGGTGCCTGATAGGAGAGAGGAGGAGGAGGAGGAGGAGGAGGAGGAGGCGGCACATCACCAACGAGGCAGGATGCCCTCCAGGGGCCAGCCTAAGGGCAGCACATTGACTGCATCACACCCCAAAGCTCCACATGTGCAGGGCGCTGCAGTCTCTGCGCGTTATTCAAAAAGTTCTTTGGTGTGGGCCTTTTTTGAGACGAGTGCATCAGATCGCACCGCTGCTATTTGCAACATATGTCTCAAGCGTATCTCGCGTGGCCAAAACATCTCCCGCTTGGGTACCACATGCTTGACCAGACATATGTTGACCTGCCATGCAGTTCGTTGGCAAGCGTATCTAAAAGACCCACACCAAAGAACAAAGAGGATCTCTCCTTGCTCCTCATCAGCTGAGATTTCCAACCCCACTAGACCTTCAGTCCTCTCTGAGACCTGCAGTGAGAGGAATGAAGGTGTAGAATTAGGTGTGTCACAGCCAAGTACTTGTGGGCAATCTGCTTTTGGTACACCGACGTCAGATTGTACCAGGCAAATTTCCCTGCCCCAGCTGCTGCACCGCCGAAAGAAGTTTGCTCCCAACCATCCACATGCCCAGCGGTTGAATGCTAGCTTGGCAAAATTGCTAGCACTTCAACTGCTGCCTTTTCAGTTGGTAAACTCTGCCCCCTTCCGTGAGTTTGTGGAATGTGCGGTTCCTCAGTGGCAGGTACCCAAACGCCACTTTTTCTCACGGAAGGCGATTCCGGCTCTCTACCGGCATGTGGAAGGCAATGTCCATGCCTCGCTGGACAGGGCGGTCAGCGGTAAGGTGCATATTACCGCTGACTCATGGTCCAGCAGGCATGGACAGGGACGTTACCTAAGTTTCACGGCGCATTGGGTGACTCTGCTGGCAGCTGGGAAGGATGCAGGACAAGGTGCGGTAGTGTTGGAGGTTGTTCCGCCACCACACCTCCAAAATGCTGATTGTGACACACCTCTCTCCTCCACCCCCTCCTCTTCTTCTTCCTCCATGGCCTCTTCCTCGGAACCAGCGGTGCTCCGTAGGCGTTCAAGGGGCTACGCAAGTACGCAGGCCAAAAGATGCCATGCGGTGCTTGAGCTGGTGTGCTTGGGGGACAGGAGCCACACTGGGGCAGAGGTTCTGTCAGCTCTGCAGGGGCAGGTTCAGAGGTGGTTGACGCCACGCCAACTTAAGGCAGGAATGGTGGTTTGCGACAATGGCACCAACCTCCTCTCTGCCCTCCGACAGGGACAAAGGACCCATGTGCCCTGTTTGGCTCACGTCCTTAACTTGATGGTGCAGCGGTTCTTGGGCAGGTACCCGGGCTTACAGGATGTCCTGAGGCAGGCCAGGAAAGTCTGTGTGCATTTCCGCCGGTCATATAATGCCAGTGCTCGGCTGACGGACCTCCAAAAGGAGTTTAACCTGCCCAAGAACCGCCTAATCTGTGACATGCCCACCAGGTGGAACTCAACGTTGGCCATGCTGCAGCGGCTGCACACGCAGCAGAGGGCCATCAATGAGTACCTGTGCGACTATGGCACCAGGACAGGGTCAGGGGAGCTTGGTTTTTTTTCCCCACGCCAGTGGGCCATGATCAGGGATGCATGCACTGTCCTGTCACCATTCGAGGAGGCCACGAGGATGGTGAGCACTGACAGTGCATGCATCAGTGACACTGTCCCCCTTGTCCACCTGTTGGAGCACACGCTGCGTGGAATAATGGACAGGGCACTTGAGGCAGAACAGAGGCAGGAAGAGGAGGAATTCCTTAGCTCTCAAGGCCCCCTTTATCCAGACAGTGTTCCTGCGTGCCCGCCGATCACACAGGAAGAGGAGGAGGAGGAGGAGGAAGATTGTGTCAGTATGGAGGTGGAGCCTGGCACTCAGCATCAGCAGCAGTCTTTAAGGGATCAGTCCCAAGGAACACATGGACTTGTACGTGGCTGGGAGGAGGTGGCTGCGGACGTTGTTGTCCTTAGTGACCCAGAGGACTCCGGACCGAATGCCTCAGCAAACCTACGCTGCATGGCCTCCCTGATCCTGCAAAGCCTGCGTAAGGATCCTCGTATTCGTGGTATCAAGGAGAAGGACCAATACTGGCTGGCAACCCTCCTTGATCCACGTTACAAGGGTAAGGTTGCGGACCTTATCTTGCCATCGCAGAGGGAGCAGAGGATGAAACATCTTCGGGAGGCCTTGCAGAAAGGTCTGTGCAACGCGTTCCCAGAGACTGGGAGGTTACAAACTCCTGTTTCTGGACAACGTGTTGCTGAGGCTTCGGTCAGTCAAAGAAGGAGCGGTGGAGAAGGTGGCCGTCTGACCGATGCGTTCAGACAATTTTTTGGTCCGCAGCCCCAAGGTATGATCGGTTCCAGCAACCATCGCCAGCGTCTGTTTTACATGGTGCAGGAATACCTAGGGGCAAGATCAGACTTGGACACCTTTTCCACCGAAAATCCTCTGGGTTACTGGGTCTTGAGGATGGATCACTGGCCAGAGCTTGCACAGTATGCAATTGAGCTACTGGCCTGTCCTGCATCCAGCGTTCTTTCGGAACGCACATTCAGTGCTGCTGGAGGCGTGGTAACCGATCACAGGGTGCGTCTGTCCACCGACTCGGTCGATCGGCTGACCTTCATAAAAATGAATCAGTCTTGGATCACCACCAGCTACCAAGCACCTGATGCAGATGTAACCGAATAATTTTTTTTGAAATCTCAGATCCCTTCAAAGACTGCCTATGCTGATGCTGAGTGACTATCCCTGAGTAATTATCCTCTTCCTCCTCAATCATCACGCTGATAGTTTGTAAGAACATTTTTGGTTCTGGGCGCCACCACCAGTGCCTAAGGCACAATTTTTCAGCCCCTGTTTAACAGGGGCGTGTAATTACAATTTTTGATGTAATACTTTGCAGCAGGGCTCGTTCCTGCATTCCAACTAGAGTGTCTGTGAGGGGTTGCAGTGTTGTGGCACCAGCACCAGTGCCTAAGGCCCAATTTTTCTGCCCCTGTCTAACAGGGGCGTGTAATTACAATTTTTGATGCAATACTTTGCAGCAGGGCTCGTTCCTGCGTTCCAACTAGAGTGTCTGTGAGGGGTTGCAGTGTTGTGGCACCAGTGCCTAAGGCCCAATTTTTCTGCCCCTGTCTAACAGGGGCGTGTAATTACAATTTTTGATGCAATACTTTGCAGCAGGGCTCGTTCCTGCGTTCCAACTAGAGTGTCTGTGAGGGGTTGCAGTGTTGTGGCACCAGCACCAGTGCCTAAGGCCTAATTTTTCAGCTCCTGTTCAACAGGGGCATGTAATTACAATTCTTGATCTAATATTTCACAGCAGGGCCCTGTGAGGGCTTACAGTGTTATGGCCACAGCAACACCTAAGGCCCAAATTTCTGCTGAGTATATAGGGCAGGACCCTACTTTCAAACATCTAACTTACAAACGACTCCTACTTGCAAACGGAAGGAGACAACAGGAAGTGAGATGAAATCTACCCCTAGGAAGGGAAATTCTCTCCTGTAAGAGTTAATATGGGAAAACAATTTCTCCTTTCCACTGATGCTTTCCAATCCTTGTTCCACAAAAAAACCCAAATTTTCAAAAAACATTTTTCATTGGGACAAAAAAGTGAGGTGAAATCTTCTGAAGAGGAGGAAAGACAGCAAAACAAATGTCACAGGGGTGATAACCCTTCCCTATGTTTTCCAAAAAGCTTAGAAAAGATCTTTTGGCTGAAGCTAAACACGTTAAAAATGTTCAAAATTACAAACAGATTCTACTTAACAACAAACCTACAGTCCCTGTCTTGTTTGCACCACCTGTATACTGCTGTTCAGAGTATATAGGGCCTGGTGGCCCCACACCTTTCCTTATTTTAATTTGGGTGCGGGGTTCCCCTTAATATCCATACAAGACCCAAAGGGCCTGGTAATGGACTGGGGGGTACCCATGCCGTTTGTCTCAGTGATTTTCATCCATATTGCCATGACCCGACATGACATTAAACCCGCAAGCAGTTTTAAATGAGATTTTTTTCCTTTAAAAATGACATTTGGTGCAGGGACTGTTCTAAACATGGGAAACACGCGTCACTTTACAGGCATACTATAGACACCCTCCAGGTACGATATTTAAAGGAATATTTCACTTTTTTTTTTTTACTTTAAGCATCATTAAAATCACTGCTCCCGAAAAAACGGCCGTTTTTAAAAGTTTTTTTTGCATTGATACATGTCCCCTGGGGTAGGACCCGGGTCCCCAAACCCTTTTTAGGACAATACCATGCAAATTAGCCTTTAAAATGAGCACTTTTGATTTCGAACGTTCGAGTCCCATAGACGTCAATGGGGTTCTAACGTTCGTGCGAACTTTCGGTCCGTTCGCGGGTTCTGGTGCGAACCGAACCGGGGGGTGTTCGGCTCATCCCTACTCTCGTGTAACATCGCTGGATTGAGATGGAGCTCAGGTAAGTATGAGGGGGATGCCGCACACAGAAGTTATTTTTATCTCAATGTATAGATGCATTGACCTCTTAAAGACCAGCCACTGCAGGTTGGCTCTCCTGGACGAATCGCCATCATTGTACGTCGGCCACATTAAGACCTCTACACATGCCGGAGCCTATGCGCATGGCCGGCGGCCGCAATGTCCGCCTGCCACCCAAGATCGCTCTTGGGAGTGACAGAACAGGCATCTGTCAATGTAAACAGACAGATCCCTGTTCTGTCAGAGGAGGAGAGACAGGTCTGCTGTTCCTAGTGATTAGGAACAGCAATCTGTCTCCTCCTCTAGTCACTACACTCCCCCCACATCTTAGAAACACCTCCATAGGGAACACTTAACCCTTTGATCGCCCCCTAGTGTTAAACCCTTCCCTGCCAGTGACATTTATACAGTAATCAGTGGCTATTGTTAGCTCTGATTGCTGTATAAATGTCACTGGTCCCAAAAAACTGTCAAAAGTGTCCGATCTGTCCGCCGCAATGTCGAAGTCCCGCTAAAAATCGCTGATCACCGTCATTACTAGTAAAAAAAAAAAATTAATCCTAAAAATGCCATAAATCAATCCCCTTTTTTGTAGACGCTATAATTTTTGCGCAAACCAATCAATATACGCTTATTGCAATTTTTTTCTTTTTTTACCAAAAATATGTAGAAGAATACATATCGGCCTTAACTGATGAAGAACATTTTTTTTATTTATTTTTTGGGATATTTATTATTGCAAAAGTAAAAAATATTGATTTTCTTTTTTACAAAATTGTCTTTTTTTTTGTCTATAGCGCAAAAAAAAAAGCAGTGGTGATCAAATACCAGCAAAAGAAAGCTCTATTTGTGGGGAAAAAAGGACATCAATTTTGTTTGGGTACAGCGTCACACGACCCAATTTTCTGTTAAAGTGACGCAGTGCCGTATCGCAAAAAATTGCCTTGTCATTAAGGGGGCAAATCCTTCCAGTCCTTAAGTGGTTAAGATGAAAAACGTTCTGACTTTAGAACCACTTTAATTACGTCATATTTTTAAACTTGGTTAAAGGTCTCTGTGCGACACCAAAACAATTAGCGTCTTTTTTTTTTCTTTACCTTACTTACCTATTTACTTGGAACTTCCTCCTCTACATAAAGGCCTGCTGTGTTCAAAAAAAAAAAAGTTGTAATAGGGAATTTGCAAACAGCATTTTCATGTCTTTAGTACAATGCATGTTCATTTTTATTTGAAGATAAATATTAAATTAATGTAAAAAAACAATTAAAAATTTATAATAGTAGAAAACTCCCTTAAGTCTTTGTCCAGTCCAAAATCTCCTATTGGACACTTTTATAAAAATGTCAGAAGAAAGGAATTCTTTCAGACCTGCTGTATTGCTCCGTAGCAACCAGGTAGATTTGTTTTCATCTTCCACAGCATTAAATAAGAGAATGTGTTTGTGTGTGCTAGTAGGGTAACGCATACGGCTTGAGACAATTCCTATCTATTACCCATAATGCTAGAAAAATGAGATCTTTTTCTGTAACAACTTGCTTGCTCCCCGCCAAGCATCTGTACACAGCTGAATGTTTGTTCTTCTGCGTGTTGCCCTCCTCCTCCTCAGCATGTCATGGCTGAGCAGGCCTGAATCAAGAGAGCGTTGGCTACCAAGATTCAGAAGGGGGGGGGGGCTTTGCTAACCTGCTGTTTAATTAGATCACTATTACTATCTGTAGTGTTGCGCTGTAATTCTTCATGGTGGTTTTTTTGTTTTTTTTTTTTGCTTCAATAGGGATGATTTTAATATCCTTGTTCTCCAAGCATTCGTTGAACTCCATGAGTTTGCAGATCTGAATCTCGTCCAAGCACTAAGGTCAGTATTTTTTTTATATGCATAATGTGGAAATCCCGGTGGTTTGTGCGTCAAATAATTAAAAGAGCCATACAACTCAATGTCTGTGGCTCAGTGTTCTCTTGTGAATAGTGGGGTCTTTGTAGGGGATGTGGATACTGGGTTGGCAGAAAGATGTTTGGCACAGTTTCTTGCCAACAGCATTGCTTAAAACCCCATCAAAATATCAATGTTTCTTTGTTTTAGACTTTTAAAACTTTAAGGGTATCCATAGTTCGGTGCCAATTCTAGGTGGTCTGCATAATGCTGCAAATGCGGAGAAATATGGGTTTTCCATCTCATCATACATACATTTTTGCAATTATGGTTATATACCTGCACTGAATTTTTTGTATACTTATTTTGGATGTTGGAAAATGTTTCTCATAACTGGGAACCTGCAGCTGACTGTGCCCTTGAGCCCTTTGTACACCAGCTAGTAAATAATATGTTTTGCTCTACAGTTTTAGTACAACGAATGCCCTGCTATTAAGTATAGAATACTGGCCTTCATGTATGAAAGTTTCCAAATAGGAAAGGTCTGTGGTGCAGCCAGTCAGATTACCTCCATTTATTCATGACTCTTCTCTAAAGCAATGTTGAAATTGGTTTTCACAACATAGTTTTATATAGCAGGGATACAGAATGGTGGGTCCAGTAGAACCTGTGGGTTTGGGTATGACCCAGTGACCTACAATACTAAAGCTTTACTGATGGTTAGATGGACCTTGAACACTTTGATAAAGTCTCAGTACGCATCTCCATGTTTGCCACAAAGACCATTGGTGTACTTGGTGACTATTGTAGACACTATGCTTGTAAGTTGTTACAGTGACAAAAGGCAGAGTAGGAGCCCTGATGAAGCGTCAATCAAAACGCAAAAGTATGTTTTAAAATGTTTATCATTGTTGTTAGCTACATGTAAACTCTTATATTTCGATGCAGCCATCTTTCCATTTTGCCAATGCCTTTATATGCTATAAAGCTGCTTAGACCTGAGCTTGATGATTCTATGAGGCTAGTTATTTTTCTAGAGTCCCATCTCTGCATACAGAACAATAACTCCCTCTCTAGACAGTCAGGGGAGAACCTACTATTTTCAGCCTGTTTTGAAATGTCAGCTGTTCTGCAAGGAATCATGGGAGCTTACTATGAGGCAGATTACAGGCAACTACATGCAACATTGCTTAAGAGTAATGTTCATTACATGCTACGATATGTAATATGAAGTTTGTAGGCATTCCTCTTAGGCCCCTTTCACACGGGGCGGTTTCGCTGGACAGACTTCACTAGTTCAGCGGGGGATCGATCCGTTAATCCCCGCTGAGCAGGCGGATGACAGGTCTGTCTTTGCTCACTGTGCAGGGACAGACCTGTCAGAGCCTCACTGTTCTCTATAGGGGGATCGGATGAAAACTGACAACCTGTCCATTTTTATCTGATCTGCTGGACGGATGGTGAACGTGTTTTGAGCGGATCTTGACGGATTGCAGGTGGGTGGCAACAGGCACATCTCTGCTGACATCCACCTGCCCATAGAAGTCAATGGATGGACCGCTTGGATCTGCCTAAAAAACGGACAGGGGGATCCAAGCGGGCCGATCGTGTGAAAGAGGTTCACTTTTAAGGCCCAGCAGGCCCTAAATACTTGGGTGGAACTACTTGTGTATAAAAAAAAAAAAAAAACTTGGGTAGAGATATAAAAATTAATAAAAAAAAAAAAAAGCATGGTGACAAAAAGCAGGTATGTCTCTGCAGTGTCAGTGATGCAGTCATAAGAAGGAAGGCTTGTTGCTGAATGAAAAAGCATCTCTTAATCACACGGTTCCAATTAATTTTGAAAACCTCCTTCATCAGGGCCATAATCAAATGCACAAGTAAATTAAAAAAAAAGATTGGCAGCTTTTATACACCTTGTTTTGTCTTTAGATATATTATTTAGAATTACCTTCACCTCCCCACATAACCTTTTTATGTAGCTGCCTGGGGAAGATCACTTGAGTGACAGCTTTGAGGCTGCTGACATCATATGCATGATGATGGTGCCCAGCAGCAATTTCAGGACTTTGCAAGGGAGGCTTTTAAAGGTAAATAACATGCGGTAAATGTGTTAAATGCACATGCGTATAATCTAATGGGAAGATACAAATACCTGTATACAATAAATACCTGCAAATAATACTACATGTTTCAGAAATTCCATTTATGCTTTTAATTATTGCAGACAGTTTTTGTGGAGTTTCCGGTTGCCAGGTGAGGCCCAGAAGATAGATCGGATGATGGAAGCTTTCGCAGCACGTTACTGTCTGTGTAATCCTGGGGTGTTTCAATCCACAGGTTAGTCTGAACAGAATATGCAATGCTCTCATATTTTTGTTTTCAACCATTATGTTCTAAAATGCTTTAGTCTAAACCCTTTGGAGTACCGTAAATCCTCCATGCTGTATTATGTGTGGCTGAGTTATTTGTGTCTGAAGCTAAATTCGATTTTTGGTTTCTTTAGTCTCTTCTTACCATCTGTTGTAAAAAAAAAAAAAAGTATAACGAGCTCAGTAGCTGAAGCTGTTTTTTGCACACAAGTGAATAAATCAGGGTCATAATTCATCCCCCTAATCCCCCCCTCCAGCTCCAAACAGTGTTCAAGCTCCAACACCATGCCTGAAAGGAAACTACTGGTATACTTTCTCTGTAGAAAACACACAGTGGTCTGGGAATCCTTTGTCGTATATTTGAATATGTATACAAACTTTAACAAATATATTTAAAAAACATTTATCCATTAATTGTGCCTAAACCATTAGGCTGGGTTTAAACACTTGTCCTGTGTGTTAACGCACATTATATATTTTTAATGGGTAATGCCCCTTTAGTGCAGCTAAGACTGCACCTCATCCTTTTTTTGTGAACGCAGAACACGGTAGTCTACTAAAGAGCGGTTGCATTGCCCTAATGCATTGGGGTGCCATTCAAAGTGACTAACTGCAGACACTACACAGTGCACCTCTGCATGTTACTGCAACACAATTTTGTGAACCTGACCTCATAGTTTTCCTTTAGACCCCTTTCACACTGGGGTGTTTTTCAGGTGCTTTTGGGCTTAAAATAGCGCCTGTAAAGTGGTGCCTGAAAAACACCTCCCCTGCAGTCCCAGCGTGAAAGCCAGAGTGTTTTCACACTGGGACACTGCGCTGGCAGGACATAAAAAAAGTCCTGCAAGCAGCATCTTTGGATCGATGAAGGAGCGGTGTACACACCGCTCCTGCCCATTGAAATGAATGTGCAGCGCTTCGGCAGCGGCACTACAGGGGCGCATTTAACCCTTTATTCAGCTGCTAGCGGGGGTTAAAAGCGGCACTAATATGACAGTAAAGCGCAGCTGAAACTAGAACCAGGTTGGGATTGCCCGTGAGAATAATTTAATATTGGAGTCTAGTGCTATATGCGTCTCCTGTGAGAAAATTATCTCAGTGGAATTCCTTTCCAATTCCCTTATCACCATGTGTCTTTTTTTTCTGGAGAGTTCAGCCCTCTTACGTTATATGATATAAATTTAACATCAGTCATTGTTTGATCTTCTTGTTCTTTCTCCTCTTCCCTTTTTTTAATCCAATAGACCAATTTTTGTGGAGAGACAGACAGATCATCCCCCCTCCCCTATCCCCTCCTTCCCACCCCCCTCTTTTCTCTGTTGGTGTTTTGACCTCATGGTCTGGAGCACACCCTTAGGGACACCCTTGTCCCCTGCTCTTTTTTGGCCTGAGGTGGAGTTCTATATGGCGCTGTCGAAGTCTCCCCTCTTTTATATAGAGAGGAGATTTCCGAACATGCCAAGAGTCCGGGTCTCTTAGTCCCCTTTTAATTCAATAAAGTCTTGTCGGCCGGCTCCCGATTCCACCCTTTAAGGCCTCACCCCACCCTCCCCTCCCAGTGTCCACTGGATAGAGGAAGAAGAGAGGGAGAAATCTCTTTTCTCTTTCAGCAGTTTCTTCTATGAATCTGAGTCTGGCACGGCCATTTATCCTGCCAATCCGACATGAGGGGAAGCCCCAATTATAGTGAACTCCGTGTTCTTGTAGGATCGCCAATAATGGCTTTAATGTCCTCCTTCTTCTCAGAGTTTCCTGTGACAGGTCTTGAAATATTTGGATATTTTTACCTACTAGCTTTATTGGCGGCTTATCCCTCAGATTTTTCCATAACTGATTTTTTTTCTTCCCAGTGTTCAAATTGCACTATGATATCTCTTGGGTTCTCCTGCGGGATATCTTTTGGTCTTCTTAGTCTATGCGCTCTCTCGATTTTTATTGCGTTTGTTATTTCTTTTCCCAGGAGTGGATTGCAGATTTTCCTTATTTCTGTTAGATCTTCATTTTGAGAGGTGTCTGGAACCCCGCATATTCTTAAGTTCTTTCTTCTGTGTCTGTTTTCTTGGACCTCTATTTTGTATGATTGTTCTTGTTGTGCTTTTTTAACAGCTTTAAGTTCACCTTCTAGTTTTCTTATGCTAGTACTGTTAGATTTGGTTTCTTTTTCCACTTCTTCCACTCGTTCTAGTATATGGCTCAGGTTTTTATGGATTCTCTCCATTTCTGTTTTTAGCGATTTTTCCAAAGCCGCAAACATGGATTCCATTTCAATTTTTTTTGGTAACAGGGTTCTATTTTGGAGTTCCTCCTCCTCCCTTGGTTCATATTCTATATCAGATTCTTGAGCTATTCTGGGTTCTGATAGTACATCTGACTCTGCGTCTGCTTTGGACTTGTTCCTTTCCTTCTTCTTTTCCTTGCTCTCCATCTGGCTGCTCTTACTAACTTGCTGTCTTTCCCTTAAGTGCTTCTCTGTGTTTCCTACTTGAGTGACATATTTATTCATTGGACCCGGACTAGATGACATACTTAGACGGGGTGATTTAGGGATCGCACCTCCTCTTCCTGCCTTACCCCTCATCTTTACTCTGTTAGATTTCTTCCTGGTCACGCTTTTAATATATTAACCTCTGGTATTAATCCGCAGGTTTGTAAAAATATGCGTTATCTTTCGTGTGCATTGGTAGGGAGGTAGACTTTTTTCATAAGGTTTTCGCAAGGTTAAATAATTGGTTATAGTTAAAAAAAAAAAAAAAAAATAAGCAGATAGGAAAGGATCACTGTAACTTCTATAATTGTCCCGACTGTCTATCCATGCTTCACGGAAAAGTCTCTTTTATAGTATAATTTATGCTTTACTCAATTTGACAGAGTAATAAGCATTTAAACAAGAAACGATTCTTTGCACAGAGTATGTTAGTTGTTAGTTTATGTTTTTTGCTGTACTCACCACCTCCCGTTCGTATTGCTTGCTGTATATTGGTTCAGTCTCAATCAAGATCGAGTGGCCAGGTTGACTCGCCTTCACCGGGTATGCAGGGTATGTAGCCAGATAGAAGCCGTGCTTTTCCTGGGTCTTTTCCTGGTTCCTGTATTTTTCTGGCCACTAATGTGATTATCTAATAGTACAATGAAGCGGGAAAAAAAAAAAAAGGGTCAGTGAAGCAAAGAGTTCTGTTTCAGTTTAGTGACAGTTTTAGTGACAGAAACAGTGGCAGTATCTGCAGATTATAGGCAGACGCCGCACGGTTCGGCTCAGCTCTCCACTTGGAGTAGTCTCGGTAGTCCTCCGGGAATCGGGTAGCTGCACAGCACACAACTGCATGCCGCCGAGACACTCTTGCACTTTCCTCCGCTACTGAACACTTCCTACTTTCTCCTTCCTACCTCGTCTCCTCTCCACTCGGATGCACAGTGGCAGGGAGCGGAGGTCGGTACAGGTCAGTACGGCGCTGCTCTATTCCAACGCTATGCCTGCCTGTGAAAGGGGGATTACTGAGGGCGAACTGGGGGATGCACTGCCCCTTGCCTTATGGTCACTCTGTTTGAGGGTAGGGGAAACTTCTGAGCGGGTTCCGTTCAATCCCACTCTCACATTCTCACACCGCCTGATGTGTTTTCGGTGTAGCGTGGATCACGACAGGCACGCTCCAGCTTCAAGCTTAGGCTTTGGTCGGCTTCAGGCGGCTTCGGTCGGCGTGCTCTGAAGTGCTTCTAGGGAGCAGCAGGTGGGACGGTGTCGTGCCGAGAATGGTTTCCCGTCAAAATCTGTTTCCCCTGTCTCTCAGCTGAGATCGGAACTCCGTCTCTCCAGCCTTCTGCACTGCTGCTCCTCCTACTCTACCCCGCATTCTAATCATCATTCTACCATCCCCGCCCCCCGTGCCCGTCCCCTGTACAATATTATTAGTCCATCCACACACATATATTATTACTCCTTCTACATATGGCTACAATATTATTACTCCTTCCACATACATATATATATATATATATATATATATATATATATATATATGTATGTATGTATGTATGTATGTATGTATGTATGTATGTATGTATGTATGTATGTGTGTATGTATGTATGTATGTGTGTGTGTGTGTGTGTGTGTGTGTGTGTGTGTGTATGTATGTATGTATGTATGTATGTATGTATATATAAAGATATAAAATGTACACATATCATCTAGAGATAGATAGATAGATAGATAGATAGATAGATAGATATGGAACTTGGTGGAACTCCGTTCCACCACCTCTGGCTCAGACCCTTTGTTGCCTGCTCACCGCAATCACTTGTAAACACAGAAGTCTGGTTTCTGTGTTTACAAGTGACAGCGCTGCACTCTGTATGTAATGCAGTCCTGGTATTTAATGCCCCTTTAAGACCCTCCTACTGTTTTCGTGAAATTTGACTGAACACACCAACTATTTGATGTGATTTGGAGGGGTTTTGTGGGGCCGTGGTTAAGTTCCTATTGTTTGAGAAAAATAGCCCTGTGTGTATATATATAATATAATAGATATATATATAATATAATAGATATATATATATATATATATATATATATATATATATATATATATATATATATATATATATATATATATATATATATATATATTAGGAGGGGATAATAATGAAGGTGTAGGAGGGGTAAAATAAATTGGACAAAATAAATATATATATAATGTGGAGGGAGTAATAATAATAATATTGTACAGGGGACTCGCACGGGGGCGGGGACGGTAGAATGATGATTAGAATGCGGGGTAGAGTAGGAGGAGCAGCAGTGCAGAAGGCACTGCCATATGCGAACTGCTGGGGAATGTCATACAATGTTAACGACACCCCCATTTCAGCTCACATGTCGCACTGCGAAATGTCAGTTCGGACATGAATCGGATCACATGGATGCAATGCGATCCGATTCTGGTGCGGACCAAAAAAAAGGGTCCTGTGCGAGTTTAGTCTGAATGCTATACGATTTCAGCCGTACTATCTGTATGGCTGAAATCGCATTGCACGGACATCGCATGTGATTTGCAGTGCGGTGCAAATCACATGCGATTTTGCACCATGCAGCAGTGTGAACCACCCCTAAACCTAGGTTTCCACAAATTTGATGGCTAGCAATGTTAACTGTGAAGTCGGCCCATCAGAATGCAGTTCACATGCACAAAAACCCGCTTTTCATTTAGGCTTCATTTCCACTTGTGCAACTGGTCCTGCGACTTGGGACTGCAAAGTTGCATGACAAGTCGTACCCCATGATTTCCATGGAGCACCGTTCATATCTGTGCGACTTCAAGTCACAGTGATTTCAAAGTAGTCCCTGCACTACTTTGGTTCCACTTTGATGTGACTTGAGGTCCATAGACCTCCAGAATACATGGGCATTGCTTAAAGTTGCTGCAAAATCGCGGCAAAAAAATGCGGCAGAATTGTGCAACTTTCGGGCTTTTTAGGCTAACGCAGCCTGAAAGTTGCATGATTCTGCCGCAATTTTGATGCGACTTAAAGCAATGCCTGTGTATTCTGGAGGTCTATGGACCTCAAATTGCATCAAAGTGGGACCATAGTAGTGCAGGGACTACTGTGACTTGAAGTCGCACAGCTATGAACGGTACTCATTGGAAATCATGGGGTATGACTTGTCATGCGACTTTGCCATTTCAAGTCGCAGGACAAGTCGCACAAGTGTGAAAGGGCCTCAGGCTGTCTGTAGCACCTTATCACTGCTGCTACCTGATCATTGATTTAGTGTATTGTTCTACTGGTGGGGACTCACGATTCTTTCAGTGTACTGTATTCTAACAACTCCTATGATCGGTGTACTGTGTACTTTCGGTTCCAAGAACTGAATACAAACTTAAAACAGTTCTGAGTGTCAGTGTGCTGTGAGTCGGCTGATTGGTTGCAGGGAGGGGCTGAGCTCTCACTCTAGGATCATATTATCAGGCCTGCTCTGCTATGTATTGAGTGCATACTAGTGAAATACTTCAAACGGATCACTTCAGTCAGATGAATCAATTCATCCCGTTCACTGAAAAGAATAGATTCAAAAGAACCATTCGTTCATGAATTGGACATCACTAGAAGGCTGGAGAGGCGGAGTTCCTGATCAAGAGACAGGGGAAGCGGATTTCAACGGGGAAACCATTCTTGGCACAACACCGGTAAGGGGTGGGCCGGCCGGGTGGATCGGGAATCAGGCAGTCTATGTTCCGTTCATGGAGCGGGGTGAGAGACCAGGTCCTCTCACTGCATGCTCAGATTCGGAACCAGTTTTCCTTTAGACCCCTTTCACACTGGGGTGTTTTTCAGGCATTTTTGGGCTAAAAATAGCACCTGTAAAGTGCCTGAAAAACACCTCCCCTGCAGTCCCAGTGTCCCACACTGGGACACTGCGCTGGCAGGACATAAAAAAAAAGTCCTGCGAGCAGCATCTTTGGATCGGTGAAGGAGCGGTGTACACACTGCTCCTGCCTATTGAAATGAATGTGCAGCCCTTTGGCAGCGGCACTACACGGGCGCATTTAACCCTTTATTCGGCCGCTAGGGGGGGTTAAAAGCGCCACTAATATGACGGTAAAGCGCCACTGAAACTAGCAGCGTTTTACCGTCAACGCCCGCCCGCTCCAGTGTGTAGGCAGCCTTAGATAATGAATGTTGAGCCCAACCTTGTCGATCTCTGACCTCTTTGATATTTTTGTGACTTTTTTTTTTTTTTTTTTTTTTTTTTTTTTTTTTTAGCTGATGCCCAGAATCAGTCTTTTTAAGCTATTTCCACACCAATGAAAGCAATCAGATTTTCCCTGTTTTAAATTATTTCTGTAAATCTTTTCAGAATGATTATTAGCAATTTGTCATGTGGGAGTGTGGCTCATCGCCATTTGTTATTTATGAATGCAACTGACATTGGCCTGGGATCAGACTGATTTGCATCTGGAGAAAATGTACCACAGACGTCGCCCTGATTGACCTGTTTTATGTGGTGCCACATGGCTTACACCATTATTACAAGGGATTTACTATCACTTATTCCTGTGTAGCATATGTACTGTTTTATTGCACTAGCTGATTTACTGGCTTATATTTTCTTGAAGCAAAACTCCAGGCAAATAGCTCACAGCACAGAATTAAATATATGCATGGTAGTTGTTTTCTTGAGAGAGGATTCATTTCTGTCCACCCGGCCCTGTCTACCAAGGGAGGGGACCTGATCTCTCTGCTAAAGTTTTATCACCATTAAGTGACTGGACAGTGAAAGAAAAAGCAGCACACTAATGAGCTTATCCCTCTGTCACTGCTATGTCCTCATATTAGCTTGTTACTTCTGCTTCTCCCTACCCCTCTTTGGGCTCTGCACTATAGACTGTGGAGAGGATTGTAAGAGATGATAGCAAGTCAAATTCATGTACGTACACTACTAACATACAGCAATGAATTTAACCACTTCAAAATATGGCACTTTTACCCCCTTCCTACCCAGGCCATTTTTCAGGTTTCAGTGCTGTTGCACTTTAAATGATATATGTGCGGTCATACAACACTGTACTCATATGACATTTCTATAATTTTTTTTCACACAAATAAAGATTTCATTTGGTTGTATTTAATCACCACTGTTTTTTTTTCCTAAATAAGGAAAATAAGGCCAAAAATGTTGCAAAAAAACGTGTTTTTCTTCGTTTCTGTTATAAAATTTTGCTAATAAATCTTGCTTCATAAATTAGGCCAAATTGTATTCTGCTACATTTCTTTGATGAAAATAACCTAAAACCGTAAATGATTTAGTCTGTAGGAAAGTTAGAGTCCATAAACTATGTTGTGTGTATATATAATGTATATCTGAAAATTAATTAATCCTGATGTACTGCTGGCCTATCGCATTTCTTGAGGCCCGAAAACAAACATCAGGACAGTACAAATATTCCCCAAATTACCTTTTTGGAAAGTAGACAGTCTGAAGTATTTAGTAAGAGGGCGTGGCATGACTTTTGAAGTTTGTAATTTTGTTTTTGTCACTTTTTTTTTCTTCTATTTTTTACAAACTGTCACCAGTGCAGTACAGCATGACAGTATGTAAATATATATATATATATATATATATATATATATATATATATATATATATATATATATATATATATATATATATATATATATATAATATAAAAATTTTCCGTTTTGTTTTGTTGTTTTTTTTAATATCTTTTCTTTTTTTTTTCTTTCTTTTTCTTGCATACTTTGACCAGAGTAATACAGTGTTACCATCATTTATAATGGGTGACCGTAACAGTGTGTAAACACTGTCTATTATTGTGATTAGCTGTGATTGGTCACAGCTAATCACATGGTACAGATGAGCTGTGATTGGCCGTGGGTGACTGTAACAGTGTGTAGACATTGTCTGTTATTGTGATTAGCTGTGATTGGTCACAGCTAATCACATGGTACAAATGGACCAATCGACTAGCAACGCAATTGTATACAATGAATGGCATGAAAGGAAGCCATTCATTAACAACTGTCATGTGATCTGCTGTGATAAGTCACAGCGATCACATGACACTGGCAGCGGGCCGGTATAGTGATCAGTTATCAGCTGTGTCCAGTGGGTGGCAGATCGTATGGCCTGTTCTTGGGAGGACGTCATATGACCAATAGGGTTCCCGCCCGTCCGTCATTTTACAGTAACTCGGGTGTGAAGCAGGTAATGATGTATTGATGATTACATGCATGATAAATTTCATTTTTTTTCCTGCATGGAGTTCAGCTTTAAGCTCTTGCATATGTATAATGTAAATATTTGTTCTGGACTGTATATATGACCAAGGACTGTCTGCAGCTCAAATGATGGTTGCAAAAAAAAACAAAACTATCATAGGTGTTTTCCTGGACTGATAATGCCGGTAAAATTTGGGTTCCTGCCATGTTTTAGTCTCTGTTTGCATAGCTGGTTTAACTGGCTTATATTTTGTTGAGTGTTCTTCCTTGTCCAGACCTTCCCTGTCCTTGACCCCACTTCCTTGTCCAGGCTGCATTCACAGTATGGTGGTTCGTGAACACACACTAAATGTTATGTTAATGCAACCCTAATTTAAATTAGGGCTTGTCCACACACACATGCATTAAAACTGATGAAAAGACAGGAGATTGCCTGAGTTTTTTGCATGTTGAAATCAGTTCATGTCCATTTTTATGTACATGTTCACACCACATACTGTGTCACCCCCACCTGAGCCCCCCTTACCTCAGCAGGAGGTGGAGCAAAAAAAGTAGACGTTTATTTTACAAAGGAAATAGAAAAGTGTATAGGGCGCACAGGACTAACGTAGTCCAAGTAATGTCTCTATTAAGGGTCGGCAGTCCAAAATAAATGGGAAAATGTTGATAAGGATGATAAGGATGAGAGAATGATAATCTTCAGCAAAAAGGGCTGCAGCTTTAAAAGACTGAAGCAGGGTCTATAATGACATAAAAAACAAACAAAGGCGCCTCTAAGTGCAGAAGATAAAAGATTTTAATACCCCAACTGGGTTAAAAATACTTACAAAATAGGAGTGATAAACAGGCACATCGTGGGTAAGGCTGCATAGGAAGGGGTCACGATCAGAGGAAGCCTTCAGAGGCGATGGATGTAGTCACTGTCAGCAGCGGTGTGGAGCACAGGGAACCGCTGTGAAGCCGGCGTCGTCAGTGTGTAAGGACGGCGAACCCGGAAGTGATGTCATCCGCTGAGCGGCTCTGTAACCAGCCTGAACCGCAAACGAACAGCCAGAGAGGGGATGTGATGTCATCAGTAAGGGACGCGTTTCGGAAACCGTCAATCGTTCCTTTTTCAACCTATGACTACACTGATGGCTGGGGAAGATATATACAGACACACTGGCAGTGGATTGGCCAGGGGGCGGGGGCAACAAAATTTGATAACAATGAGTCCAGTAAATGCATATAAATATAAAGGATGACTGATCCCATATCCTGCGCGAGTGCCAGGTGGACTAGGAACACCCTCTCGTTGCGGCGCCTGGTTACCGTTTTTTTTTTTTTTTTTGTCATGTGACAGTGGCACTGATGAGGAGGCACTAATATGCAGCACTGATGACTTGTGGAGGCGTGTCAGTAGTTTTTTATTTCTATTTTATTTTATATTACAAATATATATATGTGTGTGTGTGTGTGTGTGTGTATGTATATATATATATATATGTATATATATATGTGTGTGTGTGTGTGTGTGTATGTATGTGTATATATATATATATATATATATATATATATATATATATATATATATATATATACACAAAGTATCTCACAAACGTGAGTACACACCTCACATTTTTGTAAATATTTTATTATATCTTTCCATGTGACAACACTGAAGAAATGACACTTTGCTACAATGTAAAGTAGTGAGTGTACAGCTTGTATAACAGTGTAAATGTGCTGTCCCCTCAAATTAACTCAACATACAGCCATTAATGTCTAAACCACTGGCAACGAAAGTGAGTACACCCCTAAGTGAAAATGTCCTAATCAGGCCCAATTAGTAATTTTCCCTCCCCGGTGTCATGTGACTCGTTAGTGGTACAAGGTCTCAGGTGTGAATGGGGAACAGGTGTGTTAAATTTGGTGTTATCACTCTCACTCTCTAATACTGGTCACTGGAAGTTCAACATGGCACCTCGTGGCTAAGAACTCTCCGAGGATCTGAAAAAAAAAAATGTTGCTCTACATAAAGATGGCCTAGACCAGTGTTTCTCAACTCCAGTCCTCAAGGCGCCCCAACAGGTCATGTTTTCAGGATTTCCTTCAGATGAAACAGCTGTGGTAATTACTAAGGCAGTGAAACTGATCAAATCACCTGTGCAAACTAATGGAAAGCCTGAAAACATGACCTGTTGGGGCGCCTTGAGGACTGGAGTTGAGAAACCCTGGCCTAGACTATAAGAAGATTGCCAAGACCCTGAAACTGAGCGGCAGCATGGTAGTCAAGACCATACAGTGGTTTAACAGGACAGGTTCCACTCAGAATAGGCCTTGCCATGGTCGACCAAAGAAGTTGAGTGCCCGCGCCCAGCGTCCTATCCAGATGTTGTCTTTGGAAAATAGATGTATGAGTGCTGCCAGCATTGCTGCAGAGGTTGAAGAGGTGGGGGGGTCAGCCTGTCAGTGCTCAGACCATACGTCACACACTGCATCAAATTGATCTGCATGGCTGTCATCCCAGAAGGAAGCCTCTTCTAAAGATGATGCACAAGAAAGCCCGCAAACAGTTTGCTGAAGACAAGCAAAATACATGGATTACTGGAACCGTGTCCTGTGGTCTGATGAGACCAAGATAAACTTTTTGGTTCAGATGGTGTCAAGCGTGTGTGGCGGCAACCAGGTGAGGAGTACAAAGACAAGTGTGTCGTGCCCACAGTCAAGCATGGTGGTGGGAATGTCATGGTCTGGGGCTGCATGAGTGCTGCCGACACTGAGGTGCTACAGTTCATTGAAGGATTTATGAATGCCAACATGTACTGTGACATACTAAAGCAGAGCATGATCCTCTCCCTTCGGAGACTGGACCGCAGGGCAGTATTTCAACATGATAACGACCCCAAACACATCTCCAAGACGACCCCTGCTTTGCTATAGAAGCTGAGGGTAAAAGTAATGGACTGGCCAAGCATGTCTCCAGACCTAAACCCTATTGAGCATCTGTGGGGCATCCTCAAACAGAAGATGGAGGAGTGCAAGGTCTCTAATATCCCCAGCTCTGTGATGTCATCATGGAGGAGTGGAAGAGGACTCCAGTGGCAACCTGTGAAGCTCTGGTGAACTCTATGCCCAAGAGGGTTAAGGCAGTGCTGGAAAATAATGGTGGTCACACAAAATATTGACACTATGGGCCCAATTTGGACATTTTTACCTAGGGGTGTACTCACTTTTGTTGCCAGCAGTTTCGACATTAATGGCTGTGTGTTGAGTTTTTTTGAGGGGACAGAAAATTTACACTGTTAGGAGATGTGTTTGGGGTCGTTATGTTGGAATACTGCCCTGCAGCCCAGTCTCCCGAAGGGAGAGGATAATGCTCTGCTTCAGTATGTCACAATACATGTTGGCATTCATGGTTCCCTCAATGAACTGTAGCTCCCCAGTGCCAGCAGCACTCATGCAGCCCCACCACCATGCCTGACTGTAGGCAAGACACACTTGTCTTTGTACTCCTCACCTGGTTGCCGCCCCACACGCTTGACACCATCTGAACCAAATAAGTTTATCTTGGTCTCATCAGACCACAGGATATGTTTCCAGTATGACAAAGTGTCATTTCTTCAGTGTTGTCACATGAAAAGATATAATAAAATATTTACAAAAATGTGAGGGGCGTACCCACGTTTGTGAGATACTGTGTGTGTGTGTGTGTGTGTGTGTGTATATATATATATATATGTGTATGTATATATATATATATATATATATATATATATATATATATATATATATATATATATATATATATATATATATTATATATATATATATATATATATATATATATATATATATATATACACACAGTATCTCACAAACGTGAGTACGCCCCTCATATATATATATATTTAAATGCTTTCATTTTTTGGGGGGAAGGGGTTATTTTTACAGTTTAACCTTTAAATATTTATTTTTTACAACTCTTTTTTTTTTTTTTTTTTATCAGCCCTGTTTGGGGGGCTTTGGTGAGATAGCAGGAGTCTAAACAGATCCCTGACATCTCCCTTTTGAGACAGGGAAAGGAACTGAGGACACAAATTCCCCAGTCCCTTTCTCTGCAGCTTTAGCTGCATTGAAGATGAATGGACAGGAGACAGAGGCTCCTGTTCATTCATAAACTGAAGCATTGTAAACAGTTTACAATGCTCAGTTATGAATGGACAGAGTCAGCGATGACTGACTCTTTTCATTCAGAAAAAGAAGGAGCCGGTAAATTATCTATTTACCGGCTCCTTCCTCCGCTCTCCATTCTGACAGATTCGGAATGACGGGGGACCGGAGGAGGACACCGGGGAGCCGGAGGAGGACATGGTAACACCTGGGGGTGATCGGTGGTGGCAGTTATAAGCACCTATCTCCCTGTATAGCTTTTAATAAAGCAGCTGACAGCTGCGGGTGGGAGAGGAGGAGAAGCGGCTGTCAGCTTCTTTATTGAAAGCTATACAGGGAGATTGGTGCTTGTGACTGCCCCACACCGCTGCACAGATCTGTGAGGCTACCTGGCCCCCCCTGCTACGCTGAGGATGCCGGGCCTGGTACAACAGGTATCGGATTAAGCATCGGAGCATTTGCACAAGTACTCATGCAAGTGCTCGATATCGGTACCAATACTAGTATCGGTATCGGTGCAACGCTAGTTGGGGACCCTTGCTTTTTAAATATATTTATAAATGATATAGGGTATTGGATTAAAAGTACCATTTCAATCTTTGTAGATGACACCAAGCTATTTAGTGTGAGAACATCCTTACAGGATGTCTCCAACTTACAAGCCAACCTCAGTGCATTGTTTAATTGGGCAACTATGTGGCAGATAAGGTTTAATGTTGATAAATGTAAAGTTATGCACTTGGGGGCTAAGAATATGCATGCATCATACTTACATACTAGGGGGAGAACAGCTGGGGGAGTCAACGGTGAAGAAGGATCTGGGGGTTCTAGTCAAGCTGCAGTTTCCAAAGTGGGCAAAATTCTTTCTTGTATTAAGAGAGGTGTGGACTCCAGACAGAGAGATATACATTTGCCCCTGTGCAAATCATTAGTAAGACCTCATTTGGAATACGCTATTCAGTTTTGGTCACCAGTTCATCAAAAGAATATTGGGCAACTGGAGAAAGTGCAGAGAAGAGCAACCAAACTGAGATAAGGCATGGAGGAGCTCAGTTATGAGGAAAGATTAGCTGAACTACATGTATTCTCTCTTGAGAAGAGGAGCTTAAGGGAGGGGGTGGGGTTGGGGGGATATGATCAACATGTATAAATACATAAGTGGTCCATATAGTGAACTTGGTGTAGAGATGTTTACCTTTAGGTCACTGTGAAAATGTGGAATAGACTTCCTCATGAGCTGGTTCTGCCCTTGATTTTTTCCTAAATGCACATAATATAACTGGATACTAATGTTTATAGGTAAAGTTGATCCAGGGATTGCCTGTTGAGGGATCAGGAACGATTTTTTTTCTGGAGCAAATTGGATCATGCTTTATTGGGGTTGTTTTTGCCTTCTTCTGGATCAACTGTGGGTATAGGATTGCATATATGAGGTTGTGTGTATGCGTTTTTTTTTGTTTTTTTTTCTATGTTGGTTGAACTGGATGGTGTTTTTTTTCAATCAGGTTAAACTACGTAACTATTTTGGGGGTATTTTTACTGTCCTGGCATTTTCAGTCCTCAAGAAATGAGATTTTCATATATATATATATATCATAGTTTGTGGCCTCTAACATTCCTACAAACTTAATATTATACTCTGATCTGGGTTATATTTTACCAAAGAAATGTTGCAGAATACATTTTGACCTAAATGTATGAAGAAAAATTATTTATTTGCAAAATTTTATAAACAAAATAAAGAAAAACACATTTTTTTTCCCCAAAATTTTTCCCCAAATTTTTTTTTAGCAAAAAAAAATAGAAAGCCCACTGGTGATGAAATACTGCCAAAAGAAAGTTTTATTAGTGTAAAAAGTTAATTTGGGTACAGTGTTGCATGACTATGCAATTGTCATTCAAAGTGTGACAGTGCTGAAAGCTGAAAAGTGGCCTGGACAGAAGGGGGTGAATGTGTCCGGTATTGAAGTGGTTAAGATCTGCACAAGCCTTCCAGCACTATTGCTGTACATCCGCTTTTTTATCGAGAGCCTTTCAATGTAGGGCGCTTGGGTGGAATTTTTATAAAGATAATTAATAATGTAATATTGTAAAATTCAAAATTTAATATTTTGGTTGTACCGGGCCAGTGTTACCCGTTGCCTACTTATAGCTCTCTGGGTCTTTCGTTTGAGTTTCTAGCGTTTCTCACTAATCTGAACAACACAAAGCCAAACTAGGGAGTCTTCGCCCCCCTGCTGCATTTTCTGCTATGTAAAATGAAATGTATCCAGAGCAGATTCTTTTGAACCTACATGCAAAGATCACACTTCTGGAGTTACAAAGTATCAGAAGGTGATTTAACCCATCATTCCTTCTCAGTATAATTTATGGATGGGTCTTTATTTCCTCTGCTTTTCTGTTTCCTGTTTTTAATGTTATGGGTTGTTTCTCTTCATTCAATAATTACTGTTTAGCCATGATTTGATTTTCTTTCCTTTCATCACAAGTGGAAGGAAAGAAAATCGCTTGATTGTGTTGATGGGGGGTTGAAGGGAGCGAACACCACGAGTGCTGCAGGTGGCTATAGCTGGCGGCAGTAATCGAATGTAGAAACATGAAAATACAGGGTGGTTGTGCCCAAGTTGATTGGTGGATCAACTTTGTTACAATCGGCCTGCCTATACATGGATCGAATCTCGGCCGATCGCTTCTGAACTGGCCGAATTTTGATCCATGTATGGCCGGCATAAGACTAAATATTTAATATTTAACATTTGCAGTCCTATCACGTTTCATGTTAAAATGCTCATGCACCTTCTTATGGTTTAATTATCTGATTTTTGCTGGTAGATGTTTTCCATTATTGTAAATGTGAACTCACTACTGAGCTTTTCATTAATGCTGTTCTTTGTTCTATGTCAGATACATGCTACGTCCTATCTTTTGCCATCATCATGCTGAACACCAGTTTACACAATCCCAATGTAAGGGACAAACCATCAGTAGAGCGCTTTATATCTATGAATCGTGGAATTAATGAAGGTGGAGATCTTCCAGAAGAATTATTAAGGGTGAGTTTTACTTAATATAAATAAATATTGGAACATACTGTATGTGAGTTGTTAATTACATGCAATGTCCTGCTGAGAAACTGTTATTTTCATCTTGTATACTACTCCTCAAAGTGGAACTGCGCTCAAAATGTGAAGATTTGCAATGCTATTGTGAACTTTTAGAAGTGTTAACTGCACCTAAGGAGTACCCTGAACAATGTACTTTGTCTGGAATTCCTGAAAATATTGGTGCACTTCCTGGTATCTGAGGTTGCCTAGGCACTCCTGTTCCTATAGCCTTATAGCTGTATATCTGCAGTGTAAGATCTAAGATACTGTGACTGGCTGCTATTCTCTAGAACAGGGATTCTCAACTAGGGTTTCCTCCAGAGGTTGCTAGGAGTTTCTTGAGCAGTGAACAACTTTTACCTTTTAGGTTCCCATTGATACCATTGATCTTTTTAGCTATCTGTAATGCCGCGTACACACGAGCGGACTTTACGGCAGACTTTGCCCGGTGGACGGGATTTCGTCGGACAATTCGATCGTGTGTGGGCTCCAGCGGACTTTGTTTTCTCAAAAGTTGGACGGACTTAGATTTGAAACATGTTTCAAATCTATCCGACGGACTCGAGTCCGGTCGAAAAGTCCGCTCCTCTGTATGCTAGTTCGACGGACAAAAAGCCACGCTAGGGCAGCTATTGGCTACTGGCTATGAACTTCCTTGTTTTAGTCCGGTCAAACGTCATCACGTACGAATTCAACGGACTTTGGTTGACTGTGTGTAGGCAAGTCCGTTCATTCAGAAAGTCCGTCGTAAAGTCCGCCGGGCAAAGTCTGCCGTAAAGTCCGCTCGTGTGTACGCAACATTAGGAGGGTAATTCTTCTCAATGACCACGAGTGTAAGGCACATTTTTCCCACTGACATCACACTAATGCATCTTGAGTTGTAGAAACAGTCGTTTTCCCCTGAGCCTAGATAGATATTCAAGGGTTCATCTGTGTTGGAAAGTTTGAGAAAGGCTGCTCTAGAAATTTGGAGTGAGAATTGGTGGTGTCACTGCTGTGCTGCTCATTATTCTCTTTGCTGGAGGCTCTGATATAAGGGAACAAAGCCCTTCCTCTACCAAGATGGCCGCCTCCACACAGACACATCGCAGAACAAGGCCTGTTTTGTCAATAATGGGGTAAAAAGATGGGGACGCCACTCCCCTTCTGCTTTGATTGACAGCCTGTAAAGAGACACATGCACGCGTCTGTGAAGGGGACGTGTCTTCTGCCTGCTCTGCACCTCACTGTGACGGAGATCTGAGCCCACCGACTTTACTTTCCCTTTCCGCCCTTCTCCTCTGGCTCTATCTGGATACAAAGCACACTGAAATTCTTACATGGCAAATTTGCAGCAGAGAGAGACAGAGGGAGACAAAGAGTGTCACATAGTGTAAGAGAGGGACACAGAGAGAGACAGCAGAGAATGCAGAGAGCGAGAGACTCCGCCTCCCTTAGCTTTAGCGCTATGCCACGCCCAAAGATCGGCAGGTTTATGAGGGCTACAACCGAATAAGGATGCATTTTTGAGAGGTACACACAATGTGTTTTAGATTATCACAACATTATTTACTAAACTTTGCACAAAAAAAATAGGGTGTTTCAGGAATCTGGGTTTACAGCCACTTTAACCACTTCAGCCCCGGAAGGATTTACCCCCTTAATGACCAGGCCATTTTTTGCCATATGGCACTGCGTTACTTTAACTGACGTTGTACCCAAGCAAATTTGATAGCCTTTTTTTCCCCACAAATAGAGCTTTCTTTTGGTGGTATTTAATCACCTCTGCGGGTTTACTATTTTGCGCTATAAACAAAAAAAGAGCAACAATTTTGAGAAAAAAAACACTATTTTTACTTTCTGCTATAAAACAGATCCAATAAAAATATGTAATAAAATGAATTTCTTCATCATTTAAGGCCAATTTGTATTCTGCTACATATTTTTGGTAAAATAAATCCCAATTAGTGTATATTGATTGTTTTGCGCAAAAGTTATTGCGTCTACAAACTATGGGATAGAAAATCGAAACTCTGGGATAGATTTAAGTCCTTTTTTTTTTAACTAGTAATGGCGGCGATCAGCGATTTTTAGCGAGACTGCGACATTGCAGCGAAAAAAATGGACACTAAGTGACACTTTTTGGGGACCAGTGACACCAATACAGTGATCAGTGCTAAAAAACAATGCACTGTCACTATATAAATGACACTGGCAGGGAAGGGGTTAACATCAGGGGCAATCAAATGGTTAAATGTGTTCCCTATGTGTGCTTTCTAACTGTGTGGGGGATGCTGACAATAGACAGACTAGACAAAGAGAGAGATCAGCGTTTCTGATTACTTGGAATCACAGATCTCTCTCTTCCTCTGTGACCAAATGAAGGTCTGCCTTGCCATAGGATGCATTAAGGTAAAAAAAACACAAGGGTGTTACATCCCCAGTTTCTAGGTCACATTAAAGGTGGAAAAAGTTCTGAAATAATTTATCTTTGCCTCATTTTTTTTACATCACAGAAACTTGACATTTTAGAAGGGGTGTGTAGGCTTTTTATATCCATTGTATATCTACTAACTTTGCACATCTAGACTTTACAATATTTGCCCACTGTTCTTTGCAGAACTGCTCGAATTCAGTTAAATTTGATGGTGACCGTTTGTGGACTGCAGTCTTCAAGTCATTCCACAGATTTTCAATGGGGTTTAAGTCTGGGTTCTGACCCACGGTGTGATCATTTTTGCTATGTGCTTTGGGTCATTGTCATGTTGGAAGGTAAACCTTCTTCCCATTGACAACTTCTGGCAGAGGGCAGCAGATTTTCTATACCCACTGTATTTACTAATGCTATCAGCATTAAGCCCAGTATGTGCAGGCCAAATATCGTCCGGAATAAGCCAGTACAGGCTGACATTCAGCCCGTGTGTACAGGGCTTTGTCAAACAGAAGCCAATCTCACAACCTGCTTCTGTCGAACGAGCATGCAGGAAAACCAGCATCTGATTGGCAACCGATCAGAGCTTGCAGCCAATGGTGGGGGGGGGAGACGGGCGGTCCCTCTGTCAAAACACAATAGCACAGCGGGTAAATCACTGTGCTAACATCATTGCATAGTTAGTACAGTGAGCTCCTCCATTTTTTTTGTTCAGCCTGCTGTGTTAGCAATAAAAAGAAAAGAAGAAAAAGTACTATGTGTACCAGGCATAAGGATTAAACATGGTCAATGTTGATTGATAGAGTTTAGTCTCACTATAAGAGCAAGAAAGGCTTTTTTGTGCATGAATGATTATGAGTAATTCAGAAACCATTTGTTACTTCCTATATGTTTTCGGTGTTCTATGGAACAGGAGATTTACAATTGCAGACATTGCTTGGTTAATTAGAGCAATTAACATATAAGTACTGCAGTAAGCCATAGCAATTTATTAATCACTTAACTGACTACAGAAAAAAGAAGACTGGCTGCTATAGCTTACTATACTTTGTAAATTTTCGTTATCTTTCATACTCCCTTATTAAATGTGCTTTATGTGGACAAATGCCAACCTGAATGTTTTTTTTTTTTAAATTCTGGATATAGTGGATAAGGACTTTTTTTATATTTGAAAGTGACCCCCTTGCCATTTTGTATAAATATCTCTCAAACTTTTTAGTACCGTTGACCAAAATCATTACTCGTCTAAACAATAGAGTAACAGCAGAGGCGTAACTCTAGGGGTCGCAGGGGTGCTTCAGGGGGCCCGACAACAGGAAAGAGGGACCACTGCAGAACATATTAAAGGGGCCCCAGGATCTGTGGGAAGAGCCCATGGGGGGGGGGGGGTGCTGTGTGTGTGTCAGGGGGCCCTTCATGTTTTTTTGCATGAGGCCCTGAAGGTTCTAGTTACATCTCTGGGTAACAGTATAAAATGTCAGTAATGCTGGCAACTGTTTGTGTTATTTGTGAAATAGGCCATTAGAAAGTCCTGCAATAAGATAAAATCTTAGGTCACTAAAGCAAAAAAGTTTGACATTTTCATGTATGTAACATAAATGAGATGCTACTTATATTGCAGAACATTTTATTGTGTGAATGAGCAAACCACAGAATGTCAAAAAGCACCAATATCTGCTGTCATTATGATATAATAATAATATGTAGTAAAAAATGTGCATTCATAAATTTATACATATTACATCTTTTCTTCTATGTTGAAAGAAATATGTCCGCATACCATTTTTCACTGCATTACAGCAGGGTTCTCTGTTTACCCTTATTGTAGCCTCCCTGGCGGTTTTCCTGAATGTGGCTCGGGGGTTAAAATTCAGGACCATTAGCGGTAACCCCGAGCCACACTCGGGATTACATCGCAGGATCCTGGTGTGGCTTTACTTACCTTGTCCCCGGGATCCTGCGATGTCCCCCGCTGTGTCTGCGGGATCCGTCCTCCTCCGAAGCCTCTCCATGCCAGGCTCCGTTCCCTGCGAGCAGCGCGACGCACGGGGGCGGAGCCTGGCGGCAAATTCAAAAAAGTGTAAAATCATAACACATACAGTACTGTAATCTTACAGATTACAGTACTGTATGAAATGATTTCACATCCCTTTTGTCCCCAGTGCTTTGGCCCATGCCCTGCATGCAGTTTTATGTTATATATACTGTTCTTTCTGCCTGGAAACTGGAGATTGTCCATAGCAACCAAAAAGTGTCCCTTTACATCAAAAGTGGCTTTAGACCAGCTAGAAAACAGCGATAGTAAATTAGAACACTTGCAGAATTGAGCGATAGTGAATCGTGGGGAAATTTATTTTATTATTAATTTTTTTTATTATTATTATTTATTTTTATTTATTATATTATAATTTATGTTTTTGTGTTTCAAACTTTATCATACCCGGGATATCTACTAGACTCTTGTTTGGACAGATTTAAGTGTGTTATTGTTAAGAATTACAGACCTACAATATAAAACGCCAAATTTCCATGCAAAATAATTGTACTGCTTTTAGCACCTAAAATCCGAAATAATCATACCGCCAGGGAGGTTAAAGAAACACTCCAGCCATACACTCATAGCTGTCTCACCTAAAGATGTGGGAATTGAGACAGCTACCCTTCCTCTGTAAGCATCAGAGAATTTCTGGAACTGATGCTGCCTTCTCACTGATGTGGCTTGTACGCATGAATGATCAGCTCCTCTTTGCATAGTGAATATGGCCATGTAGGTAGAATAATATTTATTTAAGGTATTTATAATTTAGAGTCAACAATTGCGCAGCGCTTACATATACTGTATATTATTTACTCAAATCATACACACAGCCAATATTCGCTTATGGGACTTTAAATGAGGCATAATACAAGAGTCATAAAATATCAGTTTATTGTACAAGGATTGGACACATACATTTTTATAAAGTACACATAAAAAATGTTTGGCATACTGTATCAAGCCATTGGGTTACACATAACAATATATAATGTACATCAAGCTGGTATATTTTCAAGTACATGCTTTACGTAACTGAGATGATTGCAATTGATAAAACACAGCGTCTCCAAATGGTGCTCAGTGTCTGACACAGGAGTAGTGGAAGCGGATCCAGGCGCCCAATGAGAAAACTGAGGTGACACAAGGGAGTTCATGGCTATGGTAAAAAAATATATACCTACTATCTGATGGTTCCTGCATAGCTTTAGCACTGATGTCACTTGGCAGAACCAACAGCGTGGGACCAGTGTAGCCTGCCAACTCATTTCTGAAAGGAAACTATTCTTCCCATTGACCTCTGTGTAGCAAAGGTTTTTTTTTTGTTTTTTTTTATTGACCACTGGTTTAACCACTTCAATACAGGGCTTTTATATACCCTTCCTTCCCAGACCAATGTTTAGCTTTCAGCGCTCTCACAATTTGAATGACAATTAGTCATGCTACACTGTACCCAAACCAAATTTTTATCATTTTTTTTCTCACAAACAGAGCTTTCTTTTGGAGGTATTTAAGTACCACTGGGTTTTTTATTTTTTGCAATATAAGCGAAAAAAGAGAAACTTTTTTTTTTTTTTTTTAGTTTCTATTGTAAAATTTTGCAAATAAGTAATTTTTCTTCATACATTTGAGCCAAAATATATACTGCTACATATCTTTAGTAGAAATAACCCAAATTAGTGTATATTATTTGGTCTCTGTGAAAGTTATAGTCTCTACAAGCTATGGTGCAAATCATTAAAAAAATGATCACATCTGATCACACCTGATGTACTGAAGGCCTCATTTATTGAGACTCTAACAACCCAGGAAAATACAAATACCTCCCCCCCCCAAATTACTCCTTTTTGGAAAGCAGACATTCCAAGGTATTTAGTAAGAGGCATGGTGAGTTTTTTGAAGTTGTAATTTTTTCCCACAATTCTTGGGAATTTTTTTTTTTGCACAAAATTGTCAAGTTATTTCTCTCACACAGCACATGCATACTTGCAATGACACCCCAAAATACATTCTGCTACTCCTTAGTATAGTGATACCACATGTGTGAGACTTTTACACAGCCTGGCCACATACAGAGGTCTAACATCCAAGTAGCACCGTCAGGCCTTCTACGAGCATAAATTGCACATCTCATTTGATGACAACCTATCAGACTTTTGAAGGCCCTTGAAGCACCAGGTCAATGGAAACACCCACAAAATGACCCCATTTTGGAAAGCTAACACCCCAACGTATAATTTATGAGGCATAATGAGTCTTTTGAATGATTCATTTTTTTCCAGAAGTTTTTGGAATATGTGGGAAAAAAATGAAAACGCATTTTTTTACACAAAGTTGTCCATTTATAAGATATTTCCAACACATAGCATGTACATAGCAAAAATGACACCCCAAAATACATTCTGCTACTCCTGAGTATGGCGATACCAAATGTGTGAGACTTTTACACAGCCTGGCCATATACAGAGGCCCAACATTGAAATAGCACCTTCAGGCATTCTAGGAGCATACATTACACATTTCTCAACCACCTATTACACTTTTTAAGGCCCTAGAGCACCAGGACAATGGAAACGCCCACTAAATTATCCCATTTTGGAAAGCTAACACCCCAATGTATAATCTATGAGGCATAATGAGTCTTCTGAATGGTTCATTGGTTCATTTTTTTCCTGAAGTTTTTGGAATATGTGGGAAAAAAATGAAAATACTTTTTTATTACAAAGTTGTCCATTTATAAGATATTTCCAACACATAGCATGTACATAGCAAAACTGACACCCCCAAAATGCATTCTGCTACTCCTCCCGAGTATGGCAATACCACATGTGTGAGACTTTTACACAGCCTGGCTACATACAGAGGCCCAACATCCAAGTAGCACTGTCAGGTGTTCTAGGAGCATAAATTACACACATAAATTCCTGCAAACCTATTACATTGTTGAAGGCCCTTCATATTTCTAACACATAGCATGTACTGTACATACCAATTACAAACCAAAATACATTCTGCTAAGCAAAGGGTAAAGAAAAGATTACCTGCGGTTTTAGTAGTGCAGTGGTCCACAGAGGAGAGCATCGGTCCAGGCAGCAGGCAGGAACGTGGACAGCGACAGCAAAACAGACAGCAGGCAGCAATAATCAGTACAGGTAGAGATGTCAGCACAGCCAAAGCATTGGTCCAGATAGCAGGCAGGGATGTGGTCAGCAGCACCAAAAGGATCAAAGGATCATTCATGCAGCAGGCAGGAATACTGTCCATAGTTAGCACATGCAGCAGGCAGAGGTATGGTCAGCACAGCCAGAGTATTTGTCCGGGGAGAAGGCAGGACCATCAAGCTTAGGGCATCGGTCAGGAAAGGATGGGGACAGGGGTAAAGGCTTCTCCCACCCAAATCGCTTTGAAGTCTCCGGACAACCAGACCCTGTTCTGGGAACATAGAAAACCAAAAATTGGTTTTCTGAACTCAGAACACTATTCTGGAGCCCCTCACATATGTGAGACCCCTGTGTAGCAGGGTGAAAGATCAATCCAAGGGGCAGGCAAAAACATGGTCAACAGGCCAAGGTCAGTGCAGGTAAAAGGCAGAAATAGACAGTAGGCAGAGGCATAGTCGATACAGTCCAGGGTCAGTTCACGTAAAAGGCAGAAACATGGCGGATAAACAATGCAGACGGTAAGCAGAGGCATAGTCGAGAAACAGGCCAGGGTCACTTCACATTAAAGACAATGATATGGTTGGTTGAGGCAGGGAAATATTCAGGACAGAAATTGAAAACGGTGAAATGGCAGTATTAGAAATATGGGCTAATAGTTTTTGAGAGTGTGATATCGCTTGAAGCATTCTCCGATGCAAAGGCCAGGTTGGAAGGGACAGTCAGGACAATGGAAGCTGGTGTCTTTCCTAATTCCTCTTTTGGTGCACACCCGAATTTTTTTTGGCGTCGTCTTCCGGATCTTGTTGGTGGAATATGGTCCGGAAAATGGAGCTCATGTAGTCTGCTGACACAATCTGAGCGAATGCTTTCTGGGGGGGATTCTTGTTGGTAGATCAGGGCAGTGACAATGTCTTCAGTAAACTTTATGAAGGTGGTGGGTGTTTCCGTTGATTTTTGGTAGATGAAAGAATTTAAAAGGGCCAAATGAAAAAAGTACATTGCGACTTTTTTGTACCAGAAGAGGGATTTTCTTGTTGAAAGATAGGGCTGCAACATTTGATCATTTAAATCACCCCCCCCCCCCCCCCGCCATGAATTTATTGTACTCGTTGATACAGGAAGGCTTGCGAACGGGACCGCGTCTTCTGCGAAGTTCCACCGAGGTGTCATCGTGGATGGTGGACATGATGTACAAATCTTTCCTATCCCTCCACTTCACAGCCAACACTTCCTCGTTCCTCAAGCTTGTCGATTCCCCCCTTTGAATGGTTGTGGTGACAAGACGCTGTGGGAAGCCCTTTCGGTTTTTCCATGTTGTACCACAGGCCAAAGTTTTTTTTTTTAGGTATAGGTGGTGCAGAAGGGGCAAACTGGTGTAATAGTTGTCCATGTAAATATGATGCCCCTTTTGGAGGAGTGGGAATGCCAACTCCCAAACAATTCTTCCACTTATTCCCATGTACGATGGACACTCAGGGGCTGGAGCTGGGAATCTTTGCCTTCGTACACGCGAAATGAGTGCACATAACCGGTGGCGCTTTCACAGAGCTTGTTGAGCTTCAAGCTGTACCTCGCCCTCCTACTGGGGATATATTGCTTGATTCCCAGCCGGCCTGTGAAATGCACCAAGGATTCTTCCACAGATATGTTTTTGTCACAGACATAACGTTCAGCAAACTTCTTGGAAATAAAATTAATTAGGGGGCGAATTTTATATAGTTTATCAAAGTTTGGGTGATTTTGGGGGGGGGGGGGCACTGTGAGTTGTCACTGAAATGCAGGAAGCGCATTATAATTTCATATCGGGACCTGGACATGGCCGATGAAAAAATTGGCATATGGTGGATGGGTTTGGTTGACCAATACTTATGCGTTTCGTTTTTTTTGTAAGCCCCATGTTGAGTGTTAGGCCTAAAAACAATTTAAGCTCCACCACTGTTAGGGGACTCCATTCAAAAGGGCGGCATAGCTGGAGCTGGGGTTGGTTGCAATGAATTGTTGGGCAAAGAGATTGGTTTGGTCCATGATGCCTTGAACTAATTCGTCAGGGAAAAATAAATTTAAAAAATCCATTTGGGAAAAATCTGCAGTGTTGACCTGCACACCTGGCTGTGCTGTAAAAGGGGGGATTGTGGCTGACCCTGTGGTAGAAGGCAGCCACAATGGGTTTGCCAAGGCATCTGGAAGCTGGGTTTGGGCCCTAATCCTTTGGCGTGCACTTATACTGGGCCTTTCCTCCTGGGGTCTAGCAAGGCTTGTACTGGGCCTCTCCTTCTGGGGTCTACCGCCGTTTTCACTGCTGGTAGCTGCCTGGTGTTCAGACCGTCATCTTCGGGGGGCTCATATTCCAAACCAGAATTGGAATCAGAACTGAGCGGCGAGAGCTCCTCGTTGCTCTCATCGATCAGACTGAGTATTTGGCATGCCTCTTCTGGGGTGTACACCTTCCTGAACATAGTGGCTGTATGTACTCTGGTGGTGGGTACTCTGGTGGCAGGTGGTGAGGTTGCGAGTACTCTGGTAAGGTGGCAGGTACTCCGGTGGCAGGTGGTGAGGTGGCGGTACTCTGGTGGCAGGTGGTGAGGTGGCGGGTACTCTGGTGGCAGGTGGTGAGTACTCTGGTGAGGTGGCAGGTACTCTGGTGGCAGGTACTCTGGTGAGGTGGCGGGTACTCTGGTGAGGTGGTGGGTACTCCTGATGGACAGGTACTAGATGACCGGTACTCCTGATGACAGGTACTAGATGACAGGACCTCTTTATTTAGGGGGGAAATCTGGGCACAGTAGTTCATATATAGGGTACTGTAATATGTAACTCACTGTTAGCTGATCTCCTCCTTACACTAGATTGGTGTGCGAAGAGGAGAACCCAGCAACAGCGGTTACACACTGTTTTGTTTACATTTAGTGACTGGCTGTGATTGGACACAGGCGGTCACGTGGTAAAGAGCCAATTTCATTGGCTCTTTACACTGATCGGGGCTGGGCTGTATCCAAGAGAAAAGCCTCAGCCCCGATCGCCACTCTGCCTGCCACGGGGGGCACGTGCGGGCACCGTGCACGCCGCTACTGCATAGCTCTGCATAGTGACCAATCACAGCCGGTTACGCTGCTCCCGAAGCTCTGCCCCCCGCCGCCGCCACTCCATTACCCCCATCGGGGAACGGCTGTGTATCCAAGAGAAAAGCCTCAGCCCCGATCGCCGCTCTGCCTGCCACTGGGGGCACGCGCGGGCACAGTGCACGCCGCTACTGCATAGCTCTGCATAGTGACCAATCACAGCCGGTCACGCTGCTCCCGAAGCTCTGCCCCCCGCCGCCGCCACTCTATTACCCCCATCGGGGAACGGCTGTGTCCCGAGGGACACTCCGGATCCCCGATCGCCGCTCTCCAGGCCCCCGGGGGCCCGCAGTAGCAGCGGAAAGCCGAGGACGTCATATGATGCCCACCAAGGATGGGAGATCCCATCTGTGGGTGTCGTTTGACTATGGCTGGGTACTGAAGTGGTTAAGGACCCTTCTCTTACAGACCACCAGTGTAAGGGGGCTCTTCTGTCACTGCCAATGTATAAGGACATTCTTCATATAACTACCAGTGTAAGGAGGGCACCTTTTCCACTGATCACCAGGATAAGAGGTTCATTCTACCAGTGGCTAAAAACGTAAGAGGCCCTTCTTCCTCTAGGCCATCACTGTATGGTGTTTTTTCTCCCGCTGATCCCCCAATGTAAGAGGATTTCTTCATTGACCACCAATGTAAAGTGATACCAGAACATGCCTACTTATGACATATTCTGGTTTCTGGTCACACCCATTGTTCCTGCTGAACTGGCTGAGATTCATGTATGGCCGGACTAAGAGCTTTAATTTTGGTTCTTTTCTAGAAATTAATGTTTTAGGCATGGCTCTAAAAATTCTAGAATAACTTCATTAGTCTATATAGTGCTAAGGTTTTTTTCTACACTGATGATCCTTTTTTTAGGGGGGTATAAAATATTAGTGCAGACACTCCTGGCGGTTTCCCTAATAGTGGTAGTATTAGTGTGCTCACTAAGAAAAGATGCACCATAATCTCATATGAGAATGATGTTTATGCACTTGTCAAATTAAAAAGATTATGCATGTATTGACACTTGTATTTTCTAGGACTGTGACAAAAATATTAGTGTGCAGTACAAAAAAGCAGACTGTCAGAAATTGTTTAACTGTTCTAATGACAGGAATTTGGTGGCTATGAGTTACTACTCTCAGGCATAGCTGATAAGTCACCATACTGGTACAAGATAATTGCCTTTCCTGCTGCGTGCAGGAATGCAAACATATGAAAATTCAAGCGGTATACCAAACAGGTGGATGGACAGCACATGTCACAAAGCAGGTACTGAAGAAAAAGAATAGGGTGGGTATAGGATTGTGTATCTGGGTTTGTATAATATATTTTTCTTTTTATAGGTTGAACTAGATGAACTAGTGTATTTTTTTTTCCAACCTAAGAAACTATGTAACTATGTAACAAAGTAGGACTGCTATAGGACAGGCCCTGCAGTCCTGTGAAAAAGTAATTGTCCTGTCCTAATTTTTTTTTTTTTTTGCATATTTGTCACACTTAATACAATTTGTTTTTGATCCAAATCATTTATTACACAAAGATGACCCAAGTAAAAACAAATTGCAGTTTTTTAAATGATGATTTCATTTACTAAGGGGAAAAAAGTTGTCCAAACCTGCCTGGCCCTGTGTAAAAAAGTAAATGCCCCATAAACCTAATAACTGGTTGTACCATCCTTGGTGTCAAGAACTGCAATCAAGCATTTGCGATAACTGGCAATGAGTTTTTCACATTGCTGTGGAGGAATTTTGACCCACTCCTATTTGCAGAATTGTTTTAATTCAGCCACATTGGAGGATTTTCAATGGCCTGTTTAAGGTCATGCCACAGCCTCTACATCATGCCAAGTTCCAAATTCCCAATTCCAAATTCCGTGTTTCAAATTTCTAATTTCAAGTTCCCAGTTCCGTGTTCCAAATTCCATGTTCCAAATTTCGTGTTCCGTGTTCCGAATTCCGTGTTCCGAATTCCGTGTTCCGAATTCCATATTCCAAATTCTAAATTCTGTGTTCCAAATTTCAAATTCTAAATTCCGTGTTCCAAATTCCGTGTTCCCAGTTCTAATTCTGAATTCCGTGTTCCGAATTCCGAGTTCCGTGTTCCAATTCCAAATTCCGTGTTCCAATTCCGAATTCTGTGTTCCAAATTCCTAATTCCGTATTACAAATTCCGTGTTTCCAAATTCCCAATTCCTTCTTCTGAATTCCACGTTCTGAGTTCCATGTTCTGAATTCCATAGAGTTAGAATGCTCCTTGTAGTGCAGAAAATAAAAGAACGTAAATCCCCAGGACTGCTGCTTTTAATAGACGCCGAAAAAGCGTTTGATAGATTAGACTGGGGATTTATTCAGAACACATTAGAGGTAATGGGATTAGGCCCAAAGATGACCTACTGGATCAAAGCACTATACAACCAGCCCACAGTGACGGTAAAGGTAAACGGGACAGTCTCTGGGCCCTTCGAGATGTACACTGGGACGAGACAGGGGTGCCCCCTGTTCCCCCTGTTCCCCCTGTTTGTTCTGTCATTAGAACCACTTTTAGCAGGGATTAAGATATGGGGACAAGGAACACAAATTGGTGGCTTATGCCGATGATATTGTGTTTTATATAACTAGTCCCAGGATAACCCTACCCAACTTAATGAAAGCCTTAAAAACATACGGAGATATATCAAACTTTAAAATGAACCCTTTGAAATCAGAGATCCTAAATATTAATGTGAGTAAACAGGACAAGCTAATATACCAACATGAGTTCCCATTTATTTGGGGAAAATTGGATTTAAAATACTTAGGAGTAAAAATAACACCATCCACTGAGACAATATAGCAAACGAATTTCATCCCGCTACTGAACGAAATAGATACAAAATTAAATAAAATTGCAACAAGATACTTGTCTTGGATAGGCAGAATAAACATTTTTAAAATGGTAATTTTACCAAAGATTATGTATAAGATGCAAATGCTACCCATCCCCCCCCCACAGGTATATTTGAAAACACTAAAAACTATACTCTTAAGGTTTATTTGGAAGAAAAAGAAACCTTGTATAAGCTTGACAGTACTGACTAAGGAGAAGGGGCAAGGGGGACTGGGGGTTAAATTGGAAAACACGATTAGTAATGCTACACTAAGGAAAAAAATATGGATACCCGCAAAACTATGAGAACTGAGTTATAACACAAAAAGAACTGGCAATCTGGGATATGACGCACAAAAGGGAAAAATGGGAATTTAATTTACCTTTGATACCACTAAGAGACACAAATTACTTTCCACCAGGGAAAGTTCGGAAATTGGATAAAAAAATATAATGCACAATTAAAACATATAAAGGAGAAAGGTAAAATATTCACATTTCAGGAATTAAAACACAAAAAATACTTATTGGTAATAGATGAATGGCGGTACTCCCAGTTGAAACATTTTGTTGCTACATTGCCCCAACCAATTAGATCCGAAGAGAACCTACGGCCGTTTGAGCGGCTATGAACAGCTACAGGTACGAATAAGGGAATCTCATGGCTCTATAAATTACTGATGGTATTGAAAGGGCCGGAAATACCGCCATTTATCGGAAAATCGAAAGAAGAATTGGGAACGCGAGGGAAAGACCTAGATTTAGGGAAAATACTGAGGCTGGCACACACCGCAGCAACACTATAGAAATGAACTACAAGTGCCTGGCACGCTGTATCTAACACTGGATATGGCACACAAATGCCAAAAGGAGGTTTCGCAGTTATGTTGGAGGAGGTGTAAGGTACTTGGAACCATGGTCCACATATGGTGGACATGTCCTAAAATTAAAAAATACTGGAGAGTAGGGATGAGCTTCGTGTTCGAGTCGAACCCATGTTCGACTCGAACATCGGCTGTTCGACCGTCCGTCGAATTGCGAACGATATGGGCCGTTCGCGCCAAATTCGTGTGGCGCGTCACGGCCCATAATTCACTGCGGCATCGCAGTGCATTGCTGGCTGATGATTGGCCAAGCATGCACTATGACCCGCATGCTTGGCCAATCACAGCGCCGTCAGTAGAGAGAGCTGTAATTGGCCAAAGCCAGGGTGGCTTTGGCCAATTATGGCTCAGGGGATTTAGTACACACCCCACACTATATAAGGCCGCCTGCACGGCGGCCCTGTGTAGTGTGTGTTCCGGTGTGCTGAGCGATAGAGAGAGAGAGAGACAGTGTCATTTGATTTGAGTTAGATAGATTAGGCAGAACAGTCAGTCAGTTAGCTGCACTTACAGTGTATTGTGTATATATATGCATCCCAGGTGTTGCATATATATATATACACTGTATTCAGTTTAGCTAGATCCGTTCCTGTTATCTTCTATCTAGACTATTTACATTCAGTGCAGTGTGTCCTGCTCACAGTGTTCAGCTAGATCCGTTCCTGCTATTTACATTCAGTACAGTGCTTCCTGCTCACAGTGTTCAGCTAGATCCGTTCCTGCTATTTACATTCAGTGCAGTGCGTGCTGCTCACAGTGTTCAGCTAGATCCGTTCCTGCTATTTACATTCAGTGCAGTGCGTCCTGCTCACAGTGTTCAGCTAGATCCGTTCCTGCTATTTACATTCAGTGCAGTGCGTCCTGCTCACAGTGTTCAGCTAGATCCGTTCCTGCTAATTACATTCAGTGCAGTGCGTCCTGCTCACAGTGTTCAGCTAGATCCGTTCCTGCTATTTACATTCAGTGCAGTGCGTCCTGCTCACAGTGTTCAGCTAGATCCGTTCCTGCTATTTACATTCAGTGCAGTGCGTGCTGCTCACAGTGTTCAGCTAGATCCGTTCCTGCTATTTACATTCAGTGCAGTGCGTCCTGCTCACAGTGTTCAGCTAGATCCGTTGCTGCTATTTACATTCAGTGCAGTGCGTCCTGCTCACAGTGTTCAGCTAGATCCGTTCCTGCTATATACATTTAGTGCAGTACGTCCTGCTCACAGTGTTCAGCTAGATCCGTTCCTGTTATCTTCCTACTGACAGGCAGGCTTGTCTGGTTACAGTATATAAAGCTACCTGAAGAAAATTACAGGTGTTCTTTTTGATCCTATTAGTACCACGGTCAGGCAGCTAGACTATTTACATTTAGTACAGTGTGTCCTGCTCACAGTGTTCAGCTAGATCCGTTCCTGTTATTTACATTCAGTGCAGTGCGTCCTGCTCACAGTGTTCAGCTAGATCCGTTCCTGCTATTTACATTCAGTGCAGTGCGTCCTGCTCACAGTGTTCAGCTAGATCCGTTCCTGCTAATTACATTCAGTGCAGTGCGTCCTGCTCACAGTGTTCAGCTAGATCCGTTCCTGCTATTTACATTCAGTGCAGTGCGTGCTGCTCACAGTGTTCAGCTAGATCCGTTCCTGCTATTTACATTCAGTGCAGTGCGTCCTGCTCACAGTGTTCAGCTAGATCCGTTCCTGCTATTTACATTCAGTGCAGTGCGTCCTGCTCACAGTGTTCAGCTAGATCCGTTGCTGCTATTTACATTCAGTGCAGTACGTCCTGCTCACAGTGTTCAGCTAGATCCGTTCCTGTTATCTTCCTACTGACAGGCAGGCTTGTCTGGTTACAGTATATAAAGCTACCTGAAGAAAATTACAGGTGTTCTTTTTGATCCTATTAGTACCACGGTCAGGCAGCTAGACTATTTACATTTAGTACAGTGTGTCCTGCTCACATTGTTCAGCTAGATCCGTTCCTGTTATTTACATTCAGTGCAGTGCGTCCTGCTCACAGTGTTCAGCTAGATCCGTTGCTGCTATTTACATTCAGTGCAGTGCGTCCTGCTCACAGTGTTCAGCTAGATCCGTTCCTGCTATATACATTTAGTGCAGTACGTCCTGCTCACAGTGTTCAGCTAGATCCGTTCCTGTTATCTTCCTACTGACAGGCAGGCTTGTCTGGTTACAGTATATAAAGCTACCTGAAGAAAATTACAGGTGTTCTTTTTGATCCTATTAGTACCACGGTCAGGCAGCTAGACTATTTACATTTAGTACAGTGTGTCCTGCTCACAGTGTTCAGCTAGATCCGTTCCTGTTATTTACATTCAGTGCAGTGCGTCCTGCTCACAGTGTTCAGCTAGATCCGTTCCTGCTATTTACATTCAGTGCAGTGCGTCCTGCTCACAGTGTTCAGCTAGATCCGTTCCTGCTATTTACATTCAGTGCAGTGCGTCCTGCTCACAGTGTTCAGCTAGATCCGTTCCTGCTATTTACATTCAGTGCAGTGCGTGCTGCTCACAGTGTTCAGCTAGATCCGTTCCTGCTATTTACATTCAGTGCAGTGCGTCCTGCTCACAGTGTTCAGCTAGATCCGTTGCTGCTATTTACATTCAGTGCAGTGCGTCCTGCTCACAGTGTTCAGCTAGATCCGTTCCTGCTATATACATTTAGTGCAGTACGTCCTGCTCACAGTGTTCAGCTAGATCCGTTCCTGTTATCTTCCTACTGACAGGCAGGCTTGTCTGGTTACAGTATATAAAGCTACCTGAAGAAAATTACAGGTGTTCTATCCCAGCTTAGTGCAGCTACAGGCCATTAGTATGTCTGGAAGGCCAAGAAGGAGAGGCAGACAGTCACAAGCCAATAAGAGAGGGCAAGCAGGCTCTGTGTCTAGTGCTGGTCGTGGAGACGGTGCATCCTCATCAGCACGTGGCCATGGGACACGCTTGGCCTTTTTTTCGGCAGCTGGCCGTGTTGAGCCGCAACATGCGGAAGACTTGGTCGAGTGGATGACCAAGCCGTCCTCATCCTCCTCATCCTCTCTCACCCATGCCCAGGGTGCTTTGTCTGGCAAAGCAGCGGCCTCTTCCCTCAGCTCAATGTCATCAGTGACTCCTTCCCTAGCTCCACCATGTCCTCATGAGGATTCCCTCGAACTGTTTGACCACAGTGTTGGGTACATGCTCCAGGAGGATGCCCAGCGTTTGGAAGGCTCTGATGATGATACTGAGCTCAATGAAGGCAGTAACATGAGCACGGACAGAGGGGGTGCCCAAGAAGGACAGCAATCTGGCAGTCATGCTCCCCCTGCTGCAGCATACTGCCAGGTTTGCTCCAGTGATGAGGAGGGAGGGGATGATGAGGTCACTGACTCAACGTGGGTGCCTGATAGGAGAGAGGAGGAGGAGGAGGAGGAGGAGGAGGAGGAGGAGGAGGTGGCACATCACCAACTAGGCAGGATGCCCTCCAGGGGCCAGCCTAAGGGCAGCACATTGACTGCATCACACCCCAAAGCTCCACATGTGCAGGGCGCTGCAGTCTCTGCGCGTTATTCAAAAAGTTCTTTGGTGTGGGCCTTTTTTGAGACGAGTGCATCAGATCGCACCGCTGCTATTTGCAATATATGTCTCAAGCGTATCTCGCGTGGCCAAAACATCTCCCGCTTGGGTACCACATGCTTGACCAGACATATGTTGACCTGCCATGCAGTTCGTTGGCAAGCGTATCTAAAAGACCCACACCAAAGAACAAAGACGATCTCTCCTTGCTCCTCATCAGCTGAGATTTCCAACCCCACTAGACCTTCAGTCCTCTCTGCGACCTGCAGTGAGAGGAATGAAGGTGTAGAATTAGGTGTGTCACAGCCAAGTACTTATGGGCAATCTGCTTTTGGTACACCGACGTCAGATTGTACCAGGCAAATTTCCCTGCCCCAGCTGCTGCACCGCCGAAAGAAGTTTGCTCCCAGCCATCCACATGCCCAGCGGTTGAATGCTAGCTTGGCAAAATTGCTAGCACTTCAACTGCTGCCTTTTCAGTTGGTAGACTCTGCCCCCTTCCGTGAGTTTGTGGAATGTGCGGTTCCTCAGTGGCAGGTACCCAAACGCCACTTTTTCTCACGGAAGGCGATTCCGGCTCTCTACCGGCATGTGGAAGGCAATGTCCATGCCTCGCTGGACAGGGCGGTCAGCGGTAAGGTGCATATTACCGCTGACTCATGGTCCAGCAGGCATGGACAGGGACGTTACTTAAGTTTCACGGCGCATTGGGTGACTCTGCTGGCAGCTGGGAAGGATGCAGGACAAGGTGCAGTAGTGTTGGAGGTTGTTCCGCCACCACGCCTCCAAAATGCTGATTGTGACACACCTCTCTCCTCCACCCCCTCCTCTTCTTCTTCCTCCATGGCCTCTTCCTCGGAACCAGCGGTGCTCCGTAGGCGTTCAAGGGGCTACGCAAGTACGCAGGCCAAAAGATGCCATGCGGTGCTTGAGCTGGTGTGCTTGGGGGACAGGAGCCACACTGGGGCAGAGGTTCTGTCAGCTCTGCAGGGGCAGGTTCAGAGGTGGTTGACGCCACGCCAACTTAAGGCAGGAATGGTGGTTTGCGACAATGGCACCAACCTCCTCTCTGCCCTCCGACAGGGACAACTGACCCATGTGCCCTGTTTGGCTCACGTCCTTAACTTGGTGGTGCAGCGGTTCTTGGGCAGGTACCCGGGCTTACAGGATGTCCTGAGGCAGGAAAGTCTGTGTGCATTTCCGCCGGTCATATAATGCCAGTGCTCGGCTGACGGACCTCCAAAAGGAGTTTAACCTGCCCAAGAACCGCCTAATCTGTGACATGCCCACCAGGTGGAACTCGACGTTGGCCATGCTGCAGCGGCTGCACACGCAGCAGAGGGCCATCAATGAGTACCTGTGCGACTATGGCACCAGGACAGGGTCAGGGGACCTTGGTTTTTTTTCCCCACGCCAGTGGGCCATGATCAGGGATGCATGCACTGTCCTGTCACCATTCGAGGAGGCCACGAGGATGGTGAGCACTGACAGTGCATGCATCAGTGACACTGTCCCCCTTGTCCACCTGTTGGAGCACACGCTGCGTGGAATAATGGACAGGGCACTTGAGGCAGAACAGAGGCAGGAAGAGGAGGACTTCCTTAGCTCTCAAGGCCCCCTTTATCCAGACAGTGTTCCTGCGTGCCCGCCGATCACACAGGAAGAGGACGAGGAGGAGGAAGATTGTGTCAGTATGGAGGTGGAGCCTGGCACTCAGCATCAGCAGTCTTTAAGGGATCAGTCCCAAGGAACACATGGACTTGTACGTGGCTGGGAGGAGGTGGCTGCGGACGTTGTTGTCCTTAGTGACCCAGAGGACTCCGGACCGAATGCCTCAGCAAACCTACGCTGCATGGCCTCCCTGATCCTGCAAAGCCTGCGTAAGGATCCTCGTATTCGTGGTATCAAGGAGAAGGACCAATACTGGCTGGCAACCCTCCTTGATCCACGTTACAAGGGTAAGGTTGCGGACCTTATCTTGCCATCGCAGAGGGAGCAGAGGATGAAACATCTTCGGGAGGCCTTGCAGAAAGGTCTGCAACGCGTTCCCAGAGACTGGGAGGTTACAAACTCCTGTTTCTGGACAACGTGTTGCTGAGGCTTCGGTCAGTCAAAGAAGGAGCGGTGGAGAAGGTGGCCGTCTGACCGATGCGTTCAGACAATTTTTTGGTCCGCAGCCCCAAGGTATGATCGGTTCCAGCAACCATCGCCAGCGTCTGTTTTACATGGTGCAGGAATACCTAGGGGCAAGATCAGACTTGGACACCTTTCCCACCGAAAATCCTCTGGGTTACTGGGTCTTGAGGATGGATCACTGGCCAGAGCTTGCACAGTATGCAATTGAGCTACTGGCCTGTCCTGCATCCAGCGTTCTTTCGGAACGCACATTCAGTGCTGCTGGAGGCGTGGTAACCGATCACAGGGTGCGTCTGTCCACCGACTCGGTCGATCGGCTGACCTTCATAAAAATGAATCAGTCTTGGATCACCACCAGCTACCAAGCACCTGATGCAGATGTAACCGAATAATTTTTTTTGAAATCTCAGATCCCTTCAAAGACTGCCTATGCTGATGCTGAGTGACTATCCCTGAGTAATTATCCTCTTCCTCCTCAATCATCACGCTGATAGCTTGTAAGAACATTTTTGGTTCTGGGCGCCACCACCAGTGCCTAAGGCACAATTTTTCAGCCCCTGTTTAACAGGGGCGTGTAATTACAATTTTTGATGTAATACTTTGCAGCAGGGCTCGTTCCTGCATTCCAACTAGAGTGTCTGTGAGGGGTTGCAGTGTTGTGGCACCAGCACCAGTGCCTAAGACCCAATTTTTCAGCCCCTGTCTAACAGGGGCGTGTAATTACAATTTTTGATGCAATACTTTGCAGCAGGGCTTGTTCCTGCGTTTCAACTAGAGTGTCTGTGAGGGGTTGCAGTGTTGTGGCACCAGCACCAGTGCCTAAGACCCAATTTTTCTGCCCCTGTCTAACAGGGGCGTGTAATTACAATTTTTGATGCAATACTTTGCAGCAGGGCTCGTTCCTGCGTTCCAACTAGAGTGTCTGTGAGGGGTTGCAGTGTTGTGGCACCAGCACCAGTGCCTAAGGCCTAATTTTTCAGCTCCTGTTCAACAGGGGCATGTAATTACAATTCTTGATCTAATATTTCACAGCAGGGCCCTGTGAGGGCTTACAGTGTTTTGGCCACAGCAACACCTAAGGCCCAAATTTCTGCTGAGTATATAGGGCAGGACCCTACTTTCAAACATCTAACTTACAAACGACTCCTACTTGCAAACGGAAGGAGACAACAGGAAGTGAGATGAAATCTACCCCTAAGGAAGGGAAATTCTCTCCTGTAAGAGTTAATATGGGAAAACAATTTTTCCTTTCCACTGATGCTTTCCAATCCTTGTTCCACAAAAAAACCCAAATTTTCAAAAAACATTTTTCATTGGGACAAAAAAGTGAGGTGAAATCTTCTGAAGAGGAGGAAAGACGCAAAACAAATGTCACAGGGGTGATAACCCTTCCCTATGTTTTCCAAAAAGCTTAGAAAAGATTTTTTGGCTGGAGCTAAACACGTTAAAAATGTTCAAAATTACAAACAGATTCTACTTAACAACAAACCTACAGTCCCTGTCTTGTTTGCACCGCCTGTATACTGCTGTTCAGAGTATATAGGGACCTTTCCTTATTTTAATTTGGGTGCGGGGTTCCCCTTAATATCCATACAAGACCCAAAGGGCCTGGTAATGGACTGGGGGGTACCCATGCCGTTTGTCTCACTGATTTTCATCCATATTGCCATGACCCGACATGACATTAAACCCGCAAGCAGTTTTAAATGAGATTTTTTCCTTTAAAAATGACATTTGGTGCAGGGACTGTTCTAAACATGGGAAACACGCGTCACTTTACAGGCATACTATAGACACCCCCCAGGTACGATATTTAAAGGAATATTTCACTTTTTTTTTTTTACTTTAAGCATCATTAAAATCACTGCTCCCGAAAAAACGGCCGTTTTTAAAAGTTTTTTTTGCATTGATACATGTCCCCTGGGGTAGGACCCGGGTCCCCAAACCCTTTTTAGGACAATACCATGCAAATTAGCCTTTAAAATGAGCACTTTTGATTTCGAACGTTCGAGTCCCATAGACGTCAATGGGGTTCTAACGTTCGTGCGAACTTGCGGTCCGTTCGCGGGTTCTGGTGCGAACCGAACCGGGGGGTGTTCGGCTCATCCCTACTGGAGAGAGGTACTGCAGATAATAAAGGAAATAACCAGCATAGAAATACCAGTGGGGGGGGGGTGTTTGTTCCATGGGGTTAGAATGCCAATTAAACAATATAGAAGAACATTGGTCCCCCAGTTATCAAACGCAGCCAAAAGTTTAATCCCTCGACAGTGGCAGGACCTAGAAAGTCCCACAATGAGGAGTTAGTGTAGTAAAATATACAAAACTTATAATATGAAATATCTAAGGTTCAGTGACGAGGAAGGAAGGTTTCGAAGAGAAGTGGAGAGTTTGGATAAAGTTTAAGCAGACAATTGGGTTTGCTGAAATGATGGGAGCATAAGAAAGGGATGAGATTGGAGATACGGGAGATGTCAGGCAGCTAGAGGTTAATAAGAAAGGTCAGAGAGGAGAGGAGGGGGAGGGATGGATGGGAGGGGGGTGAGGGCTAGGGAGAGGGGAGGAAAATTATTAAAGTATGCTGACAAAAGCAAACAGTGGAACAGTGACCTTATCAGTCTGCTTCTGCTCCTTCACTGTGAGATTACAAGCAGACGGGGGGGAGAGTAAGGATGAGCTCCGGCGTGTTTGCATGCTGCACGTGCCGAGCCCGCCAGGAAGTCAGCACGGCGCAGCGCTAATCGTAAGCAGTGAGACATTTCCCGATGTGCGGCTGCAGAGATCGGAAAATGTCTCACTGCCTGTGATTAGCGCTGCGCCCTGCCGACTTCCTGGCAGGCTCTGCATGTGCAGCATGCAAACTCGCCGGAGCTCATGCTTAGTGGAGAGGTCACCAAGCTGTGTTGCCTAATTGCAGCAGAGAAAAGTAAGGTCACCAAGCTACCTTTGCTGTCTGGGAGGGCTGTGTAAATCTCAGGTAAAAACGCTCTAATATATGTATTTCAGTAGTGTATCTGGAGTTTAGATGTAAATATTTGAAATGTTTTTTGATCACCTTAAAGGGACCCATTCAGAATAAGAAATACAGTGGCTGCCATCACTCACTTGGTGTGGACTATGAAGCTTTAATACTTTTCATTGGTACCATGATTGTTCCAGGTGATTGATTCAATAGGTAGTGAAGCCAGGACATAGATAAAAGCCCAGAACCTGCATTTTTAAAACCAAGCTGGCAATAGCAGTCTCCATATTGCTAACCTTACAAGTTCACACCAGTGCGGACTATTTTTTTTTGTTGCATCTTATTATTTACTTTTAATCACAAAAATGTTTGTCAGACAAATCAAAGCAATTGAACATCAATAGTTTGATCAATTTACATTTTAAAGGGGAACTCCCTATCTATATTCATTGCAAGGATTTTAACAATTATTTTTTCAGATTTATGTCTGTTTCTGTTAAAAAACAGCTGTATTTTTTTTAATATGTCAATGTGAAAAAAGGAATCTGAATGGGGGCAGTTTTTTCATTATTAATCTGCAGATGCACTTGCAGTGTTCTAATGAGGAAAGTTGCAGTGTCTGCATCCCTTTATTAACCCTTTTGGAGTATTTAACCCTTAATTAACCCTTTGGGGTTAATTAATTAACCCCTTGCTAAAAATCAATGAACCAATAACACAAGCAGGAAATTACATTTTGGGAGACGTTCTGTACACAGTTTGTGTACAGAAGGCCTCCTTGTTGCCATATTATGTAGATTTTTACAGCGAATTACAACTCAAATTGAAAAGAAAAGGTCATTTTTATTACATTGGCTGAGAGCGCTGATTGGGAGTCAGTCGGCTGCTGGTTTTTCAGCATGCTCATCCGACAGAAGCCAACCGACATACACACAGGCGGAATGTTGGCCATATTTTTATTTTTTTTTTTCAACCAGCCAATGTCTCCCAACATTCAGCCTGTGTGTATGGGGCTTTAGGCTGACCATACACTTTACAATCTGATTATACAATCTCCTTTTAGATCTACCATCAATTATGTAGTGCAAGGGCTGTCTGATTTCATACTGACTGAATGATCTTATTTGGGTTTGTCCTCCATAATATAGTTTGGGTAAATATAAAGGAAGATGTAGAAAGATTGTGCAATCACATTGTATCCTGTATGTCTGGCTTTAGGGTTGACCTTCAGTTGGTATGGTTGGTATTGGCAACATCTTAATTTTTTTTTTTTTGGTTGTAATTGTTCACAATTAATGTTATTTTTAAATTTGCATTTTAGAACTATTAAAACAATTACTTTGTTTTCTGTTTTTCTCTACAGAATTTGTATGAAAGTATTAAGAATGAACCCTTTAAAATCCCAGAAGATGATGGTAATGACTTGACGCACACATTCTTCAACCCTGATCGAGAGGGCTGGCTTCTAAAATTAGGTCAGTTGAATGACAATATGTGTGGGCTGATTTTTCTGTTGTTACATATTGGTCTACCGTTACTTGAAAACTACCCTTTAGGTCTTTTTTTTTCTCCTGAAGGATGTCATGTAGAGTTCCAGTTTCTATGAAAGTAAAAATTTACCTGTAACTCCCTTCTTTTGAAAGCCTCTTTCAGGTGGAGGTACACTGACAGAATAAGTTTATCGAATATGTAGGTTAAAGAGAATGTGCAAACTATACTAATACTTTTTATAATCATTTATTTTATTATATCTATTATGATGTATTATCTACTATATATTTTTAGCTATATAATGTTTTACACTTCCAGCTTTATTTTCATTTCATTGAGTTTAAAAAGGAATTAAAACTTGCGGTTGTTCTGCCAGTGGATTTCGCACGTGTTTACTCTTTTATGAAGGAAGCAGCAGCTCATTTACAATGTTGAATTATATGTTTCAGACATGTTCTTTCCTCACTAGAAGCTTGCCCTCAATCTGGAGATTGTTGAGTTAATTGAAGCAAATATAGAGGCAGGCGATTCATGCATTGCTAAGCTGCTCGATAATTATCTCAGCTCATTACATTCCAAGCCACAGTAACAGAGCTCAGCAATTTGACTTGCAACAGCATAGTCCAACATCACCAACTCACATTAGAGCAAGAGAGTCTTGAGAGCGCCATATATTTACTGCTTACAATGCAACACCTTAGCTTCGGGTCTAGAACGGGTTTTTATTACATTTCTTGAGCATTAACTTTCTAAGATTAAACTGTGGATGAAGTGTGGTTTGTAGTTAAAGCTTTTATAAGCTTTATGCAGTAAAGTTGGAATACATTGAACAGTTAAAAGTCAGTCTTGATCCTCATGTGTGAAGGGTCATGTTCAATTTGCAATTGAGGTATCTGGAATGGCAAGGACGTTTTCTCTGAATTGAACTCTTGCCATTTTTAGAGCTGTACTGGACAACATCTATTTACATATTTAAAGCTTAATCATCAGCTCATAATTTTCCAATTCATCTTCCCTGATGACACCCTTAACCCGAGAAGATCCTACTTACCTAATTGGACAGGAAGTAAAGGATTTGAAAAGTTCTGCACTATTACACCTTGTTTTACTGCCTCTATGGACACTTGCTTGTTTTACCACAGAGAGAAGCACTGATGCAGCAGGTTAGCTATGGGATTACCTTCTGGGCGAAGAAAGGTGGGGAGGGTTTAAGAATGGTGTTTGGACTGTACACTTTAGGAGACTGCCTGGAACTTGCACATTATGTGTAGGTTTCCATCTTTTCAATGGGCCCCAGTGCTGTGATTCTTGGCCGAACTTTTGGTGAAAAAATTAGTTCAGCATGACAGTGAGTACTGTGTTGGGTAGAAGAAAAGCATGTCCCACTCCTGGAAGTTTAGGTGACAAAAGCCAGACCTCCTGGAGGTGGGATGGAACCATGTGCACAAACCTGCCATTGCTTTTCCATTTTAACTTTATCAGTTTAGGGATTGCTTAGATATTGGTTTTCCCTTTTATTTCCATACAGTTTTCACATGTATAGAACAATTGTGCCGAAAGCTTTGCATGCCCTTAGGTGAAAGATATGTATTTGTCATGTAAAGCTCAACTGAAACTTCAGTTTAAATCTGGTAAATACATGGGGCATCCAGAGGCATCAAAATAGGAGGTGTTCAATGTACTATTGTTTGTTTTATTTCTAAACCAGCCACAGCCCAGGTAAAAAAAAGAAAAAAAACCTGTCCCCTGCAGAGTGGGACCCTTGCTCTCTGTGTGGAAGCGGTGATCTCATTGCAGAGATTTGACATAGGTTTAAATCAAACCTTATAGGTCTGCAATCAGAAAAGCTAATGTCCCTGCTGATTTGAAAGGTCTGCCTCTAACTCCCTATCGGGGCATGTCGGACCTCTGTAAAGACACCATTGGTTCCCTACAAGAGAGCAAGTGTCCTACTCTACAGGGTGCTGGCAGGACACAGGCTTTTTAATCAGGCTGCTACTGGTTTTTAAGGAAAATAAATTTGTGCACACCTTTTGTTTTTAAGCATCTGGAATGTATGAAGTTAAACTAAAAGTTTGATTTGACTTTTAATTATAAGAGTGATACCTAGTACTCTAAGATATTTGCCCTTGAATATTATCCAGATAACTTCAAAAACTGACTATGGCAGTTCATTCAGATTGCCTCATAAGACCATCAGCCTTACCGTAAACAGTTCAACGGGAAAATCGAAGATGACGGTTACAAATTCACCATGCTGAAGTTGGTCTAGTACAAGGCGGATTTTTATGAGTTGCTGTGACTGCTGCACTTTCATTCTTTGCAATTTTTACCTAATAAGGCAACATATCTATCTGAATGGGTATTATATTAATATTTTACTTAGGGTAGCGTGAATGATTCTGTGTTTGAGCATGATGAGGTTGCAGATAGAGAGCAGGCTGGCTTTATTTTCTTAGTTTTTCATGGCCATTGGATGAAGAAGCAAAAAACAAGTGCTTGTATAGATCATACTTTCCTCTGCCTTTCATAATGTCCTCCCATCAAGAGCCTACCTGGAAAAAGATACATCTCAATGCCTGGCCATAGACTAAATGCTGTATGTTATGCTCTGGTCAACGTAAGCAGAAAATTATTCTGAGCGGTTTAGCTCAGGACACACTTTTTTAAAATATATGTCTTGGCAACACTTAAAAACATATAAATATGCGGTTATCCTAGGTTAAACAATCCCTCCTATACTAGGTCAACCCCCACTGCGCTAAGGATGGTAAATAATGATGATCTTAATCACCTAGTTGAAAGTTCCTACCTGCAGCTGCCACTTAATGTAAACAAATAGTATAAATTAGATTTAAATAAGTGCGTGTGATCAGAGTGAAGACCCCACGTGACAAATTAAATCGTGGCGCTATCACTCAATACATCTCTACCACCTCTAGAGTGGAGAAATAAACCTAACACACACCTTACGATCAGTGCCTCCCTGTGTATATTGTAAAAGAAATATAAAATATATAAACAATTATGATGATGCGTGCAATAGTGCTATAATGAAAACATACTATTGGTAAGTTCACACCAAAAAATGTGTCAAAACACCACTAAATAGACAATAAATGTGACTTGGTGTCAATATCTCTCAGATGCTGTTGTATATATATAAATCCATCAAATCCGTGAGCATCCCCGCACACTTCTATACGAATGACTGTGTAAATAAAGTCTCTTCAATATCACACAAGTATGCCAACAAGTGTCCACATCAGTGCTAAAGTAAAAAAACTGGTGCATCCACAAATTCCTTATTATAGGAGTGTGATTTCCTCTAGTGCAATCTTCCACCACACCTCTGTGTTCAGTGACCACTCTCCCTATGGACAGCCACTCACCAACTCCTCATGCCTCCACTTGCGTGTGAGGCTAAAAGGCATAGATGTCCATTTCCATTGGCAGGGTTTAAATCTTATCCATCCGGAAGATCATTCCATGTGAAGACAAGAAAAACTTCCAATAGTGTAATACTGTAAAACTCTTTTAATAAATCACACTAAAGAAACGACTTCAACAGTTTCACTCACATTGTGTAAAAAATGTAAAACCACAGCAAACTCCACAGCAATCTGTCAGGTGTAATATCAACCGGCTGCTAAGATCAATCTCTCAGGGGGGTATGCGGTCACGGCGGACCCTCTATGAGCCAGCGTGTAGGAAGTATCTCTCACCCTCTCCCCGCTTGCCTCTTAGATAGATTACGCCGTCTCCCCCACTCGGTAATCCGTGCAGCTAACTTCCTTGTCACACGTACGTGGTGTTATCCTGTATACGGCCACGCCCCCGACATGTTTCGATGTACTTGCATCTTAATCATGGGATAGGCCGCTTCAGATCCCCATCATTCGTTTTATCCCTCCCCTCACCAATCGAATGAGGAGTCCCAGTGCGCATGCGCACCTGATCATTCGGCGCCTGCGCCTTACGAGTGTCCCCGTGAGCGCAAACCCCCGTCAATCGAAACAGCAGACCTAGACGTGCTGCTGTATTTCAACCCTGACATGTCAAATAAAATCAATCACCTATTACAGCGGTATATGTACATAACATCCTGCATTACCATAACAATGCTAAACAATATACATAATATCAGTATCTCCACAGTTCTAGATATTGAAACGATCTATTCAATGTGGTTCAGGATTCAATTTGACATCATGCCTACTATAATCCATGTGTTCAACCAATGTTCATAATAAAATACCCATAAGGTAGATATTAAAATGACTAAATAATGCCAAAATGATCCAATTTCAACCTACAGTTGAGAATGGTCCCTCTTATTAATAAAATGTTACAAAAAATATATACAAAATATACATATATCTCTAATCCTATTGCTAAAAATGGTATGGTGGATCGATTTATTAACATATCTGTTAATTAAAATTACATGGACTTAATAATCCCTATGAAATCCCTAACACATGATAATCTATAAAAATAGCCCCCCATTCATCACGACGTCAGGGCATATGTGGGATAGGGGACTAAGTAGTTTACCAACCTATAAAATCTGTCTAAAAATCATTCAGAAAGCAATTTAGGTCCAATTCAATGTTGAGGCCTCTCGGGGCCAAACTCTTAAAGCGAAATATCCATTCCGTTTCTCTTTGTGAGAGGTCTCTTACCCTGTTGGACCCCCTCCAGGATGGGTGGACCACATCGATGCCACAAAATTGTAACAGCGAGGGGTCTTGTTGGTGTTTATCCCTAAAATGCATGGATACACTATGATATTTGTAGCCGTTTTTTATGTTGGTGATGTGTTCATTAATACGGACTTTCAACTGTCTTTTGGTCCTTCCAACATAATATAAGCCACATGGACACCACATCAGGTACACTACATGTGTGGTGGTACAGGTGCTAAATTCCTTAATTTCAAATCTTTCCCCTTCTCTGTTAACAACACTCGTAATACCTCTGTTTCTGCCCCTAACTGTTTTACAACAAATGCACTTCCTACAACAGAAAAAACCCTTGAACTCAAAGGATAACGGTCTTAGTTTGGGAGGATCCAGGATCTTTTTAACTATCTGGTCACCTATATTTGGGGCCTTCCTATAGATGAACTTTGGCCCTGCTGGTAGTATTCCTCCTAAGTGTTTGTCTTTACAGAGAATATACCAGTACTTTTTATAAATGTTCTCGATGTCCCTGTACTGATAGTGAAAGCCCGAGATGAAGCTCAATTGGTGCTCAGAGTCCCCTCTCACTGTTTCTTTTTCCTTCAGGCACTGTTCCCGGGGGATATTGGCTACCTCGTGCACAATTTTGGTGAGGTCTTCCTCTCTGTAACCCTTCTGGATAAATCTTTCTTTCAAAGTGTTAGACTGTGTCATAAAATCCTCCAACTGAGTACAGTTACGACGGATCCGCAATAGCTGACCCTTTGGGATATTTCTTATCCATGACGGATGATGTCCGCTAGTTACGGACAGGTAGCTATTGCGGTCCGTCGGCTTGAAGTACACCTTAGTTTTTAATGAATTATTCATTTTTTCAATCGTAACATCTAAAAAGTTGATTGATGCATCACTGATCAAGTATTCCAGCTTGATGTTGTTTGTATTCCTATTAAGTTGTCCAAGGAAAACATCCAAAGTATCCCTAGAGCCTTCCCATATCAGCAGGATATCGTCAATGAATCTTCGGTAGAAGATCAATTCAGGCCTGCTGCTATTGAACACCTGTCTATCCTCCCATTCAGACATGAACAGGTTGGCGAGGCTGGGGGCATATTTAGCCCCCATTGCCACGCCAACCTGCTGGGAATAGAAGTGTCCATCGAACCAGAAGTAGCTGTGGGACATGCAGAAATCCAATGCATGTCCCACAAACTTCTTCTGTATAAATGGGATGTCGTCCCTTTTACTCAGTGCCCAATTCAGGGCTAACGATGCATCTTCATGTTGTATACTTGTGTAAAGTGACGCTACGTCTGCTGTTACCAAGTAAGATGTTACTTCAGGGTTGAGCTTCACTTTTTCCAACAGACGTAGTAAATCTGAGGTGTCTTTTAGATATGCTCTCGTCGCCTTTACACTGGGTTGGAGGAATTTATCCAAGTATTCACCTAGTCTTGCTGTTACGGATCCAATCCCATTCACTATGGGTCGCGGTGGGGGATTTTGAGTGTTTTTATGCACCTTAGGTAATGTGTATATCACCGGTATACGGTTGGCACTGGGTACTAGATATCTTCTTTCCTTGGGGTTTAGGGCTCTCACCCCATACCCCCAATCTACCAATGCCGCCAGTTGAATGCTATACGAGTCAGTGGGATCAGATTTCAGTTTTTTGTACGTATCTTGGTCACTTAATAGCTCCACCAATTGTTCGTAATAAAATCGCTTCTCCATGACTACCACTCCTCCACCTTTATCCGCTGGGCGAATAATAATGTTTTTCCTGTTTTCCAGGGACTCTATCCCCTCTTTAATATACTGGGGATTCACTCCTTTCTTTACTGGGAGGTCCTCGATGTCTTTCAACACCAAATTCTTAAAAACCTCCACATAGTGATTATTTTGAATCTGTGGATTAAAAATTGATTTGTTTTTTAGACCACTATCTATTCTATCTGGTACTTGTGCTGCTCTCATTCCTGCTTCCACTGGATGGCTCAAAAAATGTTTTTTTATATTTAATGAGCGAATGAACTTATGTGTGTCAATGTATACCTGGAACTTATTCATTCTCTTTTTCGGAGCACATTTAAGGCCCAAATTCAAAATATTAATTTCTTTGTGGTCTAGCTCAATCCCACTTAAATTGTAGATCCCAGTGTTTACATGTCCCTCAACCGTTTTCTTGGGTTGCTTGGATCTACCTCCCCTACATCCCCTCCTTTTTCTTTTGGTGGGGGCTTTGTGTTCATATTTTGCATGTGTGGGGGTCCAGGTCTTCCTCCACCCCCCTGTTGTTGTGCTCGGGGATATCCTCTCGAGGTACCCCGCTTCCCTCCCCTCCCCCGTGGTCCTAAAAAAGCCTGGTTGTACGACTGTTGGTCATAATAACTTGTTTCATCCAAACCAGAGTATCTATTATATAATGGAACTTCATTTCTCTCCGGATGGTGGTACACCGGGGGATATTGTCTCCACTGCTGGTCATCCTGTGGAGGGGGATATCCTCGTGTATTATCTCTTCTAAATGGTGATCGATAGTCATATCCACCCCTTTCCTGGGGTGTATTGTCCCTATAGGGCCCGGGTAAGTAATAGTTATAGTCCCCTCTCTCCTGTCGGAAAGGTCTAGGGGAATGAGCAAACTCCTTATTGTAATTTGTGTTAATCACTTTATTCCCCTTATTCTGGGGGGAACTTGTAGACCCTTGTTCAGTTCTCTTCACCATATTTTTTTGCCCATGTTTCTTCTGGGATGATTTAGGTATCAGCTTCTTTACCACAGGTTCCACCTCTTGGCCTGGTTCACCAGTAGTTGCTACCTGTTCACCAACATTTGTGTTCTGCCATGCGTATATCTTATTCATTCTAAAATCATTTGAATCTCTCGTGAACTTCTTCACCTTCTTTTTTTGTATTTCACGATCCACTTTCTCTAACTTCTTCTTCATGTTAGTATTGAAGTCTTTCATTTGGTTGGATTCCTTTATGGGTTCCAATTTATCCTGTATCTGTTTAATGCTTTCATTAATCTTTCCTAATTTGAATTGTTTTCTTTTTAGAACCAGATCTTGTAGTTCCCTTCCCACTTTATTAAAAAATAGTAACCATTCTTCCATAAAACCTGGATCATTTAATCCATCCTGTGGGGGTACATCCCACCTTAAACTTCTAAAAATTAAATTTTCCCTCTGGTAGTGCTCAAAGGTGAACACATCCCACCACGCCTTAATTTGCTTTTCTAGGAGGTTCTCTAGTGACCTTAATGTCGCTGAGTAGTCCTCTTCTTCAACAGTCATTTCTACGTTAGTGGAAAATACATGTTCAGGGTTCATCTGCCTATTAGACAGGTAATTAAAGGGGTCCATAGCTGCTAGTGAGTATAAGGTAAATCTATAAATATGCGGTTATCCTAGGTTAAACAATCCCTCCTATACTAGGTCAACCCCCACTGCGCTAAGGATGGTAAATAATGATGATCTTAATCACCTAGTTGAAAGTTCCTACCTGCAGCTGCCACTTAATGTAAACAAATAGTATAAATTAGATTTAAATAAGTGCGTGTGATCAGAGTGAAGACCCCACGTGACAAATTAAATCGTGGCGCTATCACTCAATACATCTCTACCACCTCTAGAGTGGAGAAATAAACCTAACACACACCTTACGATCAGTGCCTCCCTGTGTATATTGTAAAAGAAATATAAAATATATAAACAATTATGATGATGCGTGCAATAGTGCTATAATGAAAACATACTATTGGTAAGTTCACACCAAAAAATGTGTCAAAACACCACTAAATAGACAATAAATGTGACTTGGTGTCAATATCTCTCAGATGCTGTTGTATATATATAAATCCATCAAATCCGTGAGCATCCCCGCACACTTCTATACGAATGACTGTGTAAATAAAGTCTCTTCAATATCACACAAGTATGCCAACAAGTGTCCACATCAGTGCTAAAGTAAAAAAACTGGTGCATCCACAAATTCCTTATTATAGGAGTGTGATTTCCTCTAGTGCAATCTTCCACCACACCTCTGTGTTCAGTGACCACTCTCCCTATGGACAGCCACTCACCAACTCCTCATGCCTCCACTTGCGTGTGAGGCTAAAAGGCATAGATGTCCATTTCCATTGGCAGGGTTTAAATCTTATCCATCCGGAAGATCATTCCATGTGAAGACAAGAAAAACTTCCAATAGTGTAATACTGTAAAACTCTTTTAATAAATCACACTAAAGAAACGACTTCAACAGTTTCACTCACATTGTGTAAAAAATGTAAAACCACAGCAAACTCCACAGCAATCTGTCAGGTGTAATATCAACCGGCTGCTAAGATCAATCTCTCAGGGGGGTATGCGGTCACGGCGGACCCTCTATGAGCCAGCGTGTAGGAAGTATCTCTCACCCTCTCCCCGCTTGCCTCTTAGATAGATTACGCCGTCTCCCCCACTCGGTAATCCGTGCAGCTAACTTCCTTGTCACACGTACGTGGTGTTATCCTGTATACGGCCACGCCCCCGACATGTTTCGATGTACTTGCATCTTAATCATGGGATAGGCCGCTTCAGATCCCCATCATTCGTTTTATCCCTCCCCTCACCAATCGAATGAGGAGTCCCAGTGCGCATGCGCACCTGATCATTCGGCGCCTGCGCCTTACGAGTGTCCCCGTGAGCGCAAGAGAGGAGAGGGGAGGGATAAAACGAATGATGGGGATCTGAAGCGGCCTATCCCATGATTAAGATGCAAGTACATCGAAACATGTCGGGGGCGTGGCCGTATACAGGATAACACCACGTACGTGTGACAAGGAAGTTAGCTGCACGGATTACCGAGTGGGGGAGACGGCGTAATCTATCTAAGAGGCAAGCGGGGAGAGGGTGAGAGATACTTCCTACACGCTGGCTCATAGAGGGTCCGCCGTGACCGCATACCCCCCTGAGAGATTGATCTTAGCAGCCGGTTGATATTACACCTGACAGATTGCTGTGGAGTTTGCTGTGGTTTTACATTTTTTACACAATGTGAGTGAAACTGTTGAAGTCGTTTCTTTAGTGTGATTTATTAAAAGAGTTTTACAGTATTACACTATTGGAAGTTTTTCTTGTCTTCACATGGAATGATCTTCCGGATGGATAAGATTTAAACCCTGCCAATGGAAATGGACATCTATGCCTTTTAGCCTCACACGCAAGTGGAGGCATGAGGAGTTGGTGAGTGGCTGTCCATAGGGAGAGTGGTCACTGAACACAGAGGTGTGGTGGAAGATTGCACTAGAGGAAATCACACTCCTATAATAAGGAATTTGTGGATGCACCAGTTTTTTTACTTTAGCACTGATGTGGACACTTGTTGGCATACTTGTGTGATATTGAAGAGACTTTATTTACACAGTCATTCGTATAGAAGTGTGCGGGGATGCTCACGGATTTGATGGATTTATATATATACAACAGCATCTGAGAGATATTGACACCAAGTCACATTTATTGTCTATTTAGTGGTGTTTTGACACATTTTTTGGTGTGAACTTACCAATAGTATGTTTTCATTATAGCACTATTGCACGCATCATCATAATTGTTTATATATTTTATATTTCTTTTACAATATACACAGGGAGGCACTGATCGTAAGGTGTGTGTTAGGTTTATTTCTCCACTCTAGAGGTGGTAGAGATGTATTGAGTGATAGCGCCACGATTTAATTTGTCACGTGGGGTCTTCACTCTGATCACACGCACTTATTTAAATCTAATTTATACTATTTGTTTACATTAAGTGGCAGCTGCAGGTAGGAACTTTCAACTAGGTGATTAAGATCATCATTATTTACCATCCTTAGCGCAGTGGGGGTTGACCTAGTATAGGAGGGATTGTTTAACCTAGGATAACCGCATATTTATAGATTTACCTTATACTCACTAGCAGCTATGGACCCCTTTAATTACCTGTCTAATAGGCAGATGAACCCTGAACATGTATTTTCCACTAACGTAGAAATGACTGTTGAAGAAGAGGACTACTCAGCGACATTAAGGTCACTAGAGAACCTCCTAGAAAAGCAAATTAAGGCGTGGTGGGATGTGTTCACCTTTGAGCACTACCAGAGGGAAAATTTAATTTTTAGAAGTTTAAGGTGGGTTGTACCCCCACAGGATGGATTAAATGATCCAGGTTTTATGGAAGAATGGTTACTATTTTTTAATAAAGTGGGAAGGGAACTACAAGATCTGGTTCTAAAAAGAAAACAATTCAAATTAGGAAAGATTAATGAAAGCATTAAACAGATACAGGATAAATTGGAACCCATAAAGGAATCCAACCAAATGAAAGACTTCAATACTAACATGAAGAAGAAGTTAGAGAAAGTGGATCGTGAAATACAAAAAAAGAAGGTGAAGAAGTTCACGAGAGATTCAAATGATTTTAGAATGAATAAGATATACGCATGGCAGAACACAAATGTTGGTGAACAGGTAGCAACTACTGGTGAACCAGGCCAAGAGGTGGAACCTGTGGTAAAGAAGCTGATACCTAAATCATCCCAGAAGAAACATGGGCAAAAAAATATGGTGAAGAGAACTGAACAAGGGTCTACAAGTTCCCCCCAGAATAAGGGGAATAAAGTGATTAACACAAATTACAATAAGGAGTTTGCTCATTCCCCTAGACCTTTCCGACAGGAGAGAGGGGACTATAACTATTACTTACCCGGGCCCTATAGGGACAATACACCCCAGGAAAGGGGTGGATATGACTATCGATCACCATTTAGAAGAGATAATACACGAGGATATCCCCCTCCACAGGATGACCAGCAGTGGAGACAATATCCCCCGGTGTACCACCATCCGGAGAGAAATGAAGTTCCATTATATAATAGATACTCTGGTTTGGATGAAACAAGTTATTATGACCAACAGTCGTACAACCAGGCTTTTTTAGGACCACGGGGGAGGGGAGGGAAGCGGGGTACCTCGAGAGGATATCCCCGAGCACAACAACAGGGGGGTGGAGGAAGACCTGGACCCCCACACATGCAAAATATGAACACAAAGCCCCCACCAAAAGAAAAAGGAGGGGATGTAGGGGAGGTAGATCCAAGCAACCCAAGAAAACGGTTGAGGGACATGTAAACACTGGGATCTACAATTTAAGTGGGATTGAGCTAGACCACAAAGAAATTAATATTTTGAATTTGGGCCTTAAATGTGCTCCGAAAAAGAGAATGAATAAGTTCCAGGTATACATTGACACACATAAGTTCATTCGCTCATTAAATATAAAAAAACATTTTTTGAGCCATCCAGTGGAAGCAGGAATGAGAGCAGCACAAGTACCAGATAGAATAGATAGTGGTCTAAAAAACAAATCAATTTTTAATCCACAGATTCAAAATAATCACTATGTGGAGGTTTTTAAGAATTTGGTGTTGAAAGACATCGAGGACCTCCCAGTAAAGAAAGGAGTGAATCCCCAGTATATTAAAGAGGGGATAGAGTCCCTGGAAAACAGGAAAAACATTATTATTCGCCCAGCGGATAAAGGTGGAGGAGTGGTAGTCATGGAGAAGCGATTTTATTACGAACAATTGGTGGAGCTATTAAGTGACCAAGATACGTACAAAAAACTGAAATCTGATCCCACTGACTCGTATAGCATTCAACTGGCGGCATTGGTAGATTGGGGGTATGGGGTGAGAGCCCTAAACCCCAAGGAAAGAAGATATCTAGTACCCAGTGCCAACCGTATACCGGTGATATACACATTACCTAAGGTGCATAAAAACACTCAAAATCCCCCACCGCGACCCATAGTGAATGGGATTGGATCCGTAACAGCAAGACTAGGTGAATACTTGGATAAATTCCTCCAACCCAGTGTAAAGGCGACGAGAGCATATCTAAAAGACACCTCAGATTTACTACGTCTGTTGGAAAAAGTGAAGCTCAACCCTGAAGTAACATCTTACTTGGTAACAGCAGACGTAGCGTCACTTTACACAAGTATACAACATGAAGATGCATCGTTAGCCCTGAATTGGGCACTGAGTAAAAGGGACGACATCCCATTTATACAGAAGAAGTTTGTGGGACATGCATTGGATTTCTGCATGTCCCACAGCTACTTCTGGTTCGATGGACACTTCTATTCCCAGCAGGTTGGCGTGGCAATGGGGGCTAAATATGCCCCCAGCCTCGCCAACCTGTTCATGTCTGAATGGGAGGATAGACAGGTGTTCAATAGCAGCAGGCCTGAATTGATCTTCTACCGAAGATTCATTGACGATATCCTGCTGATATGGGAAGGCTCTAGGGATACTTTGGATGTTTTCCTTGGACAACTTAATAGGAATACAAACAACATCAAGCTGGAATACTTGATCAGTGATGCATCAATCAACTTTTTAGATGTTACGATTGAAAAAATGAATAATTCATTAAAAACTAAGGTGTACTTCAAGCCGACGGACCGCAATAGCTACCTGTCCGTAACTAGCGGACATCATCCGTCATGGATAAGAAATATCCCAAAGGGTCAGCTATTGCGGATCCGTCGTAACTGTACTCAGTTGGAGGATTTTATGACACAGTCTAACACTTTGAAAGAAAGATTTATCCAGAAGGGTTACAGAGAGGAAGACCTCACCAAAATTGTGCACGAGGTAGCCAATATCCCCCGGGAACAGTGCCTGAAGGAAAAAGAAACAGTGAGAGGGGACTCTGAGCACCAATTGAGCTTCATCTCGGGCTTTCACTATCAGTACAGGGACATCGAGAACATTTATAAAAAGTACTGGTATATTCTCTGTAAAGACAAACACTTAGGAGGAATACTACCAGCAGGGCCAAAGTTCATCTATAGGAAGGCCCCAAATATAGGTGACCAGATAGTTAAAAAGATCCTGGATCCTCCCAAACTAAGACCGTTATCCTTTGAGTTCAAGGGTTTTTTCTGTTGTAGGAAGTGCATTTGTTGTAAAACAGTTAGGGTCAGAAACAGAGGTATTACGAGTGTTGTTAACAGAGAAGGGGAAAGATTTGAAATTAAGGAATTTAGCACCTGTACCACCACACATGTAGTGTACCTGATGTGGTGTCCATGTGGCTTATATTATGTTGGAAGGACCAAAAGACAGTTGAAAGTCCGTATTAATGAACACATCACCAACATAAAAAACGGCTACAAATATCATAGTGTATCCATGCATTTTAGGGATAAACACCAACAAGACCCCTCGCTGTTACAATTTTGTGGCATCGATGTGGTCCACCCATCCTGGAGGGGGTCCAACAGGGTAAGAGACCTCTCACAAAGAGAAACGGAATGGATATTTCGCTTTAAGAGTTTGGCCCCGAGAGGCCTCAACATTGAATTGGACCTAAATTGCTTTCTGAATGATTTTTAGACAGATTTTATAGGTTGGTAAACTACTTAGTCCCCTATCCCACATATGCCCTGACGTCGTGATGAATGGGGGGCTATTTTTATAGATTATCATGTGTTAGGGATTTCATAGGGATTATTAAGTCCATGTAATTTTAATTAACAGATATGTTAATAAATCGATCCACCATACCATTTTTAGCAATAGGATTAGAGATATATGTATATTTTGTATATATTTTTTGTAACATTTTATTAATAAGAGGGACCATTCTCAACTGTAGGTTGAAATTGGATCATTTTGGCATTATTTAGTCATTTTAATATCTACCTTATGGGTATTTTATTATGAACATTGGTTGAACACATGGATTATAGTAGGCATGATGTCAAATTGAATCCTGAACCACATTGAATAGATCGTTTCAATATCTAGAACTGTGGAGATACTGATATTATGTATATTGTTTAGCATTGTTATGGTAATGCAGGATGTTATGTACATATACCGCTGTAATAGGTGATTGATTTTATTTGACATGTCAGGGTTGAAATACAGCAGCACGTCTAGGTCTGCTGTTTCGATTGACGGGGGTTTGCGCTCACGGGGACACTCGTAAGGCGCAGGCGCCGAATGATCAGGTGCGCATGCGCACTGGGACTCCTCATTCGATTGGTGAGGGGAGGGATAAAACGAATGATGGGGATCTGAAGCGGCCTATCCCATGATTAAGATGCAAGTACATCGAAACATGTCGGGGGCGTGGCCGTATACAGGATAACACCACGTACGTGTGACAAGGAAGTTAGCTGCACGGATTACCGAGTGGGGGAGACGGCGTAATCTATCTAAGAGGCAAGCGGGGAGAGGGTGAGAGATACTTCCTACACGCTGGCTCATAGAGGGTCCGCCGTGACCGCATACCCCCCTGAGAGATTGATCTTAGCAGCCGGTTGATATTACACCTGACAGATTGCTGTGGAGTTTGCTGTGGTTTTACATTTTTTACACAATGTGAGTGAAACTGTTGAAGTCGTTTCTTTAGTGTGATTTATTAAAAGAGTTTTACAGTATTACACTATTGGAAGTTTTTCTTGTCTTCACATGGAATGATCTTCCGGATGGATAAGATTTAAACCCTGCCAATGGAAATGGACATCTATGCCTTTTAGCCTCACACGCAAGTGGAGGCATGAGGAGTTGGTGAGTGGCTGTCCATAGGGAGAGTGGTCACTGAACACAGAGGTGTGGTGGAAGATTGCACTAGAGGAAATCACACTCCTATAATAAGGAATTTGTGGATGCACCAGTTTTTTTACTTTAGCACTGATGTGGACACTTGTTGGCATACTTGTGTGATATTGAAGAGACTTTATTTACACAGTCATTCGTATAGAAGTGTGCGGGGATGCTCACGGATTTGATGGATTTATATATATACAACAGCATCTGAGAGATATTGACACCAAGTCACATTTATTGTCTATTTAGTGGTGTTTTGACACATTTTTTGGTGTGAACTTACCAATAGTATGTTTTCATTATAGCACTATTGCACGCATCATCATAATTGTTTATATATTTTATATTTCTTTTACAATATACACAGGGAGGCACTGATCGTAAGGTGTGTGTTAGGTTTATTTCTCCACTCTAGAGGTGGTAGAGATGTATTGAGTGATAGCGCCACGATTTAATTTGTCACGTGGGGTCTTCACTCTGATCACACGCACTTATTTAAATCTAATTTAAACACTTAAAAACACCAGTTTATCAGTCAGAAATCCAGTGAGATCTTAACTTCCTGTTTGAGCTGACAGCTAAGTTTTTCTGTTTATGACCTGCGAACAAGCAAAGCCTCTTTTATATTGGTCTCCATATAGGACTAGATATGGGTTTGTGAATAGTCACTTATGCTTCTGTTAGAGTGTATTTTGTAGGTTTTAAGTATGTATGCCCCTATAAACATGTAGGCAAAAAAGATTGTTTTATGTATGTCATTCGTAGCCATAATGTGCAACGGCTCTGTTATCATCTGACTGTGATAGATGCAAGCAGTATCTTTATAGTCCACTGACCAAAAAAGGTACAGGGGCCCCACACCTTTTCTTTAATCTAGCCCGACACGCAAAGATTTCTCCATCAATGAAAGGTTGTTTAAAATTGTATAAATTTCCTTGGTGTCTCCTTGAAGATGGTCACTGTTAGTCTGTTTGTTGAGATCACGCATGTGAGACCTCTAGCTTGGCACTCAAGTGCACTATCAAGTGGTTATGTTCATTGTTATCAGGGAAGATGAAGTGGAAATAGTAGTTCCTATACCTGATAATACCTTGAGTGATTTCCTTTCTATAATATGTTTGAGGCATTTTGCTGTATCTGTGCTACAATACTAACAAACACAGAAAAGATATTGTAGGTCAGGGCTTTTTAGCGTTTTGCTTCCTATCTGATTAGGTAAGTGACATTGGGTATGGTGTCATCATGGAAGATTCTTAGGTAAAATAAGTTGCCAGTAAGTCTTATTTCTATATTTTATAGTATTTAAGTACATTATTTTCTTGTTTAAAATACTGCATTTGGCAGCTACAAATGATTTTTTTTCCCCAACAACCCTCCCCTCCCCTTCCCTTCCCTTTCAAATGAATACCAGCCCTTTACTGACACCAATTTCCACTGTGCCAGCTGACAGAACTACTTATCACATAATGCATTGTGATTGGGTCTTTTAACTAATAGGAAAGACACTTGATGGGCTGTTGCCTAAACAAATCACAAATGAGAGATGTCTGTGAAATGCACCATAGAAACAGTTGTTCAATAAGTAGTTGCACCTGTTTAGTGAGACCTTTGACTTGAAAGCACCAGAAATGATCCATTCACTTTTGACATATCACATTCCTTATTGGTTGAGTGTCTGTACTCCTTTTTTTTTTTTTTTTTTTTTAAGTTTGATCGTTATTTGCCTTAGGTTTCTGTTGTATTTTTCTCTTTTTTTTATCAGAAAAAACATTTATTGGAATAATCAAACAGCCATGCCAAATACAAGTACTGGTATTTTATCTCTTTACAAGTTAGTAAGCGATTAGTCAAAGGCCAAAAGTCTTAACCCAATTTTTTGAGCAGGTATCTGTGCCCCACATAAACCTGTAATGTACAGTGGTTATAACAGTAGGCATGTAATCTAAGTATTAAATGCACACTGTAAGCATGAAAATCGGTAATATCTGACTAAGCTCTAGTGCACATGACCAAATAATATTTTAAAACCTGATTTTTAATTTTTTTTCTTAGTTGTGAAAATCTATAAATAATGCTAGTTATAATATTATGGGTCTGCTGCACTGCACAATCAACATAGGTTAATTATTTTAAATGAAACCTGGTAGGAGAAAGTATGGAGCTTGTGAGTGTTAACCTCCTACTTCTGAAATGTCTAGTTACTGATTGCCATGTTGATCATATTCCTTCATATCTCAGTACTGCACAAGTATGCAGGTTAGGATTTCTAGCCTCATTTTGATTTTGCTGATCTACATACCTGCTTTAACTTCAGCTAGAATGTATTGAATCCAGAGACCAGGTGGTCATCCCTGACAACCCACATATTCCTTTTGTCAAAGGTTTAGCATGACAAAGTGTTCCAAACGTTCTGATATTAGTTATGAGGGAAGGTTGCGAGCACTGAACTTATTCTCTCTAGAGAAGAGACACTTGAGAGGAGATATGATTTCAATTTACAAATACCGCACTAGTGACCCCACAATAGGGATAGAACTTTTTCGTGGAAGGGAGTTTAACAAAACACATGGCCACTCATTAAATTTAGAAGAAAAGAGGTTTAACCTTAAACTACGCAGAGGGTTCTTTACTGTAACAGCGGCAAGGATGTGGAATTCCCTTCCACAGGTGGTGGTCTCAGCGGGGAGCATCGATGGTTTAAATAAACTATTAGATAAGCACCTGAACGACCACAACATACAGGAATATACAATGTAATACTGACATAATATCACACACACAGGTTGGACTTGATGGACTTGTGTCTTTTTTTAACCTCACCTACTATGTAACTATGCTTCATTTTTGTATTATGTGGAATTCTATCTTGAAGACTTTGATTGCGTTTTAAGAGATGTATCATTCCTAGGTAGTATAGTTTACCTTATTCCTCTCTATATTGTGAGTGTGATATAAATTACATTCAGTGGCCAGCTTATTAGGTACATCTATTTACTACTGGATTAAACACACTTTTGCCTTTAGAATAAACTGAATTCTTTACTGCATTGAATTGTTGAAAGACTGGAAATGTTCTCCAAGCATTTCGGTTCACAACAGTTTAATAGCATCATACCATTTAAGCAGATTTGTTAACGATACATTTCTGTTGTGACCTACCCTCTATACCAACTTATCCCAAACTATCCATGATTGCACAACCTTCTGCACTGTAAGAAAACATTAGAGCTGCTCAAGATTTTGCACCCTCCAGCTTTAGCAAATCCACCCCAGTGTGTACTAGTCTCTGCACAGCTTCCACGTACTCCAGTAGGCATGAAAAATAAGGACATTTGTAGAAAGCCTTTCCCTTTTTTTTTTTTTTTTTTTTTTTTTTAATTAAGCTGATTAGACTTTATATAATGACTGACCTAACTCTGTGGTTGTTCACCCCCTTGGCATTTTTACTTATACCCCATGGGAGAAGAATTTTTTAAAAATAGACTGTTTCCAAGATGGATCCACCGATTCTTGCACTAAATCAATATCTTGTTCCTATTGAAGGCATTCTCTCCTTCAAAACTTCAGATGACAGGCATGTAGAGACTCCTTTGCTCTGACAGGGCAGGTCCAGCCCTTCAGCCACCTTTTGCCACCTTATCAGTTGCCCAGACTAAGGTGAACTTGACTGGAGAACGCTAGACTAGCAAACTGTCTCCTGATATAGAGAATACTATTCTTTTTGCAAAATTACAGCTCTTGCCCTGAGCCCTACTATTTGCGTAGATGTTGTGGAGAATGCGATATGTCAAAACATCAGAATGTCCTTGCTTTCTATGCATATATGCAAAATTGTAATGGCTTAGAGATTGGCTAGCTGCCCCTGCCTGGGAAAGTTGCCTTTTGGACATGCTTTTTTAAGCGTGAGCTCCACTTTGGAAAAGCCCTTGAGGAATACATGAGTTGTCTCAAAGGGAAGGTGCTCCAAACCTACTATTCACAATTACACCTGCTTCATCTGAGCTCTGATATGCCCTTTCTCCGTGTAGTGGTATGAAGTTGTTTTACAAGTTCAAAAGCCATTTGCAGTGCCCCTGTTCTCGGTACTCCCCTTTATGCATGTTTTCACCTGTACATGTGGTCTGCAAGTTCCCTTGGCATTTGCCTGCCTCTCTCACCAAACATTTTCAGTTATGACTGCTCTACAGACTTTTGCCCAGAGACCTCCTAGCATCTCTTTCACTGATATCTACCAGTAAGGCACATTCAATCCTCTAGGCTGGGTGCCCTGCCTTCCTTTTGGCATGCAGATCTCTCCCTATACTTTGCAATCTATCATGTGAGGTAGTTTCCTCCTAGTGTGGTGATGGGGAATTCCTTCCAAGAACTTGTTCTCATTCTCATCTTGTAACTTATTTTGTTTGGGATTGTCAAACACCTAACGCTTGGTACTCTGCAGGACATGGTCTGACCTTGTATACCCTCTTCCCAATGCATTGGTTTTTACACTCCCTGTGCTCCCCCTCTTTTTCTTTGGCTACAGGAAGACAGGCTATCCAAGGAGCCAGTCCCTTTTGCTTTACTCTTTCTTTTTACCGCCCACTATTAAAATTTAATTTTGCACCCCATGTCCTGAAGACATGTCAGTCAACTTGTAATTCACTTTATGGAGACTGTCATCTATGGCTGCCTGCCACGGCTTCAATCTGATCTTTTTTCAGTTTCCTCATAGAGTGGTCCCCCTTTGGGAATCTTGCCTTGTTTTCTATTCGTCTGGGTGGTTATTCTGCAATTTTTTTTCTAGAGCTTCTGCCCCTAAGGGAACAAATCCCTCATCCCCTACCTGAGCTTGTTCTTCCAAAAATTTTGGGCATCTTGGGTCTTTTACAGCATCTAGCATCTGTTTTTCCCCATGAGTTGCAGGCCCACCATATGTTTCTTTGTTGCTGTTTGGACAGGTGGCTGTTTGAGCCTCTCCTGATCTGTTTCTTGGCTGAAAGGTCTGCTGTCAACTGTTCGTTTGAGTTTTCTGACACTTCTTGTGTTTTCTTGTGTTTTCCTGCAGGCCTGTTGTTGCTGTTTTAGTCAATTATTGTCCACCCCTCTAATTATTGCTTTGGGGCATCCCATGAACTAAGAATGGAGTCCTGTACTATATGGTAATAGGAATTTTGACTTTCTGTAGATTCCCTATCTTGTAGTATTACATAGGACACAGGTTCCTCCTCCTTTGTTCTTTTTTGATCTCTTTACTATTTGCTAAAAATAAAAAAAACTGGATCTCACAGAGTGGGTGGAGTTATATGGGTACACTGGAGACCCAGCAAAGCTTTTGCCAGTGTCCAATCACCTAAAGGAAGCAGCATATAACCCATGGCTTAAAAATCAGTTTTTGTGTCTGTACTGTACTCCAAATATGGAGGTACATATTACAGGTACATCACAATCCCTGTTTTTGGAACAGCCTTCTGTATTTGTATTTACCCAACTTGTAGTTAAGCTTGGCATTCACTCTGAAAGCTTGGCATATTGTAAGCACATGATTGCACAAATCTTCTTCCTATTAGTGACCATAGCGATTTTTAACGAAAACAAATTATCTAAACAAGGCTGTGTTAGCGCCTCGGTTAAGAAACCTAAGTAGAAACAACATTCACTAGACCACATAGTCATCCAGGGTGAATATTCCATGCATACAGCAAAGCAAAACTACAAACCAAGTGCAAAATAAAACCAACACAGACAGTAAGAGAATATTACAAAACATCTAGAGAACAGTTGTTGAACAATCTCTCAGACCTATGGGATATAATTATTTGTTGTATGTCAGCTGTTACATATTTTATTGATGTAACAGCAAATTAAGAGACCCTATGGGGTTGAATTGCTATAACTGGAGAGTGCAAAAAATCTGGTTCAGCAGTGCGTGTTAGCCAATCAGCTTCAAACTTCAGCCTTTTCAGTTAAGCTTTGACAAAAAGAAAACCCTGGAAGCTGATCGGTTTCTATGAACAGCACCAGATTTTGCACTCTCAGGTTTAGTAAATCAACTCCTATAGATCACCCATCTAACAGCTAAAAGTGTTATCAGCGGCTGTAAGTATGTTTGCCTTTTTAGCAGACACACATATATAAATGTAAAATTGAAGCCTTAAAGGATTAGTTTACCTTCGGGAACATGTTACATGACATGTTCCACCCTCGGGGATCCGCTGCCTCTATGTGACAGCAGTATGGGGAGAATTTCTCATGCCAGTTGTCACTTTTTGAAAAGAGCCGTGACCGTGTGGTGTTGATTAATGTGTTGTGAACTCATAAACTTTAGCCTCTCAAAGTTAGACATTGTCCACAGAAATGCGGAGTCTAGAGATCACCCTGCAAAGCTGCAAGTGCTGATCCCATCCTTATTGTCAAGGAGAACCATAATTTGCTTATTTGAGCAGCAATGGCCAGAATCTGCAGATTGTATGTGAGACCTACATGCTTTATTTAAGAGAATAGACTTTTCCAAAAATAATTAACATGGACAATCACAAGCTAGAAGAAATGATTAACCTTCTGATGGAGCTAGAGTTAGCAAAGATATACCCATCTGCCTCGACTAAGCTACTTGGAAACGGTCCTGTAAATCTGGAGTTATCAAAGCTGCCATCCAGCTTTTAAAAGAAATGGGCAGCACAGAGCACAAAATACAAATAGAAATATAATTGTATTTATCTTTTCATTCTAATTTTTTTTCGGGTTGCTAGAAACAATTCTAGCTTCATAGTTAGGTTGAAAAAAAGACACAAGTTCATCTAGTTAGTAAAAACAAATTTAAAAAAACAGGAAACCTCCATATACAAAACCCTATACCCACAGATAATTGAGAGGAAGGCAAAAACACCCTATAAAGCATGGTTCAGTTTGCTCCAACGGGGATCCCCTGAAGGCAATCAGATATTCCCTGAATCAACAAGCCCTGGTGTTACCTTGAAATGTTAATATCCAGTTCGATTTTGTACTTCGTCTTAGGTGAACCCCGCTACTAACAGCAGAGGAATCAACGCAAGGGACACATCCTGCTGAATGGAAATTATATCCCTTGTGCTAATTTTTTGGCTGCACTTAGCCTTTAAGGTGAACAATATGTGTTAACAAGAGAGATGTTTAGCCTGCAATAACCTCCTCTGGTGATCAAAATACTTATGGTAGGTGACAGAGAAATCCCAGCTTTCAGTACCCAATTCACAATCACAACCCCTTAAAATATGATGTCTGACATTGCAAGAATATAAGGAGCATGAGAAAAAATGGAACATTTTAGGCCAGTTGCACACTGTCGTAATAATATACTGATGTTTACTCAGTAACTTGTTGACAAAGTCCATGAGTAAAAAAAACTGTAAAGACCTGAGTAACACTGAGTATAGGTGAGTATTGATGAGTAAAATTTTTCTTCATTGCCAGTGTTGTAATATACTTATTTTTACTCATGTAAACATGCTTATAAACGAGTAAACACATGTATGCAAGTAAATGATTGCACCCAAATGTAAAATTTTCTAATTTTTTTTTACTCAACACTGTATTACTGATCTTTACTCAGCTATGTGCATGGTTCCATAGACAACAAGGCATCTCATTTCAAATCCGTAAAATTGCTGTTTTTTTTCTTTTTCTCCTGTGTGCAAGAGTCCTTATAGGTGCTGTACCTTCTCAGATCATTTTGTAGAAGATTGATATTCTTAGTCCCACAAATCTTCTTGCACAGAAACTCGAAACTGTACCTGGTCCACCTGGAGCGTTTCAGCAGGAAATCTGTACCAGAGTCAATAGAAACATCTACAACCCTAGCCAATTAGTTCAATCTTGCTGAATAAAGAAATGACTCACAATTGCAAGGACACAGGAATTGGTCTAACTTATCCCCTAATCTGTGAGGGGAGACCTTGTTTTACTTAAAGACCAAGAAGCTATACAAAAAATAACTATCCCATGATACAAAAAAAATAGTTTATATATTGATGATGGTATGATACACAGGGTCAGGATCAAGGTTGCAAGTCACCAAAAAACTTTACTTGGTCCATTACTGAACTTGTGTTACTCTTACCCCTTGGGGACTGAATGTTGCATTATCTGTACTTACAGTAGAGTCTAGGGTGGCCCCCAAAAAAATGTACTAAGGAGACATCAATTGTTGTAGCAAGTGTTTGATTGAGCACTTGTGATCTTCCTTTCAGCTCGATAATATCTGACCATGCTGCTCTGTCCTTATCATTTTAACAAGGTATATTTACCTAACTGCTAGTGTTAGCAGATTTTTGTTTACCTTGCCATTCTCTGTAAACTCCTCCAAATACTGTATAGTGCGTAAAGATCTTTTTCTGAAATGCTCCAGCTACCATGGCTGTCACCAGTAGTTATTCCAAGTTCAAAGTTGCAAAGATCATGCCGTTTCCTCATTCTGTTGCTTGAGCAAATACTGAACCTCCTGAATATGCCTGCATGTTTTATGCATTGGGTCGAGGTTATGCGATTCCCTGTTTGATTATTTTCTGGTAATAAACAGGTGTACCTAATAATGTGGCCATTGAGTATATGCTGTCCTGTGCCAAGATGTCCTTTGAAAAAGGTACAGGATTTACATTGAAACATGTTTCTATGGTGCAATTGACAGAACTCATTCTTTTGATTGACTGTCTCAAAGAGGAGGAGTCCTTTCAGCTGAACCTTGGAAATGGTTGTGCACAAATTACTTTCATCAGTTTCAAAGCAGAATTTAGCTGGAAAGAAAAGCAGCGACACTTCAAAAGGTTCTAGTGCATCATAAATATCATCAACAATTCCATCCCGTGTAGAAATGGTAGGTTAAATTTATATTGCCCAAAAAATGCTTACTTTTTTGTCTGCAGGAGACTGCCATCGATGACCATTTTGGCTTTAGTACTTTGAATCTTTTACCTAGAACAAACATATGTAGTCAAGGATGTCTGCATGTTTGTAGACTTTCCAGATCTGGATGCTTATTCTGGGTCAGTTATTAAGAAGGTATTGAAGCCAATGGGTCAGTGTAACAGTCAGGCAAATTGCATTTTTATAAAGAGTTTAGCAAAGTAATTCCCATATTTAATTCTAAACACTTCTTTTTGTAGATAGTCTAAGCCCAAGGGCAGGTTTTTTTAGTCCATTTAGCAGATTTGCAGTTAATCATTCCACTGATGACAGCAGTTTGGTTTGCCAGACTGCTGGTTCCATGCATCTGGCAACTAATGGCACCACATGTGCTGTAATTGTGAATTCATGTCTGTTTGCACAGATTTTCCAACAAAATCCTTGTATCCCACACTCCATGACCTGGATTTCACCTAATCCTCACATACAAAGCCAAAATCAAGCCTTATATATCAACCCATATTAACCTTCTTAAGTTTTTCTAATATAACTGGTCGTTTGGAACAGCAGACTATGCTTTGCTACATGATAAGATAAAATATATCACAAGCACAATAAAGGTACATTTCTGAATGCCCATTTAGTAAAGGGGCTATGTGGACTAGGATTGGTGTTATGGCCAGACCTGTGTTTAACGTCAAGGTTTCAGGATTTTATGCTTGTGTTTCCCTGGCACAAAGGTTTAATATTTTTTTAATGGAAAAGAAAATTGAAAATTATATATTGAAAACTGCCTATGACCATTGATCTTTTGTATCTATTCAACAGATATTCTTTCTGTGGGCTTTTTACAAGCCATTTACATTATCGCTGAACTCCCGAGTGGCCTAGAGTACATTTACGCAAGTGCCCAATAATGACATAAGCATTAAATTTAATGGAGGATATTTTAAATGGACTTGAGGACTTCCTAGTATTTAAGGATTAAAACGTGTAAGAAAGCTGTAAATATCCTTCATGTTAGCTCATAGATGGATGATTTTGAGAAAGATATCTTATAATTAGGATACATAGCCCCCGCAGTGACACTTTTGGCATACTAACTTGGTTATCACGTGTATAATTAATTTATCTTCAAAGGAAAACGCTTCATATCAGATTTTTAATAATTAAAAGATTCTTAGCCGCGCTTATGTTAATTCAATAAGTTTTATTAGTACTTTTTAACACACTGTAACACCCTCGGTGAACAGAATGTTGCTTACTTTAGTCTGCCTAATAGTTAGTTGCACAGCATTGAAACAAAATGGTCATAAAAATCCCACAAATTTTAAATGGTGGCTGAGTGGCTGTTGCCTGAATCATCATATTTGTTATTCTGATGAACTATTACCAAGGGCTATCTTTCATTCTTGGTAGGAAATGGTCATCACCCCATTTTTAAGTAATTTGGTCGGCTATCACTAACCTATACAACACCATTTATAGTCCCAAGCTACTACAGTATCTGTCTTTACAGTTTTCAAGTTCTACCTAAAACATACTCCAGGGTGAAAAATACAGTGCATAAACAACCACAGATAAAATCCCATCTTTATTAAATCTGTAATATATTATACGTATATTATACTGCATGTAATGTAACATTCAAAACTGTCACAGTGTACGCTGACAAAGTCCTCTTTAACTAGACATATCTCTTTTGAATAGTTATTAAGGAAGCTCTAGTTGGAGCCAAATCCATGTGTTTGCTCTAAATCTAATAGGTCACCGATCTTAATAGGGTTGTGGTGGTGGCTAATTTTGTTGTCAACAAAAAAAATCTACATTGTCCCCCTTGAAATGCAATCGTATGCTGGGACACTATATTTTGCTACGTGGCAATGGAAATACAATCACAGAGAGATGGTTATTTCATATAAGTGTTCACATACTGTATAGCTTTATATATTTTTTTTGCCATGACATCTCATTGTCATCTCCTGGTAAAACATTTGTCTTGGACAATATGTTGGAATGCACTGTGTGATTGTGGCACAGTAAGTGAATATCTAAACCATGTCAACCACCAGGGCTGTTGGATTCATTTTTAGCACTCTTAATTCTTGATATAGCATTATCTTTCGTATGCTTTTACAAGTGTGCATATATAAATGCCAGGGTTTCCATCATTGGAGCCTGTAGGCACACAGTATTTGGTGACCAAGGTAACACTTTTGCAAAGTACAAAATTTTTACACTTAACATTTCTTGCTTTTGTTTTTAAACTTATTTTACCTACCTATTCTCACTTTTTTTAATGGGTTTCGAGCAGAGCTTGTTTTTCACTCTGGAGTATGTTTAAAGTGGTTGTAAACCCAAATTCCTGAAACACAATTTTTTTGCATAGTTTAGTAGATAATGATGTGACTCTAAATCACATTGTGTGTACCTCTCAAGAATGCATCCTTTTTCGATTGTAGTAAATCTGCTGATCTGTGGGGCATGGCTTAGCACCAAAGCCTAGGGAGATGAAACCTAACATCACACTATTCCCCTCCCACCTATACACTGTCTCTCTCTCGCTCTCTCTCCCTCTCTTGCGCTCTCTGTGTCTGTCTCTCTCTGTCTCTTTTTCTCTCTTTCTGTCTCTCTCTTACTTTCACTTTGTGTGTCTCTCACTGCTTCTCCCTCTCTTTGTTTCTATTTCTCTTTGTGTCGCTCTCACACTGTCTCCCTAACTCTGTCTCTCTGTCACTGTCTCTGTCTTTCTCACTGTGTCTCTCTCTGTCTTTCTCTCTGTCCCTCTTTGTGCCAGTCTCTTGCTGTCTTTCTCTGTGTGTCTCTCTCTCTCTCTCTCTTTCTCTCTCTCTCTCTCTCTCTCTCTCTCTCTCTCTCTCTGTGTCTCTCTCTCTATCTCACTCTGTGTCTGTCTGTCTTTCACTGTCTCTTTCTCTGTGTGTGTGTCTCTATGCCTGTCTTTCGCTGTGTCTCTCTCTCTCTCTCTCTCTCACTGTCATTTTCTCTGTGCCTGTCTCGTTGTCTCTTTCTGTGTCTGTTTCTCTCTCTCACTCTCTGTGCCTGTCTCTTGTCTCTTTGTGCCGTTTTCTCACTGTCTTTCTCTGTGTGTGTCTCTCTCGCTCTGTTTCTCTCTTGGTGTCTCTCTCTGTGTCTTTTTCACTGTCTCTTTCTCTGTGTGTCTGTCTTTCTGCCTGTCTTTCTCTGTCTGTGTCTCTCTATCTCACTGTCTCTCTATGCCTGTCTATCGCTGTCTTTTTCTATGTCTCTGTGTGTGTGTGTCTCTCTCTCTGTCACTGTCTGTGTCTGCCTCTTGTCTTTATGTCTCTCCTACGTCTCTCTCTCTCTCTCTCTCTTTCTCTCTCTCTCTCTCTCTCTCTCTCTCTCTCTCTCTCTCTGTGCCTGTCTCTCATTGTCTCTTCCTGTGTATGTGTTTCTCTCTCTCTCTCTCTCTCTCTCTCTCTCTCTCTCTCTCTCTCTCTCTGTCACTCTCTGTATCTGTCTCTTGTCTCTTTGTGCCTGTTTCTCGCTGTGTTTCTCGCTGTGTGTCTCTCTCGCGCTGTTTCTCTCTCGGTGTCTGTCTTTCACTGTCTCTTTCTCTGTGTGTCTGTCTTTCTGCCTGTCTTTCTCTGTCTGTGTCTCTCTATCTCACTGTCTCTCTATGCCTGTCTGTCGCTGTCTTTTTCCATGTCTGTGTGTGTGTGTGTCTCTCTCTCTCTGTTACTCTCTGTGTCTGTCTCTTGTCTTTGTCTCTCTCTCTCTCCCTGTCTCTAGCTCTGTCTGCCTCTCTCTGCTACAAATTTGCCATGTAAGAATTTGTGTGCTTTGTACCGTTAACTAGATCCAGAGGAGAGGGGGTGAACATGAGTAGTAAAAGTAGAGTAAACTTGGCCAGCTCTGAACTCAGCCACAGTGAGATGCAGAGTAGCAGCAGACATGCCCCCTTCATGCAGGGTGGTGCATGTGTCTCTTTACACAGACTTTCAATCAAAGGAGAAGAGGAGTGGCGTCATCATTTTTTTTAAGGTGTCAGTTTTTTTGTAATCAGTAGCGCAGGATGATTACAGATTACAGGCTGTTTTTCTACCTGCCATACTATGCTAAAATTTTTGTTTTTTATTTGCTTTTCCAGGTTAACAACCACTTTGCTGCAGCCACATAAAACAGGTGCACAAACCACTAGGCAGCATAACTGAAACCATTCACAGTGCCTGCACTCTCTAGATTTCTCCTTTGCAGCATGTTTACTACATGGTAAAATATACCAGTCTTGGCATCCAAACCATTATTCTGTATAATTGTTTTTGAATATTTGCAAAGCATTTCAGCAGTATGGTAACTTTAATTTTGTTGTTTGGTATAATATGGAGACAACATGAAAACAACATATTTTTTCTAGCAGTATTATATGAAGACCTGTTACTTAATTTCTGAAATGACTTTAAATCTTAATTTAGGAAATTGCCAAACAGCATTATTATAATTAAAAGGGCAATTTAGTAGGCCTATTCCATAGAAAAGGGAGTTGGATGGAAAGTGCAATGCCTGTAGTAAACCATTAGAAAACACATCTCACCGACCGCACTACATAAAAATTATATCGGTTTGGTTGCTATGGATTATTGCACTTTAAACATCTACATAAAGTGAATAAAATGACATTGGCATTTTCCGTAAGTGTATGGTAATTTGTGACACTTTTTTTATGGCAGTAATGAACCATTCCAGGCTCATGATCAGAAAGGCCTTTTTAGTTATGACTTTAATATAGTTGGTACTTGTCAGCTGTAAACAGTAAAACCTACCAGTCCAAAGAAGCTAGTGACATCACTGAGTCTGAAGGCACCAAGGTCACACAATGACTTTTTCCTCTGTGGTTTGACGTTTGCACGGAAATGTAGATTAAACTGTGCCTCATTTCACTTAAAACGAATAAACACATTTCTTGATTTGTCCTTCCCTTTTTGAACAGTATTGCCTTTGATGGGTTCACTTTTCAACAAGGATAATGCATTAATCAACAAACAGTGATTATTTTTGTATGTCTTTTTAATTTTTCCATATTATCTGTGAGTTTGTATTGGTTTGGTTTGGCTATGATTTTTAATAAGTGGTTTAAATGTGCCTTCTTGTTTTCCTTATGGCCTATGACCTTTCACCTTTCTGTTCTGTGACTGGCTGTCTCTGCTTATTCTGCGTTAGGAGGTACGTACACAAATGCTTCCAGCCACACACTTTTAGTTATTCATTCACCTTTTTTTTTATTTTTAGTTTTTACCAATATAATTTTAATTTGCAAATTAAAAAAAAAATAATCACAGAATGGTGCTTTTTTTCTGTTCTTCCCACATAACCACCATTTTGCATTTTATTTTTGGTTGAATAATCTTTTTGATTTTTCTGCCAAGCTTCGATTCTGTAATAAACGGGTAGCAATGTTACCAGTCACTTATCAGAGTTCAGTATAGATCCACAGTTCTTTCTAGAAGCATTGTCTCTAGTCAGCCTGTCTCTGTAACCACAAAGTGACTACTGCACTTAAGGTCAATTTCTCAGGAAGTCAAAGTGCCATGGTCTAAATATGATCCCCTTGAGGGGAAGGAGCAATAACTGTGTGTTGGATAGTGTTTCTGTTTGCAGGAGCCTGGTAAATACATTAAAAATAAAAAAAAACTTCCTGCTAACCTTTCATTTTCTCATTGTCAGTTAACACATAAAGCAATTACTTAACAGAGTCTGCAGAAGCAATTGTCTAAAGTAGTAAACTATGTGCACTGATATAGTATATGTGAAGTGTATTTTATGCTGTTCTATGCATAAGAATCATAGAACCATGTCTGGATCTTCTATGGTGAAACTGGGGATGGTTCAGGTTAACTGGAAATGCTCATGTTGAAGAACATCCCTTGCTAAAGGTCTCCTTCTAAAAGGACCTACAATCTACTGGATGCTGGATCTTCTAGATGGACGGCAGTCTGTGCATTCAGAGAACATCCGCTGTTTCACATACAGAACCATTTTATTTTGTTTTTGTGTTATTTTATCAGGTTCCTCTGGTAGGTAACCATTTAAGCTAAAGTTTTAATCGCAGCAGCAGTTGTGAAACTGGATCTGATTAATAAAAAGAGGTCATCCATAAATGTCACACAATTTGGCACATTTCTTTGCAAACCTAACACCCCTAAAGTGTGAAAGTAGTCGTCCCCGTCCCCCCCGCATCTAGCAGAACCTCAAATTCAGCAGTTTTATATGCCCCCAGGAGCCAGCCAGGTGGAAATAGATCACTGTGTGGAATCCTCAATAACAGCTGGGCTGGCCATACATGGTTTGAATCTCGGCTGATTCAGCAGGAACCGACCAAGATCCGAACCGTTAATGAGCAGGCTGAATGTACAAGTTGATCAATTGATTCTCTTGCGATTATCGCTAGCGGCTGCTATAGCCACTAGTAATAATCACTTTCTTCTCCCGGCAGGGACGGCTCCTCCTGCCTGTCCACCGCCTCCGCCGGGAGAAGGCAATTGCTCGGCAGGAGGGATTACCTTGTCAACACAGTCTGTGTTGATGGGGGTATCGAGCAAATTTCTTTCCTGCAACCCCTGGTTGCAGGAGAGAAATTAGCTCCATGTATGGCTGGCCTTATACACAGTACAGGTTTTATAATTCGTTCATTTTTGGTTCTAATTGAGCAACTCCAAATCATAGTGTTTATTTTATTAATACTTGTAGCACATCCCAGCAGGGAGGATTTTATATAAATCAAGTCGATTTAAATCATGAAAAAAATCGCTAGTAAAAAGGCTTGATTTAAATCGACCCGATTTAAGTCATCATTTTTAAAGAGCAACTGTCATTTCTGTCCCGCAGCCGCTCCTCCTCTGACCTGCTGTTGACTCACCAACAGTCCTTTCACTTTAATAGGACGGCTGGTGATGTGGCAGTGACGCAACAAGGTGAGGGACGTGGCGGCATCAGGTGAGTGGAGGCACTGCCATGATGGATCTGAAATGATAGATGCTCTTTTCAAGGACTTATTCTTGCTGGTAGTTACAATATTTAATATTTGCAAACAAGATGAAGGTTTCCGATTTAGAATAAGCAGCTGTCAGGTTAGTAAAACAGCGATATCAGAACTGATTCAATCACACAGTTTGTAATGGTCACAGATTTGCAAAACAATGGGATAAAGGAATATTCCTGAACTCCTATTCCTGTTTTATTCCTGTTTTATCTCATGGTTACTGTGAAATTGTGTGAGTGCATCAATGCAGTGCATGTTATCTCAGCTTGCAAAGCTTTGATTCATTGAATGAGTTTACCAAAAATGTAAATATTGCAGAATATACAGCCTTATGCTACATCAAAATAATAGATCTGATTTAGATTTAAAAAAAAAACATTTTTTTTTTAATTAAAAAAATAAATAAATCACTGATTTTTATCCACCCTGCATCCCAGTAGTTCAACTCTCTTTTCTTCCTGGAGCTTGATTTTATTTATAGACTGTGTCAAACATAACCACATACCCACATAGCTCTCTACAAAATTTAATTCAGCAAAGAACCAGCAATTCCCAACTGAGTCACATGTACTTTCTTTGACATAAACAATCACTTTTTCTTACCTTGGCTTACATATGTAATTTGGTATGGGTGAAATCTGAGCATACAGGATTATGCACTGTATAGATTACATGGCATCCCCTAAAACATGCATATTGGGACTGCTAGTTTTCTGAAAGCTTTTGCAATAGCCAAATTTCCATGTTACTTGTTACCAGTTAACTTATTCTAAACAGAAAGTGCCTAAACTATTTAGCACCTATTCAAACTATTTAGTACCTTATCAAAAGTGTCTAAATGAAGAATGTTGTCTAAAGCAACCAACCTCTGTTTTAGTTTCCTATACTGCAGTGGAACCGTTAAGAGATCTCATTGTCCTCCAGACATTCTAAATGAGGTTTGTTATTCTAATTATGACAAACAAAAAATCTATATCTTGATTATGCTAATTGACCTAATGCACCTAATGCAATGTGCTCAACAATGTAATGTTCCCACGGAACAGGAACAAAGTTTAAAATATGAAAGTAAGTCTGTTTTTGCTAAAAGTTGGACAGTTATTTAAAAAATGAATGAATCAAAGGCACTGTGTTCCAGCAGAAGGGGATGCAGGGTACTGGGTGGAGGGCATTCTCCTCCATACTGAAGTGAAATTCTGTGTATTGGGCCAAGCTGTTTAGCATTAGGCTAAGCGCATTTATTCTTCCAATGACTGCTTTCCATGCTTTTTCCTCTGGTCATTAAATTCCCTTAGTAGATCAAGTGTTTTTTTTTTTTTTTTTTTAAGTGAACAGAAGTGGTCATCCAAATGTTTATAAATAAATCATTTGATGCTCCGTGTTGACCATGCTTCTTACTGGCAGATTAGCAGGTGGATTGAGTTACATATAACACAACCACCTTATCTTTCCAGCTCCCTCCTTCACATAACACTTCAAAAAATAAACAAGGCACTCTTCTCTAACTGGCCATCAAATTATGTGGTTCTTAATATACTATACAGGAAGCACAAACTAAGGTTTATGTGTAGACCTTGAATAAATAGTGCACATAACGCTGTCCTGCAGTCATATTGTGCATGCACCAGCTAACCTTTTTATAAACAAATGTGTATAAATATGCATGCTCATATTGCCCAACAGCATATTTGTATAGACTGAGAAGAACTAGAGGTTTACATGCTCAGCTGATGACTTAACAAAGGAGACTAACCTTTTTGTCTCTTATTAACTGCAGGTGCACGAAGCATCATGGGGCATGTAGTCCCATGGTATCTAAAAAAGTTTGCGCACTATAGAACACACTTAACAGAAGCTGCACACCATTGCCACTGAAATGTGCATAGCACTGGTTAAAAAAAAGAGAGCTAAATGTTTAGACAAAAAAAAAAGCTGTGGTGATGCTTTGCTAACTTTTGCGGTAGTGTGTAATTTTGCTATTCAAAGGTTTACATGTACTTGCATTTACAGCTACTATCCAAGTTGATCTTACAAAACCCCCTGCCTTTCCCACTATTCAGCCTGTGTAAGTACAGACGATAATCACCTTGCAGGAGAGCTTGTTTATGCCATTACCTTAAATTCTTAAAGACCAACTGAGCTGTGCCTTAAAAAAAAAAAAACGCAGGCAGAGGCAAAGAACTAGTCACCAGTATTGCCTTTGGTCGCCCTTCAACAGATCTTTTCCCCATTACTGACTTAACATGCATGTGGAGGTAGCAAACTTGGTAGAGGCAGGGCCTTACTTTTTCATCTCAGAACTCCCAACAAGAAGTGAAAGGTACAATAGCAAAATCAACAAATATCAGTCCAAATCTCCTGAGACTATAAGTCAGAGGCAGGATGCCGTAGATCACACACCTACGGCTATGAGGCTGTAGGACCAGGAGTACCTTATAAATAGTAGACCTTGGTAAAAACACCCTGGTCTGAAAAGATGCTGCACTAGTCCAGCGGATGTGGAGCAGTGTTGTGGTTTCAGCACAGTGGAGCAGTGTAAAGTGTAGGCAGCAGCAGCTGCATAAACTGGAGAGTGAGACATGAGGCTAAAAAAGACGACCCATTGCAACTTTTGGAAGCGGTGAGACAGTCTATTGTGGACTTTTAAAAGTTGCTTGACGGCTATACTTGCCTTGCATGTAACTGAACTGTTTTATCAATGCCACATTCCTTTACTCATGTTGAATACTACTGCTGCTCCCAGCTCAAAATCACTAATCGCCATGCTAATAGTGCTGCTACTCGCTGTCATCTTATGAAAAGGCCTTATGGAGTTCCATTTTTCTTAAGTACTGAATCTATTCTCCTGAGGGATTGACAAGTTTATCCACAGCATCAGTAACGGTGAGAGTCTGGGTTCTCTTATTGAAGGAGGCCTCCAATTAATCATTTATCCCTTCATTGAACAAAAGATATGTCTTATAATTTGCACCACGGTCTATTGGTGCTAGTTGAAATATTACATATACATTCAAAGGGCATTGATACATTATCACATCAGCTTATGACCAGTGGAACATTTAAGACTTTATTTTCTTTATTTAAGCTAATCCACAGTTTACATGGTTATAGCTGGTTTTGTAAAGTATCTTTATTAGCAATTTCCTGATATAGGGGTGGTTTTTGTTGGTGTACAATGAGCATCATTAAGAACCTGGTGGTTTCTAGTATATTGAGCCCATTAGTTTGCATCTCCACATGCTGGTCACACTAGATAAAATTCATGCCTAAAACAACATTTTCTATTTTTATTGATGTATAGAGGGGTATTGGTACAATTATTATTATTCAAATACTTTTTCAACTTATGTGGTTTAAATAAAGCTATTTTATATTTTTCTAAACGTGTTTTGTTTAAAGCCATGTGTGTCCTAATACAGGCAGCATCTTTTCAGACCATTGAGTCTTTACCAGTGTCTACTATTTATAAGGTATTGTTGTCTGAGCTGCATGGATCGTACCAATAGAGTGAGTTGGCCATAGTTTCATTTGAACCTAATAATTTTTAAGACCAGGAGTGCCTGGGCTCTCTCATGTACCAGGAAGTGCAATGCAATTTTTCAGGATGAATTGCAGACAAAATGTATATTTTTTTAGTGTACTCCAAAGGCACACATACCATTTCTAGATGTGCCATATAACATAGTAAATGTACATTTTTTTTCATTTTGGATAGAGTTGGTAATTGTTAGGGTTACAGCCTGGTTCTAAATCATTTCTACTCTATCCAAAAATAAATAAATAAAATAAATAATAAATAAAATGTTTCTGGAGTTGGGTTTTCACTCCATCACAAAACAAAATATGAGGCGCGACAATTTAATTCCTGTAATGACTGTAAAAAAGTATTTGTGCAGGAGCATTGTCGTGGTGGAGAATCTACTTGTCAGGAGTTCGGTCTTTAACTCCGGACAGATTCCCATAACCTTTTTAGAATTTACAAGTAACAATGCTGGTTGACTGTTGTACCATGTTCTATGAACTCGTAGTGAACTTATCCCCTTGTAATATAAAAAAAAAAATACCAGCATGAGCTTACAAGGATTCCCACTCTGTCCACATTTGCACCTGTCCTTTGCATTTTTAGTTGCCAACTTCTTACATCATCCTGGACATCTTACAGCCCCTCCTTTAAACCACCTATGCCTTTTAAAAACACTTGATTTCTTCATGGACTGTTCTCCATAAGCCTGTTGTACCAGAGCTAAAGTTTCACTTACACTTTTGGCAATTTTCATGCAAAATTTGATGGTAATCCACTGCTCTAAATACCTTTCCACCAGCAGTGAAATGCACACATGTTATTTCTTCTACTACCCTGTAAAGGCTGGTTTGCGACTCTGGCAAGTGCAAATTAGAACATGTCAAAACTTGGTTGAGTGCAGATGGCTCTGTGACTCACTACCTATGCTGCGGGCATTCTGGGAATTAAATTGTCACACCTCGTACATTTGATGGCTTACAGTGAGGTGGCTGTTCGATTACTCTTTCACAATCTATAAGTCTCAATCACTGTTTTCCTTCTAACTGCTATGCAACTCTCACTTGGGGATTGGATGCTTCCATGAGAGCCTAAAAACACACGTTTTCTTCATGTCTTTTAAGGATTATGAGCAACGAAAGTGATCCTATAATCTCAGTAGCTCATAGGAAATTAATACAATTTGAATATAAAATAACCCACATAATAACCTAGATGTTGCTGAAAATTATTTTAACATTATTATTTCAATTATTTTATTTGTTTTTCTACCTGATAAAATTGCACTGGCCTAAACAGAAGGCAATTTATCTCTTGTTGCTTCTAATCTACCACAGCAGTGATTAATTTTAGCCCTCATTTCATTTACATGGAATTTAATTTAAGTAGATCCAATTATATTAAAACAATAATCTCGTATGGATTGTAGTGTAATTATGTTGCAGTGTCGGGGATGGGTGAACAGTGACCTAATAAGATGGATAGAGCCCAAAGGAGGGCATTGGACAGTCTAAGACCTTCTCCGTGCATTAGATTATTGATTATACTTTAGCAGATAGTCTTCCAGCTCAGTACTTTCTAAGGCACATTTTGCTGCAAGGAGCCACTGGTCAATAATATGTAACTTCATGAGTATAGAATTATGTATTTTGAATATAAAATGGTTGATAAAGGATTCTTTTGTTAAAATTAGAGTAAAGTAAAGGAAAATAGAACTTTTATGAATTAGAGGTTTTATTTTCTCGTTTGTACTTGGAAATGATGCTAGAACCATATCAGTTGCTAAAGGTAACACTTGCTTTTTTTTTGGTCTGTTTCCTTTAACTTCACTCTGGATACATTTCAGCACCCTAGAAAGTAAATGTATTCAAGTCTGTCCAGTTTTTATTAGAAAATATTAGCATAAAAAGCCAGTCTTTACATCTTAATCACTTGTCGCATTACAAGAATAGATTAGTCTTTATTTATCTGAGACTGAGAGAAGAACATTTTCAGACAACATATGGGGGTGTATGTATTAAGAATGCATAGAAGGAAAAAAACATCTCAGTAAACTTCTGTGGTCCAAGGTTGCATGATGCAAAGATTCTGATTAAATCCTATGGGCAACAAGAGATGTCCTTGTTGTTACACATTTTCATGCACCAGCCTTATATTCAATCAAGTAAACTAATAGGATGAATTGAGGGAATGAAATGAATAATCTTTCTGCTGTGGGCAATACAGAATAAAGGTGGCCATAGACATGATCATTGTTACCCAATTTGACTGGGGGCCAGAGGCGGAACTACCAGGGTCGCAATGGCTGCACTTTTGACCCGGGCCCTGGCATTCCACCACTGTCAGTGGGCTCCAGTGGGGTTGCTGGCCGCAGGGCTCTGTGCAGAGAGTGTCTCTCTCATACAGCCAAGAGCCTGCACTAACCGATCCCCCTCCCTCCTCCCTCGCATGGATGGGAGAAGAGACAGCCGATCTGCTCCTTCTCCTTCTGCCTCTCTTCTACTGTGTGCACCGTGGGATGTGAGAAGCTAAGCAACTGAGTTTGATCATTCAGCTGCTGGGCTTCACACTTCTCGAGGTGCACACACACAGGAGGAGAAGGAGCAGGTCGGTTCTCTCCTCTCCCATCTATGCGAGGGATGGGGAACTGTCAGTGCAGGTTCTGGGCTGTATGAGAAAGACGCTCTGATCTCAAGAGTCCAGCTAAGGATTCATTGATAGGCGGCACTGTTGGGCTTCACTGATGATCATTGCCCTGATCATCAGTGTAAACCATGTATTGACAGTCTTGCCAATTTAACGGCTCTCATTTCCTCACACAGAGGCAGGGTGGGAGGAAAAGACTGCCGATAACCAGCAAGTGTGTTTACATGTGATCAGCTGATTACATGGCAAAGGATCACTGTGATTGGCCTTTTACAATGATCTGTGATCTGAAGGATGCAGCAGTCACAGCGTGCTGGATGCGGATTTACAGTGCCTTACAAAAGTATTCACCCTCTTTGGCTTTTTTACCTATTTTGTTACATTACAGCCTTAAGTTCAATGTTTTTTAATCCCAATTATATGTGATGGATCAGAACACAATAGTCTAAGTTGGTGAAGTAAAATTAGAAAAATATATACATAAAACAATTTTTCAGAAATAGAAAAACTGATAATTGGCATGTGCGTATGTATTCACATCTTTGTTATGAAGCCCATAAAAAGCTCTGGTGCAACCAATTACCTTCAGAAGTTACATAATTAGTAAAATGATGTCCCCACCTGTGTGCAATCTAAGTGTCTCATGATCTGTCATTACATATGCACACCTTTTTGAAAGGCCCCAGAGGCTGCAACACCTAAGCAAGAGACACCACTAACCAAACACTGCCATGAAGACCAAGGAACTCTCCAAACAAGTAAGGGGCGTTGTTGTTGAGAAGTACAAGTCAGGGTTAGGTTATAAAAAAAATATCCAAATCTTTGATGATCCCTAGGAGCACCATCAAATCTTATCATAACCAAATGGAAAGAACATGGCACAACAGCAAACCTGCCAAGAGACAGCCGCACACCAAAACTCACGGACCGGGCAAGGAGGGCATTAATCAAAGAGGCAGCACAGAGACCTAAGGTAACCCTGGAAGAGCTGCAGAGTTCCACAGCAGAGACTGGAGTATCTGTACATAGGACGACAATAAGCCGTACTCTCCATAGAATTGGGCTTTATGGCAGAGTGGCCAGAAGAAAACCATTACTTTCAGCAAAAAACAAAATGGCACGTTTTGAGTTTGCAAAAAGGCATGTGGGAGACTCCCAAAATGTATGGAGGAAGGTGCTCTGGTCTAATGAGACTAACATTGAACTTTTTGACCATCAAAGAAAACGCTGTGTCTGGCGCAAACCCAACACATCACATCACCCAAAGAACACCATCCCCACAGTGAAACATGGTAGTGGCAGCATCATGCTGTGGGGATGTTTTTTTCAGCAATCAGGACTGGGAAACTGGTCAGAGTTGAGGAAAAGATGGATGGTGCTAAATACAGGGATTTTCTTGAGCAAAACCTGTACCACTCTGTGTGTGATTTGAGGCTAGGACGGAGGTTCACCTTCCAGCAGGACAATGACCCTAAACACACTGCTAATGCAACACTTGAGTGGTTTAAGGGGAAACATGTAAATGTGTTGGGATGGCCTAGTCAAAGCCCAGACCTCAATCCAATAGAAACTCTGTAGTCAAACTTAAAGATTGCTGTTCACAAGCGCAAACCATCCAACCTGAAGGAGCTGGAGCACATTACCACATTCTGCAGTACACAATGAATCGTGAAGTACCACAAACTGAATTGCACCACAGCACACTAACATGTTACTACAGCCTAAAGAGTTTGTAAAAATTAGAAACTAAGGCTGAGAAACAATTGAGCTCAACTCTTTGAGGACTCGTGGGTTTAAGTCATCTGATCCAAGTGCTTTATTCACATTTTTTCCCCAAACTTTCTGAGCTATTCGTGTTGATCTACCATTCTTCTATTGTGGTATTCGCTACAAGACCAAGAGTTTTTTTTTTTGGATTTATATTGCCATACATGTTCAGATTTTCTCTCATGCAATAGTGAGGGCTAAACACAGGAAATCAATAGATCCCCTGTCCACACTACACAGCATGGGTGGAAGAATCTCCCCTGCCAGCTATTGTATTCTGACAACCACTGCTCTCGCGGCTGTCAGAATACCTGAACAGTGACTGCATCTTACTGGCTGCAGTCACTGTTTGGCCCAGTATATTCCGCTTGGCTCCTTCTATTTTCAGATTGAAGTTTGTTGAGCAAGATGGTCGAATTTCAGCAGGAATTGGATATAATTGAGCCATGTAAGGACAGTGTTACTCTATAGAAAGCTGTTGTTCATTTAGAAATTATCGCTTCCTTCATTTTACAGCTTGTTTATCATAACTGATCCTTCAAAAGTATTCACATTTCTCAATTACTGGAAACTAGATGCCAATTTTATTTTCTAGTCACATTTAATATATATAAAATCCTGTTTTATTTGCTCTTATATTTTTAAAGGCTAGGGATAATTTTATATATTGCTCATAGCCTTCAGAGGGATGCAGTTCTGTTACATTTTGTGCAATTACAGCATTTTTACCATTGTATTTTCTTAAACCTGTAATTATGAGCTAAAGCCTTGCTTGCATTATATCAAGCCCTGCTCCTTTTTTTTTTTCCTTTTGTGCTGAAGTAATTGTAGGTCCTTTCAGTTTCTGATTACTTTTACCACACAGTGTGAGTTAACCCTCACAATGATAAACGCCTAGATTATTTTTTCATAGTTCCCCCTGCAGTTTTTGGGAACAAAGTTGTTTTTGTCTTCACATCTGTTTCTGTGCTTTTAGGTAAGGATTGAAAAGTAAGAATCGGGAAGAGGCCGGTAGACCAACAAGGTTGTGTTGCCTGCTTTTCTCATTATTTACTTTACTTTAACGCTCATCTGTTGTAGCACAGTAATTCAGATCTCTCAGTGGAAATCATGACCGCTTCCCACATACATTAATAAATTCTGGTACGTGACAGCCATTTTGCCTTTGCGGCTTAATATACTGAAATATAAATACTGATATGCCTGGAAAAACTTACAAGTGAATTTTATCTGAGTATTTTGGAGGCTAATAAGCTGCAGCATATGGTCATTGTTATACAATTTACCTCATTAGTCAGGAATATCAGGACAATTGCTTATGCTATCCATAACAGTTACCGCTCCAGATGTCCTTCTTCTGATGTGGGTTAAAAAAGGAAGACTGTATTTGGTTTTTGTAACACAGTTGCAACCAACTCGGTCTTGTTCATTATTTTATTAACTGCATTATTCTTCAGCAACCAAATAGAATCCATCATGTACTGGTCTGGCTTTAGCAGCAGGAATCCTAGTTGTCTGCTAGGAATTTCTGAACTCAAAGTAGATCTAAACTAGAGCTGCACGATTCTGGCCAAAATGAGAATCACAATTTTTTTGCTTAGAATAAAAAGATCACGATTCTGGCGACATAAAATCTTTCACATTATACAAAAAAAAGGGCTAACTTTACTGGTTAGATTTTTTTTTTTTTATTCATTAAAGTAATTAAAAAAAAAAATGCATTTGAAAGACCGCTGCGCAAATACAGTGTGACATAAAATATTGTAACAACCACCATTTTTTTTCTCTAGGGGGTCTACTAAAAAAATATATATGTTTGGGGGTTCTAAGTAATTTTCTAGCAAAAAAAAGATTTTAACTTGAAACCAACAAATGTCAGAAAAAGGTTTAGTGTTTAAGTGGTTAAACTTTTTTCACTTACACAGAAGTCTATTCCATTGACAAACTGTTACAACATATACTTAAGTTCAACTGATAAAGAATGTTTTGTTTCTTGGCAGACTGCCCAGTTTTTCTCTTCCTTTCTTTTGATGGCTGTGGCTTCAGAAGAGCAGAGAGAATTCTTTGCATAGAAAGAATTGTGAAACACTTAAGTCAAGATCGCGATAACGATTCTTGACGATTAATCACAATAACGATTCTTGACGATTAATTGTGCAGCTCTAATCTAAACCCAAGAATAAAAAGTTAATATTGCAGCTTACCAGTCTTTTAAAGTGGTAGTAAAGGATAAGTTCACCATTCCTAATGTGCTACATGTTACGCCCATATTCAGGGTGTAAATTATTGTAAAGCGCTGTGTAAACTGTTGGCGCTATATAAATCCTGTATAATAATAATGTTACTGTTGCAGCTGCCTCTGATCCCTGTTGTGACAGTGAGTGGGGGATCTTCTCCCGCCACTCGCTGTCACAATTTAAACAAAAAATGGCCATGTGGGGCTCCACCCACCTGGCCGCGTCATTCATTCGCAGAGTTCTGTGAATGCGAGAACTACAAGTACATTGTCGGTTTTTAGTTCTCAATGAAGGGTACTGTTGAGCTCTCTAGGTAGTTAATTGATGCTTCCTGTCAGTGTTTAACTGTTTGCTCGTACAAGGTATAAGCAGACAGCTTACGCTGATAGTCTGCAAGAGCCCTGCATTACACCTGCTATCTGCTAATTTTGAGTGCAATGCTTTGCTGGCTCCAAGTAACATAAATAAATAAAATTCTTTTTTTTTTTCCTGCGGAATGATGTACATTTAAATTTTTTTTACTAAGGGTATCCTTTAAAATGGTAGTAAAGTGTAAAAAAAATAAAATCTTTCCCTCTGAAAGTCAATGTCATAATGTGCTAGTATGCACCGCATACTAGCACATTGAGAGACTTGCCTTAAATCGAAGCCCTCCAGTGGCGCTGTCACTGGTGGCAGAGCTTCCATCTTCACCCGGTTTTCCTTCTGCTCCAGTCATTTAAATGGGTCGCCCCTTCAGATCACATGTGCCTGTTACATATGCTGCAGAAGTAGTGAATATTTCCTAAATGGTGCACATTTAGGAGATATTCCTTGTACCTACAGGTAAGCTTTATCATAAGCTTACCTGTAGGTACAAGTCAGCAAGCGGTGTTTAGTATGCTTTAAAGCTGAACTCTAAACACAAAAACTCTAACCTGTGTAGAGAACAGAGCTGGGGAAAAGACTCAGCAGGCCTGTCTGCAGAAAACTACCGGAGGGGTGCAGGTACAGGAACGGTCACTCTGCACATATCGAGAACAGTGACTGACACTTACTAGTGGAAGCTCCTGCTCGGAGGCAAGGTTCCACACTGAATCACTGCACAAATCCTGAAGAAATACACAAAGCACACCAAGATTTAAATAAAATTCAAGATACTTACAGCACCTTGAAAAAGTATTCATACCCCTTGAAATTTTCCACATTATGTTCCAACCAAAAACGTAAATGTATTTTATTGGGATTTTATGTGATGGACCAACACAAAGTGGAACATAATTGTGAAGTGTAAGGAAAATAATAAATGGTTTTAAAACTTTGTTTACAAATATATATCTGAAAAGTGTGGCATGTATTTGTATTCCGCCTCCATGAGTCAATACTTTATAAAACCACCTTTCGCTGCAATTATTGTACAGCTGCAAGTATGTTTGGGGATGTCTCTGCCAGTTTTGGACATCTAGAGAGTGACATTTTTGCCCATTCTTCTCTGCAAAATAGCTCAAGCTCTGTCAGATTGGATAAAGAACATCTGTGAACAGCAATTTTCAAGTCTTGCCACAGATTCTCAATTGGATTTAGGTCTGGACTTTGACTGGGCCATTCTATTCTCTTTGATCTAAACCATTCCATTGTAGCTCTGGGTGTATGTTTAGGGTCGATGTCCTGCTGGAAGGTGAACCTCCGCCCCAGTCTCAGTCTCAAGTCTTTTGCAGACCGTAACAGGTTTTGGCGTCTCCAGCTTTCATATTTAGGGGGGGCACATGTATGGACAGGGACAAAAGTAGGGGGGCAACTATGAAATGTAAATATATATATATATATATACACACCCTAGGGCCCTTTACTACAATCCTACAACGGCCCTTTCACATGTTCTGCAGTGAGCTCCCTTCATACTGTATTGGGCCCCTCTAGGGTGGCAGAAAACAAGAGATATATGTCACCAGCATACCAAGAAAATATAAGGGTCTCTTGGAATTTACAAGCTGGTTCTCCTGTCCTAAGGACGGGAGAAATCAGTCTGTTTTTTCAGTAACTGAGAGTCCTGGTGGAGTCCTTCCTGCAACTCACTCTTCTCCCTGCCAAGGATGCAGGGGAAGGAGCAGATCGGGCGGCCGTGGTTGTGGGAGCGCTCGCATCTTATGCAGTGGCAGCGAGCAGAGGGAGGGGGGAGGAATCACCCGCAGGAGCTGACTGGGGACACTCCCTCTCAATAGAGACTGTGTTACTCCAGCGGCGGCCCGAGTAAGATGTGGCGCATCCACTACGGATGCAAACAAAAAGACATTGCCTTTTTGTAAAAAAAAAATGTTTTTTTAATTGGGGGGCACAGCATAATGTTGGGGGGGTCAGGGCCCCCTCTGCCCCCCCCCCAGTGACGCCATTGTTTACTTCTAAGATTGCCCTGTATTTGGCTCCATCCATCTTCCCATCAACTCTGAACAGCTTCCCTGTCCATGCTGAACAAAAGCATCCCCACAACATGATGCTGCCACCACCATGTTTCACAGTGGGGATGGTGTGTGCAGTGTGATTTTTCCGCCGTACATAGCTTTTTGCTTTTAGGCCAAAAGCTTAAATCTGACCAGAGCACCTTCTTCCACATGATTGCTCAGTCCCCCATATGGCTTTTCGCAAACTGCAAACAGGACTTTATATGTCATTCTTTCAACAATGGCTTTCTTCTTGTCACTCTTCCATAAAGGCCAGATATGTGGAGTGCATGACTAATAGTTGTCCTGAGGACAGATTCTCCCACCTGAGCTGTGGATCTCTGCAGCTCCTCCAGAGTTACCATGGACCTCTGGGCTACTTCTCTGATTAAGGCTCTCCTTGCCCCTACCTTTCAGTTTAGGTGGATGGCCATGTCTTGGTAGGTTTGCCGTTGTGCCATACTCATTCCATTTTCAGATGATGTATTGAACAGTGCTCCGTGGAATATTTTTTTATAACCCAATCCGGCTTGAAACTTCTCTACAACTTTATCCCTTACCTGTCTGGTGTGTTCCTTGGCCGTCATGATGCTGTTTGTTCACGAACGTTCTGGAAACAAACCTCCTGAGGGCTTCACAGAACAGTTGTATTTATACTGAGTTTAAATTACACACAGGTGGACTCTATTTGCTAATTAGATGACTTCTGAAGACAATTGGTTCCACTAGATTTTAGTCAGGGGTTTCAGAGTAAAGGGGGCTGAATACAAATGCACGCCACACTTTTCAGATATTTATTTGTAAAAAAAATTGAAAATGATTCATTATCTTCCTTCCACTTCATAATTATGTGCCACTTTTGTATTGGTCTATCACATAAAATCCCAATAAAATACATTTACCTTTTTGGTTGTAACATGACAAAATGTGGAAAATTTCAAAAGGCATGAATAGTTTTTCATAGTACCTTACATGAATCTGCAGTCCTCTATTTTCTGGACTGCAGAAGAGGAAACTTCATACTAGCTATTTAGCAGCAGGGTCTTCTCAGGCTCCAGGAGGCAATGATGTCATGGGGGGGGGTCTGTAGTGATGTCCAGAAATGGAATTGAGTAACGCTGGCCTTACACCTGGAGATTTTTGTTCCTACAAGAAAGTATCAAAATTGTTCGAGCATTTGATGTTGCTTTTATGGACTCAACTAATTTCAAACAACTTTTCATTCAGGCACCATGTTAGTGTCTTTATTTTCAATTGAGGATACCACTATATTTGTTTGCGTTTTTATATACATTTAGTTTTAAGATAATCCTTGAAGCATGGTGTTGTGAAGGATATAGTATACTCTATATTACCAATAGTATTGGGACACCTGCCTTTACATGCGCATGAACTTTATTGGCATCCCAGTCTTAGCTCGTAGGGTTTAATATTGATTTGGCACACCCTTTGCAGCTATAACCACTTAAACTCTTCAGGGAAGGCTGTCCAGGAGTTTAGGAGTATGTCTATGGGAATGTTTGAACATTCTTCCAGAAGCGCATTTGTGAGGTCAGGCACTGATTTGGAGGAGAATGCCTGGCTCGCAGTCTCCACTCTAATTCATCCCAAAGGTGTTCTTTCGGGTTGAGGTCAGGACTCTGTGCAGGCCAGTCAAGTTCCTCCACCCCAAACTTGCTCATCCATGTCTTTAGAGACCTTGTTTGTGCACTGGTGCGTAGCCATGTTGGAACAGGAAGGGGGCAGCCTCAATCTGTTCCCACAAATTTGGGAGGATGAAATTGTCCAAAATGTCTTGGTATGCTGACACCTTAAGAGTTCCCTTCCTTGGAACTAAGGAGCCAACCCAACCCCCGAAAAACAACCCCACACCATAATCCCCCCTCCACCAAATGATTTGGACCAGTGCACAGAGCAAGATTCATAAAGACATGGATGAGCGAGTTTCCTTATTCATTCAAGTAAAGTGCTGCAGGGAAAAGGACTATCTTCAGTCGCTTTCTCTGTCTCAAAAAAAGAGATATGGGGGTCTTTTTAGACCTCTGATATCTCACCAAAGACCCCCAAAAAATGAATTATAAAATATAACTAAAAAAAGTTAAAAAAAATAAAAAACCTAGTAAGACCCAGTGACTTTTTTGGGAGACGGCAAACCCCCCCAGGTCCGCCCGCACCCAGCCTCTCCACGGTGAGGGGCCCTCCTCCCGCACTCACCCCTTCACGGTAACGGTCTTCCCCCGCACCCACCCCTCCACGGCTTTGGGAGAAGCTGGAAGACCATAGCGAATATTAGCTATTTTTCACTTTTGCTCTGTGCCTCAAGCCCAACCTTTTTCAAGACAATTAGAGCCTCAGGTTCTAATCATGTAGCTTGAAAAAAAAAAAAGTATAAGTCCGGCGCAGGGGGGCAGCGCCCCTAATGGACTGGCCGCTCCTGGTAAGACCCCTTTCACATGGAGCGGACTCTGTAAAGCAGATCCACCCGCTCAGCAGGAGACGCATGTCCTTTTGTATCAGCCCTTCCATAGAGAACAATGGCTGGTCCGACTGAGCTCGCCTGAAAAACAGACAGGCAGATCCGATCGGTGTGCTTTTGTGAAAGGGGCCTAAGGCCTTGTTCACACAGGGCATACACAGCATAACTTTACAGGGATGCACAGATGTTCTGTGCATCTCTGAGCAGGCAGTCCCATTGCAACTGCACGAACAGAGCCATTGCTCCCAATTTGACATCCATGTAGGTGCGGTTGCATGTCCCTGAGCTCACACTCTGTGTTCGGGGTGGTGTACCCACACGGATGTCAGATTGGGAACAGCAGCTATGCCTGTGCAGCCGTTGCATCCCAATTGACATAAATGGTACTGCCTGTACGGGGATGCATGGAACACCTGTGCCTTCCTGTGTGGGTAAACATGGCCCCCCATGTGAATGATGCTTTAGTAGCAATTTAGCAGGATTTTTGTAAGTCATGTTGTGTTTATGTATACTATTAATGATTTTAGTGTATTTTTAGCAAAAATATTATTTTAATAAACATTTGCGCAAATATCGCGCTGCCTTAAAAATCAGTAGCACCTTCTTTTTTTATTCTACTGGCCATGTGCATTTAGAAAATGTATGGTTTGGGGGGTCTTTTACAAATTCTGAAAGCTGTAAATGAAAAAGGACAACCTCCAGATTTTCTAAAACGTTTGCCTACGTCCGATTTTCAATATTTCTCAAAAACGTGCAATTTAAAATATACAAATATGTGTTCTGTAATAACTCCATACAGGTTAAGCTTTTATATTTAGCTGGAATTTAGTAAAATTAGCTGTGTTTTAGTGTATTTTTAGCAAAAATATTGTTTTGATACACATTTGCGCAAATATTGCGGGGTCTAAAAAATCAGTAGGACCTTCTTTTTATTCCAGAGGTCATGTGCTTTCAGAAAATATATGGTTGGGGGGGGGGGGGGTGCATTTTACAAACTCTGATAGCTGTAATCATTTTGCAAAAAGGCACAATTTAAAATTTACAAATATTTGTTAACGCCATACAGTTTAAACTTTTATATTAAGCAGGGTTTTAGCAGGAATTTCGTAAAATTAGCTGTGTTTTTATTTGCTAATAATGGTTTTAGTGTATTTTTTGCAAATGTATTGGTTTGATAAACATTTGCGCAAATACCGCAGGGTCTAAAAAAAATCTGTAGCACCTTCTTTTTATTCTAGAGGCCATATGCTTTCAGAAAATGTATTATTTTGGGGGTCTTTCACAAATTCTGAAAGCTGTAAGGGAAAAATGAAAACCTTCAGATTTTAGAGAAATTTGGATATTTACACTTTTGTGGCTGTTCAATTTTCACAAAAAGGCTTTTCACAAAAATCGCAAAAAGGCACAATTTAAGTTACAAATATTTGTTATTTATTAACCTAATACAGGTTAGGCTTTTATATTTAGTAGGAATTTTGTAAAATTTGCTGTGTATTTATCTGCTAATCATGATTTTAGTGAAATATCTATCAAAAATATTGTTTTGATAAACATTTGCGCAATTTGGTTTGGGGGGTCTTTTACAAACTTTGAAAGTTTTAAGTGAAAAATAAAAAAAGCAATGGAAAAAGTGCAAAAATAGTCTGGCCACCTGAGTGTACAAATTGGAGCACAGGACCTAGCAGTGAAAGGCTTAAAAGGTGTTCCATTGTAGTTGGAGATCAAAAATATCTAAATACGCTTAAAAAAAAAAAAGAAAATAGCCTATGTACTATTTTTTTATTTTGAGGACAACTGAACGTACAAGTGTGAACAGGCACAATTGGAAAGAATAGGATTTTACGTAGTCAGGTGTAGGGAAACGCACTTAAAGCGGAGTTCCACCCAAAAGTGGAACTTCCGCTCATCCGATTCCTCCCCCCCTCCGGTGCCACAATTGGCACCTTTTAGGGGGGAGGGGGGGTGCAGATACCTGTCTAATACAGGTATTTGCACCCACTTCCGGGAATAGACTCCCGCAGGAGTCACGCCCCTTCCCGCATCCCCCGCTGTCTCCTGGGAAACACACAGGTCCCAGGAGATAGTGGGGACCAGTTAGGACGTGCAGCGCAACTTCACGCATGCGCAGTAGGGAACCAGGAAGTGAAGCCGCAACGCTTCACTTCCTGATACCCTCATCAAGGATAGCGGCGGCAGCTGCCGAGAACCGAGCGATTGATCGGCTTCGACTGCCGACATCGCTGGACCCTGGGACAGGTAAGTGTCCATTTATTAAAAGTCAGCACCTGCAGTATTTGTAGCTGCTGGCTTTTAATATATTTTTTTTTTTAGGTGGACTCCCGCTTTAAGTGTGAATGGGGGCCAAAGAATTTCATATTGCTCATTTCGGATAAGCAAATTGCTTGGGTTTATATTGTGATAATGCTGCTCTTGTTAGCACTTCTGCATTTTTAGCCGCTTAGTGGTAGTTTGAGCTTAGAACAGATGTGCAATTTTCTTCATTATCCTCTTATATTATTCAAAAGACAGCATTCTTGACATTTCCGTTTTCGTTCAACATTACAGTTTGAGTCTTGCAAAATTATTTTTTTTTTCAATCTATGCAAATAGATTTTACATGAAAATATCAAATTATACGCTTTCATTCATTCTACTTTTGTTCCAGAAAAAGCTCTCCCACTACAAGCAGCAAATAGTGCCAAAAGTAGAGAAAGATGCAACCTGTCAGTTCACTAGGTACCTTCGGTGCAGCCATTTTGTGCTTTTTCTCTCAGTGATGTCACTAGTTTCTAGTGAAATGATAGGCTGTATTTGCAAAAATATTGTTTAGGAATGGCTTCCTACAGAATGTGTGGGTGACAGATTTAACCTAATGGCTTGGATGCTACAGAGTTGTACAATTGAAGCTACTGTTCTCCAGAAGTTTTCTTTCAGACATTTGTCCTGGGAAAAGCATTACACATATTCAGACCAAGGCAGTGTGAACTTTGTGTTCATTTTACCAAATAAAAGCAGTCACGGTAGATCTCCTGCATTAAAAAATGGAGGGAAAGTTCTATTTTTCTGTCAAACTTCAGTTTTCTAACCTACACCGCTTTTAAAAAATGTATATTTGGCATCTGACTAGTTGCTTTGGGTAACAGGCTCCTTCCATTTTATTTACATCAGCTCTAGTGTGAATGAGCCATATTGAACTGTCCTGGCTGTAAAATGAATGGTTTTCGAATTATGAGGAGACCCCGGCTTTTCTGCTTGTTATCGAAAGACCATTATTCTGGATGGGGAAAGTCTGGTTTTAAGTCTTGCACACTGTCTGTACATGGTGACTCATAGTTATATAATGTGATTTGACTTTTCCAAGAATATGCTCTAACATCATGGTCTGTAATGACATTTATGCCGTAATGAAGTTAAGTCTTGGATAATGGATTTATAAGTATTATATCGCACAGAACTGGATGGCTTAAAACTGACTGCACTGTTATAAATAAGAACTAAACATAATTATAAATGAACAATATGTACAATTTTTCACGTTTGGTATTAGTGAATCAACCAAAGGCTTCTACACTTGTGGAAGTAAAACTCCCAACGTGCATATTTGGAAATGAAATGAGAAATTGAAGCTTGCTTCTCCACAGCACAAAGCCACATCAAAATTTTAACTTCAGGTTGACCATTTCTCAAACATCGAGCACTGGCCAAAGAAGCATGAGTTTCCATAGCTTTTGAACACCATGCTTACAAGTCACGCTCCTGGTCTGCGTTTCCATTGGCTGCTTAATTTGCTGTCATTGTCACTGTTGTGTCCAGACATCCTTTGTTTGTTTCAGGCTTGCATTGGCTTTCTTTGTATTCTTGAACTGTTATTTCATGTTAATGGTGTTGTGGCTATTTTAGGAGGGACTGTAGCATATAGAGACAGACTGCTGAGCTAGAAATTGTAAAAAAAAAAAAAAAAAAAACTAAAGTGGAAGTTTTTTCTTTTTTTCGTGTAGCTTAGAATTATTCTACGTTAAGTATGCCCCAGCTAATTGAGATAAAGTATGACTTCATGCTTGAGCAGAAATTTACCTCAGATTCTCTTTTGGAAAGCTCCTGGATTTCTTCCAGAGGTTGTCTTAAGTTCTGGTCACGCACAATATAAAACTTTAGTCTCGCTGTGTTCGGAAAAGTAATGCAGTCAGGGACATGACTAGTTGAAATATTTTATGATACCCTAAAGTCCATTGGGAAATCAATATATTTTTTTTACCACTAAGATCCAGGATCAGTACTTGAGGAATGCCACATTTAATTCAGATTTCCCCATGCACCTGATGAGTTTATGATTTAAAAATGGTTTGGACTCGGGTAACTTAATAATAATGCACAGGACAAATCAGAAACACATGTTCCTTCGAAGATTACATGTTTGCTGAAGCTGTAATTCAATAAAGGGGTGTTGTGTAGATCTTATGCAAGGTCTGTTTCAAAGGAATTTAGGGCCCCAGAAGTTGATAGATTGGTCACTGATCATCTGACTAGTTGAGCGATGCGATCATGCTGCAGGAGGATTTCTTAATGGTTTGGCCCTTTATGTCTCCAGGAGGAAGAGTAAAAACGTGGAAACGCAGATGGTTCATCCTGACTGATAACTGTCTCTATTACTTTGAATACACAACGGTAAGTGGTTATCCCATACCCAAACAAGTACCTTGTAAATATGGGATTGGAGCAATTATTGGAAATTAAAAGGAAACTGCAAATTCCTTAAATCACCATTACCCATTTAAATAGACTCAACAAACCACCACATGAACAACAAATATCTTAAAACCTCAAATTACAAAAGCTGAAACCAGAAACTGCCTTCATAGCCTATTATTTATTAATACAAATACCCAAGTTATACACATTCAAACTCTTGTCGCCCATGCAACACGTGTCCATGGGCGGCAGAGCTTTCTATGCTGAAAGCATGTTTCAACTGATTATGGGATTGATATATATATATAATTTTTTTTAACCTTTCACTGCCCTACTTTCCTGTACATTTCATCTCTATGCTGTCTCTGTGACCTCTTTATCTTCATTCTCCAACTATACATGAACTATACATTTAACCCATTTTCCTCCTTCTCCTTCCTGTGGATGACCTGTACGTTTATTTTAGTGCACTGTTACCAAGCTCCATGTTTTAATCACCTCAGTACCAGTATGCTTCTTCATTTTAAGTTACCTTTGGCTGTCTGATTTTTAAAAAGGAGGTAATTTTAGCAGTTTTCATACTGTTTGCATTTGTAATGTTTTATAACCGAATATAAGGGAAACAGTTTTTAGTTTATTTTCCTTTATGTATTAAAAAATAGAAACCCAGTGGTTGTTAAATACTCCATCTGACCCCAATATATATATATATATATATATATATATATATATATATATATATATATATATATAAAATCTACAGTCAGGTCCATAAATATTGGGACATCGACACAATTCTAATCTTTTTGGCTCTATACACCACCACAATGGATTTGAAATGAACCAAGCAAGATTTGCATTAACTGCAGACTTTCAGCTTTAATTTGAGGGTATTTACATCCAAATCAGGTGAACGGTGTAGGAATTACAACGGTTTGTATACGTGCTTCCCACTTTTTAAGGGACCAAAAGTAATGGGACAATTGGCTGCTCAGCTATTCCATGGCCAGGTGTGTGTTATTCCCTCATCCCATTTACAAGGAGCAGATAAAAGGTCCAGAGTTAATTTCAAGTGTGCTATTTGCATTTGGAATCTGTTGCTGCCAACTCTCAATATGAGATCCAAAGAGCTGTCACTATCAGTGAAGCAAGCCATCATTAGGCTGAAAAAACAAAACAAACCCATCAGAGTGATAGCAAAAACATTAGGTGTGGCCAAATCAACTGTCTGGAACATCCTTAAAAAGAAAGAATGCACTGGTGAGCTCAGCAACACCAAAAGACCCGGAAGACCACGGAAAACAACTGTGGTGGATGACCGAAGAATTCTTTCCTTGGTGAAGAAAACACCCTTCACAACAGTTGGCCAGATCAAAAACACTCTCCAGGAGGGAAGGTGTATGTGTGTCAAAGTCAATAATCAAGAGAAGACCTCACCATAGGGAATACATAGGGTTCACCACAAGATGTAAACCATTGGTGAGCCTCAAAAACAGGATTGCCAGATTAGAGTTTGCCAAACAACATCTAAAAAAGCCTTCGCAGTTCTGGAACAACATCCTATGGACAGATGAGACCAACATCAACTTGTACTAGAGTGATGAGAAGAGTATGGAGAAGGAAAGGAACTGCTCATGATCCAAAACATACCACCTCATCAGTGAAGCATGGTGGTGGTAGTGTCATGGCGTGGGCATGTATGGCTGGCAATGGAACTGGTTCTCTTGTATTTATTTATGATGTGACTGCTAACAAAAGCAGCAGGATGAATTCTGAAGTGTTTCAGGCAATATTATCTGCTCATATTCAGCAAAATGCTTCAGAACTCATTGGACGGCGCTTCACAGTGCAGATGGGCACTGACCTGAAGTATAATGCGAAAGCAACCAAAGAGTTTTTTAAGGGAAAGAAGTGGAATGTTATTCAATGGCCAAGTCAATCACCTGACCTGAATCCGATTTGAGCATGCATTTCACTTGCTGAAGACAAAACTGAAGGGAAAATGCCCCAAGAACATGCAGGAACTGAAGACAGTTGCAGTAGAGGCCTGGCAGAGCATCACCAGGGATAAAACCCAGCATCTGGTTGATGTCTGCGTTCCAGACTTCAGGCTGTAATTGACTGCAAAGGATTTGCAACCAAGTATTAAAAAGTGAAAGTTTGATGGATGATTGTTAATCTGTCCCATTACTTTTGGTCCCTTTAAAAAGTGTGAGGCACATATACAAATGGTTGTAATTACTACACCGTTCACCTGATTTGGATGTAAATACCCTAAAATTAAAGCTGAAAGTCTGCAGTTAAAGCACATCTTGTTCGTTTCATTTCAAATCCATTGTGGTGGTGTATAGAGCCAAAAACATTAGAATTGTGTTCATGTCCCAATATTTATGGACGTGACTGGATATATATATATATATATATATATATATATATATATATATATATATATATATATGTTTGACTAACAATAACCCTGTCATGCAACACTGTCCCAAACTATCATTGCACTGAAACCAGAAAAATGGCAGAGTAATGAAAGGTTACATCATATGCGCTACTGTATTTGTGCTGAGAGCGCATGCCTAGCTTCAGCTCAGAGACCAAGATGTCACAGAGAGATTCAGGTCTCATACTAATGATCTGGAGTCAGGAGTACCGGTTCCTGATCACCTGATCGGTATGATAGCCAATTTCAGACTGTCATAGTGATTTGTCACTGTACAGCCCGCCACTGTGTTGATTTTCTTCTCTTGCAAAGGGAAAAAAGACTCATTGCATATTTTTCTCCTAAATGAGAAGATGGTTAAAAAAAAAGACAAAATAGTCAGTTCAGGGCTGGATCTAAGTCAATGTTAAGGTTGGAGCTCAACATTTGGGTCAATGATCATGCTCAAAGTCAATGTCGGGGGTCAAAGCACAGTCTGTGTATTCTATGTAAGAATAAAAAGAAAAAGCATTTTTAAATTTAGCATCAATGTTTTTTTAGGTAGATTAAAACAAAAAAAGAAGCAAAATGTGCACTATTATTTCTGGGCCCTTCTACGGGCACAATCAGCTAACAAAGTATGCTGTGATTATCAGAAGTAGGAGAAATTGTTTATTTGGTTATAAGTTTCTCAAAATCGTATAACCTCTAAAATAATCATGCACATGTGATTTATAATGAATCATTATTGTGAAAAAAATCATACTCAAAATAAAAAGTGAAATCCAAATATTACATTGGTGAAGTCCAGATATATAAATTATAGTCCTTTTAAATATTCTGTTTCTTCAGTTCCCACAATTTCGCCACAGTAATTCTTTCAAATGTAATATTTAGATGTAAGCTCACCAGAATATATTGACCACCTATAAATAAGGGAGTCAAAAACTACTTTCCGAACGGGGTTTGAAACAGCTAGGTCACATAAGGTTCTTTTCTGAATTTGCCAATTCCTAGTATTATACAGGATCAATCTTATCAGCTCCTCAGCTCAGAAAAATATTAAAATAGAAGCATCTCCATAATATAGTATATTAAAATTTACCAAATATATCTTTAAAGTATTCTACTCATGAAATAAGATGATAGCGCTCTCATCAAAAATATGCAACATCTCATAGTGCTGTACATTCTATTTAAAGGCTCACTAAAAATCAATGATTTATAGATTGAGCCACAACCACATTCTCTGACTATGAACGTGAATACCATAGGGACTTTTACCCAGAGTCCTGATTTTGCACACTTTCCTTCTTCTGATTCAATTGTCATACAATATCCCTCCACGTTTTCTCTGGACTGGAGTTATACGCACAAAATTACTATTATGTAAGCCCAAATAATCTCCACCAGGCTTATTACAACCTCCCTGCTTACCAAATACAGGTAACTCCTATGCCAAGAAACAGGTTTATAAACACTTTCCCAAAAGAGGGTTGCTATCCCTTTTAAGATCAAAACCCACATGTAGAACAGTAAAGAGGGGGATCACCAGACAGATTTGACTAACTTTACCAATAAGTTGAGTCAAAAAGTGCTTCCTTCACATACAGATAGCCAGTTTCCCCTCCCAGCATCTTGAAGTCACCGCCACCAAAGAAGGTACAAGGATCTCCAAATCACTCAAAATTCCGGATAGGCACTTTCGTTTAGCTTAACTCAAACCAAAGAACACCTCCATAGTGTATTACAGTTAAAACTAAAATGTGCTTTATTTAAAATGATACATAAAGCACAAATTATATCTCCTTTTAAAATCATTAGTAACCAGATTGGCACTTCTGGGTGCAGTTATGTGATGATATCACTTCTGACACGTGTTTGGTATTATGACATCCTTATTGAGATCAGATCAGCGCTAATTTAACTAGAGTGAAATTGCCAGTTTTCCGTGGATAAAAAAAAGGTGGGAGATGTTCATTACCATTTACTACCAAATGGAAGCTCAATTGTCCTGTAAAAAACAAGGTATAATTCAGCTGGATACACTAAGTAGTTGAGATGATATGTACAGTTTTTCTAATACATCAAAGTTGCAAAACTGTTCAAGTATAAAGATTGTTATATCTTCATCATGAAGGGGTTAAAAAGAAAGCTTGCTATTTCCTATTGACAGTATTGGATGTTAGATGATATATTGTAGGACTGCATCCTTGAAGGTGGTATGGCATTTGATGGCACGGAGGTCCGTTTCTTCACAGCGCATGCGCCGATGACATCAGGTGCACTACAAGGTAGATATCTCCTTAACGGCGCACGTTTTGGAGATATTTTCACTACCTATAGATAAGTCTTATTCTAGGCTTACCTATAGGTAAAAGTAACGCAGGAGGGTTTACAACCACTTTAAGTGTTTTTTTAAAAGTGAAACTTTTCCTAATTTACTAAGCTTTGGAGCAGGTGCACTTGCAGTGCACAGTATATTTTCCTTTAGTAAATCAACCCCCTTGTGTTTTAATATCTTGTGTCATCTCCTTTTAGGTTGTTTGGCTTAAGGAGTTGTTGAAAGATGCACCAAGACCTATTGTGTTAAATCAAAGCTGGGGTGGCAACCGCTCTCCTTCTGCACTTCCTTTGCCAATGTGTTGTTGTTTTACTATCGAAAGTTAAAACAACAAGGGCAGAAGATTTAATAAATGGAAAGTTGAAAAAAAAAGACTGAAGATCCACTTTAAGCCTAAACCAGTGTTGCATAACCTGGTTATGCATTCCCTTGGTACCTTGACACGTGAGGGGATACCTCAGGAGCTGCTTCTTCTATGGTGGTTCTTCAGTTCTCTCCCCAGGTCATGACTTAGAGGAGGTCCAGCCACCCATGAAAAATACTGCATAGTTACATAGTTACATAGTTACATAGTTAGTAAGGTTGAATAAAGACACCAGTCCATCCAGTTCAACCTGAGTGAGTGTGGGTCTACAACCCTGACCCTTGTCCCTAACCCTGAACATCGCACACTCACATCAGTCCCTACCCTCAATCCAAGGTCCCCATTTATATACTAGGGCCAATTTTGGACAGAAGCCAATTAACCTACCAGCATGTCTTTGGAGTGTGGGAGGAAACCGGAGTACCCGGAGGAAACCCACGCAGGCACAGGGAGAACATGCAAACTCCAGGCAGGTAGTGTCCTGGTTGGGATTCGAACCAGCGACCCTTTTTTACTGCTAGGCGAGAGTGCTAACCACTGCACCACTGTGCCGCCCCAACTGCAGCTACTGACTTTTAATATATGGACACTCACCTGTCCATGGAGCCCATGATGTCTGCACCCCAGCTGATCTTTGGAGCCGCTGCCATTCCTGGTAAAGAAATCCGGCAAGGAACCCTTTTGGCTTCACAGCAGGTTCCTTAGTGAGCATGCGCGAAGCGCGGTGCGCTTTGTAATTGGTTCGGGGGCGGAGGAAGGAGGAGGGGGCTGAACTTCCGAGAGACGGGGCTGCGACCCTGTCTCCCGCAACTGGGGAATGGTACCTGTCAAAAACTGGTACCCATTCTCCCCTCCCCCTGAAAGGTGCCAAATGTGGCACCGGAGGGGGGGAGGGGACAGATAAGCAGAAGTTCCATTTTTGAGTGGAACTACGCTTTAAGTGAACTACTGCACAGCTCATGATGTGATTGGTTAGATTAGACAGTATTCCCTATTATACATCATGTTGTGGACATGGCACCTAGTGAATGCTTGGCAATGAGGTGTTTACTGTTCCAGATTTGTAAAAACATGCAATATGTGTTTTTTGGGGTAAAACTTGATTGCTAGGAAGCTGGCTGAAGGTTTGTTACATCGAGAACTCATTTACACAACTTTACACTCATTGCCTCAAGGCAGCCATTCATTTTGAATGGGTTGCCAATGCACCACAATGCAGCCAAAAACATACAGTTGTGCTCATAAGTTTACATACCCTGGCAGAATTTATAATTTCTTGGCCATTTTTCGGAGAATATGAATGATAAAACAAACTTTTTTCACTCATGTTTAGTGTTTGGCTGAGGCCATTTATTATCAATCAACTGTTTACTCTTTTTTAAATCATAATCACAACAGAAACTACCCAAATGACCCTGATCAAAAGTTTACATACCCTGGTGAATCTGACCTGATAACATGCACACAAGTTGACACAAAGGGGTTTGAATGGCTATTAAAGGTAACCATCCTCACCTGTGATCTGTTTGCTTGTAGTTAGTGTGTGTGTATAAAAGGTCAATGAGTTTCTGGACTCCTGACAGACCCTTGCATCCTTCAGCCAATGCTGCACTGAAGTTTCTGGATTCTGAGTCATGGGGAAAGCAAAAGAATTGTCAATTGATCTGTGGGAAAAGGTAGTTGAACTGTATAAAACAGGAAAGGGATATAAAGATATCCAAGGAATTGAGATTTAGCAGTGTTCAAACTCTAATCAAGAAGTGGAAAATAAGGGGTTCTATTGAAACCAAACCACGGTCATGTAGACCAACTAGATTTTCAGCCTTAACTGCCAGGGAAATTGTTCAGGATGCAAAGAAAAACCCACAAATGGCTTCAGATGCAATACAGGACTCTCTGAAAATATGGTGTGGCTATTTCAAGATGCACAATAAGGAGGCACTTGAATAAAGATGAGATGCACGGTCGAGTCACCAGAAGAAAGTTATTACTACAAAAATGCCACAAAGTATACCGTATACAATACGCCAAACAGCACAGAGACAAGCCTCAAACCTTCTGGCTTAAAGTCATTTGGAGTGATGAGACCAAAATTGAGCTTTTTGGCCACAACCATAAACGCTACATTTGGAGAGGAGTCAACAAGGCCTATGATGTCAGGTACACCATTCCTACTGTGAAGCTGCGTATGGGACATACTTGGACATTCCAATATGACAATGATCTGTCAATGGCTACAGCAGAATAAAGTGAAGGTTCTGGAGTGGCCATCTCAGTCTCCTGACCTCAATATCATTAAGCCACCCTGGGAAGATCTCAAATGTGCAGTTCATGCCCAAGAATTTACAGGAACCATCTGAAAAGATAAAGAGCCTCATCCACAAATACCACAAAAGACTTTAAGATGTCATTGATGTTAAAGGGGGCAATACACGGTATTAAGAACTGGGGTATGTAGACTTTTGATCAGGGTCATTTGGGTAGTTTCTGTTGTAATTATGATTCAAAAAGAGTAAACACATTTGATTGATAGTAAATGGCTTCAACCAAACACTAACCATGAGTGAAAAAAAGTTTTTGTGTTATCATTCATATTCTCTACAAAATGGCCAAGAAATCATAAATTCTGCCAGGGTATGCAAACTTATGAGCACAACTGTATATTGCACCACAATGCATAGTATATGTGTTGTGGTGTGCTGCAGTGTGTGAATGCATTGTCCCTACTCTATAAGTGAATTGGGTTGCCCTTTGCATGGCACTGCATTACAGTATATGTGTTGCCATGCGCAGTAACGCACAGTAAAACATGAGTTCTCGCAAGGCATAAATCTGAGTGCTGCAATTTCTATGTGCATAGACTTACTACAATAATATGGCTTTATGTAGAAAGTTGAAGAGTAAAGATGAATGCTGCAGATTCAGTTTTTTCGAATTTTCTTCTAACTCAGTAACAGTGGTGGCTGGTGAAGTTTTAGGATGGGGGGGCACCAGACCCATCCCACTTTTCTTAAGCCCCACCCCTTAAAGAATCCACCCACTCCGTCCCCTGTATTCCCCTTGCTTCCACCCATAGTGTCAGGAGTATACAGCTCATCATCACAGGACAGAGTATGTAGATCAACCTCACAGTTCAGGGTCTATAGCTTAACATTACAGATCAAGGTATATAGCTCAGCCTCACAGATCGGGGTATATAGCTCAGCCTCACAGATCGGGGTATATAGCTCAGCCTCACAGATCGGGGTATATAGCTCAGCCTCACAGATCGGGGTATATAGCTCAGCCTCACAGATCGGGGTATATAGCCCAGCAATACAGATCGGGGTATATAGCCCAGCAATACAGATCGGGGTATATAGCCCAGCAATACAGATCGGGGTATATAGCCCAGCAATACAGATCGGGGTATATAGCCTAGCAATACAGATCGGGGTATATAGCCCAGCAATACAGATCGGGGTATATAGCCCAGCAATACAGATCGGGGTATATAGCCCAGCAATACAGATCGGGGTATATAGCCCAGCAATACAGATCGGGGTATATAGCCCAGCAATACAGATGGGGTATATAGCCCAGCAATACAGATGGGGTATATAGCCCAGCAATACAGATGGTGTATATAGCCCAGCATTACAGATGGTGTATATAGCCCAGCAACACAGATAGGTCCGGCACTTACCAGGCCGTGGAGAGGATCCTCCTGTGTCTCCACTCTTCTCCATTTCTCCACAGTGTGGGCAGCAGAGGTGTCCGCACCTCATGCTTCCTCCACTTGCCAAAGCGCCGCTAGGCATCCAAAAGGATCGCCTGGCGCTTTGGCCAATCGGAAAACAGGGTCTCACTGACCTGCCTCCTGATTGGCGAGGAGAAACTGTAGTGTGAAAATAGCGAAAATTAATTCGCTATGGTCACACAATTGGGTGGGATCAGGGCGCACTCTCTGCGCTCCGAGCCCACCCTTTTTTTGAAGCCTATTAGAGCCTCTGGCTCTAATCAGATGCTCAAAAAAACACCCCTGCCATAGGAATCCATGCACCTTGCGTCCTGAAAGTGGCCGGGTGCATGGATGGGGAGGGGCGGCGGCGCAATGCACCCTCAATGCATGGACCGCCACTGCTCAGTGATATGTTCAGAAAGGAGATCACAGTGCAGGGAAAGACTAAAGCTGGCCATGGATGGATGTTTTGTTTTTTTTTTGATCAGCCAGTAACTGAACGGATTCCCCCATCCACAGAATTGAGCTGGATGGAGAATCCTCCCTGCTGAACTATTGTATTCTGACAGTACACAGTAGGGACTCCGCTGTCAGAGTACACTGATCAGAGCTGTAGCTGATTGGCTGCATGCGCCAATTAAAGGAAAACTTTACAACATTCCTGTTTGGGAGAAGCCAATTAACGTCTCTCAAGCAGCAACAGCCACACAGTAGATGGGTTCAAATTCGGCCAGTCCTTGCTGAGCTGTTTTTTTTTTTTTGGATCCATCTGTAGTCAACTTTAGGGGCTGAAAGAAAAAACAAACAAACATGCAGTATCTCACAAAAGTGAGTACACCCCTCACATTTTTGTAAATATTATTTTATTATTATTATTATTTTTTTTTTTTTTTTTTTTTTTTTTTTTTTTTTTTGGCTTCTATCATCAGGGGTGAGCAGCACTTTTCCTTCTTCCCTGTGTCTCCCCTCCTTTTTTTTTATTATTTTATTATATCTTTTCATGTGACAACACTGAAGAAATTACTCTTTGCTTCACTGTAAATTAGTGCGTATACAGCTTGTATAACAATGTAAATTTGCTGTCTCCTCAGAATAACTCGACACACAGCCAATAACGTCACCCCTAAGTGAAAATGTCCAAATTGGGTACAAAGTGTCAATATTTTGTGTGGCCACCATTATTTTCCAGCACTGCCTTAACCCTCTTGGACATGGAGTTCACCAGAGCTTCACAGGTTGCCACTGGAGTCCTCCTCTTCCACTCCTCCATAACGACATCAAGGAGCTAGTGGATGTTAGAGACCTTGCGCTCCTCCACCTTCCATTTGAGGATGCCCCACAGATGCTCAATAGGGTTTAGGTCTGGAGACATGCTTGGCCAGTCCATCATCTTTACCCTCGGCTTCTTTAGCAAGGCAATGGTCATCTAGGAGATGTGTTTGGGTTCGTTATGTTGGAATACTGCCCTGTAGCCCAGTCTCCCGAAGGGAGGGGATAATGCTCTGCTTCAGTATGTCACAGTACATGTTGGCATTCATGGTTCCCTCAGTGAACTGTAGCTCCCCAGTGCCAGCAGCACTCATGCAGCCCCACCACCATGCCTGAATGTAGGAAAGACACACTCGTCTTTGTACTCCTCACCTGGTTGCCGCCCCACACTCTTGACACCATCTGAACCAAATAAGTTTATCTTGGTCTCATCAGACCACAGGACATGGTTCCAGTATGACAAAGTGTCATTTCTTCAGTGTTGTCACATGAAAAGATATAATAAAATAATAAAATATTTACAAAAATGTGAGGGGTGCTAACAATAGGATAGCTAAAACCTTCTCGAAATACATTTAATTTTAAAAATAGAAGAAGAAGAAATTGATAGCAGGTAGTAGTAGTATGTATACTTCAACCATCTGTGACAACATACATGTATGAAGGTGGATTTGGCAAATGTTGCCAATTAAAAAGAGAAACAGATTCATTGCTTCATTGCAGTTTGGCTGTCGGCTGTCACCTTTGACACGAAATTACAGCAGAATTGCAGAATCTGGTTCCACATTCATTTTGAGAATCTATTGTTTTTAGTATTCTCTAAAAGTAGGTATTTCCGTACATACAGTATGTATGTAGAAGTACTGAAAGAATAAAATAAGAAATTTAAACTTTACAATGGATTCTGAGATTATAAATTCTTACAGGAGGTGGAAAATTGAAATATTGACCTAAATTTGTTGTGCTTTTGGATTTTTTTAATTTTTTTATTTCATACTAAACCTTAGCCTATGTCTACCTCTGGTGGTCAATGGAGGAAACGGTATGACTAATACAAGTATGTTCTAATTAGGGGCAGGCAGCATCTGTAGATCACTTCTGTAGTCATGTGTGCACAGCAGTTTGAAGGACAATCATCTGTCATTCACTTCCTGTATATATAACATCAGGGAGGGATGCAGCAAATATAAGCCGCAATTATTGCTGAACATTACAATTATGCTGATTTTTTTTAATCTTTTTCTTTCATTTGACCTTAATTACCAATGTTTACCTTGGCAGGATAAAGAGCCAAGAGGAATAATTCCTCTGGAAAACCTGAGCATTAGAGAAGTTGAAGATCAACGAAAACCGGTAATACATCTGTGTTTTGTTTTTTTTTACTTTTGTAATTAGTTATAACTTAAAGTATATTTCTACTTTTGCAGCCAAATTGGGATAAAACATACTTTAGATTTGTTACATGTTCTCATGCACATAACTTAAAAAGTGGTTAAAAATTGCAGCTTTACCTTTGATAGATTGATAAATTCATTGTTAATTATTTTTGTATCATTTGAAATAGATTTTTCACTATTTAGGGTTGAGCTTTATCACCAATATAAGTTTTGTTCGGTGTCTGATGGGCATGGCGATACCAGCAGTGTATTCCTCAATTGTAACCAAGGAATTGCTTTAATCAGAGGGCCTGTGCTATCTGGCAGGGCTGGGTAAATCTCAAGACTGAATGAATAGAAATTAAAATTCTTCTTTGACACTTGTAATGAAATGAAAGACAAAACATTTGTGTATAGAGATTAAAAAGAAACATTCTAACTACCTTATTTCCCTTTTTTTTAATAAGTGATCACATTCCCTCTGTTTTCAGCTGCATAAGAGCTGGGGGGGGGGGGGGAGCAGCAGTATACATATCTTCCAAGTGAATGGCTGTGCAGGGGGGGAATGTCAACACAAGTCTGATCAATGGGGCTGCGTTTTCAGCACAGCAAGAGAACTGACCACTGTGTGTTCTCCTGCTTAGTATGGCCAGTTTTTTATAGGAAGGCAGAGGGACTGGCAGGATCACTACACTGATGAGTATCACTGAAAATACAGAGTGACTGTATATAATTAGGCTTGGAAGTGATTTATGCTGGGGTGGACAATTTTAAGAAAAGGTTGAGCTCTGATAATATAGAATAATGTTATTGAATTATTAGCTGTCTAATTTTGTATACATAAGGTGGAGATGCAGATTTTATAGAAAATCTAAATTGTGTAAGATCTCATTCAGATGGGCGATTAGGCTGGCCATACGTTTTACAATTGTATTGTACAATTTTCCTTTAGATTTACCAAAATTATATAATATGGGGTCAAACCGAAACATTTTTTAATTTGCATGCAATCAGGCAGGCCCTTGCATTACATAATTGAAGGTAAATTAAAGAAATTTGGATGATGTATTGTGAGCTTAAGTCCCATCCTCCATGCAGAGGTGTTGGCAGATAAGTTTGAATCCACCTTGGAGCTGCATGGACACAATTGCATATCAAAATCTGACATGTGGGCAAGAGCAAGTGCAGGTATTTGAACACACAGTATCTGTGTTTAGATCTGTGCACCTGCTCCTGCCCACTTGTCAGACTTTAACATGGTTTTGTATCCGTGCATCTGCTGCGTGTGCATGCAGCTCTGAGGTGGATACACTTGCATCTGCCAGTGGCTCTACGTGGACGACGAGACTAATCACCCGTCTGAAGGTGTCCTAATTCTTAAAACTGTATCTACATCCTTCAGTGATGACCGCCAACTAATTGCCTCTATTTTGTTTCAGAACTGTTTTGAGTTATATAACCCAAGCCATAAAGGCCAAGTCATAAAAGCATGTAAAACAGAAGCTGATGGGAGAGTAGTTGAAGGCAATCATGTTGTGTATAGAATATCTGCACCTACTCCTGAGGAGAAGGAAGAATGGATAAAGTCCATAAAGTGAGTTTTAATTTATGGTAAATATTGAATGCCTGGTGTAATGGGGAACAATGTGGCTCGTTTTCTTTAAAGCTCTGTGGCCCTGTGTATGATATTATTTCACAATCTGTATTTTATTTTTGGGTGTTCTGATGATGGAACTTACGTGTCCTAAATTAGCTTTAGTTCCAGTACAACTTATTTTATAACTGAATAAGCCAAAGTAAAAGTTTTAGGAAAAGTTAGTCACAATTTTCACAATCAGATCAACGCTCCCTGGGAGTGTTCATTACTAAATTATACTAAGTATCGAAAGACATGCAGCGCTTAGTGACAATACAATATCCCCTCTTAACAACAAAAACTGTCATCTAAAACAAAATTTTGATATGTGTGTGTGTGTGTATCTATATAGATATATATAGATATATATATATATATATATATATATATATATATATATATATATATATATATATATATATATATATATAATCTCAAGAAACATAAATTCATTCAAAACAGATTGTCATGTGTCCATATATGTGAATACACTCTTTGTGCAAATGATCACATGTCCACATTCAGTTATAAGATCAGCAATCTTCTGTGTAAAAATCAAGTTGCCCTACACAGTGCATCAACACAAACTGTGCCTCCCATCCAGTGCCGTGATCCTTCAACCATTAGTGTCACGTTCAGCTCACCCGTTAGGTTGGACCTCTATGTTTTACAGGAGGTCATATACAGCTCTGCTAGTAATCCAGATGTTGGCACACAGCTCCTGTACATTGCCAGCATTTGCTTTCTGAATTGAAACTCTCAAAAGCCATTTACCTCAACAAAACATCAAGCAGACATTAGTTCTCTCTGTGTATACTTTATTTAAAATGAATAGGGTTAAAAACACTCACATTCATTATAAATGAAGTACTTGGCCCATATTCATCTGTATTTTGTATAACCACAGTGCCTCCTATAGTCTGCAGCAATATCCTGCTCTTTCTATGCCTCACATCGCTCTCCCTTTTGTAGATGCTCTCAGCTGCTCCCCCCCGACGTTTGTTCAGCATTACAGCCGTTTGGCAAGAAGTTAGTATTTTATGATCTTCTTTGCAGGGCACTCTTTTTCATTTAGAGTGGCTTCAAAGTGGTTTTAAAGTCAGAAGTTTTTTTATCTTCATGCATCATACGCATGAAGATAAAAAAACAAACATTCTGTGTGCAATAGCCCCCCCTAATATTTACCTGAGCCCCATCTCAATCCAGTGAGGCTGCACTATAGTTTTGGTTGTACAGGACTCTCCCTCCTTATTGGCTGAGACAGCAGCTGGGCGCCATTGGCTCCCGCTACTGTCAATCAAAGTCAGTGAGCCAATGAGGAGAGAGAGTGGGCGGGCCAAGGAACAGCTCCTGTGTCTGAATGGACACAGAGCAGCGGCTCAGCTCAGGTGCCCCCATAGAAACCTGCTTGCTATGGGGCACTCCGCAGAACGGAGGGGCTAGGAGCGCCAGCAAGGTACCCGAGAAGAGGAGGATCTAGGCTGCTCTGTGCAAAACCATTACACAGAGCAGGTAAGTATGACAAGACTTTAATATCACTTTAAAGAGACCATTCATTTCTAAGAAAATCTCCCCATAATATTGTGTGCCTTTGGTGTATTTAATTAATGGCATTTACCTGTAAAATCTTCCCTTGTGTAAACATCAAAAAGTTCTGAGACTACTGCTGGGTGCAGCCATCTTATATAGTATGTCAGCAGCCCCAGCAGACTAGGTGACAGTTCCTATGGCTCTACTCCTGGCATCTGCATAAAAGCTTATGTAGGCACAAGAGGGGGATGGGGGTGATGCTGGGTCCAGCACAGACAGTAATCGTACATTCTCAGAAGGGGAGATTGCTAAGGCATGCAAGGGAAGAGGATGGGGCTGTGCTATGGAATCAACCATTTTGGGTAGCCAAAGTTTCTAGCAGGTTTAGTGATGCATTGCAAGTGGATATAAATCATTTATGGAAAAACACCGCAAGTAAGCATTTAAAAATGCTTGATTTTTCTGTGAATTTTTTATGTTATTTTTTTAGTTTGTAAGAGGGTTTGATTTGTTGCATGGATTTGCTCTGTAAATTGTCCCTGGCAAGAAAGTTAGCCTGTTTGTATTGTTTGCTGGGGCAGAGTACGATATGCCTGAAAAGATTTACTAGTTATGTTTTGATTTTTTTTTTTTTTCCTGCAGAGCGAGCATCAGCAGAGATCCCTTCTATGACATGCTTGCAACAAGAAAGAGAAGAATTGCAAACAAGAAATAACCCAGGCTAGAATAAAGCATCCTATAAGATTTTCTGAAAGTATCTCATGGTCAAGTCAATGGACCAACTTTACCCTGGACTTCTGTTGCCACAACTGGCTCCATGGCTCCACAAGGATCGGGGGGAGGGCGGGAGGGAGTAGGGGTAGGGTCTGCCGATACTGAATAATTAGTATCAATCCAGTCATTCAAATTTTTATGTGCAGGCTGAAAGTATCTCATGGTCATGTGAATAGACCAACTTTACTTTGGACTTCTATTGCCACAACTGGCTCCACAAGGATCGGGGGGGGGGGGGGGGGGGGGGTTAGGGTCTGCCGATACTGAATAATTAGTATCAATTCAGTCATTCAAATTTTTATGTGCAGGCTCCAGCAATATTTTGCTTTTTTTATTCATTTTTGGTTTAATTTGAAATTCAGACATGGTTCACACGAAGATTAGAGGACATCTTATAAAAGAAGTCTCTCATTAATATGTAAATATCTCCCAATACATTTGTGTTAAGAAGGCAACCAAAACACTAAATCTCTATATTTCTAATAGAGAACTCTATGACTTAATCTTTATTCAATCAAGTATTTGCTAGATTGGCAGCTATATAGATGGTACGGATTACAGTGGACCAGAGCTGCTGCGAGCATAGCATTGCATGTTGGTTTTGTTCGTCACAGGAACATTCTAGCTCTCCTGACTTGAATCTTGCCGGGAGCAATTTTTGCTAGGATATCTTCTTGATTGTATTTTGCTGCTTCTCAGGCAATGGGATTGGGTTGCTTCAGCAGCCAAACTTGTCTTTGAATAGCCACTGAATATAAAATCTATAAGCTAACTCGTCCTATGTACAGATTTCCTTTATATGATATATAAAACATATATATATATGTATGTATAGGCTGATGCCAGCTTATAGTGACTGTATTTGTAATAGTTTAAGCAGTGGGACATCATACCTGTGCCTGGAAGAACAAGAAGGTGTTATACTGTACAGTTGTTTTCCAGAAGGACGATTGCAGCCATGCATGATTGAACAACGCGGTATCTACTCTGCTGCACTGGTTTGAAGTTTAATACAAGAGAAAATACAAATCCTGCCTTAAACAATCTAGTCATTGATGTCTTTTAGGTGTAATTTGCCTAAGGGCAGCTGATGCCTTTTTTATGTCTACTGTTTAGTCTGTCAGATGTTTCAACAAGGCGCAGGTTCACAAATAGTATTTCATTGTTCTTTGACGTCACTCCAGTCAGCTCAGATAGGAAGGGGTTATATTTCATTCATAGACCTCATTTGAGTCTTCTTTGTTTCATCTATGAACATATACAGAATATATATGAACATATACAGACCATATGCAATTTTCACTTATTGTGTGGTCCTAATGAGTTCTTGCCACAGGAGGCCTCTTTGTCTGGGTAATGTTAAAGGTTGGGGAGGGGGTTATTTTATAGGGTAGCCATATGTAAAAATGGTAGGTAAACATATAAACCAAGGCATTCAGCAAAGGTTTAGAAGGAGAATCACATGAGAATCTGGAGAAGAGCCAGGAGCAAAGCTGTTGTCCTTAGTTATAAGATTATTTGGCTAAAGTGGAGGTATTGTCATTCGCAACCAGCCATAGCCTATATCTCTAGCAGAGGCAAAAAAATGAAAGCAACTCCAGTTTTTATGACTGAAGTCCAACCATCTTAAGATTTTGCTTGTTCAAACCCTTCTTCGTTTAAGGGTATATTTAGCAGTTATTTTTTCTGCATTCTTATCTAGTAAAACCTGCATTCTATTTTAACAGTTTCAGCTGTGTCCCAAGTAAAAAAAAAAAAATAAATAAAGACATAATCCCAGTGGAGAGAATCTCCTGGTGTTTTAATGTGAAGGCTTATTATATCTAGAACATAGTAGTTTAAACCAAGTCTTTAAACCAAGACTGACTTCTCCCATCCCTTATGCATTCCCACTAGTCATTGTGCTCACCTTTCACATTTTATGAGCAGTAGGAAGGCATAAGTGATGGGTGGGGACAGGCTACAATGCACCCATAGTGGGTTCATTATGCATAATGAATCAGCCTCATTTTAATCAGCCTGTGTACCAGCACCTTGGGGGTGGCTACTATATAGTGCAGAAACCAGGTTAAGAGGACAATAGTTAGAATTAGTTGCGCCCCTTTTAAAATGCGTAACATTCCTTGATGAGGTTTGTCACAGTTGAGTGCCTTCTTCATTGATTTAAGGTGTACATCAAAAACCGGAGGCAACAATTTGAAACGCTTTCAGCTATAATATTCTCCAGACTAATTATGTCACTAAAATATAAACTGTCTTTTGGCCTAACAATGACCCTATTAATTGTGTAAATATTGGTGTACATGTTCTTGCTACGTGAATTGTAAAGAAAGGATTAGCTGTAGTTACCCGAGATTAGGTATTTTCCTTTCATCAGGCTTCTGCTGCCAAATAAATGCATTTGCCTTTTCTTCATGGCTGTGGAACTTGCAAATGTTTTGTTTTTTTCTTTCTGCTAAGAACTCTAAGGTTAGGGCTACACGGGCGAGTAAATCTCCTTGAGACTGTGAGATTTAACGGCTTCTTGGCAGTATCCTCATTTTTGGCGCATTCACATAAACTTGCTTCTAATAATATGATGGTCAACAAGCAATTAAAGAAATGTAATCATGTTATCTGGCCCTAGCCTTCGCCTTCTTAAACCTGGTGACTCAATTTTTAAAGGCAATTGATGGATTCCATCTATTGCCATCTCGTTGCAATCCAGGAGTTTGGTTTGGAAATACTTCTATAGAATCCATCACCTAACTGTAACCACATGCTGCACAGGATCATCTTGGATTACCAGACGGGGTTATCTATTTGTTGCTGTGGAGAAACCAGCATGCTCACTTTAACATGTGTCATGCAGAATCACACAACCGGTGGTTGTAGCCAGGTTGTTTGCGGTAAGGGAGGGTTGGCTGTACGGTGCTATATTAAGCATGGCATCCCCAAGATTTGTTTAATGCCGAGAATTCAGAGTGCTATGCAGTATTTTTTTCTAACAGGCCAACTCTGCTAAAACTCACCCTATGTTGTTAACATGAGAGTTTTTTTTTCTTTAAAAGCATTACTTGTAAAAAATGTCACACCTTCTTCATGTCAAGGGGTTGCATCCATAAGTAGTATTTGTATTTCTTTTGTCATGTTGCCTTTTTTCCCTGTATAAAAGACTACCTTACAATAACCAGCATTTATGCTTTCAGATTTTTCTTCATTTTTAAAACCGTATGTGGACCACTATCTCAAACGACATAGATATATAATTATAGAAACTAAATTCTTTTCAAGATTCAGCTGGCCTAAATCTTGTACTCAGAAAACAAATATTGGTACGTTTTTCTTTTTCCTTTTTTTTAAGTCCAGAAAACAGTTTATGCTTTTGCAATACAGCATTTGTATTTTGGAGAAACATTCAATCTTTGCATTGTACAGCAATGCATATTGGGTAAAGTCTCTCTCTGTTTTTCTTGTTGTGCTATTAGGTCATTTGTAGACCGGAGGCTACCGTTCAAATATTTTGCGTATCATTCTTCTATTTATTTTTTAGTATCTTCAAAATATTTGTATCTGCATTGAAATTTAATTTTAAAAAAAATGTAAATATTGTATAGTTGTATATTCGCTTATGTGCAAAAATGTAAACCTAATTCTTTGCATGGAGAATTCTGTATCTTTTCAGAGTACATAACGCAGTACAAATGGTTACTGGAAAAAAAACTGCAAACACTGTTCCCTTTCTTGAAAAATGATTAAAGAAGTATATTGTTCAAAAAATGTCTCGTGTCTCTTGACCTTTTTCTCTATTTTGATTGACAGCCTGCAGGATGACAGTTGTTTAGAAATACAATAACTAGCATCCCCTAAACCTACTGGGCAGCCATTGCTGAGCTCCTTCTGAGAAGGCTAAATGCCTGGCTGTCTTGGTCTTTACCACTTTGAATCAGTTACCCATAACATGTATGGAGAGTAAGGTCAGCTAGTGTTCTGCATGCTAGTAGTAGTTTAGGAGAGGTGACCAGTGATTGCTTCTGTATCTGTCAGTGCAGGTTTCCTTCAAATCCTCCTGTCCTTGATAAAGTGGTGATGGGTTAGAGACCGTCAGGTTTTTATTGCTGTCTGTATCCATTTTAATTAAATTTCCCCTTGTTCCCTGTCCTGTGAAAAAAGTATTAAGAAAATCTCACCACCAGTGCACAGGTGTCATCAAAATCCTTACAGTGGTTCTATCCCTTCCCTGCTTTATCTATGAAAAATATTGTTTATTGTGGTCTATCCCGGTAATGCAACAGGAAGCCAGGGGTAAATCTTCCCAGAAGTAAAACCTTCCCCATTTTATTCAATATGCAAACTAAAAAAAAAATTTGACTAGAGTTTTATAAGTACATGCCAACTAATGTGTCGTGGTTATAGATACTTGGCTTCACCTTTTGCTTCTCCCAAGATGCTGACCTGTAGATTATTATTTAACTCCTGGTGCCTGTGCAATAGTCTTTAAGTACTTGGTTGTTTACAGATCACCCTGCTTTCTGTTACCCTGGGATTTGCCAGACTCTGGTGCCTCCTAAGTGTATGGCAGTTGTGACAAGTTGGGGGTTGTTTAACTCAATGGTAGTGCAAAACAGTGAGTCCAGTCCACTTTTTTTTTACTTATTTTATTGAGAGCTGTACAAAAATATATTTTAGTACAACAACCAATGTGCTCAACATGAGCATTATGGAATACAGGGTACGGTACACAAGTACATAATAAGATCCATATGTGCATATGAATAGCTTAAATTGAACTGTCCTGGCAAAAGACACTGACAAAGTACCCTCTGATCAATCAGATTTGGATTACCCCATGTAGTATACATAGGTACATTCACTCAGATACATATATAATGAGTACATGCAACAGACATCTCATGTATTGGTAATGGTGAGAGTAGAGGAGCACCAGGCATACCACACTGTGCTGTATTTATTGGGGCAACCCCTATGTTTAAAAATACGTTTTTCATAAGGAAGTATCTGATTCACCATCTGTATCCACTGACGGACAGACGGGGGGGGACGACAGATTGATTCCACTTAAGTGCTATAGCCTTACGGCCAGAAATAATGTTTCCTTTAGCAAAATTCTAGTGTACCTTGGCCATTGTTCCTCGCCTAATATACCCAACAGACAAATCCATGGAGTGCATGGCACAGGGACAGGAAGGATTTTAGTCAATACGGCCAATACCTGTTGCCAATATCTATCTATAATGGGACACAACCACATTTACATGACCAAACTCTGCCCGTGGGTAGGTGCATCAAGTGCATGCTGAAGTTGGTATGCGATGCATAGCATGTTACCCTCCTGGAGTTAAATATGACTGATGCAACATATAAAGATGTTACAGAAAAAGGTATAACTACACTTACCCTAAATAGTATATTTATCCTACCACATATCAAAAACAATCTTTATCAGTGATTCATCATCATGAATTCAAATAAAGTGCAGATTTAGTGAACTGCAATATTATAAAAAAATGATCCTTCTTTATTAAGAAAAAAATATAAAATCATGTGTTAAACAAAAAACAGTCCCAATATTCCTCTTCAAACGATGGTTATCCGAATCCCACATGCACAAATACACATCTGTGATTGGAAAACTTTCACCAATTCATGAAACACCACCACCTTCTAAAATGGACACTCACCAGAAACAAGGTAAAAAGACACTCCACTCATAAGCATGCCTGAATATTTCCCAATTAAATGCCAGTAATCACTCCTTGCATCTCCACAATAATCTCAGGATCTCATAAAAAGCAAACAGCCATCATTGCACAACATATTATAATTTATTCAATCATTAAAATAATAATAGTATAGAGAATTTTCACTCACAAGTGTGGTGCCTATAGACCGGCACTAAGTCTTTCCAGCAATGCTCTTAGGGCTAGCAAGCGTCGTTCCGTCTCCCGGGATCAGTCGTACGATCGAAGCCTCGATTTGGTGCAGGTTGGGACAGGAAGTGATGTCGGCATTACCCAGAAGCCTCTACGGGTTTCGCATTCAATCATGTGTCTTCAGGAAGCTAGAACGACCATCTTAATTTGGGTATTTATGCCCTTACTGACGATTGATTGGCCAATCAATTTGCCGGACAAACTGGAAGTGCGTTTACCGCCATCTTGTTTACTGGTGTTCTGTGCCTGTACCGGAAGTGCGGCTACCGCCATTTTAACTACTGGTATTTTATGCCCTTTTCTCAAGTGTGACAGTTTCCTCCTTTCCCCATGCTACCTTTGCCTATACAACCGGAACTTGGTGCCCCAATTCATGTTCATCTATTACTTATCAATACTGCTGTGCATTTAAACATATGCCAGCTCCAAGGGCATGGCTGGAAAGACTTTACAATCTTAACATACATATTATACTTTGCAAATCATTAAAACTTTAATTAAATTTACTAGCTCCTTTATTCATTTCCTTACATATAGTATAGGGAATACATATTAGACTATACTGAAGTACCAATATATGACCATTTAAGACCAGAAAATAAAATGGAAATAATAATGACCATAATTATAATAATGATAATAAAAGTGATAATAAAATAAAATTAAAAAAATATTTTAAAAAAACATATTTTTTTATTTTACTATTGTTATTCATTTTAAATTTTTATTCACCTTTATTTTTATTTCTATTTTCATTTTTATTTATCTTTATTTTTATTTTCATGTTATTTTTTTATTTATTTTATTATGCACTTTATTTGAATTCATGATGATGAATCACAGATAAAGATTGTTTTTGATATGTGGTAAGATAAATATACTATTTAGGGTCAGCGCAGTTACACTATTGTTGGGGGATCTATAACTGCAGCACATCTGCTATTTAAATCAAAAGGTAAAGTCACATATTATTCTAGACTTATATATTTTTGCGCCGATGACACATTTTTTTACAACATATAAAGATGAATGCGTTTGTTGCTGATAGCCGGTGAGACAGTTAAATGGGAAGAGCATACAAAACAAAGCAAAAACTGGCTTGGGCACATCGTACGGGTTCTCAAACAAACCTGGTACACTGCTGGCAAGGGCCCTGCGGGGTCCGCGCAATAAGACCTACATTCCCCATATCATTGGCTCTTTTGGACAGAATTTGACTACGTCCACCGAAATAGCAGCAGAGTTTAAAGCCTTTTATAAGGGTCTTTACAATCTAGATCACCCCTCTACCACTTATTGCACCTCGGACGTGAGTTCAACCATACAATCCTATCTGGCCACTTCCGGCATGGCCCCCTTCCCGATGCGATCCAGAAAGGGCTGGAGGAACCCATCACAATCGAGGAACTAGGGGTCGCGTTGGCCCATTCTTCTAAACCAGGGGTCTCAAACTGGCGGCCCTCCAGCTGTTGTGAAACTACAAGTCCCATCATGCCTCTGCCTGTGGGAGTCAGGCTTGTAACTGGCAGCCTTGCAATGCCTCATGGGTCTTGTAGTTTTGCAACAGCTGGAGGGCCACCAGTATGAGACCCCTGTTCTAAACCGAAGAAGGCTCCAGGCCTGGATGGCTTTACCACAGCCTATTATAAAGCATTCTCTGAGACGCTGTCCGCTCCCTTGATTACTGCACTTAATTTAATTACAGAAGGGAAGCCCTTTGCCATAGACACCCTAAGAGCATATATTTCTCTTGTTCCAAAAGAGGGCAAGGACCCTTTGAGATGCAGGAATTACCGCCCAATTGCGCTACTGAATAACAGACTTGAAATTGTTTTCCAAGATTTTGGCAAATGGGCTGCTCTCCCATATTTCCAATCTCATTCATAGAGATCAGACAAGGTTTTGTACCCCTTTGCGAGCCTTGGGACAATATTACAATTCGAGTGCTGAATCTGATCCACACAGCCTGGTCCTGAAACCGGCCCCTTCTCCTACTGTCCACAGACGCAGAGAAGGCTTTTGACCGGGTGAACTGGGCCTTCATGCGGGCCACCCTAGAGCATATCGGTCTTAGGTCATCTATCCTGAGCTGGATTCTGTAACTTTACTCCAATCCTTTCGCCGCAGTCAAGGTCAATGCGACCAGACCTCCCTTTTTTAACATCCATAATGGTACGTGACAGGGCTGTTCCCTTTCTGTCTTGATTTTCATTCTTTCCCTAAAACCCTTTCTATGCACAGTTTGGGCAGAGCCGGGTGTCGTAGGTTATCGGAAAGCGTCCGGGCTGCACAAAGTGGCCGCATTTGCGGATAACCTGATCTTTTTTCCAACGGATCCGCTAGTTTCGCTCAAAAAGCTACTTCAGTCTCTACAGGAGTATGGTTCCCTCTCCTATTTCCAAATGAACTTTTCCAAGTCCTCAGTTCTGAACATCACGGTTGACAGAACCATACAATTTTTTAAATGGGTGAGTTCTATGTTTAGAGTATTTATTTTGGTCCTATCGGAGGCCATGACTCAAGCTTCAACTTCTTCATCTTAGGTAGGACGTCTCGGGGTGGAGTGGGACTCTCAGACATGCAGGCTTACTACAGAGCAGTACACTAGCAGTGTACAGAGCAGTAGCTACTTCAGTCTACAGTGTACAGAGCAGTAGCTACTTCAGTCTCTACAGGAGTATGGTTCCCTCTCCTATTTCCAAATTAACTTTTCCAAGTCCTCAGTTCTGAACATCACGGTTGACAGAACCATACAATTTTTTTTTAAATGGGTGAGTTGTAGCAGTGTACAGAGCAGTAGCTACTTCAGTCTACAGTGTACAGAGCAGTAGCTACTTCAGTCTCTACAGGGGTATGGTTCCCTCTCCTATTTCCAAATAAACTTTTCCAAGTCCTCAGTTCTGAACATCACGGTTGACAGAACCATACAATTTTTTAAATGGGTGAGTTCTATGTTTAGAGTATTTATTTTGGTCCTATCGGAGGCCATGACTCAAGCTTCAACTTCTTCATCTTAGGTAGGCTGTCTCGGGTGGAGTGGGACTCTCAGACATGCAGGCTTACTACAGAGCAGTACACCTTACCAGGGTAGTGGACTAGTACTGCCATGGGGCTGAGGAACAGTGGGTTGCCATGGAACTTGAGGACTCCAATGACACGGCAAAGAGCTGGCCATGGATCACCTCCTCCCTACCAAAGGCTCTTAGCGACCATCCTACCTTCGGCAGCACATTGTTGGTGGCCAGGGATGCATTTCGACGCTCCTCATTGTCACCTATTCCCTCCCCTATGGTTCCTGTACTAGGCAATCCAGAATTGACACCTGGCCTCCAGAACCTTCACTTTCAGCCTTTGCCTATCAGTGTGCAGCTTCATTTCTGTGACTTTCTAGGGCCTGATAGACAGCTCTCCCCCTCTGCATGCGAGACAGCCACAGACCGGGTCCCTTTATAGGGGTTCCACTCCCTTGGACCTCGTCCCGGGGTCCAGCCCTGCAAAGAGAGGCGTTACAGGCAAAACCTCGTGCTTCATATACAAGGCCCAGGTACCATCCACCTTGGCCTCAGTGGCACTTTTGATGGATCCGGTCTTGGAGCTCTTCAGAGCACATCTTCACTCATGGTAGGAGGAGGGGTTATATAAGGAGTGAACTTCCTGTATTGGGTATACCAGTGTCCATCACCTGAAGGTGCCTATATACCCACACAGTGATTACTATGTCCCATGATGTACGATAAAGAAACGAACATTTTCCCAATTTTCAGCTTGCAGCGCTGTCACGCTTTGAATGACAATTGTGCGGTCATACAACACGGTATCCATATGACATTTTGATCTTTTTTTTTTCCCACACAACTACAGGTTTCTTTTGGTGGTATTTGATCGCCTCTGCGGTTTTTATTTTTTGCGCTATAAACAAAAAAGACTGACAATTTTGAAAAAAAAAAAAAATTTTTTACTCCCTGCTATAGCCTAATTTTATAAAAAAAACAAACATTTTTTTCTCAGTTTAGGCCGATATGTATTCTTCTACATATTTTTGGTTAAAAAAAAAATCATAAGTGTATATTGATTGGTCTGCGCAAAAGTTATAGCACCTACAAAATGGGGGATAGATTTATGGCATTTCTTTTTTTTTTTACTAATAATGGCGGCGATCTGCGATTTTTGTCAGGACTGCGATATTGCGGTGGACAGATCGGACAGTTTTGACACTGTTTTGGAACCATTCACATTTATACAGCGTGTGACAATCTAAAGTGTAGCTCTAAATACAATAATATGACAGTAATAAACTGAAATAATAAATTGTGCCAAAACATATAAACGTGTGTTGTAAAATATGTACAGCAAAAGTCCAATATTCACAGGTGTGAACAAGAGAATGTGAAAGTTTGAATATAAAAGGAACTACTAAAAAAACGCATCCATCTAATAGGTGACTTGTGAGTCCTCAATAAAAATGGTGATGGTATAAACAATGTGTAACTGGCTGTGAAACCATTGAAACAAGGAAATCCTCTGTCAACAAAAGTATGAATGGGTACTCTTACCGGATAAGGTGGACCCACTTACCAGCGGTAGTGTGTCAATCAGGCTTGTGTATGCCATATGCCTCAGGGTTAAGTGTTGGCAAAAAGAAGGTTGCTCCACATGGGATGTTCCCATTCATTGGCAGTAGTGCTCAAGCCGAAGTTCCTGGATGTAAATGGCTCTCAAAAAAGCATGGAACCTCCACCCAATAGGGGAGTTGTCTTGAGGTCAATGGTGTATACAATTAATCAAACCAAGGTGGAGATTAAAAAATGGAGAAGCTCCATATGGTGCAGGTCAAAAATGGAGGTTTTATTTAAAAGTACAATACATCATGGCACATGAGTACAAAAATACTGGTGATCACGAGTTAAAAAAAATTGTAAAAAGCAATGTGGGGAGCAAGCGAAGCTTCGCTTGCTCCCCACATTGCTTTTTACAATATTCGTTTAGTCATCCGTTTGCTAAACTAGTGGAATGTAACGAATTATTAAAAATAAATAATAAAAAATGTATTGTTGATTTGTTCCGTTCCATTCGTTTAGATGCTGCATTCGTTATTTCAGATGTACAAGGAAAAGGCGCAAAAAGACTGGAAAATATCTAGCAACATCACAGTAAACAGCATACAATTCTAGAAAATCTGTGTACAATATATAAAGGAAAAACCAGCATGAATAGTCCATTAAGGGTCCATGTAACAAGTCTATATGAAAAGGGATACATGTATAGTCCACAAGCAGGGCTGCATTCCAAGGAACTGAAACCAAGCTCCAGAATCTATAGAAAAAACACAAGGAAGGGAGGCAGAATTGTAGCAAGGATTGTGATTATGCTGAACGCGGCAAAACTTTAAAAAGAAAATTTCTAGAAAAAAAGTATCCAGAAACCTTAGTTGAGGAAGCTTACAACCATTATTTGCATGGGAAGCCTCCTAAAACCAATCAACCTCCACATGACTGTTCAAGTAGGTTTATAACCACTTTTCATTACAAATATAAACACATGGAGAAAATTTTGGAAAAACACTGGGGGATCTTATGTCAAGATCCCCATCTAAAAACCTCTCTCCCTGTTCGCCCAAAAGTTATCTACCGTAGGGCTCCGAATCTAAAAACTAAGATTGCACCAAGCAAACTAAAATCTACTCCAGCCATACCACTAGGACCCACTCTGATCCCCCTGGTGGGCATGTACCAATGCCGTAAGGCTTTATGTAAAACCTGCATGTTTGTCCAACATAGACAGAAGTTTTTTACCACCAAGGGCAAGACGTATGGACTTAAGGAATTCTTCAGCTGCTCGTCCGACTTTGTCATCTATGGCCTAACTTGTCCTTGTGGCCTAATCTATGTAGGCCGAACAATTAGGACCCTCAGACAAAGGTTTGGCGAGCACAGAAGACTAATCGAAGGGGGCACTGACCCCCATAGTGTCCCAAGGCATTTTGCTATGGCCCACCAGAGCTCCATGGTGGGCCTTAAAGTTTGGGTCATCGAACAGATTCCCAGATCCCTTTCGGCCGCAGAAAGATCTAAGAAACTTTGCGCCCGCGAGACCTATTGGATTTACACCTTAGATGTACTTTCGCCTGGGGGTATAAATGAGAGCATTGAGATCGCCACGATATTATAAATTTATTCTTCAGCATATTTCTATATTGCACCATGATCTTGAGAGTGCCTCTAAATAATTGCCCTAACCCAGTAATTATTGTTTAAATTAATTAATTAACAAGTACTTACTTTTCTAAATAATGATTGCTCACCCTTTTTTAAATAATGATTGTTTATTTTAAATATGTTTTTAAATAATGATTGTTCATTATCATTATTCATTTTTTATTATTATTTTTTTTCACTTACTTATTACCTTTTTTTCATTAAATTCATTTTATTTTGCTGATCATATTTATATATATATATATATATATATATATATATATATATATATATATATATATATCCCAAACAACAGCCTTCTTCCCGATATAATATTTCCAAAAGAATTCTGTAAAATAACAGTTCAGTTCTGATCAATTGTCCATTGTTTTTAGATGAAACCACATTTGTCCCTTTATATGCTTACTCCAAATAAGCCCTAGTTAAAGTCCTTGTAGGTCTTATTTTCAGGGAAACAAGGTAGGGCTTATATTGCAGCCATCACTGACAATCACGCTAGGTCATAATAAATATATATATATATATTTTTTACATCGTGCATATCTTACTCCCCTTAGGCTAGCTCAATACAAACAGGACCAGAACACCAACTGTCCCATGTGCTCAAGAGAAGTGGGTACGTTTTATCACTTAATATGGCAATGACAGGTGTTTCAGGGTTTCTGGTCTCAAATAATTCATTTTCTACATAAACTTTGTTTTCTGCTAGAAAAATTATAGCTAGGCAATGGATGAGAGCCAACCCACCAATCTTAGCAAAATGGATACTTGACATAAACGATACCCTTCCATATAAGAAGTTCCTATATATACACACACAGGGTATGCCCCTCCAAATATAATGAAATATGGGACCGATGGCTTCAGGCAGCCGAGACGTGCAGGTAATTCAGTTTTAATATTAGAAACTACCACTTACCATATAGATGCATAGTTTGATTTAAAGTGGTATTGTGAAGTATGAGATTACTACTCACTTTGTTGTAATGTACCTTGTTTTTGCCTGATTTATATAGGGGATAGTTTCAACCCCAACTTTCACTGTTTATTTTGTGTGTATATTTGTTACCTTGTACAATGTGTGCTATCTGTAATTCTACACTTGTGATTACCTTAATAAAAGTTATGGTTTTCGAAAGAAAGTCTCACACAAGTGGTATAGCCATATTCAAGAAAAGTAGCAGAATGCATTTTGGAGTGTGTTTGCAAGTATGCCTATGCCTTGTGTGAAAAATAAACTGTTAATGACATTTTTGTGAAAAAAAAATATTACATTTATTAATTTTTCAAAGAATTGTGGGAAAAAATTACAACTTCAAAAACCTTGCCTAAATGCAAGAGGAGAGATCTAGCGCACTAAAAGCTACAAGTCCCAAAACATAACTAAGCTGATGAATGATAAAAACAAAACAGTCAGATGGAGGTGAGAGTCCAAAGTGCTAGCTTAGTGGCAGCCACTGTGGAAGAGCTAGAAGGTAGTCAGCAAGGAAAAATAAGAGAAGAAGCAGCGCAATCTAAGTGTAGCAGATGTAAACTTTAATGACAAGCCATTGTCACAGGCGGTGGGGCGTGGCACGCATTTGGAGCATGAATGCTCCTTCTTCAGATGACATTAAAAACACGAGTACAGAAACACATCCGGAAGGGATCTGAAGGACATTTTTGTGGTGTGAATGGGCACTTAGTTTTTTGAGGTCCAATAAAGTAGTTGTGCCTAAATTAATTGTCATGCTTAGTTCTCTTGATGTAATGTTTATTCAGATTTCCTTTCTGGTGCAGGTAACATCATGGAGGGGCATTCACAAATTATACTATGCAGATTTTAATACAGTATATTAACACTTACTGTAAGTTTTGGTCAAACACACCCGTTTCTGTTCTAATTGTGTTTCTCTCTGCACCTACACTCTATTGTCCACAAAAAAAAAAAAAAAGTCTCCAAGAACCACTTTTTCTCTGTAGTTGTCACCTTTTACTTCTGTCTCCGGGGCATCTAGTACTGCCCTACCTCTAAAACGCTATCCTAAATTCCATTCATTGCCAACCTTCAGTTTAGTTTATTAAAAGTAATACATGCATATAGCTGTTGAACCACTTCAGTCCCGGAAGATTTGGCTGCTCAATGACCAGGCCATTTTTTTGTGATATGGCACTGCATCGCTTTAACTGACAATTGTCATGCGACGATGTACCCAAACAAAATTGACGTCCTTTTCCCCACAAATAGAGCTTTCTTTTGGTGGTATTTGAGATCACTTCTGCATTTTTTATTTTTTGCGCTATAAACAAAAGAGCAACAATTTTGAAAAAAAACCACAACACAATAAGCGTATATTGATTGGTTTGCGCAAAAGTTATAGCGTCTACAAAATAGGGGATAGATTTATGGCATTATTATTTTTTTAACTAGTAATGGCAGTGACAATGGGGAGGTAGCAAGCACCAGACCAGCCTTACAGATTAAAGCAACCATACACCAAGTGAATTCTGTACGGTTCCTGAAGATTTCTCATTCTTTGACAGCGTAAGGCCAACTTAACCATTTGCCGACCGGGCAATAGCCGAATGATGGCTACAGCGGGGTCAGCTTATTCTGGGAGGGCATACAGGGACGTCTTCCCATAATCACACTTCACGCCTGCCCCATTGGGTGCGCACCCAGGAATGTCCGTGATCGCTGGGTCCTCTGGACCCAGTGTGTCACAGATCAGGGTAAAGAGCCACTAACCGCGGCCCTTTACCACATGATCGTTCCGTCCAATGACGGAGCGTTCACTTGTCAACAAAGCAGCGCATGTCCAGTTTAGCGCTCACTCCCCTCTTCACATGCAAATGGTAGAGCGTGTGAGGAGGGGAAGGAGCCACTGCAGCAGTGCTGTGGGCTTTTCAGATCTGCGCTCATCCGTGCCACATCAGTGCTCATTCTGGTGGTGCTCCCTGCATGTTGAACCTCTGTATGTGACCAGGCTGTGTAAAAGTCTCACACATGGGGTATTGCCGTACTCAAAAGTTGTAGAATGTATTTTGGGGTGTAATTTTTGCTATTTACATGCTATGTGTTGGAAATATCTTATAAATTGTAAATAAAAATGCATTTTCATTTTCTTTCCACATTTTCTAAAAACTTGTGGAAAAAAATGACGTTTCAAAGACTCATTATGCCCCCTAGGTTATGTGTTGGGGTGTTTGCTTTCCAAAATTGGGTCATTTTGTGGGCATTTGTCCTGGTGCTCTAGGGCCTTCAAAAGGTGTAATAGTCAAGAAATTAAATGTGTAATTTATGCTCCTGGAACACCTGACGTGCTCCCTATATGTTAGGCCTCTGTATGTGGCCAGGCTGTGAAAAAGTCTCACATGTGGTATCACCATACTCAGGAGGAGCAGCAGAATGTGTTTTGGGGTTTAGTTGCAAGAATGCCTATTCCATGTGAGAAAAATAACCTGTTAATATGACAATTTTATGGGGGATATTTGTACTGTCCTGGCTTGTTGTCTCAAGAAATGGAATAGGCCGTCAGTACATCAGGGGTGATCAATTTTCAGTGATTGGCACCATAGACTCTAACATTTACAAAGACCAAATAATATATACTAATTTTGGTTATTTTTTACCAAAGATATTTAGTATAAATTTTGCCCAAAATTTATGAAGAAAAAATACTAATTTGCAAAATGTTATAACCGAAACAAAAAAAATGTTTTTGTTTTTTTTAACAAAATTTTCGGTCTTTTTTCATTTATAGCGCAAAAAAAGAAAAGAAAACCCAGGGGTGATTAAATACCACCAAAAGAAAGCTTTATTTGTGTGAGAAAAAAAAATAATATGGATATAGTGTTGCATGACTAATTGTCATTCAAAATGTGAGCACTGAAAGCTGAAAATTGGTCTGGTTAGGAAGGTGGTATAAGTGCTCAGTGGGCAAGTGGTTAAGCAAGAGATAGGGCCACACCTGAGTCTGCACCACAGCTTAGAACCTAGACAGCACTCCACAGCTAACACCATATGCAAAGGTCTGGAAAGCTCTACAATATAGAGCCCAATGTACACATTCCAGGCTAGCCCTCAATTGTCGAGTTGAGTCAAGAAATTACCCTAAAAGCTATTGAGGATGCCTCAAACCGGCTAGCAACTAGGTACAGACCAGCCCAAGCAGCAGTGTATAAAAAAAATTTAGGTCCCCTATGAAAAATATCAAAAAATTAGACTTTTAGCAGAGCTGAAAAGGCATCCAACCTCTTAGGACGCTAGCAAAAATTGAAGCATGCTGGTTACGGAAGAGCCTATTCAAGGGCTGGCTTACAACTTTGTGTCCCAACCTCCAGTAAACATAACATAACTTTCAGTATTCCCGTGTCCCTCAATGGACGATGGAAAAATTAGCACTCCTGATCTGTATACACAGGCTAGCCTTTTCAAAGTGGGAAGACATCAGTAGCAGTCCACATATTTGTCTCCTGGCAGATTTACCTTAATGAGTCTCGTACACACATAGCTCAAGTCTGACTCGCCCATGCACACATTATAGCCACAAGAAAGACACAATACACTTTAGTTGTTTAAACAGTGTTTATATACTAAATCTGACATGCTACATCAGCTGTGGAGCTCTCCGCAGATGAAGCTTTTTCTTCTTGTTCATATATATATGAAACTGGACACATGTTCATCACGCATAAACAATAGATTATGCAGTTAACTAATGCAATACATTTTTCTGGCTCCTGATGCAGGAGTGAAAATTATAAACTTGTCTTTTTTTAAACTTCTTTTCTGATGTAGTATTTAAATAAAATCACAGTATGAAGTATTGAGTTGCTGAGCATTAAAATAGAATAACCTGTAACCCATTTAAAACATCTCCAACAGAAAAAGGGTTTTTTAGGTCCATGAAATTAAATTAAAAAATAAAACTATCATGTTTAAAGACAAATCAACATTCACAAGTGACAATTTCCTGTTTTTTTGGAATTGTGTATGTGAAGCAAGTATAATTTTTACATACAAACACAGAAAAGGGGGAGCGAGAAGCTGGAGATAAAATTCTCCAAATATAAACCCCTGGCTTTTAATTGGAACGCTAGGTCATTTAGAAGTAGAAAATTTGATGGAAAATGCAATGATTCCTCAAGCTTCTGTGAAGGTGTAGCATGGGAAAAGAATACATGCTGTGTAGTACACAAATAATCCTGAGTCTTTTAGAAAGCAGCATTTGAGAGCACATGTTCCAGGATGCTTCCAATTTTACATGGGACTAGACTCCACAAAAAAAAAAAAAAAAAAAAAAAAAAAAAGGTTTTGCGCTTGAGTTTTAGATTAGATGACATGTCTAAAACATAAGGAAATGATTTCAAAAATACTTGTAGTAAAGTTTTTCACATGGATTTGTGAAACACGAAGTCCAATAAATTTGTTCGCTTTTACACACCGAGAGGAATGGGTAGTTGCGTTGGTCTTTAGTCAATTGACCATGATGCACACTGTTGATAGTACGTTGACTACAACCTGGAAAACCAAATTACTAAGCCAATGAGATAATGTTGGGTTTTTGATTCTATCATAGCCACCACATCCAAGTATGAAGTATTAGAGGGATAACGGCAAAAACTTTTAGTGGAAAATAGAAAAATTACGCCTGGTACTGAGAAAGGGGGAGCGAGCAACTGAAGGTTCATGATAGTTCACGATAGAGACTTAAGCTTGTTTGCGGCGAATGTGTTGACACGTTTGGGTTGTTAACAGAGGGCATTATTAACTGTTTGAAAGAGTCCATCCTGGCTTTCTCCAAGATGTGCTGAAATAGTCTTCAATCCAGTGTTTCCAGGAGTCAACGTGTGCTATGTGCTTCATTCTCATCGTTCTAAAACAGAAACAATCATCAGTCAAGTAAATAGTACAAAGTCTGATAGCAAGAGCTCAATCTCCCTTAAAGCTGAACTTTAGGTAAGGTAATATGCACTCTGCTTCCCTTTACCTACACTCTAATTCATACCTTTCTTCAAAGGAACCTGGTACTAAAATAGCATCAGAAACAGTTGCTGCTGACACAGAAAATGCTAGTTTCTTCTTATGGCACAAATCATATTTACAATAAAGTAAAAAGAAAAAAAGAAACCTCTTTCTAAAAGCTGCAAGTTTATTTGAAAATCAAGGAAGCTAGGTGAAGAATTGTTGGCCAAACAGTAACTTTATTCAATCAGATGTCAGAATACAACATTAGCCAGCAAGGGAGATTCCTCCATCGACAGCCGATAACGTTAGAGTACTCTAAATCAATAAGCAACTGCTGCAGTGAACAGTGCTGTCAGTTTAAAAGTATTAACAGAGGGAGAGATTACCAGTGGACAGCTGTTACTCAGGAAGTGGGAGTGTATTTACAACCAAGCAAAACTACTTAAAAAGGAGACCTGTACTGGGAGAAATACAAAGGCTGCCATTGTAAATCTTTTCCTGAAAATGCTAGCTGTCTGGGACTTGCGTAATTTTAGTCTGACTAAAAAAAAGCCTATAGATCAGGAAAGTCAGTAAAATCTGAATTGGATATGCATATTTGATCAATTTAGTGACTCAAATACTGAAGTCAATGAATTAACATGACCAGAACATTGAACTTGAACATTGAACTAAAAAAAACTAAACAGTAAAGTTAGCCCAATTTTGTTTTTACAATGTGGAAGATGATGTTACGCCAAGTAAATGGATACCTAACACGTCATGCTTTGAAATTGTGCACACTCGTGGAACGGCAACAAACTACAGTAAATAAAAATCTCCATAGGCGACGCTTTAGAAAAATTTAACAGTTAAAAGGTTGGCGTTACAGAGGTCTTTTGCTAGAATTATTGTTTTCGCTATAATTATCGCGGCGATACCTCGCATGTGTGATTTGAACACCGCTTACATAAACCGGCGCCACGAACGAGCCTGCGGTGACGGGGGCGCTTAAAAAAATAAATAATATATATATATTTTTTTGTTTTCTTCCTCCTTTTTTTTTTTTTACATTGTCACTTTAACCACTTGCGACCAGCCGTCATTATACTGCGGCAGGTCAGCACGATCGCGCGAACCGCCGTAGCTGTATGTCGGCTCCTTTAAACGAGATAGCAGGGGTGCGCGAGCCCACTGCACAGCAGGGGTGCCGATGCTCTTGGTCGGTAAACACACAAATCCCTGTTCTATGAGGAGAGGCAGAGCGCGAGTTCCTAATAGCTAGGAACCACGATCTGTCATCTCCTATAGGCAATCCCCTCCCCCCACAGTTAGCACACACCTAGGGAACACAGTTAACCCCTTGATCGCCCCTTAGTGTTAACCCCTTCCCTGCCAGTGACATTTACACAGTAATCCGTGCATTTTTATAGCACCGATCACTGTATAATTGTCAATGGTTTCAAAAATGTGTCAAAAGTGTCCAATGTGTCCGCCATAATGTCGCAGTCCCGATAAAAATTGCAGACTGCCACCATTACTAGTAAAAAAAAATATATATAATAAAAATGCATTAATCTATCCCCTATTTTGTAGATGCTATAACTTTAGCGCAAACCAATCAATATACGCTTATTTTGATTTTTATTACCAAAAATATGTAGAAAAATACATATCGGCCTAAACTGAGCAAAAAATTTGCTTTTTTAAAAAAAAAATGGGGATAATATAGCAAAAAGTACAAATGATTGTGTTTTTTTTTCAAAATTATATATCGCAAAAAAACCCCAAAAAACGCAGATCAAATACCACCGAAAGAAAGCTATGTGGTGGTGGGACGGGGACCCATCAATTTTGTTTGGGTACAGCTTTGAACGACAGCACGATTGTCAGTTAAAGCTACGCAGTGCCGAATCAAAAAAAAAAAAAAAAAAATGGCCTGGTCATTGCGCAGCCAAATTTTTCAGGGCTGAAGTGGTTAAAAAAAAAAAAAATCCTGATCACTTTTATTGCTGTCACAAGGAATGTAAATGTCCCTTGTGACAGTAATAGGTGGTGACAGGTACTCCTTATGGAGGGATCGGGGTCTAAAAGGACCCCAAATCCCTCCTTTGCACTTCAAAGTATTCAGATAGCCAAAAACATCGATTCTGAATACTGTTTTTTTTTTTTTTTAAATCAGCGCCATTGGCAGCCAAGTAAATCGGAAGTGACATCGCTTCTGTGTTTTCACATAGGAGACTGGAACAATGCAGTTTCCAGCTTTGTTCCAGTCTCAGTCTAGCGGGCAGAAGTGCCGGATCGTGGATCAGGTCTCCCGGTGGGACGGGAGGCCTGGGAAGGGGGGGGGGGACCAGACGTCCCCTCCCGCTTCTTTAGCCGCATCGGTTGTTATCCCAAAAGAGCCGACCGCCCGCTCTAAAAAAACGCACCGGGGTAATGCCAGCTGCAGGTATCACCCCGGTATAACCCCTTAAAAGGCAAGGCCGCATGTGTGTACAGCCGGCGCTAAGGGGTTAAAGTCACTGGATTTCCAGGGCCTGGCTACGCTGTCTGGATCATGTTTTTTTTTTAGAATCAGACTGACAATGGGAGTGCTTACAGTGTAACTGTAAAGTAAAAGTAAAAAGCACGACTGACTAACAGAAAAAAAAAAATTGTACAGTATTCCCATCTTCAGTTGCATGAACTGGTGGTGACTGAAGCAGGAGATCGCTAAGATCAGACAGAAAAAACAAAAGGCAGAACATAAAGCTGCATTAAACTCAGAACCAAAAGTGCAATATATTGCAGCTTACCAATCATTAGATGTGATAGCTGCATTAGTTGTCTGTTTCCACCGTTTTCGCATTGTGATCTAGCCAGCAATATACCTTTTGACCACTTTTGATGAAGGAGCACAGGGGGCACCTTTGGATAGCAGCATTGTCAGTCTAGTAGAAAGGGCGTGTTAGATTTACCAGCAGATTTAGACACACTAACAAATGTAACCACTTTCCAACCACCCACAGTACATTTACTGCAGGCGGCAGTATGTAAAAAAATTTCAATTAAAATTTCCAAAAAATTGTGACAAAAAACTTGTCATGCCTCTTACTAAATGCCTCATCCTGTCTACATTCCAAAAAATAAGTCATGGGGGGGGGGGGGGGGGAAGAATTGGACTGTCCTGGCATTTTAAGGGCCTCAAGAAATAAGATGGCCATCAGTACATTAGGATTGATACATTTTCTAAATATATATATATATATATATTTGCTAAAATAATTTAAGTCATATTGAACCCCCCAAAGATCACTGTGGCTGAGCTCCAGAGATGCAGTTGGAAGATGGGAGAAAGTTGTAGAAAGTCAACCATCACTGCAGCCCTCCACTAGTCGGGTCTTTATGGCAGAGTGGCCCGACAGAAGCCTTTCCTCAGTGCAAGACACATGAAAGCCCACATGGAGTTTGCTAAAAAAAAAAAAAAAAACCACCACCTGAAGGACTCCAAGATGGTGAAAAAGAAAATTTTCTGGTCTGATGAGACCAAGATAGAACTTTTTGGCCTTAATTCTAAGCGGTATGTGTGGAGAAAACCAGGCACTGCTCATCACTTGTCCAATATAGTCCCAACAGTGAAGCATGATGGTGGCAGCATCATGCTGTGGGGGTGTTTTTCAGCTGCAGGGACAGGACGACTGGTTGCAATTGAGGGAAAGATGAATGCGGCCAAGTACAGGGATATCCTGGCCGAAAACCTTCTCCAGAGTGACAGTGACAAGATAATGACCCTAAGCACACAGCTAAAATAAAGAAGGAATGGCTTCACAACAACTCCGTGACTGTTCTTGAATGGCCCAGCCAGAGCCCTGACTTAAACCCAATTGAGCATCTCTGGAGAGACCTAAAAATGGCTGTCCGCCAACGTTTACCATCCAACCTGACAAAACCGAAGAGGATCTGCAAGGAGGAATGGCAGAGGATCCCCAAATCCAGGTGTGAAAAACTTGTTGCACCTTTCCTAAAAAGACTCATGGTCAGATCAAAGGGTGCTTCTACTAAATACTGAGCAAAGGGTCTGAATACTTAGGACCATGTAATATTTCAGTTTTTCTTTAATAAATCTGCAAAATTCTGTATTTTTCCTGTCAATATGGGGTGCTGAGTGTACATTAATGAGAAAAAAATGGCTGCAATATAACAAAGAGTGAAAAATTTAAGGGGGTCTGAATACTTTCCGTTCGAGATAGGAGATAAGGAGATAGGAGATAGATAGATATAGATATATATATATATATATATATATATATATATATATATATATATATATATATATATATATATATGTACATATATACACACACAATGCGTTTGCCAGTGGCTGAGCACCAAAAATGGCCTGTTCATGAAGGGAGTAAAACCTTCCAGAGCTGAGGTGGTTAAGCCAAACTGCAGCTAACACTTTATAAGCTGTAACAGTTTTTTTTTTTTTTTTGGGGGGGGGGGGGGGGTTTACAAATTAAAAATCATTGATAGCGCCCATCAGTGTAAAATCGTCTCTTTCCTGTATCCGCTACATCTGCAGGAGAGCTTGTTCTTTTGAAAAAAAAAAAAAACTTAACTGGAGTAAACGCTCACACCTTGTAAAACAATCCTATCCGTTTAAAAATGAAATGAAAGGCAAAGTGCAAGTGTGTGTATATATACACGTAATCACATAACATTTTGGCTAGAATCCTACTTTGAGAAAACAATTAGTATGACACTGCAAAGCATTTTGTATCATTTATCCTTACCTCGTGGCCAGTCGGAAGGTGAGCGGTTGTGATTGGCCTGGCGTTTAAAGCCACGTTCATAGTCTTCCTCTCCTGAGCTGCCATCATGATGGTATTTTCTTTTTTTCGAGCTTCCATAATCTTGATGGTAGTTGGAGTAACTATTTCTGTGATGATAGGGCTCAAAATTACGTGAATAAAAGTGACTGCTGTATTTGAAGTTATAGCCATGATCACGCCCCCTGCTGTTGGCCCATCCTGATTTGTAGTCTTTGCAGGCCCAATAGTCCTTATCATAATGCCCTCGATCTCTATAAGGAGAATAATGTCTTCGGTGTTTCTCCCTGCTTCTTGATCGGTCCCTTTTAGAATGGTAATATGAATAGCGATCTCCAGTTCTCCCTCTGCTTCTTGAGCGCTGCCTGTAATAGTCTCTGTGTTTGTAGTGTCCACTACTGGAGTAATCCCTGTGTCTGTATTCCCTATCCGACAACCTATATCGGTCATATTTGGATCTGTCAAAGCTTTGTGACCGTCTATCACCATTACTTTTGTGGTCTTCTGAGGATCCAGAAGACTGTGGTAGTGACTTGTTCTCTGCAATGCTCTCAGTGACCATTAACCTGATGCTAGTATCCTCGTTTGGTGGTATTTCTGGTTTTATAACAGCCTTTTCTGTTTGCAGCTGGGGTCTTAAAAAAAAAAAAAAAAAAAGAATAGATAATTATTGTTCTGGATTATTTCAATGTAATATAGCAGTCAATCCAAAAGCAGATTTGGGTATATGTCAACAGGCTCAGCCTCCAAGAATCCTATAATATTATGAGCTTTAATGATAAGAGTACCCAAACACCTAGGATAGATCACACGCAATCATCACGGAAGAGCCTCTCAAACCCCTTTCTGTCCTATTTGTATACTTTGGAACTACAGCAAAAGTTTATGTTGTGGGTACAGAGTGGGAAGACAGGAGGTAACATTCTTAGGTTCAGTTCTGCCGGAAACCCATGATCCCCCTACCTTAACCACAAAACTGAGGCAATTCTGAAATCTCACATATATGTATAATTCTGAATTTTTATTTTGCTAGAATATTAGTTTGAACCCTTAAATGATATATATTTTCTAAAAGCAAAGTCCCTTTAGAATAAAATGATGTGTTGCAATTTTTTTATATCACAAGATATTTGCGCAGCAGTTTATCAACACACAAATTTTCATGTAAAAAGTGTGTTTATGTTCACAAATTCATTAAATACCAATTTTTTAAATAAAATATAAAAGATGTGGTTATGCAGAGTAAATAGATACAAAACATGACACCTTAAATTGTACACACCCGTGAAATGGTGACACACTTTGATGAACTAAGTTATCCACAGGTTGGGAGGCAGACACATGCGCGGATTATGGCACCATGGCAGATTGCTGCTGATGACGGCCACACACAGGGACCCACCACCTCCTACACATCCTGGGAGTTCCCACATAACAAAGGGGAAGCAAAACAGTCTATGAGGCCACCAGAGGATTGCTTCCTGGAGCCAGCAGAAGAATATATGGCCACTGCTAGTCTTCTTTCCACATCAGCCACACTGCAGGAGAATGACCATGAGGCTGCACAGCTGGACTTCCCCCTACTGAACCAGGTAAGCATGCTTTCATCCCTCACAGCCCAACTCCTGCATAGGGGTTGACACCCCAGGTGGTTCTCTTCAATCCACGGGTTCCTCTCGGGATAGCGCCACAGGAGAAATGATCAAAAGTCAGAGCAGCCATGTAGCCAGCACTGAGCCACCGGCCTTGTCCTTCTATAGGAGACACAATGCGGTCAGGAAAGACACACTCAGGGCTATCATGTATAGGGACCGGGGTCACTCAACCTGTCGCAGGGAGAATTCTTAAATGAAAGCCCCCAGAACTACTAGGGGAGTGTGGGCTATCACCTGTAGTGAAGAGACTGCTCTCTATGCATCAAATAAGACATGTTGCGCTGCACTATGGAAAGCAACTATGCCCAATGTGAGGCAAGGCCTTGAGTTCTAGGCAGCCAAATGTGACCAAGTTACTGTAGGTGGGCAATGGAATGAGACTGGAGATCAGCTGGTTCAAATGATGGTCCAGAAGCAGCACTGGGATGGTGCTTCCTCTAAAAGCTGCAGAGAAGGGAGGAGAATAAGCACCTGACAGATGTCGTCCATGCTCAGTCCCTCAGCCTTAACACCCAATGCATTAATGCCAGTGGTCGCTGAAAAGGCATGCAACAATATGGTAGTTCCTTGTGCAGGAGCAATTTGCTCCTGCTGTAGCAAATTGGATCATGCTTTGCTGGGGTTTTCTTGCCTTCCTCTGGATCAACTGTGGGTGAAGGATTTTGTATATGGGATTGTAGTTTTTTTTTTTGTATAACTGGATGGACTTGTGTCTGTGGATCAACTTGTCTCCTCTCTGGGCAGCTTGCCAAGTCTGATAAAAGAAACTAAAAAAGATACAATGTTTCTACTTCAATGAACTCCCTTGTGGAGGAGTTTTCAGTTTAACCATTTAAAGACTAAATCTTTTCTGACATTTGCTGCTTACAAGTAAAAATCCTGTATTTTCTGCTAGAAAATGTACTTAGAACCCCCAAAAATTTTATATATATATATTTATATATATATATATATATATATATATATATATATATATATATATATATATATATATATATATATATATATATATACACACACACACATATACATATACATACATATACACACACACACACACACACATTTTTTTTTAGCAGAGACCCTAGGGAATAAAATAGCAGTTGCTGCAATATTTTATGTCATGCGTATTTGCTCAGTGGTCTTTCAAACACAATTTTTTTTTTTGGAAAAAATACACTAATGAATAAAAAAAAAAAAAAAAAAAAAAAAAAAAAAAACTAAGCAGCAAAATTAGCCCTTTTTTTTTTTTCGTCCAAAAGTTTTGATTACCTGTTTAAAAAGTAAGAAATTTTCTGTATCACTTATTACTTAAGGTTGCTTTCACACTGGAGCAGGCAGGCGTTGAAGGTAAAACGCTGCTAGTTTTAGTGGCGCTTCACCGTCATTTTAGCGGCGCTATTCGGCTGCTAGCGGGGCCCTTATAACCCAGCTAGCGCCCGAGGAAGGGGTTGAATGCGCCTGTGAAGCCCCGCTGCCGGAACTCTTTGCAGGTGCTTCGGCAGCGGTGCGCATTCATTTCAATGGGCAGGAGTGGTGGAGGAGCCGTATACACCACTCCAAAGATGCTGCTTGCAGGACTTTAACATCCTGCCAGCGCATCGCCTCAGTGTGAAAGCACTCGGGCTTTCACACAGACTGCAGGGGAGCCATTTTGCAGGCACTATTTTTAGCCCAAAAGCGCCTGAAAAACGCCCCATTGTGAAAGGGGTCTAACTGTTAGATTTTATGAGATGAAGGGGAAAAAAAAAAAAAAAAAAAAATCGGCTTAACATATCAGCCCAAAAAAAATCGGCATCATATATCGGCTGCTGCGATTTCTAAATATCAGCATTGGCCAGAGAAAAACCCATATCGGTCGACCTCTAGTTCGTAGTCTAACAGCAAAATTGCAAAAAAAAAAACAACAAACAAAAAAAAAAAAAAAACACACAACCTCCTAGGATACAATAGCTGGGTATAGAAATGATTATACAGGAGCTGGCTTAATTTTGGTTGCCAGAGACCCAGTCTCCTCTACGCAGCAGTAACTGAATGATTCAGAATTCCCGTATCCCTCAATGGTTCTAAAGCCTAAACATTTTTTATCTAAATGCGTTCCTTGCATTAAGGTAAAAAAGGTTTAGAAGTATTTGTCCCCCTCCCCTTACCCCCACCGCACACTTACAGAGCCTTCATTTCATCAACCACTGTGCCCATCTGCAGCAGCTTTCTCTTCACTTCCTGGTGAGCCCTTTTGCTATCAAAGCCAGTGACAAGACGCAGACAGCGAGGCTCAGGCTCAAGCCTTAGCCTGCACAAGTGCCCCCCCCCCTTCCCCCCCCATAAGAAGTGGCTTCCTATGGGGCACTCACCAGAGTAGAGGAGCCAGAAGCATTGGCTGGGCACCCGGGAAGAGGAGGTTCGGGTAAGTATAACTCTGCTTGTAAATGCAACTAAAATAAAAAAAAGTTAATAACCAAAAACATATTTCTGTATTACCTCTGCTCTGATGCTGTGATTTCACATGCATAGCTTGGTGGAGAAGCTGCTGTTGTAGCTGTGTTCTCTGTGACCAGAACGGATGAAGATTCAGTCTAAAATTAAAAACAAACTGTATTCTGAATTTGTTATACAAGCAGCAAATTCTTTTTTAAATCGAAAGTAAATCATTTTGAAAAATCATGACATGGTATAAAAACAAAAAACATCTTTGAAGTGTTGTACCCTACAGCAAACAGTCTGATGTGCTTTAATTATCTGACAACCGTAAACTGAATTATGATTGGCTGCTGTGGACTACTGCACTGTAGACTCTCATAGCTCTCTCCACTCCCCTATGGAAGATACTTGATTCTGAAAACCAAATAAATCCAACAGAGGCTGAAATAGGAATAAGAAAAAAATATATAACAATGGCTAAAATACAAGACCTGATTCAAAAGAAGTGACTTGAAAATGTTCAATAATCCATTAATGCCATCATATTCTTTGAGTTAAATGCATGAGATAAAACAAATCTCCTTTGCAGCTGTATTTTGTGTTCCAGGGAATTGCTCACAATGGCTTAGATGCAAAAGAGTATCCAAAATAGTGTATTTTCAAAGGTAACTTTCTCTTAGAGGCTGCTGAGCACTAGATTCCGCTTTCCTTTTTTTGTATATCCATCATATCTGGTGAGGTGACCAGATTTTTTATCTCATGGGAATAAGCGATTTGAAGGAGGAAAGTGAATACCAGCACCACGCCAGCCCACTCTATTATGCCCAGAGGGGAACACAGCTGATTTTATTCAGATGTGAAGTGAGCAGCCTGTGAGACTGGTGGAGGAAAGGACAAGCACCTTGGATTTCTGCACCGTTGATGTATTGATTTTTTTGAATTCACTCCAAATCAGTCACAGATACTATTATTAGTATCTGTAGATAGATCTGTAGAAGTAGATATTAGTGATTTTTTATTATAGCGCAGGGCTGTCTACTGATTTTTTAAATAGATGGAAAGAGCAGAACATATTTGCTGCCATAATCTGATGCCTACTCAACATTCACTCAACAGTTGTTTGACTTGCTTTCAAATCACTCATAGCTATAATGATAAATGAAATTCTATGCCCCAAAACATGTTTTCAATTACTGCATCTGTTCATTTTTCATTGAGTATACATTCTTTAGACTAACCCTACAACCTGTGCTCAATTCCATACAGAACAGCAAATAAGTGTGTATATAAAAAGTGACAGGCAATTTAAAGTGAAGTGACCTCTAAAAGTGAGAGCAGCCAAAAGTTATGTTGTGCTCCCATTAGAGGGATTTCCTTCCGAATCTTGTCACAGTGATACAATCTGGGTAATCAGGACTATATAATGTAATATACTTACATCCTTAGACAATTCACAGACGCAAACAGATGTATTAGATCCTACATGATTTTCGCCATTGTGGGAACTGGACATTGATGGTTCACAAATGTCATGAATAGTGAGCTCAATCTGATTAGTTGGACTGGATTCTAAAGGAGTTACCGATTCCTCTTTCAAACGTTCAGTCCTGTCTAGCATATCTGTGGATGCACTAAGACTGTTTGCTGAAACTGCTCCATCTGTACACTTCCCACTCCATCTTCTTTTGCGTATCCCTTTCTGTTCTTCTTCAGATTCTTCAGAAGATTCTGTACCATAAGGAACTAACAAGTTGGACGTTACTTTAGACTTGCCATTGACTAAAGTTCCGCGGTTCAACCTGATTGGTGCATGCTTTGATTCGGATTGTGTAGGGACACTTGAGGTAGACTGCATTGGACATGGTTTAGTAGTAGTAGATGTCAAGCTTGCACTAGTTGCAGACTCAGTATTGGGAGAATCATGAAAGGGTGGTCCTTGAAGTACAGGATGCGGCTTGTTGATAGTGATGGTAATTTTTTGTTTTTTGACTGTCGAGTTAATTGACACTTGACGGTTGACTGGAAGTCCACCCATTGGCCTTTTAACGTTAGCACAATTATTGTTTAGAACTGGACCATTTACTGAAGATTTTGGTGACCGATTCCCATTCATGTGTTTCACATTCTGAAGGAAATTAAAAAACATAATGAATAAAAAGTTGACATTTGTGATTTTTAACAGCAATTCAATCCCATACATATTTTCCCTAATTTAAGATTTGCATTGTGGAATCGCATATGCTACAAGGTACACTAGCCAAGATTTCTGAGTACAAGCTTGCCAAATCCTGGAATACTGGATAGTTAACACTGGTGCCAACAAAAAAGTTTTTTTTACCACTGCAGAGGTGCTGCCAGGTCAGTTTTTTTATCTACAGCTGACAAGGCACAGGTAGAGAAAAAAAAAACAGAGCACCCTGGGACCAGTGGAAGAAGAAATAACACAAATTTAACATCAAGGCACAAACAAGTATTAAAGCATGCCATGTTATTAAGGCTACAAAAAACTAAAAGTGGACCTTAACTGTTAAAGTGAAAATAATGCATCGAAAGGATGATTATTAAAAGAAGGACTGAAATAAGAGGAATTCTGACTTTACTATACTCCAAGATATGGAGTTTATAAGTTAGGCACAGTATTCGTAGACCCAGGTTAGAGGCTCATACATTCAGGTGATTGGCAAAGCTGGCCATAATTTACTACTCTCCAAGATATGGATCTTACAGGCATATTAAAATCACTCATTTTAATCATACAGTGCAGAACACAGGCAATGTACACAAACCATGGGACATCCCCAAGCAATGAATGAGAAGGGAGGGCAACAACTAAACAAAATGAACTGTACCAATACGCCCAACAATGGCCAAAAGACCCAACTTCAGAGTAGTGCCGTAAGAACTTTGCGGTGAAAGACTGCAATGGCAGAAGAATGGATAACCACCTTGCAGGACCTAAAGAGGATAGTCTTGGGCGTAAGGAAATCTTGTCATTGTGAAGAATATGGAATAACTCCTTACAACTGGACGACCAACTCAGACACATCTGACAGATCTTATAGAAACCAAAAGGCTACTTTGCAAGAGAGGCCATCTGAGGTAACATCCCAGGTTAGATCAACAAGTGGTTTGTACAGGGCAGAGACACCCAAGTAGAGATCCTAAGGAAGCACAGGGAAATTCAAGCAGGGCTTGATGCAAGATAGACCTTGAATAAAAGGTATTTATAAGGGAGCGCAAAGCCAGAGGTCTTTAAAAAAGAGTGGACAAGGCCAAAACCTGTCCTTTCACAGTGCTCTGGGCTAAGTTATGGTCAGAGCCCGATTGTACAAAGGCCAGAATGCAAGGCACAGAGTACACTCTGAAATGGAATTGCCTGTGCTCACACCAGGCAAAGAAGGATTACCAGGTGCGACGACACTAGATGTTTTTGGAAGTGGCTTTTCTTGCTTTCAGCAAGGTAGGAATAGACCCCTCTGTCTTAAGACCTGAACTTCAAAGTGGGTCTCCCATTTCTGACATACCAGGTTAGAGATTTCTGCATAAAAGGCGCATTCCCCTTGAGCAAGGCGGTGGCGGCTGAGGTAATCCACTTTCCAATTGTCCCCTGCTTGGATGTGGACAGCAGAGATCAGTGAACGATGTTTCTCCATCTATAAGATTATCTGGTTTGTTTCTTCAAGGCTGCATGACTCCCAGTGTCCCCTTAATGGTTGATGTATGCCACAGCCCTGGCATTGTCTGACTACACCCTAGATGGGTATCCTTCGCAAAAGGAGGGCCCAGTGTTAAAGAGCACTTCTCCCCAATCTGAAAAATTGGCATCTGTTAGCACCTTCCAGTGACCGAGAAGGAAAGACTTCCCTATTGTTAATGTAGTTGTGAAAATAAAATATTACATACACTTTCTAATACAGTTATAATGGTGAAAGGTACCATACTTGCTTTTGTTTAGTTTAAAAAATTATGTTTCTGACTTTTTTGCAAGGTTTTAAAGTTGTCATGTGACCATGCATCACTTCTTTGAGAGTGTCCAGATAAAGTGTGCCTGTATTCCATCTGTTCAGGCTGCAGCAAGATGCAGGCTGTGACCGGATGGGGATTTGTGCCAGAGGCAGGCTGTGATTGCTCAGGGGCCTTTGCGACTGAAATAACTACCCAATACGGGCATGCTGTGCGTCTGCACAATGTCCTAATCCTATACCTTTGAACGGGGAGTCAAAAGGATGAAAACTGACTACACAAGAACAGATTGGCTTCTGTGATGTGTGGTCAGAAAGCTAGGATCAACCAGGTACTTCAGATAAAAGTACATGAAAATGATAGAGGTTTTGTTGGAGAGATCTCAAATGAAATTAGATGACAGGTACAGCCTCAAATGAGGCTTAGAACATTCATGGAGAATCTCAGTGTGGGGTGTCCCTGATCTCAAATCTTAAACGGTGGCTCAGAGAAAGAATTTTCTCTTCAGGAAGGAAAACCTTTGCTTGGGGGGTGTGTCCAAGACCAGACCCAAGCATTCCAGCTGCAAAGAAGGGTAGAAAGCAGAATTCTGGAATTTGATCAATCGAACGCTGAGAGAATCTAAATCGTCCTATGGGCATTTGTAATGTGGGAAATAAAAATCTTTCGCAGCTTGCTCCAACACTGCCTCCATGTCGGGAACCAACTCCCAAATCAAGGATAGATGGGGAGAAGCCATCTGCAAGGCAGACGAACTGCCACTACCAAGGGAAGCATAGAGGATGTTCCAAAAGCAGGACATCCTCCCCACTAATGAAAACTGGATAGAGCTTCTAACCAGACTGGTGACGTACCTGTAATGTGGAAGACTCTTACATCTATGAGTGGAAGAGACCACCAATGTATATGCTCCCTCTTAAAGGGGGAAGAGCTTTGATGCACTGTCACAAGGGATCTAGATCCTTCAGGCTATTTCCAGTCCTCAAATAAGAATGACTTAAATAGGTGTAGCAGAAAGGTCTTAACAGCTAAAGAGCTCTAAAAGACCCTAGGCCTGGGGTAGCAAAACCTCAATACTCAAAGATGGAAAGTAGGTGCTGATGACAGGTTTAAATGGCCTAGGAGGTGACCAGGTCACTGTAGGCAGGCAGTGAAAATTGACCAGAGATCCATGTGATGCTTTAAAAGCCGTAGTGGGATGCTTCCTTTAGGCTGAATGGTGGGAAAGAGCATGAATCACATGTATCACTCCACCCAGCAGAAGCCAGTTCCTAAGAGACTGGGGCCCACCTGTGCCTGTACTACTGTGTACACTCAGGTCGGGAAAGTGACAAATACAGAGCCCAGTGCCCCAAGATCACATTGACTAGCAACACACATCCAGTTCAGTGAGGTCTGGGTAGGGCTTTCAAAGTTAGTTTTGAGGAGCCGTTAACCTAGATAGCTGCCATGTACAGACCAGCTCAAGCAGTATTATACCAAGGAATCTTGCAGTCATCAAGATTAGAATTCCAAAAAGAGAAGGACTTTTCAGGGGAGCTTCAGTGGAGGCATCCATCCCCCTAGGACACTAGCAAAAAAACTGAGGTATGCTGGGTAGAGGAGGGGTCATACCAGGGCTTGCTTATAATTTTCAGTTTGCAAGTGTACCATCCTCCTGTAGGCAGAAGTATAACCTGAATTTTATAACATTTCCAAGTCCCTCAAAGGATTATAAAGAAACCCATAGATTCATGGATCAAAACCAAGCAATACATTCTTGCAAATTAAATGTTCATGCTAGAAAAGGCTCTCACCTTAATGATCTGTTGAGGTCCTACAAACAAAAATTTGGAAACACTTGCCCTCTGGCTGCAGCTGGGTTGCGGGGAATTAGGGCTGGCTGACTGGAGAGCATATGATGCATCACCACTAGGAACATTTTGGGATCTGGGGGGGGAAAAAAATGTAGAGAATTTAAATAATGCTAAAATTATTTGGCAAAACCCCTATCAAAGGCTTTACAGAAATGTATGTGGAAAAATGTATGCAATTAACAAGAAAATACCTGATGTAGAATAAAAGGTATGCCTGCTGATTGAGGACTGTCCTGATGTCTGCGCTAGACACAATAGAATCGTTCATAAGGTACCACTGGTCATTACTAGCCTGAAATACAACAGACATCACACAATAAACAAGTGTTAGAGTCAAAACAATTAGAGGATGGTGAAAACTCATACTCGCATAGTATGGTGGCATATAGCATGTTTTCAAACAGCACAAAAGTTTTAGAAATCGCATACCAAACTAAATGTTATAAACCAAATAAAGTTGTATGAAGTAAAAATTGCACCACATTCTCGATATCCACATTTTATTCCTGCCTTCTGCAGTGGTGCAAGCATATCAGTTGAAAGGCCGATGCAGCAACTGTGTGATGCCATCATGTCAATATGGACCAAAATGTCGGGGGAATGTTTCCAACATCTTGAATCTATGCCATGAAGAATTAAGGCAGTTCTAAAGGCAAAAGGGGGTCCAACGCAGTACTAGCAAGGTGTACCTAATAAAGTGGCCGGTTAGTGTATGCATCCTAGGGACTGCCCTGGGCTGCTATCATCGTCCATATCACATCATCGCCTCCATCTGGCAACAGACTGGGTTAAATTGGAGGTCCGCCCACGGCTGAAAAAAAAATTAAAAGCCAACACAGCTACACATACTACAGCTTCTGGCTTTTAATAGGACACTTACCTGCCCTGGAGTCCTGTGATGTCGGCACCGCAGCTGATGTTTTCATCAGCTGTCGGGTGCTACCGCCATTGCGGGCAAGGAACCCGTCAGTGTTCATACCGGTGGCCTCATACCGGGAACCCTTCTGCGCATGTGCGAGGCTCCGCTCCTCTCTCCTCCTGGCCCAGCGAGGGGGTGGGGGGGGGGAGCCGAGCCGCAGCGCCAATATCCACAGCTTTGGCTCTCGGAAGTGGGAATAGGATACCTTTCAAAGTGCCCCCCCCTAAAGGTGCCAATTGTGGCACCGGAAGGGGGGAGGAGACAAATGAGCAGAAGTTCAACTTTTGGGTGAAACTCCCCTTTTAAGTTTCTACAAGTCATCCTTGAATACTAGTCTGTGACAAGGATGATTACTTGTCTGTGGCAGCACACACAGTTATGAATTTCTGCTAATATTAACTATGCAAGTAAGGGGAAGACAGGTCTCTTCATGGCCATTATTGACACAATTGACATACTGACAAATAAATTTGTTTCCACCCAAACTGGTCCTACAGTGTGTGCTTGGGCGTATGACCGAGGTAAAGATGTTAGACTATTAGCTACTGTAAAAGACCTAATCGAATGGTTCAACATCCTCCCTAAAAAGTATATCAGTGCAACATAAATGAGTAAAATAAAGATATGACATTGTACTTTCACAATGCAAGCCCACAACTGACAAAATAAACGAACAGGAGAGGGCCACAATTAAAAACGTGTGAGATGTCATGAAAGCCTAAATGCTGCAGGTATATACACTTTCACATTTCACTTTAACACCTTCCCACCCGGCCATCATTTTGCAATAGGCTGGGTGGGAAGGTGAGGCTTTATCATCCTGAGTGGACTTCATATGACATCTTCTCAAAAAGCGCCACTCGCGGGGCCAATGCAGCAGCATGAACGGTCACTGGCTGTGTCCACTGGACCCAGCCGATGAGTGATCAGCGTACCGGCTCGCTGCTGGTACCATGTGACCGCTGTGACCAATCACAGCAGGATACATAACAGTTGTAAACAATGGATGGCTTCCGTTCATGCCATCCATTGTGTTGCTAGCTGTGATTGGTCAATATGATCACATAGTACAGACAGGACCCATCACAGCTAATCTCTCTAAAACAAACTGAATGAATGAATCAGTTTCATTCAGTAAAATGATTTCTTAGAGCAATGTAATTCACTGATATAAGCAATCATAATGATATAAAAAATACTGATCACTTCCCCAGAGTAGTAGAATGCTACAATGGTAACATTATGTTGCTCTGGTCACAGTGTGTTAAAAAAAATAAATAAATAAAATCGCCACCACACCAGTTATATGATGAAGCTGTACTGCACTGGTGACTATTGGGAAAAAAAATAAAATATATTATATATAAACAGACACACACACACACACACAGAGTAGTGCTCATTGGTTTATATACCCTGGCAGAATTTATGATTTCTTGGTCATTTTTCAGAGAATATAACAAACACAAACTTTTTTCACGCATGGTTAGCGTTTGGCTGAAGCCATTTATTATCAATCAACTGTTTACTTTTTTTTTTTAAATCAGAATGACAACAGGAACTACTCAAATGACTGATCAAAAGTTTACATACAGTAATACAGTTCTTAATACTGTAATGTATAATGTATTGCCCCTTTAACATCAATGACAGCTTGAAGTCTTGTGGCATTTGTGGATGAGGCTCTTTATCTTCTCAGATGGTAAAGCTGCCCATTCCTCTTGGCAAAAAGCCTCCCGTTCCTGTAAATTATTGGGCTGTCTTGCATGAACTCCACGTTTGAGATCTCCCCAGAGTGGCTCAGTGATATTGAGGTCAGGAGACTGAGATGGCCACTCCAGAACCTTCACTTTATTCTGCTGTAGTCAATGACAGGTTGATTTGGCCTTTTGTTTTGGATCATTCTCATGTTGGAATGTCCAAGTACGTCCCATGCGTCCTGGCTGATGAATGCAAATGTTCCTCCAGTATTTTTTTTGATAACACACTGCACTCATCTTGCCAACTGTTTTGACCAAATTTCCTGTGCCTTTGTAGCTCACACATCCCCAAAACATCAGCGATCCACCTCCGTGTTTCACAGTAGGATTGGTGTACCTTTCATCATAGGCCTTGTTGACTCCTCTCTAAATGTAGCATTTATGGTTGTGGCCAAAAAGCTCAACTTGGGTCTCATCACTCCAAATGACTTTGTGCCAGAAGGTTTGAGGCTCGTCTCTGTGCTGTTTGGCATATTGTAAGCGGGATACTTTGTGGCATTTGTAATGGCTTTCTTCTGGGGACTCGACCATTCAGCCCATCTTTCTTCAAGTTCCTCCTTATTGTGCATCTTGAAACAGCCACACCAGATGTTTTCAGAGAGTCCTGTATTTCACCTGAAGTTATTTGTGGGTTTTTCTTTGCATCCCAAACATTTTTTCTGGCAGTTGTGGCTGAAATTTTAGTTGGTTTACCCGACCGTGGTTTGGTTTCAACAGAACACCAAATTTTCCACTTCTTGATTAGAGTTTGAACACTGCTGATTGGCATTCTCAATTCCTTGGATATCTTTTTATATCCCTTTCCTGTTTTATACAGTTCAACAACCTTTTTCCACAGATCTTTTGACAATTATTTTGCTTTCCCCATGACTCAGAATCCAGAAACGTCAGTGCAGCTCAGGATGAAGGATGCAAGGGCCTGTCAGGAGTCCAGAAACTCATTGACCTTTTATACACACACACTAATTACAAGCAAACAGATCACAGATGAGGATGGTTACCTTTACTAGCCATGCAAACCCCTGTGTGTCAACTTGTGTGCATGTTATCAGGCCAAAATCACCAGGCTAAACTTATGATCAGGGTCATTTGGGTAGTTTCTGTTATGTTTTTAAAAGCGTAAACACAGTTGAGATAGATATATACACACACACACACACTCTAAGGCCTCGTTTACACCATGGTGCAGAGACGTCAGTTTTTCTGCACGTGTTCTGCAAGAACACAAAAAAAATAGGATTTTTACATCATACTTACCTGTAAAATCCTTTTCTTTGCGTACATCATGGGACACAGAGTCAGGCTAATATTACCTGCTGGGTTATACGCCATTATTAGGTGGACACTGGTAGACCAAAAGGTCTTAAGACAGGAAGTTATCCCCTATATAACCCCTCCCATACAGGAAGTACTTTAGTTTTGTAGCAAACACTAAATACTCAAAAAAGAGGGGAAGGATCTGTGTCCCATGATATAAAAGGATTTTACAGGTAAGTATGACGTAAAGATCCTATTTTCTTTTTCATATATCATGAGACACAGTCAGGTTAATATTCATTAACACCCCTGGTAGAATGAGCTCTCACCCTAAAGGGAGGAGCTTTAGGTTTCAGACCGTAGGCCTGGATGACCAATTGACAGACCCAATTGGCAATGGACGCTTTGGAAGATGCCTGCCCCTTCTTGGGTCCTTTTGGTAAAAAAAAAAAAAAAAGTCTGATCCACGGATCTCTGCAGATCTAGACAGATAAACTTCGACTGCCCATACAACATCCAAAGAATGCAGTCTTTTCCACCGAACGAGGCTGAGAGAAAAAAGAAGGCAAAATAATGTCCCGATTTAAATAAAAGGCCGACACCACCTTTGGCAAAAAGGATGAGACAGGCCGTAACACAACTCTGTCATGGTGAAGGATCAAGTACGGTTCCCTGCATGAAAGGGCCCCCAACTCAGACACCCTTCTAGCCATCAGGAAGGCTAGCTTGCTTGACAGCAAGTCTAATGGAATTTCCTTAATAGGTTCAAAAGGTTGTTTCTGTAACACAGATGGCACCACGTTCAAGTTCCAAGGACACAGAGCTGACATAATGGGGGGGAAGCAAGAGAGTTAGCACTTGCATAAAGGTTTGGATCAGTGAATGGGAGGCTAAAGGCCTTTGGAAGAATACTGATAGGGCCGAAACCTGACCTCTGATTGTACTCAAAGCCAATTTGATTTCCACAGCTGACTGTAGAAGAGAGAGAATTCTCCCAATCACATATTTCAAAGGATGCCATTTTCTGGCTTCATACCAAGCAATATAAGTCTTCCAGATATTATGATAAATCTTCCTAGTGACAGCTTTTCTAGCATTCAGTAGAGTAGACACCACTGGTCCCGAGAGGCCACGGTCCTTTAACACCCTGGCTTCAATAGCCATGCCGTCAAATTCAGAGAGACTGTAAATTGGGGTGGAATATAGGACCTTGAGACAGTAGATCGGGGCGACGTGGAAGCGTCCATGGCCCGTCTATCGTCAGTCTCACAATCTCCGGGAACCAGGGCCTTCTGGGCCAGGCTGGTGCCACCAGAATGACTGGAACCTCCTCTCTGAATCCTGCGCAACAAATGTGGAAGGAGAGGGATCAGAGGGAAAGCATAAACCAGGGAGTACTGGCTCCAAGGAACTATCAGAGCATCTGCTCCAATTGCCAGAGGATCTCTTGTTCCAGACACAAACTGCTGTAGCTTGTTATTGAACCTGGATGCCAGTAAGTCGACCTCTGGCAATCCCCAACATTGGCAAATTTCCTGGAACACCTCTGGGTGTAGGGACCATTTCCCCAGGCAGATCTGCTGGCGGCTGAGATAATCTGACTTCCAGTTCTCTACTCCTGGGATATGGACTGCCGATATCATTGGCACATGACCCTCTGCCTAGGCTAGTATGTAGTTCTCCTACATTCAGAGCTGAAGGACTCCTGGTACCGCCTTGGTGGTTTATATAGGCCACTGCCGTGGCATTATCGGACTGAACTCTGATGGGGCAGTCCTGAAGCTCCACCATCCAGGACCGCAGGGCCAGACATACTGCCTGTAATTCTAGGACGTTGATGAGCAGGGTCTGCTCTGTCCCTGACCATTTCCCCTGAGCTGTGAGCCCGACTAGGGTCGCTCCCCAGCCTGACAGACTGGCATCTGTAGTCAGTACTCTCCAAGTTACCAGAAAGGATTTTCCCTTTCGCAGGTTCTGATCCTGCAACCACCAGTTTAGGCTTAAGCATGCCTGAGGAGATAAGCACATTGGATAATCCAGGGCTTTTCCTCCTCTGTTAAAAGCCAACAAGATGTCTTGTTGTAAAGGCCTGAAATGGAACTGGGCATAGGGCACTGCCTTGAAGGAGGCTACCATCCTCCCTAGAAGACTCCTACAGAGTCGAATGGAGGGTTGTCTGTTGCCCCTTATCTGATGCACCTGATCCTTCAGGGCACAGATCCTTACAGGTGGCAAGAATACTCTTGCTTGGACAGTGTTTAGAATCAGACCTAAATATCTTAAACTTTGAGCTGGTCTCAAGGCTGACTTCGGTATTTATGATCCATCCTAAGCTTTTCAAATACCTCACTGTGTATATAATGCTCTGTTCTAGAGCCTGTACTGAGTGATCTCTGAGCAGGAGGTCGTCCATAAACCCGAGCACCAGGATCCTTTGGGCCCTTTAAAGACCGAGTACTGGTGCTAGGACCTTTGTAAACACCTGTGGAGCTGTAGCAAGCCCGAAGGGTAGAGCCACAAACTGAAAATGACGTTCCTCTACTGCAAAACGTAGGAACCTCCGATAAGGCTGAAAGATAGGTACATGTAAGTACGCGTCCCTTAAATCGATGGAGGCTAAAAAGTCTCCCCTCTGGAGTGAGGTTACTACTGAGCGGACAGACTCAATAGATATTTGTTCAGGGACCCTAGGTCCAAAATGGCCCTTGTGTCCCCATTTGGTTTCTGAACCGTAAACAGGTTTGAGTAAAACCCTGTGCCCCTTTCAAATACAGGAACCTCTACAATCAATCCTTGGGGCACAAGATGATGTAGTGCCTGAAGCAATAAGTTTCTTTTTTGGAGGATTTGAGGGAACGTAGGATCTTAGAAACCTCTGAAGAGGAACCCCCCATAACTCCAGCTTGTAATCGCAAGATATAATTGAGGTGAGCCACTCGTCCTGAATTGTTGTTTTCCAAATGTTCGCAAAGTGCAGCAGCCTTCCCCCCACCTAATGGAGTGGGAGCATCCCTTCAAAAGGAGGGCTTAGTGCTGGGTTTAGAAGAATTTTGGAACCAGGGCCTTTTTTGGGCCTGGCCCTGCGCCTTGCACCTGGCCCTAGCGCACTGTTGGCGGCGGAACCGCCCTGACGCTGAGACATTTCAGCAAGCAGTCCCTCGGTTTTTAAATAAGGGGCGTTTGGTGCTTTTCTTCACAGGAAGTAAAGAAATCTTCCCTCCGGAAATCTTTTGGATATGTCCAAGCGATCACCGAATAAATGTTCCCCATGAAAAGGGAACCTGACAATAACTTTTTACAAGGAAGCTCGGCTGACCAGTTTTCTTAAGCCATAAAAGTCTGCGCATATGTACAGACAAGAGCCAGACGAGAAACATTCTGTATTGAATCCTTTAAAGAATCAACAGCAAAATACAGTGCTCGAGGAATATCTGTCTTACTTTCAGGCAGATCATCCTCCTGGTTAGGCCTATCCGGCCATTTGACCTGATTCTTTATGGACTGGCAAATATCAATTGGTGCAACAACTGGCTGAATAGCTGAACTGGCCAAAGAAAAAGGAAGCCTTTAATAATAACTCAAATTTCTTGTCAACAGGGTCTTTTAAGCCCTGCTCGTTATCTACCGGACAAGTTAAGTTCTTTTTTAATGAAGAGACTGCTGCATATACGGCTGGCATGCTCCATTTTTTAACAAACTTTTCATCCATGGTATATAAAAGGGACAACCTTTTAGGAGGCAAAAAAGTCCTGTCAGGATGTTTTCCAATCAGCATACACCGCCGGTTCCAACAGGGTGTGTAGCGGGAAAGTCTGTGCGACCTGAAAAGGTCTCAGAGATCCCAAAGAGGACAAAAGCAGAAGGAACCATTTCGGTCAGAGTCAGGATCAAAAGCCTCTGCGACAGAGGCAGACATTGACTGGATATCTTCTTGTCCAGATTGCTCAGAAGCAGACATCTGCTGGGCACTCCACCTAATCCTGAGCGTTCAAGCTCTTCTCCATCCTCAACCCATTCCTGCTCCAGACTAGGAGACTCCAGGGAGGGGGATCTGTCACGCTTCCTGCCACCCTGCAGTATGGAGGCAATCATGCCGGCAATCCTGTGCTCTAACCCAGCTAGGGCTGAGGACAGTTCATCCTTCGTGATAAAGGGTGAAGCAGCAGCGTTGACTGTAGGCACAATACCAGATAGGCGCAGCAGCTCAAATTGCCCGGGAGCCTCTGGTCTTTTAGGTGATACAACACTAGGGATGCGATTAGGTTCATCGGGAACTACTGATGACATAGGTGTGCCCTTCCCTATGGTGTTAATCCCACTCCTCTTTTTGGAAGACATTCAATGCTGCAAACAGAGTACTTTGGTGTAGTTAAAACACCTTAGAAGGGAGAGCCTTTAATAGGGCTCACCAAGCCCCTATGCAACAATCCTGCTAAGCACCTTTAGCCTGCCAAGCAACACCTGGTGACTCACGTGACCTGGGTAAGGAAAAATGACCACTGCAAGTGTCTGTTCAGAGCCTGCTCTGTGTCCCACAGCTGCCTTCTGGTAGCACCACATGCTTGGCCTGCACAACTTAAATAAGCTGGGTGTGCGCTGGAACGTTCTATGCGAGTGTGTGCACGCATGTGCAAGGTCCCACCGAGCGGGCGTGACTGTATTCGCGTACGACTTTGTGCGCCATCATACAGGTAAAAAAACAGCCAGACACAAGCAAAAAGGGGTACACTTTGCAAAGACCCACAGCTAGCCCAGAACTCCCCCGTATGGTCACCACACACAGATGTCCATCCTTTAGCTTGACCAATTGTAACAATCACTGGGACACTCTACAACAATAAAATAAAGGGGTTTCACTTACCCGTCCAGGCACAGGGCCACTTAGAAGCTAAGGGCCCAATCTTCACCCTTCACGGCGGGTTCCTGTCACTTGGACCTTCAAGGACTGGGTATCCTTTCATGTTTAGGGTCCACTCCCTTGGACCTGTACAACACCCTGCAAGAAATGCCTTAGCGCTGTAGTGTCCAGGATTTCCACTCTGCAGGGTCCAGCGCCCAGAGGCCACGTTACAGGCAAAACCTTGCAGGATCTTGAGCCTTCTTTGCGAGGCTCGGGTACCATTCATCCAAGCATAAAAGCCTGTGTCAAATGGATCCTATCGGTCAATCCCTCGATTCATTTTTGGAACCGTTTGTGGGACTAGAGACCTGGAGCTCAGAGAGCTCAAACAAACCGTGCCATTCACCTTGCAGACACTGGTAAAAAAACAAAAACTTAAGTACTTCCTGTATGGGAGGGGTTATATATAGGGTATCACTTCCTTGAAGACCTTTGGTCTACCAGTGTCCATTTACCTAATGGAGTATAACCCAGCAAGTAATGAATATTAGCCTGATTCTGTCCCCCATTATGTATGAAAAATAAAAATTGTTCTCTATGTACCCTGCCCACACCACAACACTAGTATCACATCCGATATTCTTTATTATTATTTCTGTGCAGGAGTCTGCAATGTGTATGCAGTTTTCTGCACAGGAAAAAACTGACATGACATCAACATTGGTGTGAGCAGGGCATGGAAACTGAGGTCTCTGCAAGTGAAATCTGTGCAGTTTTCCCATCAGTTCTCATTCAAGTATGGTGTAAATGGTAATTTTGAGTACAGCAGAGGAAGGAGATTAACCACTTCCTGATCAGCCACCGCAGTTATACTACGGCAGGTTGGCACTGCTGCACGAGCTGTTGCAGCTGGCAGGCGCCTGCGTGTCCCCAGAGCCGATGCGCGTGCCCGGGGGGTATGATGACCACCGGGAACCCGCGATCACTCGTGACAGAGTGAGAACTGGGATCTGTCAGGAGAGAGGAGAGAGATCATGTGCTCCTACCAAGTAGGAACAACGATCTTTCTCCTCTAGCCAGCCACATTCTCTCTCCAAACCCCCCCCCCGTAAGTAAGAACACACATAGGAAACATTTAACCCCTTCCTGCCAGTGACAATTATACAGTAATCAGTGGCTATTTATAGCACTGATCGCTGTATAAATGTTAATGCCGCCCCCCCCCAAAAAAGTGTCAAATTATAATAAAAATGCCTTAAATCTATCCCCCATTTTGTAATGCTATAACTTTTGCGCAAACCAATCAATATTACCCCTATTGTGCTTTTTTTTTTTAACAAAATATATAGAAGAATACATATCTGTCTAAACTGATAAAGAATTTTTTTTTAAACATTGTAGCAAAAAGTACAAAATATTTTTTTCAAAATTGTTGCTCTTTTTCTGTTTAGAGTGCAAAAACCGCAGAGGTGATTAAATACCCCCGAAAGCTCGATTCGTGGGGAAAAAAAAAGGGTATATATTTTGTTTGGGTACAACGTCACACGACCGTGCAATTGTCAGTTAAAGCGACACAGTGCCGTATCGCAAAAAATGGCCTGGTCAGGAAGGGGGCAAATCCTTCCGAGGCTGAAGTGGTTAAGCACTTGTGAAGTATAGGAAAAATAGACAAAATTTCAAAAAGAGCAGAATGTCTGTGCTGTAAGAGACTAAATGGAAAAATAAATAAAACCAGTAAGCTCCACCTGGGGAGGACATGAAAACACTGATGGAGCACGTAAACTCTGATGGGTTTTACTTCCTCTATTTCCCTGCAAAAGTAAAGCATAACGGGCTATTATGCATCGCATAGTAGCCCATCATGTGTCACTTACCTGAAACCGAAGTCAGCGATGTCACCACTGTCCCCACTAGCAGCGAGCGTCCATCTTCGCCCCTCTTCCTTCCAGGGCCACAAACCCTGGCTCTGTGACTGGCCAGAGTCACATGACATCACTCTCACGCATGCGGGGGAGCAGCCAGTCATGGCATGACCCCTTTAGAAACGATCTGCCCTTTCTAAAGTGTGCATGCGCCATAGACATCAGTGCACGGCTTTATTGTAAATATCTCCTAAACCATGGAGGTTTAGGAGATATTTCCAGCACCTATAGGTAAGCCTTAATACAGGCTTACCTGTAGGTAAAAGTGGTTGTACAGGGTGTACAACCACTTTCAGTGGCGATATAAAAAGGTATTACACCTGTTTCTTCTCTCTTGCAGGTGTGTATTCATTGGGCTTTATGGGGGGAAAAAAAAACAAACATGCGTAAAATTATAAACTTACCTTTATATAGGAATAGTAATGTCCAGTATGACAACTGAAGCCACTATGTACAAGTACAGCATACAGTTTGTATATAAGTGCTTCTCCATTTGGATGAGAGGTGTACGGACGGATGTCAAGGTATTCTGGGTATTTAATTTCCTAAAATTGACAACAAAATGATGTCTATTAATCATTAAACTAGATGGCTCAATTGAGAGAAAAAAAAAAAAAAAAAGAAGTACATAGAATGCAAAAAACTAAAATAATTCTGTAAAACATTACCATTTTCAAAAATCGTGCACAAATATTGAAATGCAAAAACTTAACAGAAAGTGTAGTAAACAGAAAACAAATCATTCGCCTTTAGGATAGCAATTCTATTTAATATACATGCAGTAATCCTATACCAACTCATTGGTCAGTTTATTCACTGCAGATTGTTCTTAGTTTATTAGTTCGCATACAGCAAAATGAAGATGGGGCTGATCTGATGTCTCCCTGATACAGGATATGTAATCTGAATGTACTTCATATAATTTAAAGCATCGATTTTTACCAAGCCACTAAATCTGCAAAAATGCTCCAGAAAGCGCTCAGCTCCAGACCTGCAGGAAAACTCCACTACGCTCAGTTACCTGCAGGAATTAATCCATGTACAGTACTCCAGCCCCCTAGCATACGAACTACCTTGTTTCAAAATCTGAATCAGTCCAGAGAACCTACTGGCATTTTTCTGTCCCTAAATTTTGGGTTTTAGTATTTATTCGCCTTTGTATCCATTTTGAATGAATGGCTTTTTTGGTCTTAACTCTTCCATGAAGACAAGTACTGATAAGTCCTCTATAGAAAGTAGGCAGGGTGCAATACGCCAGTGGTCCCCCACTGGTCTCTGACATGCTGGTGGAATTTTCTCTCTACTGTCAATGACCGGTTAGGCGGGCTCTCCTTGTAAAGGTCTTTAACCACTTGCCATCCTTAAGCCATAGTATAATACACACTATTATACACACATATACATATATATATATATATATATATATATATATATATATATATATATATATATATATATATATATATATATACATACATACATACATATACATATACACACACACACACACACACACATTTATTCTCGAAGCCCTATGGCCGATACAGATGAGAACAAACTTGACACAAGTCTTGCAACATGAAATGGACCTGAAGTGTGCCATGGTCGGTATACCAAAATAAGGGGGCATACCCAAGATTAGTAATAGATATTTGTGGAGAGAAACGAATGGGGATGAAAAAGGGTATGGGAGGGTGGGTATCGTGCACAGGAACCGACAAAGACCACGGGCGAGCGGACTGTTTAAATACCCCCTGGGCTCCTAGACTTGACATAAGACTTACAACATGAAATGGACCTGAAGTGTGCCCTGGTCTGATGGTCGGTATACCAAAATAAGGGGGAAAAAACATTCAGGTAGGGGTGTAGCTCTTAATTGGTTTAGTGTATTCTGCTGAGCAAGTTTGGTGAATGGTTGAAGATGGTATTCGGGATGGGCAAGAGCTTGGCGTTGGTATGGGCTGTTATCTCTGCATGCTTGCGCAAGATGGTTTGGATCGCATGGGTTGCGGACAAGGATGGCTTTACGGGATCTTTCAAAGCCAGAAATTGTTTGATGCTGGCTTTGTATAGTTGGATGGTGTTGTGCGATAGGGCCAACTGATTGTGGCCGCACAAGGTGAAAGCTAGTATGTGTTTAGTGTCTGTTGATGTTGCTGCGGAGCATGACGCCAGGGATTTGCAGATTGTGTTCCAAGCTGTGTGGTAGACCTTGAGTGTGTTACGGGATAAGGACTGATTGATAAGCCGGGTTGCGCTGTAACATCGGCTGAAACCAAGGTGGGGCAAGAGAAGATGTTGGGTTGGCTCTGGGAGTTCTGCTGGGAAATTAAACAAAGTTAACGGGACAGTGCGTCTGCTGTGGGTTGTACTTACCCGGAATGAATGGGCGGTGGACATGGAACTGACGCTGTAGGGATAGCTGTACCAGCCTGAGTAGGCAGTACAAAATAGGGAGTAACTTGAACTCGGCCTTATTAATGATACCGTCCGTAGCCTGGTTGTCAGGGGTGAAGGCCACAGTTTGTCCAGTCTGGATACGAGCTCGGACTTGAGCGGCTGCCATGATTGGGTATAGTTCGAACAAATGGGGGAGACCAAATAAACCTGGGAATTTAGGAGCATCTCTGGAGGCCATGGTTCTGCAAACCAATGGTTGCCAAAAATTGCAGCAAGGCCCGTGGAGGCTGCGGCATGTGTAACTACCTGTGGTAATAGAGGTGATACCGATAGTATGAACATGGGCATTCCATTCCCACCAGTAAGGGACTCCTCCCACATAGCTTATACACTGCGGCAGTAGGGGGTTGTCTAAGGATTTGGTCGGGGTTCTGTGTCAGAGAGGTAGACCAGGGGGTGTGAAACGAAAGATCGTCCCTGGGGAATGATTCTTATTGTGAAGTTGAGCATCCCTAAGATGCCGTGCCAGCAGCAGAGGGATCTTTGGACGGGTAGAAGTTTAAAAGCTTCCGATATATCGGTTTCAGAGTGCCAGGCACCTGTGCCTACTTTGACAATGACCTGAATCGCGCCTACTGGAGCATATTCAGGGAGAGTTCCTCTGGAGGAATTTAGGAAATTCAACGCGGGATGTGGGAAGAATGGGGTGCAGGGACAGGTCGTACACCCAGCGAATGTTATTCGAAAATTTGCCCTAACAAGCCTAATAGGGCTAACTTTCCAGATGTTAAAAAGGGGGTTGAGCGAAGAAGTCGATGATGAAGCCTCAGTCAAGTTCAGCCTGTAACAGCTGATCTATGGCCTGTGCATCGGTGGCCGCTGGGCGGAGGTTCCTGTATTCGTGAGTCGTGCGGGGCAGTGTGATGAGGCCGGTATGGAATCCTGCTGAAAAATCTTTGGACAAGGAAGGTGGCTAATGAGGGAGTGGTGTGAGGCGAGGTAAAGCCCCAGCCATGGAACGTCTACTCGGGCTAGTCATCAAAATTCTCTTTTCTGCCAGGTCGCGGGCCAAAATGAGGAGGGAAGCAAGGTTGAGGTCCTTGCTATCCAAAATGTCTTTCCTGATGCTGGCTTGGACCAGGTGGGCTGGAAAAATAGTGGAACTCTTCCCTGTCGTACTTGCAGGGGGGAGGTGTCAGAACCCGGAGTGTGGTTGGGTCAGGGATGGCCATTAGCTGGGTTCCACTCTGGCTTGGACGTTTAGAGACTGTGGTGGACCGCGATGACACCCTGGTGTGAGGCTGAAAGATGGCCGAAGACATGGATCGCGGAGACACCTGCTGGGCCCGTCTGTCACTGGCGGAGGGAAGAGGAGCCTGAAGATCTCAGCCTACCTGGCCATAGCGGGAAGGGGCACACCCCTGCGCCTTAGATCCGATGTACCTTCGAAATGTGTTTATGCGACTGCAATGGGAATTTTATTGCGAGGTGAAGATTTAACGAACGAATCGAGACCACGAGTGGACTTTCGAAAGAAAATGGTTTTGAGAACAGTTGGTCTGGAGCTACGCGAGTCGTAGGGTGAGCGGAACTGAGGGGTTTTCGTTAATAACGTGGCTGATCAGAGCGTGATCTGATGAAGAATTAAAATTTTTTTTTTCAGAGAATTGTTGCGTCGCTAAGGCAACTGACATTGAACATTGGTGGAGCTACGGAAGATGCACAAATGACTCGATATGAAGCGACTGCCGAATCTGAGGAGAATATGACAGTCAATCATACAAAGTAATACCTGTAAGGACTGAAGTGATGGGTATGGGAAAATAAAGACTAACACGAGACGAGGTGGGTTTAGGGGTTTCTTTAATGAATGACTCGCAAGTTCTGTATCGGGGTTTGGGCGATACCAGATGTCTAGCAAACGATGATGCATGAAATGAAATGTTATATGAAACCCTACCTGCGACAGCCGAGCCAGACACGTCGAGTGGAAAACTGCAAACGGGAACTGAAAGCCTCGGAAAGTTTCGAACACGCAACTCACGAACGCCGAGCCGGCCTAGTGGCATAATGTAACGCGCACAGGAACCGACAAAGACCATGGGCGAGCGGACTGCTTAAATACCCCCCGGGCTATATATATATATATATATATATATATATATATATATATATATATATATATATATATATATATATATATATATATATACATATATACATATATATACACACACACACACACACACACATATATATATATACATATACTCACAAAAGGGAGTACACCCCTCACATTTTTGTAAATATTTTATTATATCTTTTTAAGTGTCAACACTGAAGAAATTACACTTTTCTACAGTGTAAAGTAGTTAGTGTACAGCTTGTACAACAGTGTAAATTTGCTGTCCCCTTAAATAACTCAACACAGCCATAAGTGTCTAAACCACTTGCAAAAAAAAAAAAAGCAAATACACCCCTAAGTGAAAATGTCCAAATTGGGCTGCAAGTGTCAATATTTTGTGTGGATATCATTTTCCAGCACTGCCTTAACCCTCTTGGACATGGAGTTCACCAGAGCTTCACAGGTTGCTAATGGAGTCGTCTGCCACTCCTTCATGACATCACAGAGCCGGTGGATGTTAGAGACCTTGCACCCCTCCACCTTCCATTTGAGGATGCCCCACAGATGCTCAATAGGGTTTAGGTCTGGGGACATGCTTGGCCAGTCCATCACCTTTACCCTCAACTTCTTTAACAAGGCAGTGGTTGTCTTGGAGGTGTGTTTGGGGTCATTATGTCGGAATATTACCCTGCAGCCCAGTCTCTGAAGGAAGGGGATCATGCTCTGCTTCAGTATGCCACAGTACATGTTGGCATTCATGGTTCCCTCAATGAACTGTAGCTCCCCAGTGCCAGCAGCACTCATGCAGCCCCAGACCATGACACCCCCACCACAATGCTTGACTGTAGGCAAGACACACTTGTTTGTACACCTCACCTGGTTGCCGCCACATATGCTTGACACCATCCAAACCAAATAAGTTTATCTTGGTCTCATCAGACCACAGGACATGGTTCCAGTAATCCATGTCCTTAGTCTGCTTGTCTTCAGCAAACTGTTTGAAGGCTCTCTTCTGGGATTTGATGCAGCGTGCGGCATATGGTCTGAGCACTGGCAGGCTGACCCCCCACCACTTCAACCTCTGCAGCAATGCTGGCAGCACTCATACATTTATTTCCCAAAGACAACCTCTGGATATGACGCCAAGTACGTGCACTCAACTTCTTTGGTCGACCATGGTGAGACCTAAGTGGAACCTGTGCTGTTAAACAGCTATATGGTCTTGGCCACCGTGCTGCAGCTCAGTTTTAGGGTCTTGGCAATCTTCTTATACCCTAGGCAATCTTTATGTAGAGCAACAAATTTTTTTTCAGATCCTCAGAGTTCTTTGCCATGAGGTGCCATGTTGAACTTCCAGTGACCAGTATGAGAAAGAGTGTGATAACACCAAATTTAACACACCTGAGACCTTGTAACACTACATCTTCCTAGCTCAATAAAAGAAGACAGCCCCTCCCCACCTGAAGTTCTGTTTGGGTCATGCTGCAGGCCACCTGTTGATTCCACTAAGTATTTCCCCCCTGCCGCACTTACCCCCCCAGGTTCTGCCTCTCCTGGTGTTGGAAGCCCAGAATGTTGGAAGTAAACCTTCCTAAAAACTGTGTGCTGGGGCACAGTCAATGATGCCTAAACAGCATTGATATTGTACAGGCGTGGTATTCGTCTGCTCTGCAATGTTGCCATTAGCCTTTACCTTGGGATTTTTCCTGTCAGAGGCAGCGAGCCGCACCACTCTCCTGGCTTCATTTTCAGCCTGGGAGCAGTTGTGGATGATCTCAGAGGCCGGCGAGATGGGCAGCACAGAATAGTGACCTCCAGTCACCAACCAGTGTAACGGTCTAAGAAGTCTGCAGAGGAACTGGCTTCTCTCCCTCTTTGCAGTCCTGCCAGTTTTCTCATTTGAGATAAAGATGCGTAGCTGTTGCTTCCCTGCTGTGCACCTGTAAGTTTGACAGTCTGACTGTTTTTTGTCTCAGATTCTAGGTCTGTCTGCCTCTGGAAGTACTGCCTGGGCTCACCTGCTGCTGCTTCTGAAGTAAATGCAAGAAGATGGGATATATAGGAGATGAGATAGATATATCTATCTCATCTGTGAGCTTGCCACACCTGTTAGTGCCACAGAAAACTAGGCAAAGGTAGGAGGGGGCAACGTGGGACATGCTTTTAAAACAGTGCTCAAGGGCCGCAAGTTATGTTTTGCATCATTTGGGAGCAGAAGCCCTAAATGCGAACCCTTGTCATCTTCTCCTGACCTTGACTATCCGCATCCCTCAGTCCTGCACAGGGTGCCCCCCAGCAGCTCATATGGCACTGGCTCACATGCGTTTATGACGGCATGATAGAAAGTGCCACGTCCGGCTCGGGGTGCATGTTGGGCCTCCATGCAGTGTGCAGTGGCAGAGAAATTAAATTGCAGATTGCCTCAGAGAATGTGGATGTGCAAAATTCAAAACCTCTATTTAGGAGGCTATAGCAGAAAGTATGCTGAAAACATCCATGCCACAGGAAACACAAGAGTATAAGAGTTGAACGGCAGATGAAGAAAGGTCAGGTGTGGATACTTTTTCATACAATCTTATTGGATCTCTTAGTACTGGGGGGCCAGAGGCTGTAGCACCGCAAAAGCATGCAGACATTTCCAAACATGAAGAAAGGGCCTTCTTTTCCCATGACAGAGCGTAAAGAGCTCATTGATGAAGAATGGGAGACACCTCATCAGTAGACCAATTTACAGTAACAGGTTCTCTAAACTTTATCCAATGAAGCGTGTTTATGAGCTGCACTTCCAGATGTGGATGGTGCCCTCTAGCATCTGGTGCATCAAGTGAATTTGCCTTTTGATAACAACTCAGTGGCCTTTAGAGATCCTATGGATCAAAAAGTTGACTCAGGGCTAGTCCACACAAGATGCAGTGCAGTATGTTTAAGAACACATGGACAGTGTTTAATATGGATTCAAATGACCAAGCTCACACCAGTGCAGTCAAAAGTAGCATGTTAAACTTTCGGTATGAAACGCATCTGGAAAGTGGCAAAATGCACTGAGAATGCATCAAACGCACCAATGCATAAACACACCTGGAACACAGAAATTTTGGTGAACTGGCCATCAGGCTTGTAGAGAATCTGACAAATGGCAGGTTTTGCCTGTCGACCAGCAGAAGGGTTGACCGATATATTAGTGTTTAGAAATGGCTTTATATTCAACATGCGGTGAGCAAGTTCGGCTCACCGCATGAGACCTAGGGCTTTTCCTACCAGGACAGGAAACACATTAACCCCCACCAGATAAAAGGGTGATCCTCCAGGCCGCATGTCACCATTCTCGAGAACCGTTGGACGTCCTTGTAAAAAAGTATGCATAATACACATAACTTCAAGAAAAAAACGGGTGGGAATCCGGCTGTCCTGGAAGACTGACAGAAAAGGAGTTACTGGTAAGTCTAACTCAGCTTTTCTCTAAGCATCTTCCAGGACAGCCCATGAGACGATGAGCCAGAACTTACCAGTCTAGAGAGGGACAACTACCTGAAGGTCCTTACGACCAAACGCCTGCTCCTGAGCAGATAGGAGATCCAGGCGATAATGTTTAATGGAGGTGGAAAAACTGGACCATGTGGCAGCCCTGCAAATTTGTTCCGGTGGGACTCCAGCCCTATCAGCCCAAGACAGACAAGGCTCTTGTCTGGTTTAAAAATTTTTTAAAAACCACCAGCCTCCCAGCTTTCCTGTTCATGCCGTTCAGAGACCGGGAACTAGCGTCTCTGGCGCCCACTGATGACATCGCACGCCCCAGAAGTGACCCTGCCGGGCACTTCCTGTAGGACAGCTTGGAACGCAAGTTCTGCCACTCCACCTGCGTGGCTTCCTCTCTTCCACTGCAGGGAAAACAAGCCCACTGCCGCCATGTGGCTCGCGGGCAGGAGCTCAGATGAACACCGCGTTGCTGGCATTCCCCATGCACTGAGAAACAATGACAGCAGCCACAAGCTTACACTTCCCTGGTGGATGTGCCACTCTGGGTCCTAAGAAGGTGGTAGGAATACCACCCCATCGTCACAGGAGCCATGTTCATGAGACTTAGGGGAACCAGTTCTAGGAAACATGTTACCCCCCGTCCGGAGAAAACACTAATACTTACATGGGGCCTGGAGGACCGCCATTTTATCTGGTGGGGGTTAACATGTTTCCTGTCCTGGTAGGAGGAGCCCTAGGTCTCATGGGCTGTCCTGGAAGATGCTTAGAGAAATTAGGTTTAACCTTAGATTGCAGAAAGGGTTCTTTACTGTTACAACAGTTAAAATGTGGAACTCTCTCCCATGGGATGTGGAAGTAGCTCAGATTGTCAACTGCAAAACTTTAAAATGATAGTAAACCGCTAAAAAAAAATAAAAAAAAAACCCTGCAAGACAATAGCATTATCTGCTAGTATGCATTGCATACTAGCATATTATAAAAAACTTACCTTACAACGAAGTCCCAACAGCGCCCGGTTACCGCTGAGGGGGCTGACAATCCCTCTGCATTTCTTCCGGGTTCGCAGGCTGCGGTGCTTGAGTGGCCAAGCCGCAATGACGTCCAGCAAGGAGTTCTGAAGTTCCGGCATGATACGCCGGACCTTCAGAGCGTATGCGCCTCTGACTTCAGCGAGCGCATGCAGGATGGATATCTTCTAAACCGTGCAGGTTTAGGAGATATTCATTTTACCTACAGGTAAGCCTTATTATAGGCTTACCTGTAGGTAAAAATAGCCAAGCGGCTAATACAACTGCTTTAAGGGTATATGCACACAAGATACACTGGGGTGCATTTGTGAGTGCATGCCCAATGCATGGCAACCAAAAAAATAGTGGTCTCTTTTGAATGCAGTTCACACGAATGCACAGCGTGTTGCTTGCATTTGCCCAGTGCTGAAAAAAGTGCACTTTTTTTTCAGTGCAGCATGTTCAAATGCACATAAACATGCACAAACGCACATAAATGCAACGCACTGCAAATCAAATCAAGGCAAACAAGGCCAAAGAAACACCCCACACGCAACCCATGTAAAATGCACACCCACGCATTACAAAAATGCAACAATGCACTGCAACGTGCATGCGTTAGATGCGTTGCGGTGTGAATAAACCTTTAGGGGTCATATACAAAAGATGCCCTGGGTTGGGTTTGTGAGCGCATTACCAGCGTATGGCAACCAAAAATGATCTCCCCATGAATGTAGTTCACACTAGCGTGTTGTGTTGCATTTGCCCAGCGCTAAAAACAAAAAACAAAAAACAAACTACTTTTTTCCCAGTGGAGCATAACATTTAAATGCATGCAAGCGCACACAAATGCAACGCAAGGCAAAAAAAGCAGCATGTAAAATGCATGCCAATGCATTACAAGAATGGCAAAAAGCATGCGTTTTTGTGAATGCCAATCCAGTACAAAAATCACAAAAAAGCATAGGTTTTTGTGAATAAGTCTTTTAGCGGTCTTCCTCAGCAAGCAGAATACACAGAGCTATGGGAACGGTTAAAGAATAAAAATCACACACACAGGCTAAACTGGATGGACTGATGCCTTTTCTTAAACCTTACAAATTATTGTAACAAACTACGCAAGTTAAAAAAAAATAAAAAATACAGATTTGCGTTTGTTCATGCATTGATGATTGAAAGTAATGTATAAAAGCTTTACTGTAATAATGTAGCTAGAATGCAGTTTTTAGAGATGGCAAACAAATAACTTCATACAATGGAGACTATAATCCATTTTGAACTCACCTTTGAAAGTTTTCCTCCACTGAAACTTGCAAATCTTTTCAAAGACAGAGTCAGGACATTAGATGTTCGATGAATTGTAAATTTCTTTGTCGCCGTAACTAACTGATTACACCTAAAGAAGCAAGGGGCCAACATAAGTACAACACAAGGAAAAACGTTACATTAAAATACACCTGTCCAGATAGAATTATTGGAGATGTGGTTAAAGATTTATTTTCAAAGTTAAATATGCCAAAACTGCAATCACTATCCTTCCTGCGCTATCTAGGAGACTCGCTAACAGCTGAAATGCTTTTCCAGATCAGTGCTCTACCAACTAGAGTAGTAAAGAAGGATACCAGCCATATAGCTGTATTTCAAACTGATGTCAGCAGTGGCCGCTTCCATATTTCTGTGCGGACAGGTTTCTTTTACACAGAAAAAGAAGCTAAAAAGGCGTTCCCCAACTCCACCCTTCATATACCCCTTTGCTTAAAAAGATTTGAAGAAGTCGCCCACCACAGAACAAGGAGAGCACACACATTTGGAAGATGAATGAGTTCCTAAAAACAGGAGTGTCAAACACATCTAATTTTTTTTTTAAACAAAACAATCAAATTATATACATTTTCAAAGATGAGGTGGCATAGCAAGCAAAATTTTAGGGCCAGCCTACATTCTGCATCCTCTTATCTGCTGATCCATGGCCAGCTCCCTTTCTGCTCATAAATCCCTTTCCCAGCTCCACATTCACCTAATTTAAAATTTCGTTTAAATACTTCAGCCTCAGAAAATTTGGCTGCTCAATGACCAGGCCATTTTCTCTTTCATTCACTGACGGACACAGCCTTCTTTATTCAGAACCATAGGGTTATATCGCCCCCTACAGGAGTAGGACACTAGGCAGACAAAAGACTTGGCTACGCCCATGGGCAGTCCTAGGTGATATACACCCTCCTCTCTGCTACAGGCCTTCAGTTTTTTCTGCCTAGTCAGGAGTAAGGACCTAGTTCCCTGTTGTGATCTCTTGTCCTGGCAATTTTTATTTCTCTTTTCTTCTGGATTTTTCCGGTGAGATCTACAATCAACTGCCGGGCTTGGTGATGGGCAGGACATTCGATCCAGTGGTCACCCCAGTCTGGCCAGTGAGCGCGTGCAAACTGTAGCTACGCGCTAGGTCGGCCGCGACATATCCCCACCCTGCGTGTTAAATGTCTCGCGAGGTCACATAAGACCGGGTCTCGGTTTGAGACGCAGCGTCCCACATGGCCGACAGCCCCCCACTTCGGTGGCAAGTAAGTTCTGTCTGTAATGATGCCCGCTTGTTCCTGGTATGGTGAGTAAAGGTCCCCCTATCCCCTTAGGGCTTTTTTTTGTGGCGGATGCGGGCCCCCCCCTGGGTTAGTCGGTCCTGCGGGTCCCCTCTATACTTGCACCCTCTTTTCCTAGCCCTGGAGGTCCCTTGGTAAACCCCTCTTCCCCTCCCCCCTCCTGTGGTGGGTCCTGGGGGACGGGGTTGAATATTGGTGGGCTGGGGGTGTGCACCGCCTAGGTGCTGTGCTTACCGGGAGGGGGAGAGGGGGAAAGGCACTGGGTCCAGTCCCCGGATCCCCCCTCTCTCATCCTAGGAGGCTACAGGGTTCTCCTGCATCTGTGGTAGACTCGTGTAGCATGGCTGGCGGCCATCCACTGACAAAGGCTCGAAGTCTTTCAAGCCCCCCCTCAGGAGGTTCTAAGCGGCCCAGGTCGGGCAAACCAAGAGCGGGTTTCTCGGGAATCCTAGGAAAAGGCTCCTTCAGCATGAAGAGGCGCTCTCACCCGTTCTGGGTGGGGGGACATCTTCGCTGGTTTCCGGGCCCGTGGACCTCTCTGATAAATGACAAGTGGGTCCATGAAGCGATTCTGTCTGGTTACAAGATCAAGTTCCAGACTTATCCCCCAAGCAGATTTTTTTCCGTCCAATCTGCATCTGTCTCCAGACCGTTTGTTAGCCCTCCGGGGTGCGATACAAGGCCTGTCGCGCCAGGGGGTGAATGTCCCGGTTCCGGTGTCTGAATGTTTTCAGGGATTTTATTCAAACCGGTTTACGATCCCCAAAAAGGAGGGTACAGTACGTCCGATTCTGGACCTCAAGGCCCTGAACTGCTATGTGCGTGTGCGGAAGTTCAGAATGGAGTTTTTGGATTTTTTTTTTGGTCTTGTTCGCTCAGTTTCATATGAGACCCCTGCAAAGGGAAATCTTGTTAAAATGGGACAAATGTGCCGAGTCTCTAGACAGTCAGATTCGGCTGAGTCAAGGAGCCAAAGGGTCCCTGATCTGGTGGCTTCATTCCCCAGCTCTTCGGCAGGGGAAATCCTTTCTCCCGCTGTACTGGACAGTGGTCACCACCGATGCCATTCTGCCAGGTGGGGAGGAGTCCTGGGCCTGAGCTCGGCTCAGGGTCAGTGGATGCTGGAGGAATCCAGGCTACCTATCAACATCTTGGAACTCTGGGCGATCACTCTGTCTGGATCATTGGATGGATCGGCTTCAGGGGCTCCTGATACAGATCCAGTCAGACAATGCCACGGCGGTGGCCTATGTCAACCACCAGGGAGGAACAAGGAGTGTGTTATCCAGCCTGGAAGTAGACGGCATTCTACGGTGGCCAGAACGTTTTGTCCCGGCCATGTCCGCCGTTCACATTCCGGGGGTGGACAACTGGCAGGCGGATTACCTCAGTCGTCAAGTATTGGACCAAGGGGAGCGGTCTCTCCATCAGGTGGTATTTCAACAGATCTGCCTATGCTGGGGGATCTTCAGAGGTAGATCTGATGGCATCCGGAATCAACAGGAAGGTGCAGAGGTTTGTGGCCAGGTCTCGGAAACCTCTGGCGGATGCCTCAGACGCTCTGGTCACTCCGTGTGGCCAGTATTGTCTGGTCTACGCCTTTCCTCCATAGACTGGCCTCGTCGGTCCTGGTACACCGACCTGGTGCGTCTGCCTCTCAGGGAGGATCTGCTGACACTGAAAAGGGAAGGGGGTGTGGAGGCGCCAACTCTGCTGACACTGTTATATGGTGAAGGTGTAATACATACACTTACTGGTAAGTCACTTCAGATGGGGTGGCGATGTCCATCAGGGGTTGTGTTGTCCTGGGATGTGCTGGTGTGCAGGCTTCACTGGCAGTCCTTCACCTCAGGGGATGTTGGTTCCTGGTTGAGAGGCGCTTAACAGCGGTGTCCAGTGTGTGGAAGCTCCACGCTAACCACCCTGGAACCCAGAAGCGGAAGTGATTTCAGCGGTGCACAGGAAGTGTCCAGACACAGATAGGAGATAATACAGGCTACGCGCTCGGGGCTCACAGCTCTTTCTACTGGCCTGTTTGCTCTCGGGAGGAGAGCGACTTAAATGGAAGTACAGGACATCTGACTGATGGGATGTAGGTGGGACATCCATGGCTGTGGAACCACAACAGCCAGCGGACGCGCATTATGAAAACAAGGATGTAAAAAATAAACAAATAAAGGTTGGTAGTGGGAAAAAATATGTTCAATAGTTTCATGTGCAAAAGAAAAAATGTTTTATTTAAAAAAGGATAATTGATTTAATAAGCGACTATTATATAAAAAGAAAACAAATAAAAGATTGGTAAACAAAAAAAAAAAAAGTGTCACAATTGGGATTAAAAAATGCATAAGGATGCATTGTTGGTGGACAATGGAGCACATTATGGGATAAAAAAAGTAGAGGGGGATGGTGAAAAAGTTTATCCCCCAAGTTATGCCATATCCCAGGGTGACAGAAAATGAACCCAGTGGGAAATGTCTAAAAAGAGGGGACAAGGATTGATAGTCAAGGGTAAAAAAAAAATTATATATATATATATATATATATATATATATATGCGCCTTTGGTGGATTTTTGGTGTTCTTTCAGGAAATGGAGAGGGACACTATGTTTGTCATTGCCCTTTTCTATGAAGTGCCTGTGTTCGCCAAAACGTTGGCGTAAGGTGCGTATAGTCCTGCCCACATAAAACAGGCCACATGGCAAGTCAGGCAGTATACCACGTATTCACTAGAGCAATTGTGGAATTCTTTAATTGTATATGTTTTTCCTTTGATGATTTAGTCTTTTAGCCCGTGGTTCACGAATTTACAGGCGAGGCATAATTTTTTCCGGCATTGATACATTCCCACTAGTGGAATGAGGGGAATATATGAGATTGAGGTGGATGGCGCATTTTTGATTTTACTAGGTGCTATTTTACTCTATGTTTTTTGCTTTGCGGTAGGATACCTTGGGTTGATGGGTGAGAGAGGGGCCCAGGAATGGGTCTCTGAGCAGGATGCACCAATGTTTGGCTATGATGTTCTCCATTCTTTTATGACATCCATGGAACTGAGTTGTAAATCGTGTTGGTTGTAAATCATCTGCAGTTTTTACCTCTGGTTGAAGTTTTGTTGCTTGTTGGCTGAAGGCTTTTTTAACCAGATTTGGTGGGTACCCTTTGTCCTGGAATTTTTCTGAAAGGAGTATGCCTTGTGTATGGTAGTCTTCGTCTTTGGTGCAGTTTTGCCAAATTCTATGGAATTGACTTTTAGGTATATTTTGGATCCACCTTGGGTGGTGACAGCTCTGGTAGTGGATGTAGGAATTTCCAGCAGCTGGTTTGACAAAGTTTGTGGCATGTATTTGGGATTCACTGTGGAAAAGTTCTAAGTCCAGGAAGGCTAATTTGTTGGAGTCTTGGACATGAGTGAAAGATAGCCCTAGGGAATTGTGTTTGCAATGCTCAACACTCTTTTGGACCATCCCAGATTATTACGATATCATTGATGTAACGTCCGTAGTAGATGATATGAGCAGCAAAGGGATTGTTATATAGGACATACTGTAGTTCCCAGTAGCCCATAGTCAAATTGGCATAGCTTGGAGCGAAATTGGCCCAAGGGCTGATCTTCCACCCTGCCTTATCGTCACTGGCTTTAACGGCCTGGCTATTGAAAGCCAGATTTTGAAGGATAGGGGCTTATCTGCATCAGTGATTCCAACGCTGCTCAGAGCTAGAAAGTCTTCTTCCAGAGGAAGGTATATTATAGGACGTGGAAAGCGTATATTTCATGGCATGAGTCAGTGGGGTTTCACCCACGTTCCTTTTCGGTGAATCGGATTTTGACTTTTCTTCAGAGGGGCATTGAAAAGAATTTGGCTTTGAGTACTGTCAAGGGCAGGTGTCAGCCTTGGCAGTTTTCTTTCAAAGATCCCTGGCTTCGCATTCCCTGGTGCGTACCTTCATTCAGGGAGTGTGACATGTGGTTCCACCGGTGCAATCTCCCTTGCCACCGTGGGACTTGAATCTTGTACTTTTGGTTCTACAGCCTCTGTTTGAGGATATTTGAGAAATTCCCCTGCTCACGCTATCACAGAAGGTGGCCTTCTTGGTGGCTATTACTTCTGCTTGCAGGGTGTCAGAGTTGGCGGCGCTATCCTGTCGCACGCCCTACCTGATTCACAAAGGTTGCTTTCGTCCTTGTCTTTCATTCCTTCCAAAAGGCTGTTTTTGATTTCCATTTAAATGAAGACATCGTGTTGCCTTCTCTTTGTCCCCAGCCGAGGGAATTTGCCTTGCACACCTTAGACATGGTACGGGCAGTCAGGGTGTATTTGGCGGCCACTGAGTCTTTTCAAAAGGTCAGACTCTCAGTTCGTGATCACGGATGGGCCAAAGAAGGGGCTATCTGCATCCTCAGCGAACATCTCTAGATGGATCAGGCCAACGGTGACTCAGGCCTAGTCTATCAAGGGTCAGGTTCCTCCCTTCCTGGTGAAGGCGCACTCCACTCGGGCGCTGAGTGACTCCTGGGCCTTCCGTCATCAGGCCTCAGTAACGCAAGTTTGCAAGGTGGCCACCTGGGCGTCGGTGCACTCTTTCACAAAATTTTACAAAGTGGATGAGCTGGCATCTGCGGATGCTTCTTTTGGCCACAAGGTTCTGCAGGCTTCGGTCTAGAGGATTTTTCCCTCGTGGAGGGATTTTTTTTGCTGGTCAGGTGGGCTCCAGATTGTTTCCACTGAGCTCCAGGTTGTCTGGTTGGCCTGGGGTTTTTTTGTTTTTGTTGGCTGCCCCACCCCTCATGTTTGGCACTGCTTTGGTACTTCCCTATGGTTCTGAATAAAGAAGGCTGTGTCTGTCAATGAACGAAAGAAAATAGGATTTTTGATTTACCGTAAAATCCGTTTCTCCGAGTTCATTGACAGACACAGCACCCGCCCGTCTATGGAGTTAATACTTCTGATACTGCTTCTTACATAACTGAAGGCCTGTAGCAGAGAAGGGGGTGTATATCTGCTAGGACTGCCCTTGGCCCGTAGCCAAGTATTTTGACCGCCTAATGTCCTACTCTTGTAGGGGGTGAAATAATCATATGGTTCTGAATAAAGAAGGCTATGTCTGTCAGTGAACTCAGAGAAACGGATTTTAAGGCAAGTCAAAAATCCTATATTTTGTGATTCAGCACTGCGTTGCTTAACTGACAATTGTGCAGTCGTGCGACGCTGTACCCTAACAAAATTGACGCCCTTTTTTCCCACAAATAGAGCTTTCTTTTGGTGGTATTTGATCACCTCTGTGGTTTTTATATTTTGCACTATAAACAAAAGCTACAATTTTGAAAAAAAAAAAAAAAAAAAAAAAAAAACACAACACCCTTTTACTTTTTGCTATAATATCACAATTTAAAAAAAAAAAATTTTTTCCTACATATTTTTGGTAAATAAAAAAAAATAAACTAAAAATAAAAATAATAAAATCGCAATCAGTGTATATTGATTGGTTTGTGCAAAAGTTAGTGTCTACACAATAGGGGATAGATTTATGGCATTTTTATTATTTTAGTTTTTACTAGTAATGGCGGTGATCAGCAATTTTTATCGGGACTGTGATATTGCGGCGGACACTTTTGACACATTTTTGGGACCAGTGAGAATTATATAGCGATCACTGCTATAAAAACGCAGTGATTACTATATACATGTCACTGGTAGTGAAGGGGTTAACACTACGGGGTGATAAAGGGGTTAACTGTGTTCCGCCACCGTGTTCTAACTGTGGGGGGATGGGACTGACTAGGAGAGATGACACCTCGGTGTTCATACTCAGTATGAACATACAATCAGTCTCTTCTCCCCTGAGAGTAACGGGATCTGTGTGTTTACACACACAGATCCCAGTTCTCGCTCAGTCACGAACGATTGCAGGTGCTCGGCGGTCATCTCGCCCACCAGGCACTTGCATCGGCTCCGGTGTCGAACAGCGGGTGCGCCCCCTAGTGGCCAAAAGGCAAAGCGACGCAAGGCAACTTCGTTTTGCCCAGGGCAGCCAACCAAGCCTTGACAAAATCCTTATTTCTGCTAAAATACTGTGAGATTGGAAAGCAATGCTTACCAGTGAGCAAATCACGAAGATGACAAAAAGCATCCAGTCTAAATTCATGAAACCCCTGGCTTCTTGTATGACCTAAATACTCCAGCAGTCAGCAAATTCCCAATCCTGTTCCTGTCTATCTAGGGGTTTTGGGTATACTAAACACATCATACTGTGCTCTCCATAACATAAAATCAATTAAAAAATTTTCAACAAAGAGAGCTTATCAACATTCAAACACAAATTCATAGGCAGTGGTCCCACCAAAAAGCCAGATGTCAATTGGTTTAAATACATTAAGTCATCACCACTGTGGACATCATGTTACATTTCTGTCAATAGGGCCCATTTATCAAGGTGACCACCACATAACGTATATGGGACATACAAGGTGTGCCAAAAAAGTTTGGCGAATGGCCTGATGGCTCAATGGCCACATAGGTCAGGTGGGCACACGGCTTTTCAGAGACACTTTGAGAAGTGCCACCTAGCATGGAATACACGTGACCTTCAGGGTAAACCTGCCGCGGGCAGTCTAACGTAGTCTGTGTGAGAGCTAAGGTCACAGTGCAATGGAGCAACAAATGAACATCAAGATCTGGTACAAATTGGGAAAAACAGCAATGGGGATGCATGAAATGTAGGTACAAGTCTACGGTATGGAAGCCATAAGCAGAAAGTGTGTTAACGACTGCTTCCAATGCTTTTGCGATGGGAAGGAAATGGCTGACGATGAGCTACTATTGGGTCAGCTGTCAACAAGCAGAACCCCAGCCACGATCGAGCGAGTGCAACAAATGCTGGTACGAGATTAGTGACCGACTCTACGATCGATGGTGATGGTATTGGGCTTTAGCAAGGATATAGTGCACACCAACGTCCGCAGAGATGTGGGTAAGCGGAAGATCGGTTGCCGGTTTGTCTCGCACAAGCTGACATAAGAACAGAAAACAAAAACAAATGGAAAACTCTGGAGATTTCATTGCCATGTATGATCAGGATCCATCACCATAGGGGATGAGACCTGTGCCCTAATTCTTGGCTCAGCGCGGCGTACCTGTACTCTATTACCCACTGCACTCCCCTGATCTGGTGCCTGAGGACTTCTGTTTGCCCGTCTGAAGAACACTGTGAAAGGTGCACATTTTGTGGACGTGGCGGCAATCCAAGAACGTGCAATAGTGGTTCTGTGATCTAAAGAGGCCTTTACTAACAGTTTCCAGAAGCTTTATGAACGTTGCGAAATGTGTTGTAAAGGATGGCGATTTTTTTTTTAAGGCCATTGAAAAGGTAATTTGTATCTTCCATTTTGTTTGTTTTCTGATACCATTAACTGAACATTTTAGACACACCTAGTAGACTACAATACAGATTTCATAAAAGTGCTTTAGAAAAATGTTTACTGTCATGTTTACTGTCATGTGTAGAATGCAGAGGAGTGAATATATTTAAAAGCTTACTTGCTGCATTTGTATGCATTGTCTCCTTCGAGTTGTTCGGCTTTTACAAACTCTTCCAGAGCTTGGTTTATACTATGTGAAGACTGAAACAAATGCAAACATATATTAGGGGGCATAAGAACAGTATTAAACTTGTAACATGGTCTATACCAGGGATATGCACTTAGCAGACCTCCAGCTGTTGCAAAACTACAAGACCTATCATGCCTCTGCCTCTGGGTGTCATGCTTGTGGCTATCAGTCTTGCTATGCCTCATGGGACTTGTAGTTCTGCAACAGCTGGTCCATTAATTGCGAAAATTTTGAAATCACATAAAAATTACTTCAATGTGAACACTGCAATAACAGTTCAAAACCAGTGGAAGTACTGGGTGACACACATGAAGCAAATATCTCATAATGGGGAACTCTTGACATTCGCTGCTTTACAGACCAAGTTTAATTTACCACCTTCTATGTATTTTTATTATATACAGTGGGGACGGAAAGTATTCAGACCCCCTTACATTTTTCACTCTTTGTTATATTGCAGCCATTTGCTAAAATCATTTAAGTTAATTTTTTTCCTCATTAACCACTTAAGGACTAGCCTCGTTTTGGATTTTAGGTGTTTACATGTTTAAAACAGGTTTTTTTTGCTAGAAAATTACTTAGAACCCCCAAACATTATATATTTTTTTTTCTAACACCCTAGAGAATAAAATGGTCATTGAAATCCTTTTTTTTTGCACCGTATTTGCGCAGCGGTCTTATAAGCGCACTTTTTTAAAAAAAAAATCACTTTTTTGAATTAAAAAATAAGACAGCAGTAAAGTTAGCCTAATTTTTTTTTTATATTGTGAAATATAATGTTACGCCAAGTAAATTCATACCCAACATGTCACGCTTCAAAATTGCGCCCGCTCGTGGAATGGCGTCAAACTTTTACCCTTAAAAATCTCCATAGGCGACGTTTTAAAAAATTCTACAGGTTGCATGTTTTGCGCTACAGAGGAGGTCTAGGGCTAGAATTATTGCACTCACTCTACCGGTCGCGGCGATCCCTCACATGTGTGGTTTGACCACCATTTTCATATGCGGGCGCTACTCACGTATGCGTTCGCTTCTGCGCGCAAGCTCTTCGGGACAGGGCGCTTTAAAATTTTTTTATTTTTTTTTCTTATTAATTTTACTTTATTATATTTATTTTTGCATTGTTTTTTTAAAAAAAAATAAAATTTGGATCACTTTTATTCCTATTACAAGGAATGTAAACATCCCTTGTAATAGAAAAAAGCATGACAGGTCCTCTTAAATATGAGATCTGGGGTCAAAAAGTCCTCAGATCTCATATTTGGACTAAAATGCAACAACAAAAAAAAAAAAGTCGTTTGAAAAAATGACAAAAAATAAAATAAAATAAGCCTTTAAGACATATGGGCGGAGCTGACGTCATGACGTCGCTTCCGCCCTCCTATGGTATGGAGACGGGTGGCGGCCATCTTAGCCTCACTCGTCTCCTTACCTCAGCAGTGAGAGGTCCCGATCTCCTCCGCCGCTACCGACGGCTCCGGTAAGCGGCGGAGGGCGCGGGAGATAGGGGGTGGCACCTCACACGACGCCGATAACGGTGATCTCAAGGCGAACCCGCCGCAGAGACCACCATTATCGTACACAGAACCGGCTCCTGTAAAGATGGATACCTCGGTTTTGGCAGCAGCTGCTGCCGTTACAGAGATAACCATCTTCAAAATGCCGACGTATATGTACAGGAGCCGGTCGGTAAGTGGTTAATGTACACACAGCACCCCATATTGACAGAAAAACACAGAATTGTTGACATTTTTGCAGATTTATTAAAAAAGAAAAACTGAAATATCACATGGTCCTAAGTATTCAGACCCTTTGCTGTGACACTCATATATTTAACTCAGGTGCTGTCCATTTCTTCTGATCATCCTTGAGATGGTTCTACACCTTCATTTGAATCCAGCTGTGTTTGATTATACTGATTGGACTTGATTAGGAAAGCCACACACCTGTCTATATAAGACCTTACAGCTCACAGTGCATGTCAGAGCAAATGCGAATCCTGAGGTCAAAGGAACTGCCTGAAGAGCTCAGAGACAGAATTGTGGCAAGGCACAGATCTGGCCAAGGTTACAAAAAAATTCTGCTGCACTTAAGGTTCCTAAGAGCACAGTTGCCTCCATAATTCTTAAATGGAAGACATTTGGGATGACCAGAACCCTTCCTAGAGCTGGCCGTCCAGCCAAACTGAGCTATTGGGGGAGAAGAGCCTTGGTGAGAGAGGTAAAGAAGAACCCAAAGATCACTGTGGCTGAGCTCCAGAGATGCAGTCGGGAGATGGGAAAACGTTATAGAAAGTCAACCATCACTGCAGCCCTCCACCAGTCGGGGCTTTATGGCAGAGTGGCCCGACGGAAGCCTCTCCTCAGTGCAAGACACATGAAAGCCCGCATGGAGTTTCCTAAAAAACACCTGAAGGACTCCAAGATGGTGAGAAATAAGATTCTTTGGTCTGATGAGACCAAGATAGAACATTTGGCCTTAATTCTAAGCGGTATGTGTGGAGAAAACCAGGCACTGCTCATCACCTGTCCAATACAGTCCCAACAGTGAAGCATGGTGGTGGCAGCATCATGCTGTGGGGGTTTTTCAGCTGCAGGGACAGGACGACTGGTTGCAATCGAGGGAAAGATGAATGCGGCCAAGTACAGGGATATCCTGGACGAAAACCTTCTCCAGAGTGCTCAAGACTTCAGACTGGGCCGAAGGTTTACCTTCCAACAAGACAATGACCGTAAGCACACAGCTAAAATAACGAAGGAGTGGCTTCACAACAACTCCATGACTGTTCTTGAATGGCCCAGCCAGAGCCCTGACTTAAACCCAATTGAGCATCTCTGGATAGACCTAAAAATTACTTTCCACCAACGTTCACCATCCAACCTGATGGAACTGGAGAGGATCTGCAAGGAGGAATGGCAGAGGATCCCCAAATCCTGGTGTGAAAAAAAAGTGTTGCATCTTTCCCAAAAAGACTCATGGCTGTATTAGATCAAAAGGGTGCTTCTACTAAATACTGAGCAAAGGGTCTGAATACTTAGGGCCATGTGATATTTCAGTTTTTCTTTTTTAATAAATCTGCAAAAATGTCAATTCTGTGTTTTTCTGTCAATACGGGGTGCTGTGTGTACATTAATGAGGGAAAAAAAAAATGAACTTAAATGATTTTAGCAAATGGCTGTAATATAACAAAGTGAAAAATTTAAGGGGGTCTGAATACTTTCCGTCCCCACTGTACAGTTGCATCATGCAGTTAAAGCACAGAGTAACTCCTCGGAATGGCATTTGTCCCCAACTCCAGTATTTAGTCTCATTAGGGATGCAGACTCATCTAAGGGCTTTATTTCACAATGTAACGCCATGCTTTTACAGTCCTATTTGAGGTAGCATCCCCTGAGAGCGATGGAACTCTGGGAACGAGACGTAGGCCAACTAGAGGGTGAGCAATGGGAGGAGGCTTTTAAGGCTATGGTTATATGCTCACTGAATGTGACGCAAAGGCTCAATTGTATATCTTGTTGAGGGTATATTTCACTCCCCATAGACTGCATCTGATGGGCTTGCAAACAGAGGCTACATGTACAAGGTGTAAGTGGGATCATGGAGACCTAATTTACCTTTACTGGAGGTGTTCAAAATTACACTCTTAATGGGCAGGGGTGGTGCAAAAAAAAAAATCAACTCCGTGTTTCAGGTGTCCCTCCCACTAGACCCGAAAGTTTGTTTGAGTGTACTGGAAATCTATGGCTGGGAAATATATACAAAAGAGGCCATACTTAGAGCCTTGTTTCATGCATGAAAGTTGATCATGGTACATTGGAAGTCAGAGGACCCCCCTACGGTGGGAGAATGGATCAAAAACCTAGGCAAAAATCGCTAACAATGGAAAAGATCATTTATCAACATAGAGGCAGTATGCTTAAATATGAGACACTATGGGGGCCGTGGTTGGATGTGCCGGGGCTAGCCCTGGTGGATCTGACCATGGACAGGTTACTTGGGATAAATGCTGGTTAATTGTGCTCCTCTTGGGGAAATAGAAAACTGTAGGTTACTGGTGGCAAAATGGTTTTTGGAAAATGTTGAAGTTATGTTGCTGAGATTACCGGGATATAGGAATGGACCTCTGAAGCGGGTGTACATCTTATGCATTTTACATGGACATGTAATGCTAGCAATGCAAGATGCTAAATCTTTAATAAAAAAAAGCTTTGTTGGATTAAAAAAAAAAATTGCTCAACGATATTAAACTTTACTTTCTCTTTAATATCGTGCATTCTATATCTGCAGAACCGTATAATGTATATTAAATATACATCATGTCAGTGAAAACACAGGATTGTAAAGGGTGTACAAGCCAGTCAATGAGAAATAAAATATTCCCAAAATATAAAATCTAAAGTAAATATAGTCAAGGCAATCCTTAATTAGTACTGCCTACCAAACAAACATGATACAAAGAGAGAGTAGATGGTTTGCTGACCTTTGAAATGCAGCTTTGCAAACATTAACAGTATACTTAATGCTAGTTGTAAAACACAAATTCTGTCTTAAAAAGGTATGCATTTTTACTAAAATGTTTATTTTTAATGGGAAACTGGGTCACATTTTTGCCTCACATAAAAGTGGCCATGGTTTTCCTCTCTTCCCTAGCATGGAACTTTGGCGAGACATCCTATTACATCCTCCTGAGAGGTGTCCTGAGCAGAAGTGAAGAGAAAGTTCTCCAATGAGCATCACAGACAAAAAAAAAAAAAAATCAAAAACAAAACACCACCTTTATTCTCCACATTATTCATAATCAAAAAATAAAATCTGAAATTTGGCTTTAGTGAATAAAAAAGATAAAATGACAACCAATAGTGAAAACAAGTCAATGCTGTAACCAGTGCTCAATGACTGTTACCTTTATCTCCAGTGCAATGTCAAGGCAATCTTCATATGTATCGGACACAGATTTGCACTTCAGACATTTTACTGCAACAGAACGGTAGCAAATGAGAATCATTAAACTGCAATTTTATATACAAAATCAATTTAAAATTTGTTGCCATCCTCAGTTTATTTTTTTACCCTCCATTTAGATCTGCAGATTTCATGGTGATGCATGTGATCAGATATGTCTTCATTTATTTGAGGGCTTCAAAGGCATGCCCTGAACATACAGTATCTCACAAAGTGAGTACACCCCTCACATTTTTGTAAATGGTTTTATTTTATCTTTTCATGTGACAACATTGAAGAAATGACACTTGCTACAATGTAAAGTAGTGAGTGTACAGCTTGCATAACAGTGTAAATTTGCTGTCCCCTCAAAATAACACACAGTCATTAATGTTTAAACCGCTGGCAACAAAAGTGAGTACACCCCCCTAAGTGAAAATGTCCAAATTGGGCTCAATTAGCCATTTTCCCTTCCCGGTGTCATGTGACTCGTTAGGGTCTCAGGTGTGTTAAATTTGGTGTTATCGCTTTCACTCTCATACACTCATTCACTCTCACGAAGTTCAACATGGCACCTCATGGCAAAGAACTCTGAGGATCTGGAAAAAAAAAAAGAAAGAATTGTTCCTCTACATAAAGATGACTTAGGCTATAAGATGATTTCCAAGACCCTGAAACTGAGCTGCAGCACGGTGGCCAAACCATACAGCGGTTTAACCGCTTCAGCCCAGAAGAATTTACCCCCTTCCTGACCAGAGCACTTTTTGCGATTTGGCACTGCGTCGCTTTAACTAACAATTGCATGGGCGTGCGACGTGGCTCCCAAACAAAATTGATGTCCTTTTTTTCCCCACAAATAGAGCTTTCTTTTGGTGGTATTTGATCACCTCTGCGGTTTTTTTTTTTTGCGCTATAAAACAAAAAAAAGCGACAATTTTGAAGAAGAAAAAAAACGCATTATTTTTTACTTTTTGCTATAATAAATATCCCCAAAAAATAATTAAAAAAACCATTTTTTTCCCTCCGTTTAGGCCGATACGTATTCTTCTACATATTTTTGGAAAAAAAAAAAAAACACAATAAGCGATTGATTGTCAGTGCTAAAAAAAATGCACTGATTTCTATGTAAATGACACTGGCAGTGAAGGGGTTAACCATTAGGGGGCGGGGAGGGGTTAAGTCACTACTAGGTAGTGTTTTCTAACTATAGGGGGATGGGCTAGCTGTGACATGTCACTGATCTCTGCTCCCTGTCATCAGTCCCTAGTCACAGTGAAACTAGGCAGAACGGGGAGATACTTGTTTACATCCGCATCTCCCTGTTCGTCCTCTCCGTGAGGCGATCGCGGGTATCCCCGCGGCGATCGAGTCCGCGGGACCCGCGACCTGACTCACGGAGCTCCCGGCCGGCGCGCACGCAATGGCACGGCGGGGAATTCAAATGGGACTTACAGGTACGCCCTATTGCCCAGCCGTGCCATTCTGCTGACGTACAACGGAGTGTGCCAGTCGGGAAGTGGTTAACAGGACAGGTTCCACTCAGAGCAGGCCTAGCCATGGTTGACCTAAGAAGTTGAGTGCACGTGCTCAGAGTCATATCCAGAGGTTGTCTTTGGGAAATAGAGGTTTGAGTGCTGCCAGCATTGCTGCTGAGGTTGAAGGGTCAGCCTGTCAGTGCTCAGACCATATGCCACACACTTTATCAAAATGGTCTGCATGGCTGTCGTCCTAGAAGGAAGCCTCTTCTAAAAGATGATGCACAAGAAAGCCTGTAAACAGTTTGCTGAACACAAGCAGACTAAGGACATGGATTACTGGAACCATGTTCTGTGGTCTGACGAGACCAAGATAAAACGTATTTAGTTCATATGGTGTCAAGCGTGTGTGGCGGCAACCAGGAGAGTACAAAGACACGTGTGTCTTGCCTACAGTCAAGCATGGTAGTGGGAGTGTCATGGTCTGGGGCTGCATGAGTGCTGCTGGCACTGGGGAGCAACAGTTCATTGGAGGGAACCATGAATGCCAACATGTACTGACATGTACTGTGACATACTGAAGCATAGCATAAAAATGTAAAATTAGGAGGAAGACTATGCTGCCCCTAAGGAAATGGGATTTTTGAGGAAGACAATTAAATCTGTATAATAAGGTAAGCACACAATCATTAAGATTAATAAAGAATTAGATTTATTTTAATTGATACAAAAATATAGTCATAATATATAATCACAGAATCCACATAATACATAGTTGGTAAGTGATACTTGGATGTATTATTTCATAAGATGCTTGAATATGCAGAAGGCCGACATGTTTCGCAGTTTCCTGCTACTTCAAGGGTGTCGCATGCATTTATACATTCATCCAATCAGAGATTGCAAATGCTTACAAGGGATGTGTATGGCGAGAGCTCATGGTCAAGACCCAGTTATCAAATTCAGCCAACCAAGACCGTAACCCTGTGGAAGCCAGATCCCTAAAGGGCTGGATAGTGGGTGTCGGATGACGAGGTGGTCAAAGTATTATACGTGCCATTATTCTGTAAACAGTCCGGTAGATCACGACTCCACGGCGGAAGTACGCCTGCTATGTAGTGCACTCTCTGTCTCCGCTATGTGACAAAGCAGAGCATGATCCCCTCCTGTCGGAGACTGGTATTCCAACATAACAACCCCAAACACACCTCCAAGACGACCACTGCCTTGCTAAAGAAGTTGAGGGTAAAGGTGATGGACTGGCTCAAGCATGTCTCCAGACCTAAACCCTATTGAGCATCTGTGGGGCATCCTCAAATGGAAGGTAGAGGAGCGCAAAGGTCTCTAACATCCACCAGCTCCGTGATGTCATCATGTAGGCATGGAAAAAGGACTCCAGTGGCAACCTGTGAAGCTCTGGTGAACTCCATGCCCAAGAGGGTTAAAGCAGTGCTGGAAAATAATGGTGGCCACACAAAATATTGACACTTTTGGACCAATTTGAACATTTTCACTTAGGGGTGTACTCACTTTTGTTGCCAGCAGTTTAGACATTAATGGCTGCGTGTCAAGTTATTTTGAGGGGATAGCAAATTTACACTGGTATACAAGCTGTACACTCACTACTTTACATTGTAGCAAAGTGTCATTTCTTCAGTGTTGTTGTCACATGAAAAGATCTAATAAAAAAGATTTACAAAAATGTGAGGGGTGTACTCACTTTTGTGAGATTCTGTAGCTAACTTGGGAAACCAATAAATCCGTGGATTTTGTTTCACTTTAATAATAAAAAATAGGCAAACCAGTTCCTTAATGTCATTATGTTGGGGGGTGCCCACTACAGTAAATCTGTTCTCTGTGAGAAAAAGTAGTTTAAATACCTTCATTCAACACTCTCCTTAGCATGGAAAGAATGAGCTTAATTTAACAGGCTGTTCTCCAATGCATTTACGCAATGTAAAAGCAGCCATAGTTTGTAGCTGACCATCAAATCAGACCATATAGGCTGAAATACTTGTCCACCTCCTGGAAATGCTAGTTGCTTCTGTATTTACCTAGAACAAGTGATGCAAGACTGAATTTAGAACACCTAAACTGCTTACTGATTTATTTAGGCCAGTGACTCCAACTACAAATGAATGAACACACAAGAAAGTACATTTTTAAAAGAGAAGTTCACCTTTAACATGTTACTATCATATTTAAGATTTAACACGTTTAGCAGCACCCACCTCTCCTCCCCTAATCTCCACCTGTGACAGCGGATGGGGGACCTTCTCCCTGCACCCGCTGTCACAATTTAAAAACAGCACAGTCGTGTGGGGCTCTGTCCACACAGCCGCCTCATAATCACCGAGTTCTCTGAATGAACTAAAACTACCATAAGCCATTACGGGCGATGGTTTGTAGTTCTCAATGAACTGTCAGGGCACCGCTGTGCACTGTAGTAGTGCACTGATCGTCTTGGACTTTAGTAACTGACTGCCCGTATCCAAGGTACAAGCAGACAGCTATACTTACAGTCTGTAGGATCCTGAGATTGCAACCAGGATCTGCAGATCACAGGCACAATGTTCCACAGGCTCTTTAGAAGAAAAAATAAATAAAGCGATGCATTTTTTTTTACCTGCAAACTTAGCCTTTAAAGTGTTCCTAGCTGATTATTCAGAGTGAAAGAAGCTGACTGGGTTTTCAACACCAACTTTTATTTATAAGACAGGGACGATGGCAAATTATAGCTTCATTGGGTCTTATGAGATTGAAAAAAACATAACTGACAAAACATAATTTCTTACCTCGAGATCGCAGACAACCACCAAATACTTGATGTATAAAAGTAGTTGCTTGTGTACTTCTGCCATAGCTAAAAAAAAACAACAAAAACAAAAAACAAAAAAGAAAACACATTATCACCATGGGAAAAAAAAGAAAAAAAAAAAAAAAAAAAAAAAAAGACTAAAGCTGGCCATACATGGATCAAAATTTGACTGGATCAGCAGGGACAGGCTGAATTTCGATTTATGTGTGGCCACTGCAGTTAAAACAGATTAACTGACCGACTTTTGCTCAACCGCCTTGTCAGATAAAGCCAATTGATCAGTGCTGCAGGCTATGATCGGTGTGTTCTGACAGCAGGGGATTCTCCCTGTGGTCCGAATACAATATCATAGTGGGCAGGATTCCCCCATCCACCTCAAAAACAGGGTTCAACTGCACGTGGAGGGGGAGTAAATAAAAGAAAATATTGCATATACAATTAAGACACAATTAATATTGTAATTAATGTTATTAAAAAGTACCCTTCTTTTTTAGTCAGCAGCACTGTAAATTGCAATGCAATTTGGTAACCTGAAGGTGTTCTGTACACAGACAGTGTACAGAACGGCCCCAGAAATGTAATTTCCTGCTTGTGCAATTGACTTAGCAATTTTCCCAGAAGTCTGCACTAAGATACAAGTCAGATTTTGGGCATCTCCTGCAACAAAAAGATTTTGGTGAGATACTGCCAAAGGAAAATTATGTCTAGTAGGAAGCAGACCCTGCCACTATTCTAAGAGCCCTGCAGCAGTTATAAAATCACTTCCATACAGATTGGCTTTGTACATGAACACGGAAACTATCTTTTCAGAACAAAAATGGCAGGAATCTGCAATAAAGTTGGTTAAAATCCCTGCAATGTACATCATCCAGAGGGGATGTTTTTTTTTTTTTTTTTTCTCTCTCTCAACAAAAGTTACTCTTTAAAAACTTAATTCAAAACAAAAAGGTTATTACGTTATGCCAAAACTTAATTCAAAACAAAAAGGTTATTACGTTATGCCAACAGAACCTAAAATTTGAGACAAAATTCTGAATGGCACCCCCATGCATCCAAAAATGCAGTGAGTATGCGGGTACCGCTGGAAAATCGTACACAAGCACCATGCGATTTCCCAGCTGGTGAAATTTTTGAATGGTGTAGGAATCTTTTCCTGCAAGAAACACAGCACGGCAGTCCAATTCAAATGAGTGAGCTGCCATGCCCCCACAAATGCGGGCCCGCAAACCCGCGTGGATGTGAACCAGGCCTCACACCAGCCCTCAGGACACAGATTTTCCTAAATGAATTCAATTAGACAAATGTGTGAATCTTCTGGTAAAGGGTGTGAAAACACTTAAAAATACACCATCAAGTTTCCTTGCAGGCTCTTGAATCACATTTTACAACTTGCTATTGGTATTACAGTACTAGCAATCTGTAAGAAAAATCATTGCAGAAAGAACCAACCCAGACTGGTTTGGGTAGGAAGGTAGGTCTGTGTTTCAACACTGCCTTGTCCTTGTGAAAAACATGAAAAATAATCAAAAATAACCCTTTCCTTCAGGACCTGGGATTCAACAGCCATGCCATTAAAGGGCAAGTCCACCTTCTGCACAAAAAAAAAAAGGAATTAATATTTTCCTGCAAACGAGCTGGCAATGCATTGTAACAGATCTGTAGATGAAAGAGCCAGGCTTCTGTCAGGGGGGTAATCCCAGACTCTCCTGTAAAACACAGTATAAACCGACTCTTAATTCCCGTGTCTCTCAACATGTGAGTAAGAAAGTAGGCTACAGCCCCTATTGATCATTTTTGCAACATTAGCTAGAACTTATGTCAGGATCTATAGAATATATGAATCTACCTCATGCTGTTGAAACTGAAGTCTAAGTCAGCATAAACTGTCATGCTGTTTTCCCCCCATTTTCATAAGGAAGGAGAGATACATTCCATTGATGGAGGAAAAAAAAAAGAATCTTTATTCAATACAACCACATCACAGATTTAGATTTTTTTTTTTTTTGTAAATACCAGGCTGTATGACTTTACTATGCATTTATATCTGTACCCCATTATAGTTAGCTTACCTGATGTAACCATTGAGACAAGATTTTTGCATTTCATCTACAGTATAACGAAGAAATTCATGAGCGTCCTCTTGACTCCCCAAACGGAAATGTTTTGCAATACCTACAAATTACAAGCACAAAGTCTTGCTTGGACATTGCTAAAACAGATCAACAGATTACTACCACTGTATCAACAATAGTGAAAGGCAGCTTATGACACCGAGGCATCCAAAGCTGCAATACAGTGTGTTTTATGGCTAACAGAGAAAGATATAATTATGTACTTACGTCTTAAGTCATTAATAACACCCGTTGGCTTAATGACATTGCCTGTGTTAGACAAAGCCTGAACGATGTGAGACTGCATAACACACATCATACAGAAATCTTGCTCCCGACCTAAAAGTAAACGTATTAAAATGCCATTAAGAACAATATAATTACATTTTTAAAGTTGACAAACCTAAGTCACATAAAAAATAAAAAAAATGTATAGAGAAAAGGAAGTATTGGGACAAGATTGCTGATAAGCTGTCTTGGTAGGTATCCATTTGATAAAAACCCAAATTAATTACTGTGGGATAGGCAGAAGAAAAAACCTGTTTGGTTATTTAGTTCTTTACTTAGCAAAGGAGAAAGCTATATGTACTTTATCCAGAATGCTTAAAACATTACAGCCATTAGTCCATTAACTCAAATTGCATATTATTGAAAAAAAAAAATTAAAAGGCAAAAAGCAGACCCATTTACCTGTGATCAATTAAAAACCAAGTTATAAAGTGACAATTTTATACTGCAATTTGTCCCATCTTTCACAATATCAAATGACATTAAGGTTCTGCTGCAAAGCAAATTTAAAATGTTTAAATTATTAGTACATGGAACAGCCAAAATTCTTTATTTTCATTTTTGGATAACCCTGTGGAATGATTAGAACCTGTCTACTTTACAGTTATTCAGGACTTTATTAGATTTTCCCCACTTTCTACCCCTTCAGTTCCTGCCTGGTAAACACTGTCAGCAGGAAATGAAGCCTTATCGTAGCAGTATAAACTGTCAGGGATTTTAACTAGAGGTCGACCGATATATCGGCTGATATTTGGTGTTTTTTACTTAATCGGCATTGGCCGATTGTGCTGATAAAAAAGGCCGATATAACTTCAGTGCGACTTGCAAATTACTTCTGTAATGGAAGTCAGTGCAAGTTGCCTGAAATCTTCTGTGAAGCTCTTTTCCCCTCTCTGGGCAGCCTGCCAAATCTGATATAAAGAACCTGAAGGATACAATGTTTACACTTATGAATGAACTAAATTCTGTGTGTAGAAGCTCTCAGTTTAACCATTTAAAGACTAAATCTTTTCTGACATTTGTTGCTTACAAGTAAAAATCCTGTATTTTCTGCTAGAAAATCACTTAGAACCCCCAAACATCATATATATTTTTTTTAGCAGAGACCCTAGGGAATAAAATAGTGGTTGTTGCAATATTTTTTGTCACACGGTATTTGCGCAGCGGTCTTTCAAAAGCAATTTTGTTTTGAAAAAATACATTAATAAATAATAAATAAAAAAAACTAAGGAGTAAAGTTAGCCCATTTTTTTTTTTCGTCCAAAAGTTTTGATTACCCGTTTTTGTATATTTAATATTAAGGATATAGTTTTTTTTTCTAAATTCTACATACAAGTGAACTGATTGGAGGTTTGTTTTGTTTAATAAATGTAAAAAAAATTTTCTGTATCACTTCAATACCGGGCCTATTCTGGCACTTCTCTACTTCATGTAAAAATCATCATTTTTTTGCTAGAAAATTACTCAGAACCCCCAAACATTATGTTTTTTTTAGCAGACAACCTAGGGAATAAAACGGCGGTCATTGCAACTTTTTATCTCACACGATATTTGCGCAATAATTTTTCAAACGCCTTTTTTTTGGAAAAAGAAACGGTTTCATGAATTAAAAAATAACAAAACAGTAAAGTCAGCCCAATTTTTTTGTATAATGAAGAAGACGATGTTACGCCGAGTAAATAGATACCTAACATGTCACGCTTTAAAATTGCGCACAATCATGGAATGGCGCCAAACTTCATTACTTAAAAATCTCCATAGGCAATGCTTTAAAATTTTTTACAGCTTACCAATTTGGAGTTACAGAGGAGGTCTAGTGCTAGAATTGTTGCACACGCCCTAACGCACGCGGCGATACCTCACGTGTGGTTTGAGCGGTGTTTACATATGTGGGCAGGACTTACGTGTGCGTTCACTTCTGAGTGCGAGCTACCGGGGAAAGGGGCGTTTTCATTTTTTTTTTTTTCTAATTATTTTAAATTTTTTTTACTTCATTTTTTTTATTTTTACACTTTTTTTAACATTTTTTTTTTGATTACTTTTATTCCTATTACAAGGAATGTAAACATCCCTTGTAATAGGAATCTATGTGGCAGGTCCTCTAAATGGAGAGATGTGGGGTCAATAAGACCCCACATCTCTCCTCTAGGCTGGAAAGCATGAGATCGGAAAAAAAAAAAAAAAATTCACAGATCTCATGCTGACAGCCGCGATCGCGGCTTCGGTTATTTCCGGGTACCCGGGCGTGACGTCATAACGACGCGCCCGGGCCTCCCACGGTCATAGAGATGACTGGTGACCATCTGTTCACCAATCATCTCTATCGTCAACATCCGGCGCCGGCCGATTCATTCTCCGGGCCCCCGATGGCACGGGAGAGCCCGGAGAAGCACCGGATGGCGGCGGGAGGGGGGCGTCCCCTCCCATCGCCTATAAGAACGATCAAGCGGCGGCACTGCCGCTATGATCGTTCTTATCGTGCACAGAATCGGCGGCTGAAAAGAATATCTGAATGATGCATCTAGCTGCAAGCATCATTCAGATATCACCCCACAAAGTAGAGGACGTCATTTTACTATAGGCGGGTATTGAAGTGGTTAAGGTTGCTTTCACACTGGAGCGGGCATGCATTGACGGTAAAACGCTGCTAGTTTTAGCGGCGTTTTACCGTCATTTTAGCGGCGCTATTCGGCTGCTATTGGGGCGCTTATAACCCAGCTAGCAGCCGAGGAAGGGGTTAAATGCGCCCCTGAAGCGCCGCTGCCGAAACGCTTTGCAGGCGCTTCGGCAGCGGTGCGCATTCATTTCAATGGGCAGGAGTGGTGGTATACACTGCTCCAAAGATGTTGCTTGCAGGACTTTTTTTTAACTACCTGCCAGCGCATCGCCTCAGTGTGAAAGCACTCGGGGCTTTCACACTGAGACTGCAGGGGAGCCGTTTTACAGGCACTTTACAGGCGCTATTTTTAGCCCAAAAGCGCCTGAAAAATGCCCCAGTGTGAAAGGGGTCTAACTGTTAGATTTTATGAGATGAAGGCGAAAAAGGAAAAAAAAAAAAAAAAAAATCGGCCTAATATATCGGCCCAAAAAAAATAAAAATCGGCATCACATATCGGCCACGGAGATTTCTAAATATCGGCATCGGCCAGAAAAAAACCCATATTGGTCGACCTCTCATTTTAACCGTGCCCCACTGTTCAAACTTAGGGGAAAAGTTCTGGATAAGTTTTTGCATAAAAGTTTTTTGTTTTTTTTGTTAAAAACACACACACAAAGCAATGCTTTCAAAAATATATATTTAACTATTTTAATCAATTTACAAAATGCAAAGTGAGCAAAAAGGAGAAAAAAAAATCTAAATAAAAAATTAGTGCAATTACCCTTTGGCATAAACCCAGAATCAATTCCTACACTTGCACACCTACACAAAAGTCAGGGATTTTGTAGGATTAGGCTGGGTTCACACTGGTGCGACACGACAGCCGTCCTACTTTGGATCCGACTTTGCCCTGCGACATGAAGCCGGCATGTGTCCGACTTTCAATGAACGGGGATCCGACTTGGATCCCCGCCAATGCCGGCACTGTGTTTGGTATGGATCTTTAGGGGGGAACTCCGCGCCAAATTTTAAATAAAAAACCGGCATGGGTTCCCCCTCCAAAAGCATACCAGGCCCTTGGGTCTGGTATGGACCTTGAGGGGAACCCCCTACGCCGAAAAAACGGCGTGGGGGTCCCCCCAATCCATACCAGACCCTTATCCGAGCACGCAGCCCGGCCGGACAGGAATGGGGGTGGGGACGAGCGAGCGCCCCCCCCCTCCTGAACCGTACCAGGCCGCATGCCCTCAACATGGGGGGGTTGGTGCCTTGGGGGAGGGGGCGCGCTGCGGCCCCCCACCCCAAAGCACCTTGTCCCCATGTTGATGAGGACAAGGGCCTCTTCCCGACAACCCTGGCCGTTGGTTGTCGGGGTCTTCGGGCAGGGGGCTTATCGGAATCCGGGAGCCCCCAGATCCCGGCCCCCCACCCTATGTGAATGAGTATGGGGTACAGCGTACCCCTACCCATTCACCTAGGAAAAAAGTGTCAATTAAAAAAAAAACACTACACAGATTTTTAAAGCATTTTATTAGACAGCTCCGGGGGTCTTCTTCCGACTTCGGGGGTCTCTCCGGTTCTTCTCCACGCTCTCCGGATCTTCTGCCGGGCTCCTCCGCTCTCTTCTGCTCTTTTGCCGCTCTTTTGCTAAAGCGGAGGAGCCTGGTCTTCAATCTTCTGCCTTCTGCCCTCTTCTCCTGATGTTGACACGACACTCTCTCCGGCTAGAATGCTCTCTGTGCGCTCTGCTCTGACTTATATAGGCGGTGACCCCGCCCCCTTATGCCGTCACAGTCCCAGTATGCCCAGGGACTGTAACGGCATAAGAGGGCGGGGTCACCGCCTATATAAGTCAGAGCAGAGCGCACAGAGAGCATTCTAGCCGGAGAGAGCGTCGTGTCAACATCAGGAGAAGAGAAGAGGGCAGAAGACCGAAGACCGGACTCCTCTGCTTAAGCAAAAGAGCGGCAAAAGAGCAGAAGAGAGCGGAGGAGTCCGGCAGAAGACCCGGAGAGCGCGGAGAAGAACCAGAGAGACCCCTGAAGTCGGAAGAAGACCCCCGGAGCTGTCAACATCAGGAGAAGAGGGCAGAAGATTGAAGACCGGGCTCCTTCGCTATAGCAAAAGAGCAGAAAATAGCGGAGGAGCCCGGCAGAAGAACCGGAGAGACCCCCGAAGTCGGAAGAAGACCCCCGGAGCTGTCTAATAAAATACTTTAAAAATCTGTGTAGTGTTTTTTTTTAAATTGACACTTTTTCCCTAGGTGAATGGGTAGGGGTACCATGTACCCCATACTCATTCACATAGGGTGGGGGGCCGGGATCTGGGGGCCCCCTTATTAAAGGGGGCTCCCGGATTCCGATAAGCCCCCCGCCCGCAGACCCCGACAACCAACGGCCAGGGTTGTCGGGAAGAGGCCCTTGTCCTCATCAACATGGGGACAAGGTGCTTTGGGGTGGGGGGGCCGCAGCGCGCCCCCCTCCCCAAGGCAACAACCCCCCATGTTGACGGCCTGGTACGGTTCAGGAGGGGGGGGGGGCGCTCGCCCGTCCCCACCCCCATTCCTGTCCGGCCGGGCTGCGTGCTCGGATAAGGGTCTGGTATGGATTGGGGGGGACCCCCCACGCCGTTTTTTCGGCGTAGGGGGTTCCCCTCAAGGTCCATACCAGACCCAAGGGCCTGGTATGCTCTTGGAGGGGGAACCCATGCCGGATTTTTATTTAAAATTTGGCGCAGAGTTCCCCCTCAAGAACATCTGAGCACAAGTCGCATGCCGAAGTCGGATCATGCAAGACGGCAATCCGACTTTGATCCGACTTCAATGATAGTCAATAGGCTGAAGTAGGATCAAAGTCGGACCAAAGTAGTACAGGGAGCATTTCTAAAGTCGGAACGACTTGTGTCGGACCAGTTAGGACGGCTCCCATAGGGAAACATTACATTTCACACGTCATGCGACATGAGCTCCCAGTGTCGGAGCGTTTGTCGGACCAGTGTGAACCCAGCCTTAGAGTCAGATGTATGATTAACCAATTATATCAAGCAGGTGCTAATGTTCACCAATTTCATATGCAAGTTGAAACAGTCATTAACTGAAACAGCTGTGTAGAAAGCTTAAAGGCCAGGTTCACCTTTTTTCTAAATTCCAGTTCCCTTATGTACAGATGTACCAATAATGTACTTATTCTGCAAAAAGAAAACATAAATTCTACATAAGCTTACTTCACTGTCTCCATAGCTGTGTAACTCCTTCACGCAGACCGTACGCAAATACGAAGCCTTCGGCTTGAAGGGGTTGTACTGTGGCGATGCCTGCAGCTGCACGCATCACTTCGGTACTGTCTCTTTTTTTTTCTTTTTTTTTTAGAGCAGGCAGTTGGCTTTCTTGGAACAACCGATGCGGCCAAGAAATCGACTTCGATCGGGTCTTGATTCTAGCAACTCTGAAGCGATGTCATGACATCACTTTCAGTTTACAAAAGACTTAAATGGCACCAAATTAAAAAAAATAAATATGATAGTATTCAAAACAGCCAAACTTGGCGTCTTGAATACTTTTAAAAGTGCAAAAGGAGGGATTTGGGGTCTTCTAGATCCCAGATCCCTCCATAAAGAGTACCTGAAACTGCCTATTACTGTCGCAAGGGATGTTTACATTCCTTCTGACAGCAATAAAAGTGATCAGAATTTTTTTTTCCCAAAAGGGACAATGTAAGAAGAATAAAAAAAATATATATAGTTTAAAGTGCCCTATCCCTCCGTGCTCACACGCAGAAGCGAACGCATACGCAAGTCGTGACCGCAAATGTAAACCGTGTTCAAACCACACATCGTTCGAGCGAGAGCAATAATTCTAGCACAAGACCTCCTCTAACACTAAACTGGTAACCTGTAGAAATGTTTAAAGTGTCACCTATGGAGATTTTTAAGTACCGTAGTTTGTAGCCATTGCACGATAGTGCGCAATAAAGCATGACATGTTAGGTATCCATTTACTCGGCGTAACATCTTTCATATTATACAAAAACAATTGGGCTAACTTTACGGTTAGCCCAATGTATTTTTCCCCAAAAAATTGCAGTTGAAAGACCGCTGCGCAAATACAGTGTGACATAAAATATTGCAACTATTGCAATTTAATTCTCTAGGGCAGCGATTGCGAACCTTGGCACCCCAGATGTTGTGTAACTACATTTCCCATGGTGCTCAACTACACTGCAGAGTGCAAGAGCATTATGGGAAATGTAGTTCCAAAACATCTGGGGTGCCAAGGTTCGCCATCACTGCTCTAGGGTCTCTGCCTAAAAAAAATATATAATGTTTGGGGGTTTCAAGTAATTTTCTAGCAAAGAATATGGATTTTAACTTGTAAGCAACAAATGTCAGCAAAAGGCTTAGGCAGGAAGGGGTTAAAAACCCTGCTCGATTACTTCTGCCTTACTTCCTGGTCAGACTTTAGGTCATGAAACAGAAAGGAGCTGACACAAGTCCTTCCTGTGTCATGACCTAAAGTCTGACCAGGAAGTAAGGCAGAAGTAATCGAGCAGTATGTTTAAACAGCTAAGAAGAGCGAGGCTGCATTCACACCTGAGCGTATCGTTTTCAGGCAAAAAGACGCACGTTTTTACTATGATTTTTGCCGCAACTTGTGTACATGTCAAATGGTCACCAATGTAAAAAGAAGAAACGCACCTGTAATCTGCCTAAAAAGAAGCTCCAGAACTTGTTTGAGCTTCAGGCGTTTTGGAGTGGAGATGTGAACCATCTCGAAAGAGAATAATTGATTTGTTTTTTCCCCCTTCAGCATTTTGTAGCTTGAGGCTTCAAGCTAAAAAACGCTCAAGTGTGTGACTGGGGCCTGAGGTAACCCTGTGTACTATTGATGGAAAGTGGTTTTATTTTTGCAAAATAAGTACATTAATGCTATATTGGTACATAGCTGGAATTTAGAGGAAAAAAAAAGGTGAACTTGGCCTTTAAAATTGGGGAGGAACAACCAAACTCTGCTGCCAAGGTGACGTTGTGAAGGAGCACAGCAAGGTCTCTCCAAGGCAAAGATTCCAAAGCAGATTGGGGAGTCAAGATGTGCTGTTCGAGCTCTTTACAAGAAGCACAAAGAAACGGGCAACACTGGGGACCATAGATGTAGTGGTCGACCAAGGAAACTTAATGCAGCAGATAAAAGACACATCATGATTACTTCCCTTCAACATCACATGTCCAGCAGTGCCGTCAGCACAGAACTGGCAGAAAACAGTGGGACCCAGGTACACCCATCTACTGTCCTGAGAAGTCTGGCCATACCTTTGATGTGGCTACAAGGCTAAGCGACTCAACTATGCACAGAAACATAGGAACTGGGGTGCAAAAAAATTACAGCAGGTGCTCTGGACTGATGAGCCAAAATGTAAAATATTTGGCCGTAGCAAGAGGCAGTTTGTTCACCAAAAGGCTCAAAAGTGGTACAATAACGATGAAGCATGGTGGAGGTTCCTTCCAAGTTTCAGGCTGCTTTTCTGCAAATGGAGTTGGAGATATGGTCAGGATTAATGGTGTCCTCAGTGTTGAGAAATACAGGCAGATACTTATCCATCATGCCATACCATCAGGGAGTCATGTAATTCGCCCCCAAAGTGTTCTGCTGCAGGACAACAACCCCAAACATAAAGCCAATGTCATTGAGAACTATCTTCAGTGTAAAGAACATGGGAGTCCTGGAAGTGATTGTCTTGCCCCCACAGAGCCCTGATCTCAGTATCGAGGAATGATTTGAGGCAGCCTACATTCGCATAAAATCTGTGTTTAGCGCGCCAAGAATGGTGTGCAAGAGTACCTAGAATTGATGATGTTTTGAAGGCAAAAGGGTGGTCACACCAAATATCGATTTGGATTTCTCTTCTGTTCATGTACTTTCAATTTTGTCAATTGATAAAAATATACACACCTTTCTCAAACACGCCTAACTTACAGCATTTTTCACACCTTTAAACTTCTGCACAGTAGTTTTTATATACAGTGGGGCAAAAAAGTATTTAGTCAGCCACCAACTGTGCAAGTTCTCCCACTTAAAAAGATGAGAGGTCTGTAATTGTCATCATAGGTATACCTCAACTATGAGAGACAAAATGTGGAAACAAATCCAGACAGACAATCACATTGTCCGATTTTTGAAAGAATTTATTTGCAAATTATGGTGGAAAATAAGCATTGGGTCACCTAAAAACAAGATTTCTGGCTCTCACAGACCTGTATCTGTTTCTTTAAGAGGCTCCTCCACTCATTACCTGTATTAATGGCACCTGTTTGAACTTGTTATCAGTATAAAAGACACCTGTCCACAACCTCAGTCACACTCCAAACTCCACTATGGTGAAGACCAAAGAGCTGTCGAAGGACACCAGAAACAAAAATTGTAGACCTGCACCAGGCTGGGAAGACTGAATCTGCAATAGGCAAGCAGCTTGGTGTGAAGAAATCAACTGTGGGAGCAATAATTAGAAAATGGAAGACATACAAGACCACTGATAATCTCCCTCGATCTGGGGCTCCACGCAAGATCTCACCCCATGGGGTCAAAATGATCACAAGAACGGTGAGCAAAAATCCCAGAACCACACAGGGGGACCTAGTGAATGACCTGCAGAGAGCTGGGACCAACATAACAAAGGCTACCATCAGTAACACACTACGCCGCCAGGGACTCAGATCCTGCAGTGCCAGACGTGTCCCCCTGCTTAAGCCAGTACATGTCCAGGCCTGTCTGAGGTTTGCTAGAGAGCATTTGGGTGATCCAGAAGAAGATTGGGAGAATGTCATATGGTCAGATGAAACCAAAGTAGAACTGTTTGGTAGAAACACAACAAGAGAGGTTGCCGAGTTGCAACCAAAGAACACCATACCTACTATGAAGCATGGGGGTGCCAACATCATGCTGTGGGGCCGTTTCTCTGCAAAGGAAACAGGATGACTGATCCATGTACATGAAAGAATGAATGGGGCCATGTATTGTGAGATTTTGCAAACCTCCTCCCATCAGCAAGGGCATTGAGGATGAAACGTGGCTGGGTCTTTCAGCATGACAATGAGCCCAAACACACGGCCTGGGCAACGAAGGAGTGGCTTAGTAAGAAGCATTTCAAGGTCCTGGAGTGGCCTAGCCAGTCTCCAGATCTCAACCCCATAGAAAACCTTTGGAGGGAGTTGAAAGTCTGTGTTGCCCAGCGACAGCCCCAAAACATCACTGCTCTAGAGGAGATCTGCATGGAGGAATGGGCCAACATACCAGCAACAGTGTGTGACAACCTTGTGAGTGTTGCCAACCGTCCGTAAATGTCTGTTACGGGCAACTGTGCCCATAAAAAAGATGGCTGCTGGCCGACAGCGCACGCGCCATTCTGAAGCCGGCCGAGCTCGGGAAATCTCGTACATGCTCGGGCGGGCGCATGCGCAGTGAAGTGATGGCGCCGCCTGGCGCCATTTTTGAATGTCAGGCGCCGCGCTCCGTTCATCTCGCCAGTTGCCACAGTGACAGCGGAGGAGGTCACTACCTACACCATCAGCCGAGTGGCTAGAGCGGAGGGAACTTCATGGTGGAGACAGTAAGTGGCTAGCAGACTATTATGCTGTCTGGGGGACGGAGACTGTCAGACCATAAACGGCAATGAACAGACCATTCACACAAGCAAGGCAAGCCTGCAGACTCAAAGCTCTCAGGTGGAGATACAGCTCAAATCAAAGCCCTGGACCGAGGTGGAGAGAGACTGTCACTGTAGGAGATGAGTTATTTATCATCTGTGCTGCCTGCTGCAAGTCAAATTCAGCTTCATTGGGTGCTCATTCTTTCCCTCTTGTCCCTGAGCCAGGAAGAGTGGGCTGCTGGGCACCAGGCCTGCCTGGCGACTGTCACTTTCATGGAAGTCATCTGTGTTGCACTGCTGAAGTGCTGTCAGAGTCAGTCGTTTTCATATGTGCCCACATCTTGTCTTCCCTGAGCCGGGAGGGGGTAGCAGTCCATTTGCTGGACACTGCAGCCTGAAGCTCTTTTGCTGTCAGGGGCAAAGGCTGAGTCCATCAGTGGGGGGCAAAGGCTGTGTCCATCAGTGGGGGGCAAAGGCTGTGTCCATCAGTGGGGGGCAAAGGCTGTGTCCATCAGTGGGGGGCAAAGGCTGTGTCCATCAGTGGGGGGCAAAGGCTGTGTGTGTGCGCGTCTCTCTCTGTGGACATAGCTGACAAAAAACTGATGGGTTATAATAATCTGCCTTGCTATATAAAACATTGTTTTTTTGCTTTTAGATCTACTTGAAATCACATTACTAACTGTATATTGTCGTATGTAGATTAATTACCGAAATTTGCACTTAAAACAGCAATTTTGGAACTTTTTGAAATGCCAGTAAAAACGTGGCTGTGCCAGTAAATTTTGGGTGTTACGCCAGTAAATTTCAGCTTGGTAGGTTGGCAGCACTGCCTTGTGAAGACTTACAGAAAACGTTTGATCTCTGTCATTGCCAACAAAGGATATATAACAAAGTATGAAGATGAACTTTTGATATTGACAAAAAAAAACAAACTTATTTTCCACCATAATTTGCAAATAAATTATTTCAGAAATCAGACCATGTGATTGGATTTGTTTCCACATTTTGTCTCTCATAGCTGAGGTATACCTATGATGACAATTACAGGCCTCTCTCATCTTTTTAAGTGGGAGAACTTGCACAATTGGTGTCTGACTAAATACTTTTTTGCCCCACTGTACACACACACTTTATGGTTTGATGCATTAGTCCTGTGTAAAATAGTGGAATTTTTATACCTACCGTAAAACACATTTCTTGGAGTTAATTGAGGGACAATTCAGACACAGTCGAGTTTTACAACTAGAGGATTAGACACTAGCAAGCATAAAAAGCACTAGCCAGCCCCCAGTATTTCCACTCCTCTACTCAGCATCCCTCAGTTTTGTAGTAAGCAGAACTCAAGGCACAAACAAAAAACCCAGAAGGTGGGACCCGTGTCACTCAATCAACTGCAAAAATCCCATGTTCCCATTCATTGAGGGACATAGGAATTCAGATAGTCAGGTTATCTAAAAAGCAGTACATCTGAGGGACTGGACAACACAGCAAACAAACACTATAGGCCTCACTAGGAGGAAAGTCGATCGCCTGCAATCCAGGAGCTTACTGAGGAACCAATGGCCAAATCTGAAGGGATGAGGTAAACCTGCCTACCAGACACAGGAACCTGACAACACAACCAAGAGGAAAGTAGAGGATCAACCTGCTGCTCCAAAACATAAGTGCATCTCTGCCAGAGGGAAATGATAGCACATGGAACATACATCGAACCTAAACCAGCAAAAGGCTGAATAACTAGAACCCAAAAAAAAAAACAAAGAAAAAAAAAAAAAAAAAAAAACCACACACACGGTGGACCAATAACCAAACCCCAATAGAGGGGGCCAACAATATGATGTGGTCAACCCTTACGAGGGGAACAGGTTTGTAAAGAACCCAACACAAGACATGCCCAGGTAAAAGCACTAGTCAGTCTACATGGAGAGGCCAAAAGTCTCTCATCCCTAGCTCTTCTGGTCAAAGGGATAAAACTCTGATTAAGGAAGGCTGCCCAACCAGACAGCCAGGCTCACTAAGCAAGGTAAACTAGAGAATATAAGATTAGTGCATCCTAATAACCCACAAAGGAGTAAGGAGACCCCTGAGTCCACTAGTGAACCCAAGGATGTGATTCCGCAAAGACAACATGACAAAAAGGAAGAGAATGCCAGAAGAAAAAACACATCAAGGGTAGAAAGGAATGAACAACTACACCACATCCCTAGAAAAAAGTTTGCAAGACAAACACTGTCATTCACAAATGGTACCTGCAGCACAATGATAGGGTGCTTCATCTACTGACAATCCAGGGGGAGACACAGGGTTTTCAAGACAAACTCTCCATTCGCAGGAAATATCAGAGGTGAAGCTGTTACTGGTTGAGGAGGCACAGAATCAAAAAACGAGAGTCTTCTCAAGGCACCAACTGAACAGGGCTAATATGACCAGCATCACCCAGTACAGGGGTCCAACAACTTACTCTGTCGCAGAGGGGACTTCCAGAGATGGCATGCAAAAAACCTATATGGGACTCAGACGCGAAGAGAACCAGACAGGCCTGTGGGGAGGGGTTACTGAAGCAAGTAAAATGCCCCAGGAACTGTAAAGCCGGATACATACCATTCATATTTTTTTGTGCAACCCATGCAAGGTTAGTTCAGCAATCTCTCCGGCTGAGCTGTTGTGTTCTGACAAGGGGACAGCCCCCCCCACCAGAACACTCCGATTGGGAGTCGGTCGGATGGTGGTTTTCCAGTATGCACAACAGACCTACATACACACGGGCCGAATGTCGGACTTTTTTTTTTTTTTTTTTTTAAACCACTGCAATACCAGGCACTTATACACCTTCCTGCCCAGGCCAATTTTCAGCTTTCAGCGCTGTCGCAATTTGAATGACAATTGCGCAGTCATACAATATAAAATTTTTTTTATCATTTTGTTCCCACAAATAGAGCTTTCTTTTGGTGGTATTTGATCACCTCTGTGGTTTTTATTTTTTGCGCAACAAATAAAAAAAAAAGACAGAAAATTTTGAGCCAAATGAGAAAGAGCAACTGAAGCACCAGAGCTGTATACAGAAGAGGGAGGCCACCAAAGAATTCTCCAGGATGCAGAGTCAGCCTCACCTTTGAAGCAGTGGGGGTGCACCTTAACCACTTGCCGACCGCCTCACGCCTATATACGTGAGCAGGTCGGCAGGGGCAGGCAAAATCACGTACCTAGTACGTGATGCCTTCCCGCGGGCGGGGGGTCCGATCGGACCCCCCCCCCCCCGGTGCCCTGAGTGGTCAGCTCTCGTTCGCGGGCGATTAGGGGTCAGGGGGAGGCCATCCATTGTTGGCCACCCCCTCCCGATCGCTCCCACGAATCGAATGCTTCCTCTCCCTCTGTAATGTAAACAGAGGGAGAGGAAGTGATGTCATCTCTCCTGGAGCCGGTCTTTTTGATCCGACGCCGAGGAGAGAAGACATCCAAGTAAGTGCACCAACACCACACGTTCAGTAGAACACGCCAGGCACACTTTTCACCCCCCTGTCACCCCCCGATCACCCCCCTGTACCCACTGTCACTCTGACACCAATAGCAGTTTTTTTTTTTTTTTTGCATTGGTGTCAGTTTGTCAGTTATAAGTGTTAGGGCTGTTAGGGTAGCCCCCTTTAGGTCTAGGGTACCCCCCCTTAGGTCCAGGGTACCCCCTAACCCCCCCTAATAAAAGTTAACCCCTTGATTACCCCCCGTCACCAGTGTCGCTAAGCGATCGTTTTTCTGATCGCTGTATTAGTGACACAGGTGACGCTAGTTTAGGGAGGTAAGTATATAGGTTCGCTGTCAGTGTTTTATAGCGACAGGGACCTCCATATACTACCTGCTAAAGGTTTTAACCCCCTGATTGCCCCCTAGTTAACCCTTTCACCAGCGATCACCGTATAAGTGTTACGGGTGACGCTGGTTAGATAGTTTGTTTTTTGTAGTTTATTATAGTTTATTACAGTTTATTACAGTTTATTATAGTTTTAGGGCACCCGCCGTTTATTACCCTATAAAGGTTTAACCCCCTAATTGCCCGGCGGTGATAGAAGTTAAGTTTTTAGGATCAAATAAGGTCTGCGTCGCCCCAGGCAGCGTCAGGTTAGCGCCAGTACCGCTAAAACCCACGCACGCAGCATACACCTCCCTTAGTGCTATAGTATCTGAACGGATCGATATCTGATCCGATCAGATCTATACTCCCCAGCAGTTTAGGGTTCCCTGAAACGCAGTGTTAGCGGGATCAGCCCAGATACCTGCTAGCACCTGCGTTTTGCTCCTCGGCCCAGCCCAGCCCACCCAAGTGCAGTATCGATCGATTACTGACACTTACAAAACACTAAGCACACATAACTGCAGCGGTCGCAGAGTCAGGCCTGATCCCTGCGATCGCTAACAGTTTTTTGGTAGCGTTTTGAATCAGTCGCTGACAGTCGGGAGCTTTTTTGCCTGTGAGTCTCACTAGTGTACCCCTAAATTTAGAGGCCAAAATGGCAAATCGAAGGTACACTAGTGAAGAGGCCTACAGGATTCTGAGCATGACAGATAGTGAAGAGGAAGTCACTCATCTGTCAAGTTCAGGCTCAGAATACGATCCTGTAGAGGACAGCGGCTCCATGACAGATAGCTCTGACGACGGAGTTGTGGTCCCTGCTAAGGTCAGGCGTACCAGACCCCGAACTTATGCTGTCCTTGAAGTGCATGAACCGCAGGGCTCTCGTAGGGAGCAGAGAGGTACTAGTGCCGCTACTCCTTCTGGTGAACTGGCAAGCACCAGCGGCCTAGTACACCCTGGTCGTACATCCAGCACTGCAGTATCACGTGGTGACGTGGCGAGTCCCATAAGTGCAGTTCAAGTTGGCGAGGTGGCAAGCACTAGTAGTGTCCCGCTGCCACCAAGAAGACGAACACAGGCCCGTCGTGCCCATAGTGCCCTTCCTGCTGCATTGGCCAATCCGAATTGGGTACCCACCACTTCTGCAGCACCCGTACTTCCCCCTTTCACTGGCCAACCCGGAATTCAGGTGGAAACAGTTGACTTTATGCCACTGGATTTTTATTCGCTGTTTTTCACCGAAGATCTCTTTAGATCTATTGTGGACCAAAGCAATTTATACGCTGGTCAATACATCGCCACTATGCCCCAGTCCACCCTTGCCAAAGATTGGAGACCAATTACGGTCTCCGAATTTAAGATCTTTCTGGGCCTTTCCCTCCTCATGGGGTTGAATAAAAAGAGTGAGTTGCGGTCATATTGGTCCACTGACCCAATTTACCATTCACCCTTGTTCTCTGCTTCCATGGCCAGGGCACGATACGAGCAGATTTTGCGGTTCATGCACTTCAACGACAATGAACTCTGTCGTCCTCGTGGAGACCCTGAATACGATCGGCTCTACAAAATTCGGCCCCTCGTAAACCACTTCAACCAACGTTTTGCAGACTTGTTTACCCCCCATCAAGTTGTCTGCGTTGATGAGTCCCTGGTTAAATTTTCTGGCCGCTTGTCATTCAAACAGTACCTTCCCAGCAAGCGTGCCAGATACGGGGTCAAGATGTATAAGCTCTGTGACAGGGCCACAGGCTATACATGTAGATTTATGGTTTACGAGGGCAAAGATAGTCACGTAGAGCCGACAAACTGCGCTGGCAAGATAGTGTGGGACTTGGTGTCACCATTATTTGGAAAGGGGTACCACTTGTACGTGGACAATTATTATACGAGCGTGCCACTTTTTAGCCACCTTTTTGATCATCAGATTGGAGCATGTGGCACCGTGCGACCTAATCGCCGGGGCTTTCCCCAGCGGCTTGTAGATTCCCATCTTAGGCAGGGGGAGAGAGCCTGCTTGAAGTATAATAATTTGCTCGCTATGAAGTGGAGGGATAAGAAGAATGTTTTCGTTCTCACCTCCCTTCATGCAGACACGATGGTCCAAATTCCTACGGCGACTGGTGTTGTGGAGAAACCCCTCTGTGTCCACGAATATAACCTTAATATGGGAGGGGTGGACCTCAACGACCAGTTGTTGGCGCCGTACCTAATTGCCCGTAAGGCCAGACGCTGGTACAAAAAAGTGTCTGTTTATTTATTTCAATTGGCTTTGCTGAATGCTTATGTGCTATACAGAGCTTCAGGACGGACTGGATCCTTCCTTAAATTCCAGGAAGAGATCGTCAGAGCCCTTCTGTTTCCAGACGGTGCTCTACCTCACCATCCCCAACCAAATGCAGTAAGCCGGCTGCATGAGAGGCATTTTCTTTATGCCCTCCCGAGTACCCCTACCCAACGAACCCCCCAAAAAAGATGTCGTGTCTGCAGCAAGCGCGGATTTAGGCGTGACACCCGATATTATTGTCCCCTCTGTCCTGGCAATCCTGGTCTTTGCATTGGTGAATGTTTTGAACGCTACCACACACTAGTGGAGTATTAGCGTAGGGTACAGCACTGCACAGACTAGGCACACTTCCACAGGGTCTCCCAAGATGCTGTCGCATTTTGAGAGACCCAAACCTGGTACCAGTTAAAAAAGTTAAAGTTACAAAAAAAAGTGTAAAAAACACAAAAAAAAGTAAAAAAAAGAAAAAAACACAAAAAAAATATAAAATAAAAAAACCAAAAATAGTTGTTGTTTTATTGTTCTCTCTCTATTGTTCTGCATTCTATACTGCAATGTTTTATTGTTATGTTTTTATCATGTTTGCTTTATAGGTATGCAATTTTTTTATACTTTGTTTTTTTTATTGTTAACCACCTTTGTGTTTTCAGGTACGCCATTCAGCTGCAGAGCGGATTTATTTATCTTGACAGCAACAGCGTTTGCTCCCACGATACATAAAGCCGCGACTCCAGCGCTGTCGGAGGTGATTTCACCACCACAGTTACATACTTCAGCATATATGCCGAAGCGTGGGGGCAGCAGTGGGTGGAGGAGCGATTTGCTCCTGCCTTTTGCGGGAGGATGCCCCCATGCTTCGGCATATATATATTTTTAGGTAGGCACAGGTTGCGTTAAATGTTTTATTTTTTACTATGTTTTTTTTGTATTTTGCTTTGCAGGTATGGTAAGTAATACTGTTATACTGTAATGTTACTTTGTTTTTTTGTTAACCATCATTTGCTTAGCAGGTACGCCATTCAGCTGCAGAGCGGATTTATTTATCTTGACAGCAACAGCGTTTGCTCCCACGATACATAAAGCCGCGACTCCAGCGCTGTCGGAGGTGATTTCACCACCACAGTTACATACTTCAGCATATATGCCGAAGCGTGGGGGCAGTAGTGGGTGGAGGAGCGATTTGCTCCTGCCTTTTGCGGGAGGATGCCCCCATGCTTCGGCATATATAAATGGTGCATGTATGCCCATCATTAGAAGTGGGTGGATGAAGGGAGGTATTCTAATGGTGGGCATACCCACCGATCAATATCTTTTTTTCGTTCAGCCCACAGGCTGCATGAAAAAAAAGTTTACAATGTATGCCCAACAAGGACCAGCAACGTACAGGTATGTTGCTGGACTTTGAGTGGTTATACCAGAATGATGCCTGCAGGTTTAGGTATCATCTTGGTATCATTCTTTTCAGCCAGTGGTCGGCTTTCTTGTAAAAGCAATCCTAGCGGCTAATTAGCCTCTAGACTGCTTTTACAAGCAGTGGGAGGGAATGCCCCCCCCCCCACACCGTCGTCCATGTTTTTCTCTGGCTCTCCTGTCCCAACAGGGAACTTGAGAATGCAGCCGGTGATTCAGCCAGCTGACCATAGAGCTGATCAGAGACCAGAATGGCTCCAAACATCTCTATGGCCTAAGAAACTGGAAGCTACAAGCATTTCATGACTTAGATTTCGCCGGATGTAAACAGCGCCATTGGGAAATTGGGAAAGCATTTTATCACACCGATCTTGGTGTGGTCAGATGCTTTGAGGGCAGAGGAGAGATCTAGGGTCTAATAGACCCCAATTTTTTCTAAAAAGAGTACCTGTCACTACCTATTGCTATCATGGGGGATATTTACATTCCCTGAGATAACAATAAAAATGATTAAAAAAAAAATAAAAATGAAAGGAACAGTTTAAAAATAAGATAAAAAAGCAAAAAAAATTAAAAAAAAAAAAAAAAAAAAAAAAAAAAGCACCCCTGCCCCCCCCCTGCTCTCGCACAAAGGCGAACGCAAGCGTCGGTCTGGCGTCAAATGTAAACAGCAATTGCACCATGCATGTGAGGTATCACCGCGAAGGTCAGATCGAGGGCAGTAATTTTAGCAGTAGACCTCCTCTGTAAATCTAAAGTGGTAACCTGTAAAGGCTTTTAAAGGCTTTTAAAAATGTATTTAGTTTGTCGCCACTGCACGTTTGTGCGCAATTTTAAAGCATGTCATGTTTGGTATCCATGTACTCGGCCTAAGATCATCTTTTTTATTTCATCAAACATTTTGACAAAATAGTGTGTTTTAGTGTATTAAAATTTAAAAAAGTGTGTTTTTTCCCCAAAAAATGCGTTTGAAAAATCGCTTCGCAAATACTGTGTGAAAAAAAAAAAATTAAACACCCACCATTTTAATCTGTAGGGCATTTGCTTTAAAAAAATATATAATGTTTGGGGGTTCAAAGTAATTTTTTTGCAAAAAAAAATAATTTTTTCATGTAAACAATAAGTGTCAGAAAGGGCTTTGTCTTCAAGTGGTTAGAAGAGTGGTCGATGTGTGACATAAGCTTCTAAATGTTGTGCATAAAATGCCAGGACAGTTCAAAACCCCCCCAAATGACCCCATTTTGGAAAGTAGACACCCCAAGCTATTTGCTGAGAGGCATGTCGAGTCCATTGAATATTTTATATTGTGACACAAGTTGCGGGAAAAAGACAAATTTTTTTTTTTTTTTTTTGCACAAAGTTGTCACTAAATGATATATTGCTCAAACATGCCATGGGAATATGTGAAATTACACCCCAAAATACATTCTGTTGCTTCTCCTGAGTACGAGGATACCACATATGTGAGACTTTTTGGGAGCCTAGCCGCGTACGGGACCCCAAAAACCAAGCCCCGCCTTCAGGCTTTCTAAGGGCGTAAATTTTTGATTTCACTCTTCACTGCCTATCACAGTTTCGGAGGCCATGGAATGCCCAGATGGCACAACCCCCCCCCAAATGACCCCATTTTGGAAAATAGACACCCAAAGCTATTTGCTGAGAGGTATAGTGAGTATTTTGCAGACCTCACTTTTTTTCACAAAGTTTTGAAAATTGAAAAAAGAAAAAAAAAATACGTTTTTCTTGCCTTTCTTCATTTTCAAAAACAAATGAGAGCTGCAAAATACTCACCATGCCTCTCAGCAAATAGCTTGGGGTGTCTACTTTCCAAAATGGGGTCATTTGGGGGGGGTTTGTGCCATCTTGGCATTTTATGGCCTTCAAAAGTGTGATAGGTAGTGAGGAGTAAAATCAAAAATGTATGCCCTTAGAAATCCTGAAGGCGGTGCTTGGTTTTCGGGGCCCCGTACGCGGCTAGGCTCCCAAAAAGTCCCACACATGTGGTATCCCCGTACTCAGGAGAAGCAGCAGAATATATTTTGGGGTGTAATTCCACATATGCCCATGGCATGTTTGAACAATATATCATTTAGTGACAACTTTGTGCAAAAAAAAAAAAAAAAAAAATTGTCACTTTCCCGCAACTTGTGTCAAAATATAAAATATTCCATGGACTCAACATGCCTCTCAGCAAATAGCTTGGGGTGTCTACTTTCCAAAATGGGGTCAATTGGGGGGGATTTGTGCCATCTGGGCATTTTATGGCCTTCAAAAATGTGATAGGTAGTGGGGAGTGAAATTACAACTTTACACCCTTAGAAATCCTGAAGGCGGTGCTGGGTTTTCGGGGCCCCGTACGCAGCTAGGCTCCCAAAAAGTCCCACACATGTGGTATCCCCGTACTCAGGAGAATCAGCAGGATGTATTTTGGGGTGCAATTCCACATATGCCCATGGCCTGTGTGAGCAATATATCATTTAGTGACAACTTTGTGCAAAAAAAAAAAAAATTCTCACATTCCCGCAACTTGTGTCAAAAAATAAAATATTCCATGGACTCAACATGCCTCTCAGCAAATAGCTTGGGGTGTCTACTTTCCAAAATGGGGTCATTTGGGGGGGTTTTGTGCCATCTTGGCATTTTATGGCCTTCAAAACTGTGATAGGTAGTGAGAAGTGAAATCAAAAATTTATGCCCTTAGAAATCCTGAAGGCGGTGCTTGGTTTTCGGGGCCCCGTACGCGGCTAGGCTCCCAAAAAGTCCCACACATGTGGTATCCCCGTACTCAGGAGAAGCAGCAGAATATATTTTGGGGTGCAATTCCACATATGCCCATGGCCTGTGTGAGCAATATATCATTTAGTGACAACTTTTTGTAAATTTTTTTTTTTTTTTTTTGTCATTATTCAATCACCTGGGACAAAAAAAAAAAATATTCAGTGGGTTCAACATGCCTCTCAGCAATTTCCTTGGGGTGTCTACTTTCCAAAATGGGGTCATTTGGGGGGGTTTTGTACTGCCCTGCCATTTTAGCACCTCAAGAAATGACATAGGCAGTCATAAACTAAAAGCTGTGTAAATTCCAGAAAATGTACCCTAGTTTGTAGGCACTATAACTTTTGCGCAAACCAATAAATATACGCTTATTGACTTTTTTTTTACCAAAGACATGTGGCCGAATACATTTTGGCCTAAATGCATGACTAAAATTGAGTTTATTGGATTTTTTTTATAACAAAAAGTAGAAAATATCATTTTTTTTCAAAATTTTCGGTCTTTTTCCGTTTATAGCGCAAAAAATAAAAATGGCAGAGGTGATCAAATACCATCAAAAGAAAGCTCTATTTGTGGGAAGAAAAGGACGCAAATTTCGTTTGGGTACACCATTGCATGACCGCGCAATTAGCAGTTAAAGCGACGCAGTGCCAAATTGTAAAAAGTGCTCTGGTCAGGAAGGGGGTAAATCCTTCCGGGGCTGAAGTGGTTAAAGCGTTACTAAACCCAGTAATATGAAAATAGTTCATCTGCCCCCACCACAGCTTATAAGTCTTTTTTACATTAAAATATTGCCACTATATACCTTTTTGGCTGATGTGTACCACAGTCGGTGATAAACTGCACAGTTTCTTCAGTGCTGAGAGTTCAGGAAGGAGATTTCCACTGCAGCTTGTATACACGCCCCATATGTGTGATGTCAATATCATGTGACCTGGCTAGTTAAGCGCAACAAAATATTCTCTACAGCATAAAAGAGACAACTGAGCATGTGCAGGTCAGCTACTCTGCCTGTGTTAGCTGGCCTTCCATAGATAGACAGTGCAGGGAGGGAAGGATCTATGCATACAAGATAAAAATAGCCTTTTTACACAATGCAGAGTTCTGGGGGCACCTGCTGCATAAGTAGTGGGGAAGAATTTAGCCAATTTCTTCCTAGATCAGTGATGGTGAACCTTGGCACCCCAGATGTTTTGGAACTACATTTCCCATGATGCTCCTGCACTCTGCTGTGTAGTGGAGCATCATGGGAAATGTAGTTCCAAAACATCTGTGGGTGCCAAGGTTCGCCATCACTGTCCTAGACCATCTACATTCTATGAGCCGGAGCACAGAGCCCTGCATATCAGTAAAGCTTGTCACAATCGCATCTGAAGCATATTCCTCCTGAGTTCACCCCAGCAAAGGAGATCCCGATCGAGAGAACCCTGACATGTTTTAATTAAAATCAATGCAAACAGTGGACAAGGGGCAGAACCAAGAAGTTCAAGCGAGATTTGAGAATGGATTCTGTCAGCTGAATTTTTAAAAAGCAAATCACACCTACCTCACTGCTGGTCCTCCCATTTAGGTGGCACATTGGCTGAACAGTGGAAATAGTCAACCTTGCAATGAATTCCCTTTCAAAAAAGGGAACATTTCCTGCACAAACTCAGACTGGATAACTCAGGGTGCTTCCACAGTTCATATAGGGGATGCAATGGAAAGGTCTTTGTGCAGCTGCAAGAGCAGAATGCACTGCATCAAAAAGGATTGGACACAACCCCCTGTAAATATGGGGAGAGACAGCAGGCAACTGCAGTGCATCAAACACACGCTTCAGAAATTGATTAATGAAACTGAATCTGAGCCAGTGATGGTCCCAGTGACCAATGGTCCAGCCTGATCTAAAGGCTCTGGAGGGTCAGAGACTCTGCAGGGGATGGTGTTGCAGCAGATTTAGGCCCTTTGCCACTAATGTATTAATGTGTGCGAAAAGTACACGTGGTCGAAAGCCTTAAGTAAAAAGGAGGAGGTCCCTGAAAACAGGACCAGGAACTTTGTCCCACTTGACAAAGCTGAGAAAGATGCCAATGAAGATGACCTAACAATGGTTCCTTCACATGATTTAAGCCCGGTTCACACAGGGGCGGCACGACTTGCAGGTCGCCTCAGCGAGGCGACCTGCAAACGACTGCCCGGGCGACTTGCAAAACGACTTCTGTATAGAAGTCTATGCAAGTCGCCCCAAGTCGCCCCCAAAGTAATACAGGGACCTTTTTCTAAGTCGGAGCGACTTGCGTCGCTCCGATTAGAACGGTTCCATAGCACAGAACGGGAGGCGACTTGTCAGGCGACTAGGTCGCCTGACAAGTCGCCCCAGTGTGAACCGAGCCTATGAGTAGACACCACCAAAACTGCTAGTAGAGTATGGGCTGGGGTCACCAGCAGCAGCAGTACTGTCCCCTGTCTCTATGCAGACAGGGGACAGGCCACGTAGCATTATGCAACCAAGTCCAAAGCATTAGGAAAGGCGTCGATTACTTGGGAACCCAAGGCAGACAGCTGAAGGTGACCCAGTCAAAGCGGTAGTAAACCCTGCTTGGTCATTTTTAGAATAAGATATAACCTCTGCAGGGTATTGGAGCTTGATGCCTAAGGGCGATGGAACAGCAGATGGATCCTTCACTATAATCTCCCCTCGCACCGGGATATCCCAATCACCCAGGAAGAAAGGGTTCATAGCAGGAAAAGAAGTTCCAAATTGTGTGATATCATTTAACATATGAGTTTATTGAAAGAGAGAGTCAAATGGCTACTTACATGATACAGTGGGGACAAAAAGTATTCAGGCCCCTTTCATTTTTCACTCTTTGTTATATTGCAGCCATTTGCTAAAATCATTTAAGTTCATTTTTTCCTTAATTAAACACACAGCATCCCATATAGACAGATAAACACATTTTTGCAGATTTATTAAAAAAGAAAAACTGAAATATCACATGGTCCTAAGTATTCAGACCCTTTGCTGTGACACTCATATATTTAACTCAGGTGCTATCAATTCTGATCATCCTTGAGATGGTTCTACACCTTCATTTGAGTCCAGCTGTGTTTAATTATACTGATTGGACTTGATTAGTAAAGCCACACACCTGTCTATACAAGACCTTACAGCTCACAGTGCATGTCAGAGCAAATGAGAATCATGAGGTCAAAGGAACTGCCTGAAGAGCTCAGAGACAGAATTGTGGCAAGGCACAGATCTGGCCAAGGTTACAAAAAAATTTCTGCTGCACTTAAGGTTCCTATGAGCACAGTGGCCTCCATAATCCTTAAATGGAAGACGTTTGGGATGACCAGAACCCTTCCTAGAGCTGGCCGTCCGACCAAACTGAGCTATTGGGGGAGAAGAGCCTTGGTGAGAGAGGTAAAGAAGAACCCAAAAGATCACTGTGGCTGAGCTCCAGTCGGGAGAAAGTTGTAGAAAGTCAACCATCACTGCAGCCCTCCACCAGTCGGGGCTTTATGACAGAGCCTCTCCTCAGTGCAAGACACATGAAAGCCTGCATGGAGTTTGCTAAAAAAACACCTGAAGGACTCCAAGATGGTGAGAAATAAGATTCTCTGGTCTGATGAGACCAAGATAGAACTTTTTGGCCTTAATTCTAAGCGGTAGGTGTGGAGAAAACCAGGCACTGCTCATCATCTGTCCAATATAGTCCCAACAGTGAAGCATGGTGGTGGCAGCATCATGCTGTGGGGGTGTTTTTCAACTGCAGGGACAGGACGACTAGTTACAATCGAGAGAAAGATGTATGCGGCCAAGTACAGGGATTATCCTGGACGAAAACCTTCTCCAGAGCGCTCAGGACCTCAGACTGGGCCGAAGGTTTACCTTCCAACAAGACAGTGACCCTAAGCACACAGCTAAAATAACGAAGGAGTGGCTTCACAACAACTCTGTGACTGTTCTTGAATGGCCCAGCCAGAGCCCTGACTTAAACCCAATTGAGCATCTCCGGAGAGACCTAAAAATGGCTGTCCACTAACGTTTACCATCCAACCTGACAGAACTGGAGGGGATCTGCAAGGAGAAATGGCAGAGGATCCCCAAATCCAGGTGTGAAAAACTTGTTGCATCTTTCCCAAAAAGACTCATGGCTGTATTGGATCAAAAGGGTGCTTCTACTAAATACTGAGCAAAGGGTCTGAACACTAAGGACCATGTGATATTTCAGTTTTTCTTTTTTAAAAAATCTGCAAAAATGTCAACAATTCTGTGTTTTTGTGTCAATATGGGATGCTGTGTGTACATAAATGGGGAAAAAAAATGAACTTAAATGATTTTAGCAAATGACTGCAATATAACAAAGAGTGAAAAATGTAAGGGGGTCTGAATACTTTCTGTCCCCACTGTAAAAATTTTGTAAAATTTGTATGCGCATATATAAAATCCTTTGCCGGCAAACAAAGCGAACACCGCACTTCCGGGGGTCACGTGGGGCGTGACGGCATCAGCGTATAATAAAACTTACCTGTAGGTAAAACAAATATCTCCTAAACGTGCACCATTTAGGAGATATTCACCCTGAATGCAGCCAGTGACATTACTGGCGCATGCGCTTTGAAGGTCAGGCATACTTTTCTGGAACCGAAGGCTCCCGCGAACCCGGAATACAGACGGGTGAACATGTCAGCCCTCTCAGTGGTAACATTACAGCGCTGGCAGGCTTTGTTACAAGGTGAGTATTTCATAATGTGCTAGCATGCGATGCATACTAGCACATTATGCCATGGCCTTGCAGGGTTTTTTTTTTTTTGCAACATCCGTGGTTTGCAATCACTTTAAGGTGGGTAGTGGTGTCAAGGAAGTAACATTAGATGCACACACAACATAAATCGAAAGTACAGTAACTTATCTTTGTTACTCTGCTGTTAGGGCCATTACTTCTGAGATAATGTGAGGCTTTTAACATCAAATAGTGTTTTTTTAGATAATACTGCACTACAAAGTTTTTGGCTTTCTTTTATACAATTTGAGCATTTGCAAGGAGTGTTAATGAGTTTTGCATGCTGTAAGGAGGGAGGTTTAGAGAGCCATCTGAGTTTGTGAAAAATTAACCAGTACACCTGGGTCCCAATGCAGAGGCCTGAAGTTCACTTTCTAGGCTAGCATTGAATCTCCAGTCAGCCTCCAAAGCTAGTCTCAGGCAGGGCCGTCTTTAAGGCCGGGAAAAAGGGGCAGCTGCCCTGGGCCCTGTCATTGTTGTGGGGTCCAAAGCAGCTGTCTCATACTTGCCCACTATCCCAGTTTAAATTCCCTTCACCCTTGAGGTTTTAGTCCTGATATCTCAGTATGAAGTTCTGTTACTTTTGCTGCCCACCTCTGCCCTATTGTGTACAGATGACTCACCTGCAGACCCTGTGTTTACATACGGGCATTCATATGTAAATAGTGGCGGACCAGCAGCATTCATATGTAAATAGTGGTGGTATTCATATGTATATCATGCCCCCGAGGTCAAATCCACCATCAACTATACTGAATGCTGCCCACTGGGGAGATAAAGGGGCATGCTTGAAAGTCCTGCCTACAACTGTGGTCATTAAGCCTAACATCAGCCTGTTCTGCAAAGGTAAGCAAATTAGTGAATTGGAGGGTCGTGTGGGGTGCGCAGAGGTAGGCAGAGAAGGAATTACAGTTTGGGGTGCACAGGTGAACAAGGAGGGGATGTATGGAGGTAAGGCAGGTGGGTGCAAAGATGAGCAGAGGAGGCAGGTAGAGTTAAATGGGAGGGGGATTGGAGCGGAGAGGATGGGTAGATTTGGGGTGCAGAGGTTAGCATGGGTTTAAGGATGCAAATGTGTACTGACAGGGTGGATAAAGATGTAGGTCATGTGTAAGGCAGCCCATCCATTTCAATGGGCTGCTCTATGCACTACAAAATGTGGAAGAAAGTCCCAAAGCCTTTTTCAAAATCACACAAAAAACAATTAATGCCACTGCTGTGTATCTGCTAAAGGGCAGCACATTTCTGTGGTGTCAGGAAAGCGATTTTGCATGCTTTACCAACACACAAATGTGAACGCAGGCTAAATGTCTCAGTTACATTGGTGGTCAGTGTAAATTGTCTCATTACATTGGTGCTTGGTGTAGAATCCTTTCAGTCACACTAGTGGCCAGTGTGAAGGTCCTCCTTCATTGGTGGTCAGTGTAAATCCCTCCTTACATTGGTGGGTACTGTGAATGCTTCAATTGCATTAGTGGTCAGTGTAAACCCCTATTACATTGGTGGGCAGTGTTGAAACTCCTCTTTATTGGTAGTCAGAAAAAAAAAAAAATGATCCCAAGAGTTCTAGGATCCCTAGGAGTTTTCGGTCTATTAATGAGTCCCCATACCTCCCCAGTCCATGGTGTGCAGAGTGAGATGTGCTGTAACCTCTAGCAACCAATCAGTAAGCATAAATCATAACTAATCAGTGAGCCGTAATGTGTGCTGTAACCTCTAGCAACCAGTCAGTGAGCGGTAATGATACACTGTAACCTCTGGCAACCAATCGCTGCCTGATCAGATCCAGTAAACTGATTTTTAGTCTAGCTATTTATTGTATGTCTAAGAGCAGGTGGAGTGTGAGTGAAACTGAATGGGGGGGGGGGGGGGGGGGCAAGAAAATTTTTGCCCAGGGTCCAATCAATATTAAAGATGGCCCTGGTCTCAGGTAATGCCAATCCAGATAGATGCTTTATGGAGACCAGCTCACATAGGAATGTAGTGAGTAATCTCAACTGATGTTGATGAAAGAGGAATATAGAGATACAAAATGATTAAAAAAAAAAAACTTGGTCATACACTTTTCTCAGGAAGTCTTCCATCCTACGACACTAGCAAAAAACTGAGGTTTGCCAAGAAAGGGTTATACTGGAGCCTTTGAGAAAACCTGGAGGGGCGCAACACGCCAGCAAGGTGGGACCTGAGTGAATATTAGCACGCTGGCAGGAGCCAGCCGCTATCTTGCCGAGTATGGAGATCACCTTCTCTGTACATACATGCTGTAATATGACACACTGATGTGTCTTTACATTGTGCAAGTGCTATATTTTTCTCTTGAATAAAAATTGCTGGCAGTATTACACTATTGGATTTTCTTCTGCATATATAAAAGCCATTGCATGAACGGTGGAGCATTGGAGATAAGACCAGGGTGCTGCTGACCTGTTGCTTATTGAATGAAAGTACAGCTGACCTCCTTCAGAAATGAAGGGGTCCACTGCATTAGGTGAGGAGACAACTGACTGGGTACCGGGCTCTTTTGGTGACTCTGTGGTGGAAGATTTCAGATGGTGTTGAAGATTTATCCATATACATGTTTTTTTATAATTTATGGACAATCATCATGATTGGACTACATGTGGGGTTGTCTTCACGAGATAATCTGTTATTTTATGACATTAAAGTATGGATTACATAAATGCTGATCAAAAGATTTGAATTCTAAATAGTAGAGGGCATTTTTTGCCAGGAATATATACATTGTTATATATATACTGGAGGCTGGCTTGTGATGTATTTACCAGTGTCCAATCCTCCTGCAAGCAGCAGTATAGCCCAACTATCTGAATTCTTGTGCCCCTCAATGAATGACAAAGAAAATTGATCAACTGCAATTAGAGTCTTTGAGAGGCACAGCTAGCTACAATATTTACACTTATGCTAACAAGCACTGCTCTTCTACAAGGGTCAGGTACAGGTCAGCTCGTGTGCTCAGAGGGATTCTAATATGTACAAGGCATATCCTAGATACTTAATGGATTAAGGACCTCAAAGAATATATGCCTTTCATGCTGAAGAATGGATCATGCAAATTAAAAAAATAGTGACCAGGTAAAAGAAAAAAAATGCCACTTGGTAAGTGGGAACATTTTATAATATATACAGTATGTTTAAATATTCATTCATTACTGCAGTCTGCTGTAGGAAGAACACAAAGACCCTATATTACAGCTTCATTATACTTCATTTGTAAACGGACCATAAAACACATAATAAACGGATATTTTGTGTGCACAGACAGGGGTCTGTGCACACAAAACTGCTTTACAAGCACCTAGGCACTCTAGTTGAACTACCCTTATCCTGTCTTATGGACGCATAGAGTAGCGGCTCTGGAGCGAGCACGCAACTGTGCCCCCGGGGCAAGCAGCTTTCTCTGGGGGCACTGCTCGAGGGGGAGGAGCCAGGAGCACCAGCGGGGGATCCAAAAAGAAGAGGATCGGAGCTGCTCTGTGCAAAACCACTGCACAGAGCAGGTAAGCATAACAGGTTTGCCATTTTAAAAAATTAAAAAACTAAGCTCTAATATCACTTTAAGGCAGAGAAAATACAAGGCTGACAAACCACTGTGAAATTAGTAAAGCCATTTGTTGCTCAGTGAACAAGATTCATCAACGCCTTGGCTTAGAGACAAAATTGCTAGCAACAATCAATCTTCGTGCTTTTCAATGAAATACTGCAGCAATTGGTATGTTTAGCTATATATTGTTGGATTTGGAGAGAGTGGAAGAGTCTGTAGCAGATCACAACCTAATGCTGTAGCAAATCAGTGACTTTTGCCATCAAATTGCTGCTATTGACTGCCATTCGTGTTTTCAATTAGCGATTAATGCCTGAAGAAAAAAAAAAAAAAAAAAAAATTGCCCACGAGTCTTCAGCCATACCATTTATTTTAGAACTTTATTTTGGAAATATTTTGAACAATGTGCATTAATGACAATTTTTACAGAACAGAATTGTTTTTTTTTTTTCAGGCCTGAGAACTTGACAGCTCCCTACACAGCAGGTAGAGTGGGAATGACAACTGACTTATGGCCACAGAAAGCCATAGCCTTAGTCTCACCCAGTAAGACTTCCAAAACCTGAGGAATCAAGCATGGCAAGATCATACTGCTCAAATTAATTGGCTGACCTATAGCATTACCACCACAGTCTGGCATAACACTGGAGGTTATATAATGAAACAATGCAGACGCATGCACATTGCACTCAAATCCCAAGTTATGGTGAGTGCATATGGTTACACGGAGGCTTAACCAGCTTAAATGGAATTTTAACACTTAAAAGCTGAGTGTAGCATTCCTGTATAATTTTAAGATAATATCTGCTACCTTTACAATACAGAAGGAAACAATCTTTCATTTATTTCCCAGAAAGAGTATATCTTTCTATTACAATTACTAATTCTTGGTATTTAGAATTATTAAAAGAATTTGGAGTATTCCACCAACATAATATTCAAATTCTAATCAATGTAATAAAATGTGGCAGTCACAGTTGGACATTTGGAGTATTCCACCAAAATATTATTCAAATTAAAATCAATGTAATAACATTTTGGTGGTCACAGTTGGACATTGTGTGTAGAAGGTATATATACCTGCCCAAAATGATGGCTGTATCATCCAATTCCTGGGCTGCTCCATGAGTCCAGGGCCAAAAAACTCCAAAACAGCTTGTAGGTGTTGAAGAGCAAGATAATGTGACTGTGTGCTCTCCAGAGCCTTGGCTCACGCTCCCCAATTAAGGAAGGACATAAGTATCGCAGCACAGCCGGGCAAATTTGCTGGCACTGGCAAGGATTATACTGGACAAGTTTAGCAATAGGTTGCAATCTTGCTTGAAGCCAGTGCTGCATAGCATCAAGAACTTACAGCTAGAAACATTAAAGGAAACGGGAGATCAGATATGAAATTCAATTGAAAGAAAAAATGAAAATCACTTTCCTCCAAGTTCCCTTACTTGCTTTATACCAATAAAAGTAATCTGCTTCCCATTAAAGTAAAGACAGATCATTTAAGTGTTATCAGGGTGTTAAGATGTATGCTTAAAATGTTTAATTCTAAAAAATATACAGCATCATGCATCCGTAGGATGCCATGTCTAAAATATCCATATTCAAAATCAATAACTAGGGCATACAGCCTCCTGCTCTATAGTTAGAGACTGTAAAGGATTGCTTTTTGATTTTTTTAAATAACAAACATGTCATACTTACCTCCACTGTGCTTGTTTTGCCGAACATCCTCTTCTGGAGTCTTCCGGCGGCTCTCGTGGCTCCTCCCCACATCAGATAACCCCCTAGAAGCGCTCTCCCGAGGGGGTTGCCTAGCGGGCGCACTCCCGAGTCCAGCATTTGCCTCCACGAACACGAATGCAGGACTCGGCCCCCCCTCCCCCCGGCGCCCGCGTCATTGGATTTGATCGACAGCAGCGTGAGCGCTGCTCTGCTATCAATCTATCCAATCAAGAGTCGGGACCCCGTGGAGAGAGGGACAGGGCGTTCCCGCCGAAGAGATGAAGGGGCTCAGGTAAGTAAAACGGGGGGTGGGGGGCTGGTGACTGCCAAGTGTTTTTTTTTCATTTTAATGCATAGGATGCATTAAGATGAAAAAACACGAGGGTTTAGAACCCCTTTAAATTTTACAAAATTACACCAATAAATTACAGAGCATGAAGGTCATAATAAATAGGACCCATAACCCAAAAGTTAGTGAAAACTGGTGCATTAAAGATGTCTCGATTTGTACAGACAAATCAAGATACCCCAAACTGTTTCTCTCTCAAGTCATGATTTCAATACAAATAGTTAACTTATTGCTCAAAATTTCTGAAGCAATTGGCTCATATCTGATCATAAATAGGCACCAGCTGAATAGCAACATATTGTTGGCACCTGAAAGCTACACTTGACCAACTGCTTAAAAAGGAATAGTTTATAAAAAGCCATACTTACATGTCTTTGAGTGCTCGCGGCTCAGCATGTGGTTTGCAAGAGGTGCAGTGTAAGTTAAGCACTGCAGCACAGAGTTGACAAAGCATGTATTGCCAAGATTTTGGAGACCAGCTCCAACCTTCTGCATTCGCTGCCATTTCAGCCTTATTTTCTCTGCAGGAAAAATAATCTTTTCTGGTGCGCCAACGCCATCCCCTGGTACTGCCAATGCTGAAAAACACAAAGAAATAGAAACATTAATGTTGTAACGGAAAACTTTCTCAATAAGATAGATTTCATAAAGCGTAAAAAAAAAAAAACAAAAAAAAAAAAAACAACAAAAAAGCATGTCTTGTGTAGCCTAATACTGCGGTATATTGACATACGCTGGGTATCCAGTTGGCCTTAGCCATGGCTCAGTACACAATACACATTTCTGATGCACCAGAACCATTAAAATTAAAACCTCTATTTCCTACCAGTCATTTTACAAAGTAAGTTTAAAATGAACTGGTGGCTATGAGAAACACTGGCTGTACTTTATTGGAAAACATCAGGGCCAAATGTAGTATGAAGGTAGACAGCCGCTAAACAAAACAGTCAGGCATAATATAATATTGGTTGGGGTAATTGTGGTAAGGGTACAACAATGGAGTATAACAGGAAGCAGGGTGGGGTTTAAAAAATCCAACTCAGGCAGCCAATAACTGTCTACAGGAAGGAGAAGACACACCATGTCTCACCACAGCCATTTACTTTTTGAGCAGAGAGAACAAAAAGGCTGATCGTTTTTTTCAATAGATGGTTATTCCAGTGTTTTCTCAACTCCAGTCCTCAAGGAGCACCATCAGGTCATGTTTTCAGGATTTCCCTCAGATGAAACGGCTGTGGCAACTACCAAGGCAGTGGAACTGATCAAATCACCCGTGTAAAATAATGGTAAACCTGAAAACATGACCTGTTGGGGCACCTTGAGGACTGGAGTTGAGAAACACTGGGTTATTCCACAAACATATTTACAGTGAGGGAAAAAAAGTATTTGATCCCTTGCTAATTTTGTACGTTTGCCATCTGACAAAGAAATGATCAGTCTATAAATTTTAAACAGAACAAAAATATCCAGAAAAAAACGCATTTTAAAAAGTTATAAATTGATTTGTATTTTAATTAGTGAAATAAGTATTTGACCCCTACGCAAAACATGACTTGGTACTTGGTGGCAGAACCCTTGTTGGCAATTACAGAGGTCAGACGTTTCTTGTATTTGCCCACATCTCAGGAGGGATTTTGTCCCACTCCTCTTTACAGATCCTGTCCAAGTCATGAAGGTTTCGAGGCGGACGTTTGGTAACTCAAACCTTCAGCTCCCTCAACATATTTTCTTTAAGATAGAGGTCTGGAGACTGGCTAGGCCACTCCAGGACCTTAAAGTGGAGTTCCACTCACTTTTACAACTCTTCAGCATCCCTCACTAAACTGTGCACTGTAAACGAATTGGATATTTTTTTTTTTTTTTTCTCAGCACTTACTGTATATCTGCTGTATTCATTTTTCACTTCCTCCTCCCTGGCCGTGGCCCATCGCATCATTTCCTGTTTGCAATGCCTTCTGGGAAGGGGCGACTTCCTCTGACACTGCCATTGCTATGGAAACCTGACCTGAAACCTATTACACTGCTTGTGCTGCACTGAGCATGTGCGAGATCTGCAAGGATGAGATCCAGGAAAAAATACAGTCTGGCTTCAGATGCCCACACTTAAGATGGCCACGGCCTGCTGTAAACTTATAAAATAACAAACTACTGCTAGAAACTAACAAAACAGACCTAAGTTTACAGACTAACTTCACTAGAATACATTAAGCTTGTGTATTATAGGGGTATTTTTATTTAAAAAGTATAATTTCGGCCGGAACACCACTTTAACCACTTCAATACAGGGCACTTAGACACCTTCCTGCCCAGACCAATTTTCAGCTTTCAGTGCTGTTGCAGTTTGAATGACAATTGCGCGGTCATGCTACACTGTGCCCAAACTAAATTTTTATCATTTTGTTCCCACAAATAGAGCTTTCTTTTGGTGGTATTTGATCACCTCTGCGGTTTTTATTTTTTGCTAAACAAATAAAAAAAGACCGAAAATTTTGAAAAAAAATAAAAGTTTTGCTTTTGTTTCTGTTAAAAAAAATTGTAAATAAGTAAGTTTTCTCTTTCACTGATGGGCACTGATAAGGCGGCACTGACAGGCACTGATACAGCGGCACCTATGAGGTGGCACCAATGAGCGGGCACTGATATGCGGCACTGATGGGCACTGGTAGGCGGCACTGATGGGTGGCACTCATATGCAGCACTGATGGGCATTGATAGGCGGCACTGGTTGGCACTGATGGGCAATGAAAGGCGGCACTGCTGGGCACTGATATGTGGCACTGATACGCGGCACTAAAATGAGGCACCGATGGGCATCCCTGGTGGCACTGGCAGTGGTAGGCATTGCAGTGGGCACTGACTGGCAGCTGCCTGGGCACACAGTGTAATTTCCCTGGTGGTCTAGGGGCATACCTGGTGGTCCAGTGTGGATTGCTTCCCTGGTGGTCCTGGGTAGGATCCGAGGGGGGGCTGTGCTGATAAACAATCAGCACAGACCCCCCCCTGTCAGGAGAGCAGCCGATCGGCTCTCCTCTACTCGCGTCTGTCAGACGCGAGTGAGGAAAAGCCGATCAACGGATCTTCCCAGTTACATCGTGATCAGCCGTGATTGGACACGGCTGATCACGTGGTAAAGAGTCTCAGTCGGAGACTCTTTACCTAGATCGGTGTTGCAGGGTGTCAGACTGACACCCCGCAACAACGATCGCCGCGATGCGCGCCCCCGGGGGCGCGCAGCGGCTCGATATTCCTGATCACGTCATATGACGTCCGATCAGGAATATCAAACCACTTTGCCGCCGTCATTCTGTAATAGGGCGGGCGGCAAGTGGTTAATGTTGCCATGGCCATGTTTTTTGGGTCATGCTGAAATACCCATCCACGAACCATTTTCAATGCCCTGGCTGAGGGAAGGAGGTTCTCACCCAAGATTTAACAGTACATGGCCCCGTCCATCGTCCCTTTGATGCAGTGAAGTTGTCCTGTCCCCTTAACAGAAAAACACCCCCAAAGCATAATGTTTCCACCTCCATGTTGGACGGCGAGGATGGTGTTCTCGGGGGTCATAGGCAGCATTCCCTCTCCAAACACAGAGTTGAGTTATTGCCAAAGAGCTCCATTTTGGTCTCATCTGCCCTCAACACTTTCACCCAATTTTCCTCTGAAGTTCGCTAATGAACATGTAAATGATTTAGACGGGCCTGTACATGATCTTTCTTGAGCAGAGGGACCTTGCGTGCATTGCAGGATTTCAGTCCTTCATGGCGTAGTGCGTTACCAAATGTTTTCTTGGCGAGTATGGACCCAGCTGCCTTAAGATCGACAAGATTCTCTCGTGTAGTTCTGGGCTGATTCCGCAAGGTTCTCATGATCATTGAAACTCCAGGAGGCGAGATCCTGCATGGAGCCCTGGACCGAGGGAAATTGACAGTTATTTTGTGTTTTTCCATTTGCGAATAAATCGCACCAACTGTTGCCACCCTGTCACCAAGCTGCTTGGCGATGGTCTTGTAGCCCATTCCAGCCTTGTGTAGGTCTACAATCTAGTCCCTGATATACATGGAGAGCTCTTTGTCTTGGCCATGGTGGAGAGATTGGAATGATTGCTTCTGTGGACAGGCATCTTTAATACAGGTAAAAAGCTGAGATTTGGAGCACTCCCTTTAAGAGTGTGCTCCTAATCTCAGCTCTTTACCTGTAGAGAAGACACCTGGGAGCCAGAAATCTTGCCGATGGGGATCAAATACTTATTTCACTCATTAAAATGCAAATCAATTTATAACTTTTTTGAAATGCATCTTTCTGGATTTTTTGGTTATTCTGTCTCTCACTGTTAAAAATAAACCTACAATTAAAATTATAGACTGATAATTTGTTTGTGAGTAGGCAAACGTACAAAATCAGCGGGGTGGGCAAATATTTTTTTTCCCTCATTGTGCATATAGGCAAAAAGCCCGTGTCCCAAATTTACTATTAAGGGTCAGATCCCTACCCTCGGTAATTGTTTCAGAGACCAATGGCTTTACTTAACCACTTCAGCCCCGGAAGAATTTACTCCCTTCCTGACCAGATCACTTTTTGCGATTAGCCACTTCGTCGCTTTAACTGACAATTGCGCTGCCGTGCGACGTGGCTCCCAAACAAACTTGACGTCTTTTTTTTCCCCACAAATAGAGCTTTCTTTTGGTGGCATTTGATCACCCCTGCGGTTTTTCTTTTTTGCGCTATAAACAAAAAAAAAGCATCAATTTTGAAAAAAAAAACGCATTGTTTTTAACTGGGGGGGGGGGGGTAGGGGCTGTGTGCGGCATGTCACTGATCTCTGCTCCCGATCACAGGGAGCAGAGATCAGCGACGTCACTAGGCAGAACAGGGAGATGATTGTTTACATTAGCATCTCCCCGTTCTTCCTCTCCATGAGACGATCGCAGGTATCCCCGAGGACATCCAGTCTGCGGGAACCGCGACCCGACTCGCAAAGCTTGCCGGCGGCGCGCATGCGCCCGCCTCTTAAAGGGGAGCGTACAGGTATGCGATTCTGCCTGTACGTGCCCTTCTGCCGCAGTATCTGCGTGAGGCGGTCGGCAAGCGGTTAAAGCGGAGTTCCACCCATTTAAAAAAGTCAGCTACACTCACCTGTCCCACGGTCCAGTGATGCGGGTGCAGGAAGTCTCACTCGTCTCCCCAGCGCTGGCATTCAAACTGTGGGAACCCGGCTGTGGCTTCACAGCCAGGCACGCACTGCGAATGCGCGAGCTGCGATTGGCCGGGCAATCTTCTGGGACCAGCGGCGTGTCCCAGAAGATTGCAGGGAGGGAAAGGGGAGAGGTGATCTTCCTTCCGGCGCCAGGGGAGGAAGTGGGAACTGGGTGCCTCTAAAATCAGGGTACCGCTCCCCCCCCCCCCCAAAAAAAAAATTGACATGCCAAATGCGGCATGCCAAGGGGTCACCAGTACTTAAAGTGGAAGTTCCATTTTTTAGGTGGAACTCGGCTTTAAAAACGCAGAAGTGGAAGCTCCGCTTGTTTGCACCCTCCTCCCCCTTCCGGGTAAGATCTCCACATAATGATGCAGCGATCTATGACATTTACGGCCCCTCCTTCCCCCTGCTACCTTTTGGGAGACACACAAGTCTCGGAAGACAGCGGGACAATCTAGATAAGCTCAGCGCAACTCCTGCATGCGCAGTAGGAAACAGGCTGTAAAGCCTGAAGGCTTCATTTCTGGTTTCCTCATTATAAGGATGCCGGCATCGGCACCCGAAGCCAGTGGATGAAATCTAAGGGTGCCGACATCGCAGGATACCTGGACAGGTAAGTGTCCTTATAGTAAAAGTCAGCAGGACCAGTATTCATAGCTGCTGACTTAATTTATTTTTAATACAGGTCGGAACTCCACTTTAAGACCTTAGTTGAAGGTTTCTCCCATATGACTCCCCCACTTGTTCTCCTATAAATCTAAATCTGGTTATCTCAGCACTTGAGAAAAAAAAAAAAAAAAAAAAAAAACACAGTTTAAATGCATTGGAGATGCTCCTCATTCCACCACACCCATAAGATTTTGTTTGTTATAGCCATAAGCTCTGCAAAAAGTGGTCTTCTATACGGAACCCTTCCTGGTCCTAGAACAAGGACAAAAAGTGGCATTGAGACCCAAAATTTCCATCCTACTCAAGGTAGTTTCAGCATTTCACCAAAGTATTGGGATGCCTGCCTTTACACGCACATGAACTTTAATGGCATCCCAGTCTTAATCCTCATACACAGTTCGTTTGTTGTACGACCGAGTGTCTGATTTTTGTCAAAAGCGCATGTGCAGGATGTTGTCTAGCATACTAACTAGCCGCAAATTGTCGTTCGACAAACACGAACGTAGTGACAACTAAGAGTATAAATTAATTTCTCAAGCGCCACCCTTTGAGCCCCTTCTGCTAATTTCATGTTAGTAGAAGTTTTCGCACTTTTGTTAAGTTGTTTTTATCTGGATGGCAGCCTCTCCAATTTAATTTGTTTTTTTTTTCTGCACAATAAAAAAAATTGTGTAGAATAATACTTGGCTATGTTTGACTTCAAAATGACAGTTTGGGAGTAGGCAGTTACATTAAAAATTAACAAGGGACACCAACATAGTTGTATCTGTCTTTTATTGAAGGATAGTGTTCATATGAAGCCATTATCACATAGTTGCTTGGCTCCTTTTAAAATCATAACAGAAATCACCCAAATATCTCTGATCAAAAGCTTACATATCCTGGAATGTTTGGCCTTGGTACAGACACACAGGGTGATACGCAGGTTAAAATTGCAATTAAAAGGTTAATTACCGTGTGGCTTTTGAAACGATGTGTGTCTGTGTATAAAAATAGTCAGAGTTTGTTAGCTCTCAGGTGGATGCACTGAGCATACTACATACCAAGCCATGGGGAACAGAAAACTGTCAAAAGACCTGTGTAACTAATGTCTTCCCTGATCTCCCCCTGACAAGCGTGGGTCGACTAACAGGTGTCTTAAGCGATTCTGGGTCCCCAATTTCCCTTTACTTTTATCTTTATCTCTGGTCTTTGCTTTGTTTCCTCTCCTTTGGATGGGTTTTGCAGCCCTCTTTAGTTGTCTATTGTTGTCTAGAACTATGCACAGGTTGTCTGTCACAAATGTCCTAGCCTCCCTCCTTTGTTTCCACTGCGAGTGTGAATTTATGTTTGTTTTTTGTGTTGCCAGTCATAGCCCCTGCAGGGAGGACTAGGTGCTTTTATTTTTATATACAGCGCATCAGGAAAGTATTTACAGCGCTTCACTTTTTCCACATTTCGTTATGTTACAGCCAGATTCCAAAATGGATTAAATTCATTATTTTCCTCAAAATTCTACAAACAATACCCCATAATGACAACGTGAAAGGCGTTTGTTTTTTTTTTTTTTTAAATCTTTGCATATTTATAGAAAAGATGAGGTAGGAGGATAGATAATCTCTATCACATGTACAAAAGTATTTACAGCCTTTGCTCAATACTTTGTTGAAGCACCTTTGCCACCAACACCAGCCTCAAGTCTTTTTAAAAGTATGATGGTACAAACTTGGCACACCTATTTTGGTGCAGTTTCTCACATTTTTCTTTGCAGGACTTCTCAAACGCTATCAGGTTGGATGTGGAGCGTCAGTATACAGCCAGCCATTTTCAGATCTCTCCAGAGAGGTTCAATCGGGTTCAAGTCTGGGCTCTGACTGGGCCATTTAAGGACATTCACAGAGTTGTCCTGTAGCCACTCCTTTGTTATTTTGGATGTGCGCTCATGGTTGTTGTGCTGTTGAAAAATGAACCTTCAAAAAGTAGGAGAATATGCAAGGGAAAATTGCCCAATATTGGGACTGTAATGACAATGTGACCAATGCACAGGTGACCTGGGATGCCTTTAAGGCAACCATAAGAGGGGATTACATATCTGCAATTAAAGCTGCCAGGGTGGACTATGCCTCAGGGACTAAAGAACTAGAGTCTTGGGTGAGTACGGCAGAGGAGGTGTTTGCGTCGGACTCTTCTCCTGAGGCATATTCCTCCCTGGCGCAGGCTCGAAGGGCGCTCTCTTTACACCTTTCTGGTTTGACTGCCTCATCAGAGAGGTTGCTCACGGCCAGAATCTTTGAGTCTGGGGACAAAAACGGGAGGCTTCTAGCCAGTCTGGTAGCCGACCCCAAATTTCAAACAGTTTTACCCACAATACATACTGCTGCGGGGTGGGGGTCACTTCAAACCCCTCTGGCATCCTTAATGAATTCAAAGCTTTTTAAGCCTCCTTGTACAGTTCTACCACCTCGCAGATGTCCCCTGACTACCTCTTGTATCTTCGTGACCTGGCTGACAACCTTGACAGAAGACGTTGCCTTCCTAGAGGCAGAGATCTCGGTGACAGAGTGAAGCGTCAATTCGCTCACCTCCCCCTAATAAGACACCGGGCCCTGATGGGCTACCGGGAGACTGGTACAAAATGTACATAGCTGACTTAGCTCAGCGTCTCCAAAAATTGTATGCCCTTAGTTTAGAAGCAGGAAACCTACCTGACTCAATGTCGCAAGCTCACAGTATTGATACAAAAGCCAGGGAAGTATGCCTCATACTGTTCAGTATATCGACCCATATCCCTTCTAAATTATGATTTAAAGATACTAACAAAAGTGCTAGCCACCAGACTGATGGGGATTCTTAGTAAATCTGGATCAAACTGACTTCATGCCAGGGAAGTCGACAGATGTTAATATTCGTAGGGTGTTCACCCACTTACAAATTCCTCCTAAAGAACAGAGTACCAGAGTCTTGGTTGCCTCGGACCTTGAAAAGGCATTCGATTCTGTTGCCTGGCCCTACAGATACTCAAGATATATGGATTTGACCACGCTTAGAAAATGGATCCAGCTTTTATACCAGAAACCGACAGCTCAGATTAAGCTTGGAGGGGAGTTATCCTCTTAATTCCCTGTGGAGCGAGGCACCCGATAAGGGTGTCCTCTATCCCCTGCCCCTTTCTCCCTGATGGTTGAGCCCATGGCTGTTGGTCTTCGGATGCTGTCGGACGGGGTGCGGGTCGGATCCCTGGAGGAAAAGATAGCACTTTATGCTGATATTATCCTTTACCTCCAGGATCCGGGGTCCTCCCTTCGGCAGCGTTGGAGCTCCTTTCACACTTTAATGACATGTCAGGACTAAGAGTCAACTGGGACAAGTCCCAGATAATGCCAGTGGACCTGGGTGCTACACAGTTAGCGGATCCGTCACTTCCACTTCAATGGGCTGAGTGTATAAAATATCTTGGCATCCATATTTCCCCAAGAATACGGGACTTCTGCAAGCTTAACCTTCTCCCTCTCCTACAAACTTTTCAAACTAGGTTGAAAGCGTGGGCCAACCTACCCCTCACATTGATTGGAAGGATCAATTTGATTAAAATGAAATTACTACCCCCTCTTCTGTATGTAGTACACCATTCTCCAATGTGGATACGCAAGGCACTTTTTAAGCGGCTAAAATCTCACATATCCAGTTTTTTGTGGGGCTCTGGCGCCCCCCCCCCCCTTTCCGATTGCCCATTCTCCAAAGGTCCTGGACCCAGGGGGGCCTGTCCTGATTTTTTCCTTTTATTGTGGCGATGCTTACACATATAGTGAGTGAAGGAGACAGCGCTCGCAACAAAGGAATTAAATTGGAAGCTATCGCTGCTGTAAAAAAGTGTAAACTTGAAAAAATAAAAATAAACAGTTACAGCGCTGATAGACGTGATTATACAATAAAGTGCTGAGTGCTAAAAATAAATAATATACATTAAGTATTGGCTGTAATCCAAACACAACTGCTGGTCACCACAATGTATGCAATATATGAGAAACAACTAGTGTTGCCCAATTAGAAAAACAACCTAGGAAACAAGCTAACAAGAACCAATAAATGGTTTAAAATAAAAATAAAATAAAAGTGAACTCTAATCACAATATATGAGTGCAAAACATGAAGAATAGTCCCAAAATAAATAACTGGCACCAGCTGGGCACAGGGAACTCAGACAGACAACATAGTGATGGCCCAGCGGCTCCTCAATCAAAAATGTCAGTCCGTCTCTATGATCCAACAACAGGTGCTTCTAAAGTGGATAAATGAATATTTTGGCTGATATTTCAAACAGTGGAGCCATGGATCTTGTAATCGGTCACCCAAAACAGAAAGAGGAAAAATATATGGTGAAGTACTGCGGGATGCAAGAGCCAATTGCGCTACAAACCGCTACTCACGCTTTCCTGGTTGCAGTCAGGCATATCAGATGCTTCCGCGATCGCCGCTTGGTAGCGTGCGTTCCACGGAGCCAGGAAGATGAAAAGCGTCACTTGGTTGTGTGAAGGCCGGATGTGACGTTGACGCGTTTCGCCCCTCCCCCAGGACGTCATCAAATGCTTACACATGCTCACAACTGGCTAATTTCAGATGCCACCAATGCAGCAGTTGCTTTGGAGGCTGCTGTTGTGGGGTCATTCGAAGCACTGCGGAATATTTTATTTCGAGGTACTAGGGCTCCATATCCCCTCACTATCTCAATGAAAACTGTGCTTAGAGCATGGTCTTGGGCGGCCAGCCCTCGGGTGGCCAATCCCCCGGTGCGTTCCCCAAATACTCTATATATTCAGGTAAAGAGGGATTAATCCATAAAGAAACTTACTCTAGTAGAGGATGTCCCCTAAAGTTTCAAAAGGTTTGGAACATATGGCTAGAGTCTGAAACGACAACGGTAGAACAAGAAGACCCTGTGGGACAATCGGTGATTTACATGTGAGATGATGGTTCCTATGATGCAATTATGTCTGTCGTATACCACATATCTATGTAAATTGCTGAGCATTTTACTCATCCTGTTATTTTTTAGCCGCAAGCTATGGGGTTTGTTTTGTTGTTTTAATTGAACTAGTTTTAGGCCAGTAGTTAAGGTATGCTATGCCTAGCCTAATGTTTTATACACCTTGAGCTGGGGAATGTCCAGAGGCTCTGTTATGTAACTTATCTTTTTCCTTCAGGTGCCTTCAAACTCCAGGCAGACGGTCATGTGCCTTTTACTGGGTGGTGGCTTCTGTCTGGCCACTCTACTATACAGGCCTGATTGGTGGAGTGCTGCAAGAGATGGTTGTTCTTCTGGAAAGTTCTCCTCTTTCCACAGAGAAATGCTGGAGCTCTGTCAGAGTGACCAATGGGTTTCTTGGTCACCTCCCTCACTAAAGCTGTTCTCCCCAGATTGCTGTTGAGCTGGACAGCCTACTCTAGGAAGAGTTCTGGTGGTTCCAAACTTCATCCATTTATGGATAATGGAGGCCACTGTGCTCATTGGGACCTTCAATGCTGCAGAAAGGTTTCTGAACCCCTCCCCAGATCTGTTCCGCGATACAATCCTGTCTCAGGTGGTTTACAGCCACTGTCTCCTGTCCATTCATCTACAGTGCAGCTGCGGTTGCAGGGTAAGGGACTGGGGAATCTGTGTCTTCAGTCTCTTACCTTGTCTCAAAGGGGAGATGTTGGGGATCTGTTTAGACCCCTGACATCCCACCAAAGCCTCTCCAACAGGGCTGATAAAGAATTGTAATATTTAAAAGGTTAACTTGTAAAATTAAAAAAAAAAAAACCCAGAAAGTCCACGCCTCATTAAGCATTATAGGCTTACCTGTATTAAAAAGTGGTCTGTAAGGGTTTACAACCACTTTAAAATGTGCAGGTCATGCAAGACAACCAAAGACTTTGCATGACCTGGAGGCATTTTGCCAAGACAAATGGGCAGCTATACCACTCTTACAAAAGACTACGCATGGTCATTGGGTGCACTACAATGTTAAGAACTAAGGGTATGCAGACTTGAACAGGGGTCATTTTCTTTATTTACTTGTTGCCATGTTGTGCGTTAGGATTGTGCCATTCTATCATGACCTACAGTTGAATGTCAATCCCATACGAAATGCATTTTGTCTGCTCACTAATGTATTCTTTAAAAATGGTACACTGCAGATTACCAATTCGCCAAGGGTATGCAAACTTTTGAGCACAACTGTATACGGGGTGGGGGGGGGGGGCAACAATAATGCTATCCAAACTTGTTTTACTCTAATGCAAGGAATGCATTAAGGTAAAAAAATATTTAGGCTTTGGGAGATATCTCTATCTCTGCATCCAGGGCAGGTTAAGTAATGTGAATGCTTCTAAACCATGTACAGTGGATATAAAAAGTCTACACACCCCTTCTAAAATGTCAGGTTTCTGTGATGTAAAAAAAAAATGACAAAAGATAAATCATTTCGTAACTTTTTCTAACTTTTTAATGTGATCTATAAACAGTACAACTCGGTTGAACAATAAACTGAAATCTTTTAGGTGGAGAGAAGTAAAAATAAAAAAATAAAATAATATGGTTGCATAAGTGTATATCCACTATACATTTAAATGCAGTAAAAACTGACCTGGTTTTGCTTAGTTTCTCCTACATTCAAACAAAAGAAGCACAGGAGGCTGAATGTGGGATCAGAAAGACTGTTCTCATTCCATCATCTCTAGGTGGCTCAGACAAACCATTACTAAGCTTATGGTCTCAAGGAAAGTGTTTCACCCTCTCCTATAAAAGCACACATTACTAAATCCACAAGCGCCCGTTGGGCTTTTAGGCTACTAAGGCAAAAACCAAAACGTGCAAAAGATGTTGACAGAACTCTGTCCCCAATATAACAAAATAGCAAGAGGAAGACTATGCCCATGGGACTTTTAAGAGTTACGCCAAAAAAGTTAATGCCATATAAACAGGTAGGTACATTTTGGACTATATCTCAAAGAGTTTCGTAAAGCAATGTTCGCTTCTTCAGGAGATAGTCAAATCCAATATATCTATGACGAAACCATGTCAAAAAAATAACTGAACATTATTGCATATAAACCCACCTAACGACTAAATGTGGGTTAATAAAACATTCTCCACTCCTTATAGTAGATTGAATATACTTACACATCAATTTAAGGATTTATAGCATAACAAGCTCCAGAAGATTGTTCAAAAAATAGGGCAAAGACAAAAGGAACACCCAAGAACATACTCCAGTAGCTGAAGGTAGAGCAGGAAAACCAGCCGGGGCATACGGGAGATCCAAGAAGACAAGACAAAGGTGGATAAAAGACCGTGTAAAAACCAAACAGAAAGTACATACTTATAAAATATAGGAAAAGCCAGTAGTATGTCCATCACCATAAAGTGACCACCATATAGAGTAAACAAGATGTGTGTACATTTCTGGATAAACAGGAGGAAGGAAGAAAAAAAAAAAAAAAAAACCACAAAAAAGGAAATTTAAAAAAAAAAAAACCCAAAGACTAATGAGTCTATTAGGATAGTAATAAAACATCAATAGAAACCAATCAGTAAACAAACCCCAAAGAGTCTACACAGTACCTGTCATGCAAGCAGCAGTAGAAAAGTCACATCAAAATGGTATGTCAGCAGCCCAAGATGGATAAACGAAAATCCTGTCAAAATAGGACCCCCTTAAGTAGCCCCAAACCTGAAACGTGCCCGCTCCCCTAGCGTCATGTGAAAATGAGGCAGGACACCTCAACCAACCCCCACCATGCAAGAAATAGCGACGGGGCGCCACCAACAGTTTTGAGTGGTGCGACGATCGCAAATAAGTCAGGTGTCATCACGCCACAAGATGACCAGAGCAGGCAGGCAAACCCAAAATGGAGATAGACATGATGTGGATGCCACTCAACATCGGTGGGGAAATAACAGCCAGGAGTGTAATGTTACCACTCAGGCTACTTAAAAAAAAAAAACAAAAAAAAAAAAACATATAATATGAAACAAGACATGAAAAAAATAAACAGAAAAACAAAAAGAATACAATGAAACAAAACAAAAGCAGACCCGCAAGAGTGCCAAAATGGCATTGCAGCTCCCAGAACAGAAACCCATTTTTTTCACTTTCGCAGGAGCTGCGATGCCATTTTGCCACTTTTGCTGGTCTGCTTTGGTCTTTTGTTTTTGTCCGTTTCATTGCATTCTTTTTTTGTCGTTTTTTGGTTTCTATTTTTTCATGTCTCGTTTCATTTTTTTTTCCTTTTTCCTTTCCTTTTGGTGGGTGGCATCACATGTCTCCCCTTTGGGAGATTACCTGTGCCAGCCGTCTGACGAAGTGCAGTTGCCACACTGCACGCCATGCTGTCGGCACCCCGCCGCTATTCCTTGTACGGTGTGGGTTTGTTGAGGTGTCCTGCCTCATTTCCACATATGTTTGGGGGGGCCTTTGTCGTGTTTCCGGCTTGGGGTTACTTAACATGGGCCCTATTTGGAAAGGATTTGCACGTATCCTTTTGGGCTGCTGACATACCATTTTGGAGGTCATTTTCCTACTGCTGCTGGCACCACAGGTACTGTGTAGACTCTTTGGGCTTAATTTTTTTACTATAAGTTTGTATTGAGGTCTTAGTACTGCCTTTTAAACTATCCCGATAGAAGGCTTTTTAGTCTTTGGCATGGTGTATTTTTTTTTTCTTTTTTCTTCTTCCTCTTGTTTATCTAGACATGTGCACACATCTTGTTGACTCTAGATGATGGTCACACTGTTTTTTTCTATATTGGTATGTCCTTTCTTTTTTTCACACGGCCTTTTATCCACCTTTGTCTCGTCTTCCTGGGTCCACGGTATGCCCCGGCTGGATGACCTGCTTTACCTATAGCTCCTGGACTGAGCATGTCCTTGGGTGCCCCTCTGTCCTTGCCCTATTTTTTTGCACAATCCTCTGGATTTTGTTATCCTTAAAGGGGTTGTAAAGTCAGATTTTTTATCTTAATGCATTCTATAAAATAAAAAGCCTTCTGTTTGCAGCAGCCCCCCTAAAACTTACCTGAGGTCCCTCTCTGTCCAGCGATGTGCATGAGTGCCTCAGCTGTCCGAGACTCTCCCTCCTGATTGGCTGAGACACAGCAGCAGGCCATTGGCTGCAACCGCTGTCAAAGTCAGCTAGCGAATCAAGAGAGAGGGTAGAGCGGGGCCGGGGGTCCTTGTCTGAATGGACACATGGAGCGGTGACTCGGCTCGGGTGCCCCCATAGCATGCTGCTTGCTGTGGGGGCACTGAACCAGAGGGAGGGGCCAGGATGACAGAAGAGGGACCCAGGCTGCTTTGTGCAAATCCACTGCAACAGAGTAGGTAAGTATAAAAAATATGTCCCTATAAAAACAAAGACTTTACAATCATTTTAAGTTGATATGAAAGTATATCTAATGTAGAGAGTGGAGTCTACTTTCTTAAACCACATTTGGTCATTATTTGGGTTTATATGAAGTTTATTCAATTCTTATTTTTATGACATAGTCAAATCCAGTAGATCTGTGGAGAGACCATCTCCTAAAGAAGTAAACATTGCTTCACGTAAAAAAAGTCTAGAAAAAAAGTCTAGATATAGTCCAATATGTACCTACCTGTCCATATCCGCAATGTTTTTTAAATCTAGGGCCGCAACTAACGATTATTTTCATAACCGATTAGTTGGCCGATTGTTTTGATTAACTGATTTATCGGATAATAACCTTAACAAAAGTGTGGTGTATAATATAGTTAAATATGTAAAGTTTAAGAAAAAAAAAAAAGGCAATTTATTCTCAATTGTGTATGCAGTGGTAAATATAAATATCCAACTATATGGTTAGGGAGCAAAATCTCCAATCCACTGAGAATAAAAGACAGAAGAGATTTGTTATTTTAAAAGAAACTAAAAAAAAAAACTTAAAGACCGTTTTGCCGATTTACAGAACTGTAATATATTTTGTATGACTGACCCCCTTGATAAAAGCTACCTGCTGTCACTTGCCAGAAAAAAACGTCTTCCTTCCAAAAAAAAAAAATATTTTCATTTTAAGAACATTCGTTCAATTTTCTCATTGTTAGTGGGGTTAAATCGACAGTTGTGTTGGACCACACTGACAGGAAAACTTGAATGAGCAGAATAGAACACTTCTTGGTAAAGGGAATTTTCAGACAGACAGTGCATGTGGTTTTCGTTCAGAAATTACATTCATTAACCACTTCACCTCCAGGCCAATTCTGACATTTCTCTCCTACATGTGAAATTCATCTTTTTTTTGCTAGAAAATTACATAGAACCCCCAAACATTATATATGTTTTTTTAGCAAAGACCCTAGAGAATACAATTGCGGTCGTAGCAACTTTTTTTTTCTTGCACGGAAAAGAAAAACAGTTTCATGCTTTAAAAAAAAACATTAAAGTTAGCCCAATTTTTATTGCATAATGTGAAAGATGAAGTTATGCCGAGTAAATAGATGCCCAACATGTCGTGCTTCAAAATTGCACACGCTTGTGGAATAGTGCCAAACTTCGGTACATAAAAATCCCCATAGGCGAAGCTTTAAAATTTTTTACTGGTTACATGTTTTAAGTTACAGAGGAGGTCTAGGGCTAGATTTGCTCTTGCTCTGACGTTCGCGGCGATATCTCACATGTGATTTGAACACGGTTTTCATATGTGGGCGGGACTTATGTATGCGTTCGGTTCTGCGTGCCAGCAAACAGGGACAGCGGCGCTTTAATTTTATTTTTTTATTGTTAATTTGACTTTTATTTTTTTAGTTTGACACTTTAAAATAAATAATTGATCACTTTTATTCCCATTACAAGGAATGTAAACATTCCTTGTAATAATATGGCATGATCGGTCCTCTTTACAGTGAGATGTGGGGTCAAGAAGACCCCACATCTCACCTCTAGGCTGGGAAGCACGAAATAAAAAATTTTTTTTTTTACAATGATCTCGGCTTCCCGGCAGGCATCCAATGCTGCCACCCGTAAGAACGATCAAGCAGTGGAACAGCCGCTATGAGCGTTCTTATGGTGTAGGGAATCGCCGACTGAAAGCGCCGCTATCTGAACGATGCCTGTAGCTGCAGGCTGCAGAGCTCCCTGTACTAAAGCCTGGGAGGGAAAGCAGTCACTGAGCTAAGGGGGCGAAGTTTTGTTAGCGGACGGCAAGCGAAGGAAGACGCCGCCGTTCGGATCCATTGTGACATTTGTGTTTGATCACGCTCTTTCAGCAACCTATCTGTAAGTGCAATTCTTTTGAGCTCAATAAAATTTACTCAAATGCTACACTATGGGAGCCTCTCTGCTTTTATGTTTTGAGTAACACCGATTGATACAGATCCAGCAGTCTCGGATGTCCTATAGGTTTTTGGGAGACCCAATTCCCCGGGCTCGGTGAGACCAACGTATTGGTCTTTTCAGTCGGTAAGGAGAATACATACTCACCTTGGGTGTTCCGTCTCACTGGATGAGGGATTCTTTCACCATTTGTTTGCTGCAAGATTTATGGGACTCATTTATACTTTCATCACCAAAGTTTTTTAATTTCTTTTGTTTTCTCTCATGACTATAAGATACGCATTATTTAGATCTAGATATATTAATATCTGGAGTGCTTTTTCCTACTTTTGAGAAATATTTTTCACTTGTTTATGTGAATACTTTTTATGCATATTTTATACTCTTATTTTGATTGTCCTCAGTAATTGGTGATTCAACATTCACAATTTTTATTCATTAGCACACTAGAACATAAAAATATAAAAATATTTTTGGAGTTAGTACTCCACTTTAGTTTTTTTTCAGTTTGTTTTCACCATTACATTATGTCAATATTCACTTCAGATGAAATCTCTTTTGGAAATATTAACTCAGTGATTTTAGCGCTGCACTAATTTTTATTACATCATTCAGATATACCCGCACAAAATCAAGGACGTCCTGGGACATACCGTGGGTGGGAAGTGGTTAAAAAATGAATGTTAAAAGCAAGTGAAATTTTCAAACAACATTCTTTCATTCAACAAATGTACAAGGATTATTTGTATGAATATTCTCATCCGAAAATCACTGTGTATAGCCAGCATAAGGCTAGGTCCACACCTATGCAGTTTGCTTTTGATATGTTTCTGCTGTGCATCTTTGCACACGCGATTTTGCTGTGATTTGCATTCTTTAAGCTTTTTTTGTTGTTGGGCAGATTAAAAAACACAAATTGCAGCAAAAACACACTACATGCTTTTCTGCAGCTTCTCCATTGAACCAAACAAGCACAAAAAAGCACAGTGTTGCGTTGGAATAATTACTTGACCCTTTACAAATACGCAGTGGCTGAAAAAAGTACCAAAAATGCATAGATGTGAACTAAGACGTTTTGTAGCAGCAGCATGCTTTTTTTTTTGCTAACCGTCTGTCGTCATGGGGTTGAAAAAAAAAACAACAACAAAAAAAAAAAAAAAACACTAAAATTAGCCCTTTATAGTACAAAAAAAGAGCAGATAAACACTACCATAAGGGGTTCTTTTATACTGTGAAACAGTAAAATTAATAATATATATATTACTTATATAATGATAAATACACCCAGAAGATATATGGGCATTATAATTAGGAGTCAGACATTAAGTTTTATGAAGGGTGGAAGGGGAGATATAAATCTTTTATATTAAAGTAGTACTAAAAGCCTTTATCATGGATATGATTGTTTTAAATAGAATGCACAATACTGGTAAAAGCCTACTTTAATGTAATTGTAATGCCTTCTATTACCTCCTGTCTATCAGCCTCCACCTTCTGTGGGTTCAGATGCTGATCTTCCCTACACAGTGTCTTTAACCACTAGCCGACCAGCACACAACGTTGTATGTTGGCACAATGGCATGGCTGGGCAAATGGGCGTACAGGTACATCCCCTTTAAATCACGGCATTGTGGGCGCACGCCCGCCACGTACTCCATGCCCGTGCCTGCAGACTCGCGATCGTGTGACGGAGCAGAAGAACGGGGAGATGCCTTTGTAAACAAGGCATTTCCCTGTTCTGCTTAGTGACACGACAGATCACTGCTCCCTTTCACCAGGAGCAGTGATTGCTGTCATGTCAGTGGTAGCCCACCCTCCCCAGTTAAAATCACTCCCTAGGACACACTTAACACCTTGATTGCCCCCTCGTGTTTAACCCCTTCCCTGCCACTGTCATTTACACAGTATTCAGTGCATTTTTATAGCACTGATCGCTGTATAAATGACAATGGTCTCAAAATAGTGTCAAAAGTGTCCGATGTGTTCCCCATAATGTCGCAGTCACGATAAAAAAAAAAACCCCCGCTGATTGCCATTACTAATAAAAAAAATAAATAAAAATGCCATAAATCTAGCCCCTATTTTGTGGGCACTATAACTTTTGCACAAACCAATCAATATACGCTTATTGCGATTTATTTTACCAAAAATATGTAGAAGAATACATATCGGCTTAAACTGAGAAAGAAATTTATTTTTTTATTATAAATTTTGGGATATTATAGTAAAAAAAATAGCTTTTTTTTTCAAAATTAACGCTTTTTTTTCTGTTTATAGCGCAAAAAATAAAAACCGCAGAGGTGATCAAATACCACCAAAAGAAAGCTCTATTTGTGGGGGAAAAAAAAGGACGTCAATTTTGTTCGGGTGCAAAGTCGCAGGACCGTGCAATTGTCAGTTAAAGCAGCAGTGCCGTATCGCAAAAAGTGCTCTGGTCAGGAAGGGGGTAAATGCTTCCGGAGCTGAAGTGGTTAAAGTGATTTTTTTTTTTTTTTTTTTTAAACAAACATGTTATACTTACCTGCTCTGTGTAATGGTTTTGCACAGAGCAGCCCTGATTCTCCTCTGGGTCCCCCACTGACGCTTCTGGCTCCTCCTGCCGTCAGAGTGCCCCAATAGCAAGCCGTATAGAATAGAATGCACCAATAACAAGGTTAAAAAAAAAAAAATAAATTCTGCCTTTAGAACCACTCACTTCCTGTCCGGGACTACATGTCCCATGAGGCATTGCTCCTCACACATTCAGGCACTTACTGACATGTATGGATGGTGTACTGAGCTGTATGTGTGCTGCACTGTATTTCTGGATATGTAAACAAATAATGCATTCTGTATGCAGTCCAACTAATCGGCTGACCGATTATTAGATTATGAAAGTAGTTGACAATTATTTCCATAATCGGTTAGTTGTCGATTAGTTGTTTCGGCCCCATTTATATCTATAATATACACATCAGTGTTTACATGTACTTCTCTCTCTTAATAGTATATGTATTCTTTGTATCAATTTTAAACTTGAATATGAAATAAGAGGCAGAATTTTATGTAAAATGGTATTAACTTTTTTGGTGTAACTCTTAAAAGTCCCATGGGCATAGTCTTATTGCCATTTTGAAGAATCAGGCTACAGTCTTTCATTATTGCAAGGCTGCGACCTGGTCTTTTGTAGGGTCTCATCTGATGCCAGCTTTGGGAATAAGGACCTTCAGATGCCTCTGTGTTGCAGGCAGTCCCCAGTTCTGTATTTTTGTGGGCGTGTCAAGAGTTTGCCGTGTTTCCTACCCCTCAGTTTGACTGTAAGGTGAAGGACTATGTGTGAGCTTCAATGTAAGAGAAATAAAATAGGATCTTTGTGCTCACCATAAAAGCCTTTTCTTGGAGTCCATTGAGGAACAGAGGTCCCATCCCCTCTAAGGCATGATCATAGTAGATGTTTTCCCTGGGCTGACCTACAGTTTGCCAGTGTCCAATAACCCAAACGAAAATGGCTGCCCATCCCTCAATGGACTCCAAAAAGTTATTTTACAGGGATTACAAAAATCCCATTTTCATAATCTGTAGAAATATTTTTAGAAAAAAAAAAAAAAAGTGCCCAAATTAGATAAAGTGTTACTGCTACGAATTTGCATAGTACATACTGAAAAACTGTAAATCATTAAGGATAACTTAGCACTGCTAAAATGTTTAATCAGTTATAAAGAAGCGACGTTAATAAACGTTGCAACTGTTTGTCCCCTCCATTTCTAGTGCGTGCGGGAAAACTAAAAAAAGACCGTCTCCAACTTTATATCGAAGGGCATTGCAACGGGCACGCTTCCTGACTGCAGATGCCTAGCTCTCCATAGAACCCAATGACTGCAGAAGACCATCTCTGAAATGCTTCTTAGGCCATAGAGGTGACTAATGTGCCCTGAAGCCTGTGTGGTGCATACAACTTCTATAGAGCCAGATTCAATCTAAGAAAAGGTTACAGGCAGGGCACACTTCCCTGCCACCTAGGATTCAAGAACTGCAGCTAACAGTAAATATCACAGTGTTGCGCTCTATGTGAAAATCCAGTGCCGTTTCTCAGCAAGAACAATTGTCTTGCTGCGTTTCTTTTTGCAGTAAATTAAATGCACTGTACTGTCCACTTATAAAAAGAGCAGTATGAGATGGGAACTCAGAGAGGAAATAAGGGCGCTCTGGTGGAGGTGGGTAGCTGGTCAGAGGGATGATAGTGATGAGATGGCACTTCTGGCAGCACTTTGGTTAGAGGCTACTTTATTTTCCTTTTTTGAGATGGGAACTCAGATTACGATCTGGGCTGCAAACGCTTAAAGTGGTTGTATACCTTTATTTGTAACTTTTACCTACAGGTAAGCCTATAATAAGGCTTATCTGTAGGTTAAAAAAATATCTCCTAAACCTGTAAGGTTTAGGAGATATTCCCCTCGCAATGTGCCGCTGACTGCAGCGGCGCATGCACACAGGGGACTCTCGGCTGACAGCCCGGCAAACTCCGGAGCTTGCCGGGCAGAAGTCTCCCGTGCGCATGCGCGGGAGTGATGACATCGCGGCTCCGGCCACTCACAGCGCCGGAGCCGCGATACCCGGAAGACATGCCAAGGGGAGATGTCAGCTCCCTCGGTGTGGACCAGGTGAGATGCCAGCGCCTCGTTCTAAGGTAAGTATCTCATAATGAGCTAGTATGCGGTGCATACTAGCTCATTATGCCTTTTCCCTTGCAGGTGTAAAAAAAAAAAAAAAAAAAAAACGACAGCGGGTATACAACCGCTTTAACACATCATTTGTACATTGTGTCCTGGTCACATTTGGATAAAGCTATATGTATTGGGTTAAATCATTTTTGCTAAACATCCATCACATGATGCGTGGATATTACTGCAGTGATGTGCTGGCTCCAACAGCTTTCCCCACAGACCAGTTTACAGCAAGAGAAGGACTAAATACGGTCACGCAACCTTTTTTTCCTATCGATTTTAAGGGAAAAAAAAAACAACAACCACATAACCACCTTCAGATGAATGTTTAAATAAGGAAAGAAAGCTGAACAGTAGCCAATGCAGCAAGTATAAAATGTATAGCTGAAGGCTGAAGTTCTACTTTATGACACTGACCTAGAACAAGTATGCAGAGAAGGGCTTCTGAATTTTACCTAACTTTCCAGAACAGCATAATAGCAAACAATGAAAGGTCAAAAATAGCAATGAGAATATTTTTCTGATAACACATTTGCTTTCAATATTTCTTTATGCACAAGACATTTGTGTGACAATAAGGTAAGCAGAAATCATGTGAAGTAAAAAGACAGAAAGGGGCTTGTGCATGAAAAGCATGTTCACAATTTATTGTTTCCTACTGCACATTGCAAACTTTCATCTGTGTCTTTAGCAGCAATAGTTGAAAATTAAACAAGAATTCCAATTCACTGCTGTTAGCATTTTTCATACATAAGCACCAAAACAAAAGAAGAGGAAAAAAAAAAAAAAAAAACACATGGTACCTGATAACCAGCAGAATTTAGGAAAGGAGATTAAAAAGCATCACTGGCAAATATGAAAGCAAAGTATACCTGAATTTGTAATAGTTTAAGGGAAATGCATGTGTTGTCACCATAGTTCTGAAAATTGGTCCAATTGGTAATTCTTCCTATTGCTTTAAAAATAACCTTTTTAGCCGTTAACAGGTTTCCCAAAGTCAGCCTACTAGCTGCAATTTTAGAAAAATGGGATAGGTGGCCACCTATAATTACTTGTTCCAGATGTAGTATTAAAAAAGATCCCATGTAGGTCAGAAGTATAGCAAGTAACTTTGAGCAGTAGGCTATAAATTCATGCCAGAATGCCTGGATAACTTGTCTCGGCCACCATAAATGAGGAGACTTCCAAGTCGCATCAACATAACTTGGAGAAATCAGAGAGAAAAACGTGTAAATAAGCTCATATTCTGTATTACCTAAAGAGCAAATTTGCATTTTATTACAGAGAAAATTAAAATAATTTTTGTTGCAGAGTTCACGACAAACACAATTTTCTTCCATTCATGTAGAATCTAGGCACTATATACAACCAGGACTTTTTTGCATATCAATTCAAAGCTAGTATAGTCCACAACAAAAAGTATGGATTAATGGCCCGATTGCCACAGTGTACGGCACGAATGGAGAAGCTATAGAAAACTTTGATAATATACAGCCGATTCTATTAAGAATTATTACCAGTATGGTGAGAAGTTGAACCTTGAGTAGCAGGAGATTCTTTTCATATGAATTAAATACACAAATATATTTCTATATCTCCACTATGCATTTCCTTTAAATGAGACATTTTCCTACAACATAGGAATCACTGGCTGTTGCAAAGGGAACATACACAGCCTCAGCCGTGTCAGTCAGATATCACAGCCCCAAAGCACCAAGTGACCTTTCACTTTTATGAATGAATTACCACCACTGCAGAGCTGTGTGAGCTACGGCCAGTTGTAAATGCCAAGAGGGGACCTGCACACAGATTTTACTATTATGAATTGACAATCAGTGCTGTCAGGGTATTTATTTTTTTTTGATTGGGGGGGGTGCAGGCTGTACCTTCCCCCACAGAAACTTCCATGAATTTGGCTTCAGACTGGGACAGACCTACAGCTAGCATACACATCAGGAGGTGCCTTTACTCTGCAACGGGGCCGCCAATCAGAATGGGATCAACTGCATATAGCACTTGCTCCTCTGAAGGATTAAATACAATTTAGTTTATTGTGAGAGCGAAAAATGAACTGAAAGTGCTCAATAAATGGTTAGTGAACAGTGCTCAGAAGTGTTAAGAAATGTTCAGTGACTGTGGTGGCTTCAGAAAGGGGTAATGAACACTAAATAGAAGTTGCACAGCAAAAGACTAAATTACACTGCCTTTTTAGTTTTTAATCTAATGCAAAAGGATTAGGAACCGAGGCATTTTTTTTTTAAGTCTTAAAGTGATTGTAAAGTCTTTTTTTTTTTTTAAATAGCAAACATGTTATACCTACCTGCTCTGCACAGTTGGTTTTGCAGAGCAGCCTGGATAATCCTCTTCGCTGCTCCTGGTCCCTCCCTATCAAGTGCCCCCTCAGCCAGCAGCTCTCTATTGGGGCACCCAAGCCGAGACAGAGCTCCATGTAGCCAGACACGGAGCCCCGTCCCCTCTCTCCCGACCGACTGATTTACACCCACGGGAGCCTATGGCAACGCTGCTGTGTCTCAGCCAATTAGGAGGTGTGTCCTAGACAGCTTCGATACTTGTGGACATATCTGGAGAGAGATGGGGCTCAGGTAAGTAATTAGGGGGGTGCTGGGGAGGCAGCTACACACAGGAGGTTTTTTTATCTTAATGCAAAGAATGCATTAAGATAAAAAAAACCTTCTGCTTTTACAACTCCTTTAAACAAGAGTAATTTGTCCTATAGCCGTCATAGCCAACTTCTCAGTGGACATGTGGAAGCCATGATGTATATACAGAAATGCAATAACAGCTACAAGAAATCTTTGTATACCACAATAAAACAAAGAAAAAGCAGAGAAAATAAAATGGGACGAGAACCAGTTCTTACGTGGATCATTCTGTTCTGAAGGCACAGGCTTTTCAGGAACAGATGAGCTTGAATAGACGGCAGCACCAGGTACTGGTCCAAGAGACGTTTTAGCTAAGGCTGATACTACGCCCAAATTTGTCGAACCTGTTTCTATTTCTCCAGAAGATGGTGAAATGGACTTGCAAAGCTGGTTCTGGCATGTTGCACTCACTGGAGAAACTTTATCAATTATAGTCATGGTTTGACACTGCAAAAGAAGATAAAAAAAAAAAAAAAAAAGATATCCATTATTTGATTTCATATTTGTCAAATTATTAAATGTCTGCATTGATAATGCACATCAGTATATTGCATATTTAGCAAATGCTGTTCTATAATCACCGACAGAAGAACAAGAAGGAAAGAAGGAAGAACGAAATACCAACCTCTTTGGTCTCTGCCACAAGGGAGGTTATGGCAGACACACCCAATGCTTTTCTTGTAGAAAACTCAAAAAAAAGTGAAACTGCTGGCACTAAGAGAAAAAATTACCTTAAAAGTAATACTATAGGCTTAGGTTTTTTGTTTTAAAATAACAAACATGTTACACTTACCTGCTCTGTGCAATGGTTTTGCACAGAGCAACTCCGATCCTGCCCCTTCTTGTGTCCCCCACCAGTACTCCTGGCACCCCCAGCCCCCCCACCAAGCCACTTGCTATGGAGGCACTCACATGTTCTCGATCCCTGCTCTGTGTATCCACAAGAAAGAACAAGGCTCGGGCGCCGTCCCATGCCTCACTGACTGATTGGCAGAATGGCTCCTGCATCTGAGCCAATGAGGAGCAAGAGACTCGAGGGAGCAAGAGACTCGAGGGAGCCTCGGGTCTCGTGCACACCACTGGATCAAGATCGAGCTCTGGCATGCATTTAGGGGGTGCTGTGGCCGAAGCAGAATGTTTTTTTACCTTACTGCACAGGATGCAGTAAGATAGAAAACCTTCGGCCTTTAGAACCACTTTAAAAAGGCATTTTAAAAACTTTCAAATGGTTTTGTTGTTTTCACTAGGTATCAATGTTTGTCTTACCTTGTAATGATGGGCTCACATCTTGTGGCTGCAGTTTTTAGCATCATGGCTGATCGATTTCCCTATATCCAAGTATTCACTTACCTAGCTTGTCCCCTTTGTTGCCATTTTTTGCACAGTAGGAATTACTAAATCAGACTACCATGTCCCTTAAGTCCCTGGCTTCAACAGCCCAGCTCTAAAAGCTAGCAACTTAAAGAAGGATGGAAGACTGCACCCTGCGACAGAAGGCCGGGTCAATCCAGTAGTATCCAAACGTCATCCACTGACATGTTTACAACATTGGAGTACCAGGCTCTCAGGGGGCCATACCAGGGCAATCAGAATCACTGGAATTCTTTCACTCGAATACTGCAAAGTAGACTAGAAGCGGAGACTGTCGAAAGACATCATTTAGAAAGAAACTTGTCCCCAAGGTGTCACCAGAGCATCCACCACAACGTTTGCGAATCCCTGGCCCTGGAAACAAACCCGTTCAGCTTTACTTTAATCCACATCCAGGTTCCACAACATTGGCAGAGCTCCTCCAACAGCTCTGGGTGAAGAGCCCATTTTTCCAGAGATGTTTGTTCATGGCTGAGAAAAACTGCTTGGCAATTTTCCACACCTGACCAGACATGGAGGAGTTCTGCCCAAACTAGGATGAGAGCCACTTTCTAGTGAGCAGTCCGACGTCTGGTGCCACCTTGATGATATATATACACCAATGCTTTGGGATTGTCCGATTTGACCTTTTTTCGGGAAGGCCCTTCAGCTGCACCAACCAATGCAGTAAGCCACGGTCGCCAATCTTTCTAAAGAAAGGGCCAGTTTACGGTCTTTCAGACTTTAGGGGGGCAGAACACTGGTGTTAGTGGGTGGAATAATGCCCAGTCGGTATCAGTGGGGAGGAATAGTGTCCCGTCAATAGGAAGAATAATGCCCTGTCCTTGGGTGTCAGTGGTTGGAATATTGTCTTGCATCAGTGAGAGGAACACTGCCCCAAGGGATGGATAAAGGCACGCAAAGGGCTGCATCTGGCCCCCAGGCCGCATTTTGGAGACCACTGCAGTAACCTAAAGCATATAGTCATTAATTCTAGAAAGCCGATGGGCAACGACCATCCTCCAGGATTCTACTTGATTTGATACCTCCACTAGTAGAATCCCTCCCGCTCATCATGAAACTAATCAACGCCTTAAAGTATTTGTGAACACATTGATACAACGCACATTGTATTACAGCAAATAATGCATTGATACTACAATTGTATCGCAATAGATTAAAAACCTACAGTTCATTTTTTTGTGTTTGAAGTTCCATTTTGCGATCATGTGCTCAGTGTCACAATCAGCTCCTCTTCCCCTATCTGGGGTCATGTCCTATTATGGAGCAGGCATGCGGGTTACTAGGTAAAGGGGAAAGGGGTTCAACCAGAGAAGCAGGCTACCCTGGGGCACTAAACAGTGCTGCCACACTGAATCCATTCTTCTGCCAAAAGTGCCTTCAGGGACTCAATTCCCCAGCTGGAGATCACTGCTCTGAACTGTACCTTACTGGTCTGCAAAGCAAAATACGATTGTGCAGGGTCCTGTTTTGTCAGGTCCAACTGGCAATGTTACAGGCAGTCCACCCATGTCCAGTGTGGGGTCTGGGTACCATTCCACTAAGTATTGAAAAACCATAGGGAAATTGATTCAGAAAGAGCCAGTATCCTAATCCCAGGTGAAACCACTGAAAAGCTATCTATGCTTTAATGCAGAGACTGCACAGACATGACCATCAGCTAAGACACTGGCAAAAAAAAAAAAAACTGAAGCCTCGCTTAGTGGGGAGGTGACTTACTCTCGTTTTTCCACCAGTGTACAATTGCCTAAAGGTGACAGCAAAACCTTATCGTAATGGATATGCAGATGGTCTCATGCTGTATGAGAATGAAACACAAAAAAAAAAAAAAAAAAAAAAAAAAAACACAACAACATTTAGCACAAGGGGCATTACTCGCTATTATTCTGATGTGTTCCTTGTGCCACTGGCTCCTGCTTTCCTTGAAATATTCATCCTTCAGCGTTCAGTCTGCAGTGAAATCAGAGTAAACATTTTCAGCACAGGAAGAGCCTATACAACTGTGCGAGATGGAACAAAAGACTAATGGGCAACTGTACCCATAGTACAGTCAACTTTTAATTAATGGTCCCACAAATCTAAGTGCAAAGTGCCTTGCAAAAAGAAAAAAAAAAAAAAAAAACACTTACCTTCCGCTCTGTTTTAGTGATGTTCACTGTGTGGCCTTGCCCAGCATTGTAAAGCCTTTAAAAAAAAAAATCCCTTCTGGGTCCTAGTCCTACTCCCTGTTGCAGATTTCTCTTAGCAGCTCTGTAACATCACTATTACAAGCTGACAAGTTAAAAATAACTCCTTCAGTCCACTAACGTGTTACAAATCCCGCTCGAGCATCCCTTGCTTAAAAGTAATAGGGCCAAAGCTTTTTTGGGTCATACTCTTCATGTGTGACAGGAATGCACTTTTGCTCTCCTGTGACCCAGTCAGCTTGTAGCCACTCCAGGCTCTGGAAGGACCCCAACAAAATTATCTGGATCCACCCAGGTGCCTGATTGACAGCTGGCTCCAGCTCACGGCTGAGCGCTGAAGCCAGAAGCATCTGCCGCCTCTCTAGAAAACACAAGAGGAATACAGTGGAGAGCAGTGACTGACAGTATTAATTTTGATGTAAAATTTTGATACAGTTTTAGTCTTGACTAAAATGCCATTTTAGTTTTAATTGTAAAATTAGTCTACTATAATCTCCAGTACATTTTAGTCGACTAAAATCAAATGGGTTTCGTTAAATTGTGATGCATTATTTAAGCATTTCTCTAGATTTTCAAACTCCTTCTATACTCCTGTAGGAAAAAATTAAATAAAAATTTGGTCTGAGGGGGCCCGTAATGCTGCCAGTGCTCTGGACGGTCTAAGAAGGGCCGTAATGCTGTCAGTACTCTGGACGGTCTGAGGAGGCGGTGTGTAGTGCTGCATAATGCTTTGGACGGTGGTCTGAGCAGGCCTGTAAATTTTGCAGTGTTGAGCACGCTACGGTCGCTACCTTGCATGCTAGGAGGCAAAAACACTCGCGGGCTTTACAGGCGGAGCTCCAAGGCAACCGGAAGTTATTGTGGGCAAATGTCCGTCCCTCCCTCAGATTTTCATTCCGCTTTCATTCCTTGATGAAAATGGGAATGGATTCTTGTCACAGTTTTTGTCAACTGTCAGAAACGTGGGGTAATTTTCAATTAGTTTTCTTCACCAGAAACATTACGCTGACGAAAATGTTTAATTAAATTAACACTGGTGACTGAAGCACTGCTACCCACTCTGAGCAATCAGTAGGGGGGAGAGAGGGAGAGAGAGGGAGAGAGATCTAGACTATGCTGTTGGTTGACTCAGACTGTATGTGCACCTGGTCCTTTTAATACTTTAAAAGATGTGTTACTTCCTTAAAGCACAAATAGACCATAGCACACCCCTTGGAGAGAGATGAGGCACAGGGAGGGTGATCAATGTGACAGCGGGGGGAGGGAATTGCGTAATTACTAGTACCGATCCACCTGCAGCAGCTGAAAGCTGGCTTCTCTTCCTCCCTTTAGCTGGCTTAGAGAAGCCACAGGTAGATTGGGTCCAGTAACTGTTTCCTATGCTTTAGTTTGAGAATGAATCGGAAGCCTCTTATTTAATCAATCTGTAGTGCAGTTAATGATGCAGAGGTAGGGATTGAGTCATTTAGATCCTCAGTCTCAAAAGTGACATTAGGAGACTGTTTAGGCCCCTGATATTTCATAAAAGCCCCCCCTACCCCAAACAGGGTTGTGGAAATATTAAAACTATTATTAAATATTAAAAAATTATTAAGGGCTCATTCTCTGGCCTATACAGTGAATGAGTGATTTGTGTGGCTGGAGCTGCCCGTTAACCTATGGGGATACAGCAGCTGTATGAACACAGCCACAGGTCCTAATCTGAGAGGCGTGCAGGTGAGTGGCCCCGAATGCACACTGGAGCTGTACACCTGTAACCACATGCCTATCAAATTAGGACCGGCAGCTGTGATTTTAGAGTCACTGCATCCACAGAGCGTAACAAAAATAGCGCAAAAAAAAAAAAAAAGCCGATTCACACTGCACGTGTGAAAGTCTCAAGACCTCATTCACACACAGAGCTTTATTTATTAACTAAATACCTGTTTTAACGTTTAGATTCAGCAGGAATTTTGAATATTATTTTGTGTGAGCTAATGATTTTAGTAAAAATATTGTTTTGATATTTTTTTTGGGGGGGGGGGGGGGCCCAGTCAGTTAGGCTGTACAGGCCCCCTGATTTCTAAAAATAACCCTGCCAGTTATGATTGGCAATCCTCAGCGATAGCTTCCTGACAGGAAAGCTCAAGTGGATTTGGATTAGTATCCGAATACGCTTGAGCTCATCCCTACAAGAGGAACCTTACATGAAAATGCTAGAGATCACTGGTAGTCTTTTGGCATAATCCATGCTTGCATATTCATGCTCCCTACAGCCCACCTGAAATACCTGTACCACAGCAAGATGTATTATAAAAGGTCAGAGAAAAAAAAAAAAAAAAGGTAATAAATAGAAAATGGATGGACAACAGAAAAAAAAGCCGAGTTAGACTTACCAGTAACTCCTTTTCTGAGAGTCTTCCAGGACAGCCCATGAGACCCTAGGGCTCCTCCCACCAGGAGAGGAAACACGTTAACCGCCACCAGATAAAAGGGCGGTCCTCCAGGCCCCATGTCAGTATTTGAGAACTGCAGGACGTCCCTGTAAAACATATGCATAATATACATAACTTCAAGAAAAAACCGGGTGGGAATCCGGCTGTCCTGGAAGACTCTGATAAAAGGAGTTACCAGTAAGTCTAACTCAGCTTTTCTCCAAGCGTCTTCCAGGACAGCCCATGAGACAATGAGCCAGAACTTACCAGTCTAGGGAGGGACAACTGCCTGAAGGACCTTACGACCAAACGCCTGCTCCTGAGCAGATAGGAGATCCAGGCAACGATGTTTAACCACCAACAACTGGGTACTTAAACCCCCTTCCTAACCAGACCAATTTTCAGCTTTCGGTGCGCACACATTTTGAATGAAAATTACTCAGTCATGCAACACTGTACCCATATGAAATTTTTGACCTTTTTTCATACAAATAGAGCTTTCTTTTGGTGGTATTTAATCACCGCTGGGTTTTTTATTTTTTGCGCTATAATTCAAAAAAGACGGAAAATTCAGTAAAAAATAAAAATCTTTGTTTCTGTTAAAATTTTTCGCAGAGTATTAGACAGTATTGCACAGTATGGGCACAGAGCAGCGCTGTGGACACTACAGATCCAGCCCACAGCGCTGCTAAAAACGATCTCTCCCCCTCCCCCCTCTCACTGTACAGATCGGTACAGAGAGGGGGAAGGAAGAACCGGCATCATATGACGCAGGTTTGTTTACAAGTGATCGCTCCGTCATTTGACGGAGCGATCACGCGGTAAACGGTCGCTTCCGGACCCGGCAGTCACGGATGTTTGCGGGGGTGCGCCCCAGGGTGCACACGAGAGCAACATTCTGGGAGCACATCCCATGGACGCCCACCCAGAATAACCCGACCGCGCTGTAGCCGTCTTTCGGCTATGGCCTGGTCGGCAAGTGGTTAATGAAGGTCAAAAAACTGGACAATGTGGCAGCCCTGCAAATTTGTTCCGGTAAGGCTCCAACCCTCTCTGCCCAAGACACAGACAGACAAGGCTCTTCTTGAGTGCGCAGTGACAAAAGGAGGACAAACTTCCCTAATTTTGTACATTTCAAAAATGGATAAAGCAAGCTTTCTAGCCAAGGTGGCTTTAGATGTACGCTTTCCCTTGTGTGCTCCTAAAAAGGACAAACAAGGCATCTGTTTTTCTAAAGGTATTGGTGACCTCAAGGTAGACGAGAAGAATTCTTCTCACGTCTAAAAAAAAAAATTATTTCATGGTCGCCCTTTGGCGAACTACAAAAGGTTGGCAGTACATTGTCCTGGGATCTGTGGAATGTACTGGCCACTTTAAACAGAAATCCTGGATCAGTTTTCAAAACAACCCAATCCTCAAAAATTGTGAGGAAAGACTCCCTCACTGATAGGGCAAGTGAGTTACAGGCCCTACGAGCTGAGGTAATTGCCACAAGAAAAATTGTTTTTAAGGTAAGTAACTTAACTGAAACAACCTCTAGGGGCTCAAAGGGGAATTCTACCAGAGTTTGAAGCACCAGGGACAGGTCCCAGGTTGGACAACTTCTAACCACTACTGGCCTGGACCTAGAAATTTGAAGAATCTAGCTATAGTGGGATTTTCCAAGAGAGAAAAATTGGAGAAAAACACTGATAGTTGCCGCCTGTACCTTTAAGGTACTAACCGAAAGACCTTTGTCGACACCCTCTTGAAAAAAATTCCAAAATTGAAGGAACATCATGAGTTAATCTTTGATTTTCAGATAACCACGAGTTAAATTTCTTCCAAACCTTGGAATATATGGCTCTAGTGACTGGTTTTCTACAATTTATCAGGGTCTTGACTACTTTGTCAGAGAACCCCTGGGTGCTTGGTATCTTTTCTTCAGATACCAGGCCATCAAGCTTAAGGAAACCACCTGTGGATGTGACACTAGACCCTGTGATAAGTCTTCTCTCTTCGGAAGACTCAGTGGAGCCTCCAAGACCAGAGTCTGTAACAGGGAAAACCATGGCCTCTTGGGCCAGAAAGGGGCTATTAGGATAAGATTTGTTTCTTCTAGAAGAAACTTCTGGAGGACTTCCAGAATTAGCCTGATCGGCAGGAAGGCGTAACAGAGGCCGAATGGCCACAGATTCGCCAGAACATCAATACCCAATGATCAATCCGTTGGGTTCAGAGAAAAGAACTTCTCTGTCTTGCGGAAAGCAAGAGGTCATCAGACCCACTGCTCTTGAAACCTCTCTCAGTGATTGATTGCATCATTCTTGAGACATTCTCCTTCGGGAGAAAATCTTTTTGGTCTACTGAGCAAAATTCGTACCCCAGATATGACACTTTCTGGGCCGGAATTAAGGAAGACTTCTTTGTTTATTAACCAGCCTACAGACTGAAGGAAGTCCTGTACAGTCTAGAGATCTGCTAATAACTTTTGGTATGACTGCCACCACTAGGTCGTCCAGGTAAGGTATAATATTTATCGCCTTTAACCTTGGCGGAGCCTCCCCCAACATCTTTGTAAGAATGCGTGGGGCTGAGGACAGACCGAAGAGGAGGGCTTGAAATTGAAAGTGCCGAATCTCTGTTCCCATCTTGACCGCTAGTCTCAAGAATCTTTGGAAGGCTGGACGAATAGGGAAGTACAGATAGGCATCCCTCAAAACCAAAGTGGCCATGAAGCAGTTTGGGTAAAGCAGGTTTTTGATTGAGAACACCATAAGAATGTGCTTGTACCTGATCGATAGGTTTGGAGAAAGGAGGTTCAGGATAAGCCGATATTTTCCTGACAGCTTTCTGATGACAAATATATGGGAATAAAATCCCTTGCCCTGATCCAACCGGGGAACCGGGATCAGGACCTTTTGATCTAAAAAGTCTCCAATTTGGAGACCCAGGGCCCTCACTTTTACCCAATCTTGGGGAGGGAAGGTGACCAATAATCGCTCTGGTGTCTGGCAAGAAAATTCCAGCCTGTACCCATTGGTCACTAGGTCCGGTATGAATGGACTTGAGGTGACTGCTGCCCACTGTGGGAGAAAGGCCCTCAATCTTCCTCCCACTGGGAGACACGAGTCAGAGTCACTGTGGCGTGGCAGGTTGTTGAGGAGAGTTAAACAAGACGCCCCATCTATCATTGTGAATGGTCCAATGTTATTTGGGCCTATTGTCCCTTTCTCTAGGACCTAGCTGCCTACTTTGGCTGTCGGTTATACATTAACTAGGCCATCTATACAGGTGCGGCAAACTGTTTTGCTTCATGAGGAGCTCAATTTGTTTCCGCAAATTGCATGTTTTCTTTTTGGTGGCTGCGCTTGGGCCTTGTCCTGAGTCTTGGCCTGCAAGAGAACAAATGACCCCAATAAAATTTACACCACATACACTCCATAACACCCCGTGCAGGAGAAAAGGAAAATGTGCCCCCTTCACCTAGTCCCTACTGGTTACAAGGGGAAGAACACTCACAGGATGTGCAAGCAAGTAAAATACACTTCAGGCTTACCTGTGAGGTTCTGGTGTTAGGGCCTGCTTCCGCTGACTGTGAAGGTATCGCAGTCCATCCAGCCCCTGTAGTGGTCTGCAGCCTCTGCTGGGTTTCACTGTTTTTAAAAACCACCAGCATCCCTGTTCGCACCGTTTAGAGACCAGAACTAGCATCTCCTGATGTCACACTCCCCGGAAGTACCCCCACCGGGTACTTCCTGTGGGTCAGCTTGGAACGCAAGTTCCGCACCTCAACGCGCAGAGTTTCCTCCCTTCCACTGCACACTCCAGCCAGGCTGTTTAGCAGGGAAAACAAACCGACTGCTGCCATGCGGCTCGCGGGCAGGAGCTCAGACAAACACAGCGGTGCTGGCATTCCCCACGCACTGAGAAACAGGGACAGCAGCCACAAACCTACTCCCCCGGTGGATGTGCCACTCTGGGACCTAAGAAGGTGGTAGAAATACCAACCCATCGCCACTGGAGCCACGCTCATGAGACTTAGGGGAACCAGTTCCAGGAAACATGTTACCCCCGTCAGGAGGAAACACTAATACTGTCATGGGACCTGGAAGACCTCCTTTTTATCTGGAGGGGGTTAACATGTTTCCTGTTCTGGTAGGAAGAGCCCTAGGTCTCATGGGCTGTCCTGGAAGACGCTTAGAGAAATATAGTGTGAAAAAAACAAAACCATTTAACTATCAGAATCCAGTCTAAGGATTATGTTACTTCAGTGGTTCTCAACCCTGTCCTCAAGTACCCCCAACAGGCCATGTTTGCAGGTTCTCCTTTATCTTACAAAAGGTGCTTTAAATCCGAGTCAATGGCTTGGTATTTTGGACAGCTATTTTATCCAAGAGAAATTCCCAAAACATGGCCTGTTGGGAGCACTTGAGGACAGGGTTGAGAACCACTGTGTTACTTCACTTGCTGAATTAGCATCTAGGTAGGGGAAACACTGACACCAAGAGCTGCACAATAAGTGCCAAAGGGCCGTAGGTTAGGCAACAGTGCTATAAAGTGAACTAGGTGTCCATTACTTGGAAATAGAACCCAAAAAATATGCTTCCAAGGGCTTTTAGGCAGCAGAAAAGTTCAAACTAAATCATAATTGAATATAAAAAAAATTTGTATAGGTACAAAATGACAAAATATCAATGACACTTTAAAAAACATATGCTCTGGTATGTATGACCTCCATATATGACTAAAAAAAAAGTGTCTTTACATACTGGCAAATAACATATAGAGATATCACACTTAACCACTTAAAAACCCGGCCAATTCTGACACTTTGCTCCTACATGTAAAAATCATCATTTTTTTGCTAGAAAATTACATAGAACCCCCAAACATTACAGATGTTTTTTTAGCAGAGACCCTAGAGAATACAATGGCGGTCATTGCAACTTTTTATCTCGCACGGTATCTGCGCAGCAATTTTTCAAATACTTTTTTTGGGAAAAAAAACAGTTTCATGCTTTAAAAAAACAAAAAACAAAACAGTAAAGTTAGCCCAATTTTTTTACATAATGTGAAAGATGAAGTTGCGCCGAGTAAATAGAAACCTAACACGTCACGCTTCAAAACCGCACACGCTCGTTGAATGGCGCCAAACTTCGGTACTTAAAAACCCCCATAGGCGATGCTTTAAAATTTTTTACTGCTTACATGTTTTGAGTTACAGAGGAGGTCTAGGGCTAGATTTATTGCTCTCACTCCAACGTTCACGGCGACACCTCAAATCTGTGGTTACAACACCGTTTTCATATGTGGGCGGGACTTATGTATGCGTTTGCTTCTGCGTGCGAGCACACGGGGACAGGAGCACTGCAATTTTTTTTTTTTTTAATTGTTAATTTTACTTAAAAAAATTTAATTTGACACTTTAAAAAAAAAAAATTTTTGATCACTTTTATTCCTATTACAAGGAATGTAAACATCCCTTGCAATAGGAATATGGCATGACAGGTCCTCTTTACAGTGAGATATGGGGTCAATAAGACCCCACACCTCACCACTAGGCTGGGAAGCCTGAAATAAAAAATAAAAATAAAACGATCACCGCTTCCCAGCCGAAGCGGCGCCGTTTTTTTTAATGCAGAGGCCGGGCGTGACGTCATAACAAAAAAACAAAAAACCATCAGCAATTTTGCTTGCACATGATTGGATTAGAGAGAAGCTTCACCTTTGTCACCAAGTTCTTTTCCCTTGCAAAGTGAACAGTATTTGTCTTCATTTAATTAACCCCAATGTCAGCCTAGGCAAAGTCCTGTGCTTTGGTATGGCTTTTAAAAAGAGAAGATCCCCCCCCCCTTTTAAATCATACTTACCATAGCTGGATGCAATATCTAAACCCTCGTACACACTACTACTTTTTCCATTCAATCCAGAGTTGACAGGTCAGGTCGGAGCCACTGTACTAACAATCTGATCTTAGCACAACAATCTCCCCTGCTGTGCTATTATGTTCTGACAGGGCCACCCCCCAACCAGAACACTCTGGTCAGCGCTCTCAGCCAATCGGCAGACCTTTTTCGGTCACGCACCTTTGACAGAAGCCGGCTGTCACACCGACACCCAGTACACATAAGCTGAATGTCAGCCAGTTTCTATTGAAACGGCTGATGCTGCTCAATATTGTGCCTGTGTGTACTAGGCTTAAGACAGAGAACTGAGCGATCAAAGACCGCTGATCACTCAGTTCTCAGTGAGCGTGTCAGTCACCAGATCTCTGCTCTGTCCCTTCCTCCACACTCACTGGAGCGCTGGGCTATGGAAACGGCAGGAATGGCTGGCTGAGAAGGGTACTGGTCCAGGCATCTGGGTGAATCTCGACCATATGGTCATCTTTCCCCAGCCTAAACCGGTTCTGATGTCAGCAGGCTTCAGCCCGCTGTCTGCTGAAAACGGGTAACAGGAGTGCAAAACGGACTGCACACCTGTGATCCACAGAAGTACAAACAAGTTTTGCCTGTACTTCTCCTTTATTGATAAAAAGAAGAGCTTAAAAAAAATGCTGCTGCTATAAATTGTGACATGCCAGGAATTCAATGAGATATGTAAAGATGCTGAAAGGTCCACTTTTAGGCTAGGTTGACATCAGTGTTAATGGGGAACATGTACAAAATCATGAGCATTCCTGACCCACAGAGAAAGGCGCTCCACTTTAGCATTATTTCCTAATGGTACCCCAAAGCATCAATGGCAGTGTAGTTTCAAATTTGCCATATCGCATGCTGCGATGGCACAATGCGATTCAGTGTGGCACAATTTCAAAAAAAGGGGAGAGAATGCCAATGACTGCAATGCTTTACAGGGTCCAATGCAATTTTTTTTTTCATAAATGTGCATTATTTTATTTTGCACATTTATATGCATGCATCTTATTTATTTTGCAAACTGTTAAAAGGAGTCTTTTACGCGGCACACAGAACAATGTGAACAGACAGCCTGATCCAAACGATGAAGAAAAAATCCCATGGTGTATTAGAGGTCTAACAATGAGCACACTTCCATTGATCTCTGTGGGCAGATGAGCGATGAATGGAGCCAGGCCGGCATTCCCCAGCACAGTAAAGGGGGGCCGGCCTCCTGTGCCATTAATGAATAATGGATGTGCCTGCTAGATGAAGAGAATACAGTCCGGGCGGGCGGGCCTGCCAACAATCACATCCCCGTGTATGGAGGAGGAATGCTGCCAGCATGTGTACAGTACACCGCTATCGGCCGCACCCCTCTGCAGGTCGGATGCTTCCCCGCTGACTGAGGAGGGCTGCGCCTGTCTCGTACCGGCGTGCATGGCCTGACAAGCTCTCGGGCCTAAAAAGCCGGCACAGGCCTCAACACAGTGCCGGCCTCCCCGCGGCTCCGCTCCCCAGCGCCGGCCTTCCCTCCCTGACACCCCGCCTACCTGAGCGAGCGGACCCGAATTATAGCCACGAGGAGCCCCCGGCTGCTTCCATTTCTCTCCGCTCTCTGCCGGGTAGTGTGTGTGAACAATGACGTTCTCCGCTCACCTCCTACATCCGGGTAACCGCAGGGACTGGGAGGACAACCCTAGAGGCGGGGCTTCAGGGTGGACGTCACGGGGGGGTGGGGGATAGAGCTAACCCGCCAGAATCCTGAAAGGAAAGGGAAAGTGTGGGCTGGTCACAGCAAGCATCCAGCACAGCTGCTCTATCGGGAACCTGTGTGTGTGAAACTATCTTTTGGATAGTACTCGCTATCGAGAAGTGCCCGGGACGAACGGCGCATGTGCCGTACGGAACAGCACAACAGCTGATTTTACGATCAGCTGTTGAGACGGCGCCTGCGCACAATAGTCGACAGAATAAATGTTGCTGTCAGATTGTGCATTCGGCTGCTTTGGTGGGAAGTGCTTATGGCACAGCACTGTATATACTATTCTTCTGCTTTGACAGGAAGCGTTGGGAACTTGTCTGTGTTATCCACAGCAAACAGTGTTCTGTCAGATACTGCCCGCTATCGAGAAGTGCCCGGGACGAACGGCGCAAAAGCTGTTGTGACGGCGCCTGCACGCAATAGCTGACTGAAAAGATTTTTCTGTCAGATTGTGCCTTGCGCTGCCAAGGTGTGTTCATGTCGATGAGGGGCGGATTAGTACATGATGGGGGCAGTGTTGCCAACCGTCAGTATTTTTACTGGCAGCCAGTAAAAAACAGGCAATTTTCTCCTGCTAGTAAATGCCAGTATAAAGAAAAGGTTGCCAGTAAAAAATATGGCTGTGACGCTCGGCCCGGAGCCAGCCGAGACCATACGAGTGCCTGCTACAGTGTGTTGGGGCGGCTCTGGTGTAGGCGGTGCCTGAGCATGTCTGTCCTGTGATGTCATAGTGCAGGGGAGCCAAGCAGAGCGGCCAGAGCCTTGTGTGTGGATCTGCGGGATGGGAGAAAGGAAGGCCAGGAGCGGGATCATCAGTGCTGTTTGGACTGGAGGGACCACCTGGCTTGCAGAGAGACTGTCACTGTGACTCAGAAGGGGACGTGTGTTGTATCAGTAATCTGTACTATTGCACACTGCTGTCAGTATCACTGTGAGAGTCAATTTCATGTGTGTGCCGCCCATTCTAATTTCTTGCCCTCCTGAGTCCTGTCCCTGAGCTACTTACTTACTATATTGAAAATAAAATAAGAAATATGTTTTTTGCCTAATATCTACCTTAAATCACATTGCTAATTACATATTGTACTTGTTTGTAGCCTAAATAGTGAAATTTGTATTTAAAATTGTAATTTTGTAACTTTTGGAAATGCCAGTAAAAACGTGGTGGTGCCAGTAATTTTGGGTGTCGTGTCAGTATATTTCAGTCTGTTAGGTTGGCAACACTGGATGGGGGCGGATTATTAAATGATGGCCAGTGCTGCAAAACACATATTTTTCTGCTATTCTTCCTGGACGCTTGCGGGGCATGTTTAGTCAACAGAAGGGCGTGTTTTTCTATCTGAAAAATATGTGTTTTGCAGCATTGGCCATCATTTATAAATCCGCCCCCCAAAATGTAGAAATCCGCCTCTTATCACCATGAACTTACCACGGGAGCGCGGGGCACAATTTGGCAGAAAAATGTATTCTGTCGGCTGTCACAACAGCTGATCATAAAATCAGCTGTTGTGCTGTTCCATATGGCGTATGCGCAGTAGAACCCGGGCACTTCTCGACAGAACACTGGGACGAACGGCGCATGCGCCATACGGAACCGCACAGCTGATTTTACGATCAGCTGTTGAGACGGCACCTGTGCACAATAGGCGACAGAAGAAATGTTTCTGTCAGATTGTGCCTCACGTTAGTGAGGCGTATTCATATCAGTGAGTGGCGGATTTGTACACGATGGGGGCGGATTAATAAATGATGGCCAGTGCTGCAAAACACATATTTTTCAGATAGAGAAACATGCCCTTCTGTTGACTAAACACGCCCCACAAGCGTCCAGGAAGAATAGTAGAAAAATGTGTTTTGCAGCACTGGCCATCATTTAATAATCCGCCCCCATCATGTACTAAATCGCCCCTCACCGACATAAATACGCCTCGGTAGTGCGAGGCACAATCTGACAGAAACATTTCTTCAGTCTCCTAATGTGCGCAGGCACCGTCTCAACAGCTAATTATAAAATCAGCTGTTGTGCTGTTCCTTATGGCGCATGCGCAGTTCATCCCGGTGTTCTGTTGAGAAGTGCCCGGGTTGTACTGTGCATGCACCATACGGAACAGCACAACAGCTGATTTTACGATCAGCTGTCATGACGGCGCCTGCGCACAACAGCCGACAGAATACATTTTTCTTTTAGATTGTGCCCCCGCACTACCGTGACACAAAAAATGCTTTCATCAGCTATTGTGCACAGGCGCAGTCACAAAAGCTGATCATAAAATCAGCTGTTGTGCTGCGCATGCGACGTTCGTTCTGGGTACTTCTTGATAGTGGGCATTATCCGACAACACTGGTTGCTGTGGATAACACAGGCAAGTTCCAAACGCTTCCTGTCAAAGCAGAAGAATGCCATACAGTATATACAGTGCTGTGCAATAAACACTTACCACCAAAGCAGCAGAATGACATATACAGTAAAACCTTGGTTTGAGAGTGTTTTGCAAGACAAGCAAAATTTTTAATACATTTTGACTTGATATACAAACGATGTCTTGATATACAACTAGCGTCATGTCACAACTGCATATAAAAGAGAAAAGAGGCGCCTCTAAGTGTAGCAATACAGTTACATTTAAAGCAGGTACAACATTTAGCAACTCACATGGATCATACCTCCCAACAGTCCCGGATTGCCTGGGACAGTCCTGCAATTAGCAGCTCTGCATGCAGCTCATCCCAGAACTCTGCACTCTGTAAATAGATCATCCCAGAACCCTGCACTCTGTATATAGCTCATCCCAGAACCCAGCACTCTGTACACAGCTCATCCCAGAACCCTGCACTCTATATATAGCTCATCCCTGAACCCTACACTCTGTACGTAGCTCATCCCAGAACCCGGCACTCAGTATGTAGTTCATCCCAGAACACTGCACTCTGTACATAACTCATCCCAGAACCCTGCACTCTGTACATAGCTCATCCCAGAACACTGCACCCTATATATAGCTCATCTCAGAATCCAGCACTCTGCATGCAGCTAACAGCAGAGCCCTGTACCCTGTACATAGCTCATCCCACACCCATGCACTCTATACGCAGCTCATCCCAGAACCCTGCACTCTGTATGCAGCTCATCCCAGGACCCTGCACTCTGTACGCAGCTCATCCCAGAACCCTGCACTCTGTACATAGCTCATCCCAGAACCCTGCACTCTGTACATAGCTCATCCCAGAACCCTGCACTCTGCACTCTGTACATAGCTCATCCCAGGACTCTGCACTACATACCCAGCTCATCCCAGAACTCTTCACTGTGTACATAGCTCATCCCAGAACCCTGCACTACATACCCAGCTCATCCCAGAACCCTGCACTCTATATGTAGCTCATCCCAGAACCCTGCACTCTGTACATAGCTCATCTCAGAACCCTGCACTCTGTACAGAGATCATCCCAGAACCCTGCGCATAGCTCATCCCAGAACCCTGCACTCTGTACGCAGCTCATCCCATAAACCAGCACTCTTTACGCAGCTCTCCCTAGAACCCTGTACTCTGTACGCAGCTCATCCCATAACCCTGCACTCTTTACGCAGCTCTTCCCATAACCCTGCACTCTGTAATCAGCTCATCCCAGAACCCTGCACTCTGTACATAGCTCATCCCAGAACCCTGCACTCTGTACATAGCTCATTCCAGAACCCTGCACAAAGCTCATCCCAGAACCCTGCACTCTGTATGCAGCTCATCAAATAAACCTGCACCCTGAACATAGCTCATCCCGAAACCCTGCACCCTGTAAGCAGTTCATCCCAGAACCCTGCACTCTGTATGCAGTACATCCCAGAACCCTGCACTCTGTACATGGCTCATCCCAGAACCCTGCACTCTGCACATAGCTCATCCCAGAAACCCTACACTTTGTAAGTAGATCATCCCAGAACCCTGTACTCTGTATGCAGCTCATCCCATAAACCTGCACTCTGAACATAGCTCATCTCAGCACCCTGCACTCTGTACATAGCTCATCCCAGAACCCTGCACTCTGTATGTAGCTCATCTCAGAACCCTTCACTTTGTACGTGTCAGTACTAGGATCCCTTTAGGACCCAGCACAACTCACTTGACACAGCCTTTGCCTGGGAAACAACAATGATTGGTCAGATCACCTTTAAATCACTTGTATCAGCATTCAATCATTGCTCGTGTTAGAGTTTACCTTGTGTTTGATCCAGTTGATATCTGCTCTGTGTATTTCGTGTATGACCCGGCTCGTTTGACCCTGTTTGCTTGCTTCTGATTCGGTACCGTTTGGACTCTGATCTTCCTGTGTATGACCCAGCTTGCCTAGACTACGTTTATTCCACAACCCTGCACATAGTTCATCCCAGAACCCTGCACTCTGTACGCAGCTCATCCCATAAACCTGCACCCTGAACATAGCTCATCCCAGAACCCTGTACATAGCTCATCCCAGAACCCTGCACTCTGTACGTAGCTCACCCTAGAACCATGTACTCTGTATGCAGCTCATCCCATAACCCTGCACTCTGTACGCAGCTCTTCCCATAACCCTGCACTCTGTATGCAGATCATCCCAGAACCCTGCACATAGCTCATCCAAGAACCCTGCACTCTGTACCCAGCTCATCCCATGAACCAGCACTCTGAACATAGCTCATCCCAGAACCCTGCACTCTGTACATAGCTCATCCCAGAACCCTGCACTCTGTACGTAGCTCACCCTAGAACCCTGTACTCTGTATGCAGCTCATCCCATAACCCTGCACTCTGTACGCAGCTCATCCCAGAAACCTACACTCTGTACATAGCTCATCCCAGAACCCTGCACTCTCTACATAGCTCATTCCACAACCCTGCACATAGCTCATCCCAGAACCCTGCACTCTGTACATAGCTCATCCCAAGACCCTGCACTTTGTTTGTAGCTCATCCCAGAACCCTATACTTTGTACATAGCTCATCCCAGAACACTGCACTCTGTACATAGACTCATCCCAGAACCCTACACTCTGTACATAGCTCATCCTAGAACACTGTACCTTATGTATAGCTCATCTCAGAACCCTGCACTCTGCATGCAGCTCACAGCAGAACCCTGTACCCTGTACAAAGCTCATCACAGACCCATGCACTCTATACGCAGCTCATCCCAGAACCCTGAACTCTGTATGCAGCTCATCCTTGGACTCTGTACGCAGCTAATCCCAGAACCCTGCACTCTGTATGCAGCTCATCCCAGAACCCTGCACTCTGTACGCAGCTCATCCCAGAACCCTGCACTCTGTACACAGCTCATCCCAGAACCCTGCACTCTATACAGAGCTCATCCCAGAACCCTGCACTCTGTACGTAGCTAATCCCAGAACCCTGCACTCTGTACTCAGCTCATCTTATAAACCAGCACTCTGAACATAGCTCATCCCAGAACCCTCCACTCTGTACATAGCTCACCCTAGAACCCTGTACTCTGTATGCAGCTCATCCCATAACCCTGCACTCTGTACGCAGCTCCTCCCATAACCCTGCACTCTGTACGCAGCTCATCCCAGAAACCTACACTCTGTACATAGCTCATCCCAGAACTCTGCACTCCCTACATAGCTCATTCCACAACCCTGCACATAGCTAATCCCAAAACCCTGCACTCTGTACGCAGCTCATCCCATAAACCTGCACCCTGAACATAGCTCATCCCAGAACCCTGTACATAGCTCATCCCAGAACCCTGCACTCTGTACGTAGCTCACCCTAGAACCCTGTACTCTGTATGCAGCTCATCCCATAACCCTGCACTCTGTACGCAGCTCTTCCCATAACCCTGCACTCTGTATGCAGATCATCCCAGAACCCTGCACATAGCTCATCCAAGAACTCTGCACTCTGTACGCAGCTCATCCCATAAACCAGCACTCTGAACATAGCTCATCCCAGAACCCTGCACTCTGTACATAGCTCATCCCAGAACCCTGCACTCTGTACGTAGCTTACCCTAGAACCCTGTACTCTGTATGCAGCTCACCCTAGAACCCTGTACTCTGTATGCAGCTCTTCCCATAACCCTGCACTCTGTACGCAGCTCTTCCCATAACCCTGCACTCTGTACGCAGCTCATCCCAGAAACCTACACTCTGTACATAGCTCATCCCAGAACTCTGCACTCTCTACATAGCTCATTCCACAACCCTGCACATAGCTAATCCCAGAACCCTGCACTCTGTACGCAGCTCATCCCATAAACCTGCACCCTGAACATAGCTCATCCCAGAACCCTGTACATAGCTCATCCCAGAACCCTGCACTCTGTACGTAGCTCACCCTAGAACCCTGTACTCTGTATGCAGCTCATCCCATAACACTGCACTCTGTACGCAGCTCTTCCCATAACCCTGCACTCTGTATGCAGATCATCCCAGAACCCTGCACATAGCTCATCCAAGAACCCTGCACTCTGTACGCAGCTCATCCCATAAACCAGCACTCTGAACATAGCTCATCCCAGAACCCTGCACTCTGTACATAGCTCATCCCAGAACCCTGCACTCTGTACATAGCTCACCCTAGAACCCTGTACTCTGTATGCAGCTCATCCCATAACCCTGCACTCTGTACGCAGCTCTTCCCATAACCCTGCACTCTGTACGCAGCTCATCCCAGAACCCTGCACTCTCTACATAGCTCATTCCACAACCCTGCACATAGCTCATCCCAGAACCCTGCACTCTGTACATAGCTCATCCCAGAACCTTGCACTTTGTTTGTAGCTCATCCCAGAACCCTATACTCTGTACATAGCTCATCCCAGAACACTGCACTCTGTACATAGACTCATCCCAGAACCCTACACTCTGTACATAGCTCATCCCAGAACACTGCACCTTATGTATAGCTCATCTCAGAACCCTGCACTCTGCATGCAGCTCACAGCAGAACCCTGTACCCTGTACATAGCTCATCACAGACCCATGCACTCTATACGCAGCTCATCCCAGAACCCTGCACTCTGTACGCAGCTCATCCCTGGACCCTGCACTCTGTACGCAGCTCATCCCAGAACCCTGCATACTGTACACAGCTCATCCGAGAACCCTGCACTCTATACAGAGCTCATCCCAGAACCCTGCACTCTGTACGTAGCTCATCTCAGAACCCTGCACTCTGTATGCAGATCATCCCAGAGCCCTGCACTCTGTACATAGCTCATCCCAGAACCCTGCACTCTGTATGTAGCTCACCCTAGAACCCTGTACTCTGTATGCAGCTCATCCCATAACCCTGCACTCTGTATGCAGCTCTTCCCATAACCCTGCACTCTGTATGCAGCTCATCCCAGAAACCTACGCTCTGTACATAGCTCATCCCAGAACCCTGCACTCTCTACATAGCTCATTCCACAAACCTGCACATAGCTCATCCCAGAACCCTGCACTCTGTAAATAGCTCATCCCAGAAACCCTGCACTTTGTATGTAGCTCATCCCAGAACCCTGTACTCTGTATGTAGCTCATCCCAGAACCCTACACTCTGTACATAGCTCATCCCAGAATCCTGCACTCTGCATGCAGCTCACCCCGGAACCCTGCCCTCTGTACATAGCTCACCCCAGAACCCTGCATCCTGCATGCAGATCATCCCAGAACTCTGCACTCTGTACATAGCTCACCCTAGAACCCTGTACTCTGTATGCAGCTTATCCCATAACCCTGCACTCTGTACGCAGCTCTTCCCATAACCCTGCACTCTGTACGCAGCTAATCCCAGAAACCTACACTCTATACACAGCTCATCCCAGAACCCTGCACTCTCTACATAGCTCATTCCACAACCCTGCACATAACTTATCCCAGAACCCTGCACTCTGTACATAGCTCATCCCAGAACCTTGCACTTTGTTTGTAGCTCATCCCAGAACCCTATGCTCTGTACATAGCTCATCCCAGAACACTGCACTATGTACATAGACTCATCCCAGAACCCTGCACTCTGTACATAGCTCATCCCAGAACACTGCACCCTATGTATAGCTCATCTCAGAACCCTGCACTCTGCATACAGCTCACAGCAGAACCCTGTACCCTGTACATAGCTCATCACAGACCCATGCACTCTATACCCAGCTCATCCCAGAACCCTGCACTCTGTACGCAGCTCATCCCTGGACCCTGCACTCTGTACGCAGCTCATCCCAGAACCATGCACTCTGTACACAGCTCATCCCAGAACCCTGCACTCTATACATAGCTCATCGCAGAACCCTGCACTCTGTACGTAGCTCATCTCAGAACCCTGCACTCTATATGCAGATCATCCCAGAACCCTGCACATAGCTAATCCTGCACTCTGTACGCAGCTCATCCCATAAACCAGCACTCTGAACATAGCTCATCCCAGAACCCTGCACTCTGTACATAGCTCATCCCAGAACCCTGCACTCTGTATGTAGCTCATCCTAGAACCCTGCACTCTGTACGCAGCTCATCCCAGAAACCTACACTCTGTACATAGCTCATCCCAGAACCCTGCACTCTCTACATACCTCATTCCACAACCCTGCACATAGCTCATCCCAGAACCCTGCACTCTGTAAATAGCTCATCCCAGAAACCCTGCACTTTATTTGTAGCTCATCCCAGAACCCTGTACTCTGTATGTACCTCATCCCAGAACCCTACACTCTGTACATAGCTCATCCCAGAACCCTGCACTCTGCATGCAGCTCACCTCAGAACCTTGCACTCTGTACATAGCTCATCTCAGAACCCTGCCCTCTGTACATAGCTCACCCCAGAGCCCTGCACCCTGCATGCAGATCATCCCAGAACTCTGCACTCTGTACATAGCTCATCCCAGAACCCTGCACTCTGTACTAGGGATGAGCTTCGAGTTCGAGTCGAACTCATGTTCAACTCGAACATTGGCTGTTCGCAAGTTCGCCGAACAGCGAACAATTTGGGGTGTTCACGGCAAATTCGAATGCCGCAGAACATCCTTTAAAAGTCTATGGGAGAAATCAAAAGTGCTAATTTTAAAGGCTTATATTCATGGTATTGTCATAAAAAGTGTTTGGGGACCTGGGTCCTGCCCCAGGGGACATGGATCAATGCAAAAAAAAGTTTTAAAAACGGCATGGGAATTCCCCACAGGGGAACCCCGAACCAAAATTTAAAAAAAAAATGACGTGGGGGGTCCCCCTAAATTCCATAAAAGGCCCTTCAGGTCTGGTATGGATATTAAGGGGAACCCCGGCCAAAATTTTTTAAAAAAATGGCGTGGGGTCCCCCTCAAAATCTATACCAGACCCTTCAGGTCTGGTATGGATTTTAAGGGGAATCCCGCGCCAAAATTTAAAAAAAAACGGCGTGGGGTCCCCCCAAAAATCCATACCAGACCCTTATCCGAGCACACAACCTGGCAGGCTGCAGGAAAAGAGGGGGGACGAGAGAGCGCCCCCCCCTCCTGAACCATACCAGGCCACATGCCCTCAACATTACATAGTTACATAGTTACATAGTAGGTGAGGTTGAAAAAAGACACAAGTCCATCAAGTCCAACCTATGTGTGTGATTATGTGTCAGTATTACATTACATATCCCTGTATGTTGCGGTCATTCAGGTGATTATCTAATAGTTTCTTGAAGCTATCAATGCTACGCGCTGAGACCACCGCCTGTGGAAGGGAATTTCCCCATCCTTGCCGCTCTTACAGTAAAGAACCCTCTACGTAGTTTAGGGTTAAACCTCTTTTCTTCTAATTGTAATGAGTGGCAACGAGTCTTATTAAACTCTCTTCTGCAAAAAAGTTTTATCCCTATTGTGGGGTCACCAGTACAGTATTTGTGAATTGAAATCATATCACCTCTCAAGCGTCTCTTCTCCAGAGAGAATAAATTCAGCGCTCGCAACCTTTCCTCATAACTAAGATCCTCCAGACCCTTTATTAGCTTTGTTGCCCTTCTTTGTACTCGCTCCATTTCCAGTACATCCCTCCTGAGGACTGGTGCCCAGAACTGGACAGCATACTCCAGGTGCGGCCGGACCAGAGTCTTGTAGAGCGGGAGAATTATCATTTTATCTCTGGAGTTGATCCCCCTTTTAATGCATGCCAATATTCTGTTTGCTTTATTAGTAGCAGCTTGGCATTGCATGCCATTGCTGAGCCTATCATCTACTAGGACCCCCCGGTTCTTTTCCATCCTAGATTCCCCCAGAGGTTCTCCCCCCAGTGTATAGATTGCATTCATATTTTTGCCGCCCAAATGCATTATTTTACATTTTTCTACATTGAACCTCATTTGCCATGTAGTCGCCCACCCCATTAATTTGTTCAGGTCTTTTTGCAAGGTTTCCACATCCTGCGGAAAAGTTATTGCCCTGCTTAGCTTAGTATCGTCTGCAAATACAGAGATTGAACTGTTTATCCCATCCTCCAGGTCGTTTATAAACAAATTAAATAGGATTGGTCCCAGCACAGAACCCTGGGGAACCCCACTACCCACCCCTGACCATTCTGAGTACTCCCCATTTATCACCACCCTCTGAACACGCCCTTGTAGCCAGTTTTCAATCCATGTACTCACCCTATGGTCCATGCCAACGGACCTTATTTTGTACAGTAAACGTTTATGGGGAACTGTGTCAAATGCTTTTGCAAAATCCAGATACACCACATCTATGGGCCTTCTTTTATCTAGATGGCAACTCACCTCCTCATAGAAGGTTAATAGATTGGTTTGGCAAGAACGATTCTTCATGAATCCATGCTGATTACTGCTAATGATATCGTTCTTATTACTAAAATCTTGTATATAGTCCCTTATCATCCCCTCCAAGAGTTTACATACTATTGATGTTAGGCTAACTGGTTTGCATTGGGAGGGTGCTTTGGGGTAGCCCCCCAAAACAACTTGTCCCTATGTTGATGAGGACAAGGGCCTCATCCCCACAACCCTGGCCAGTGGTTGTGGGGGTCTGCTGGCGGGGGGCTTATCGGAATCTGGAAGCCCCCTTTAACAAGGGGACCCCCAGATCCCGGCCCTCCCCCTGTGTGAAATGGTAAGGGGGTACCCCTACCATTTCACAAAAAAACTGTCAAAAATGTTAAAAATGACAAGACAGTTCTTGTCAATTCCTTTATTTAAATGCTTCTTCTTTCTTCTATCTTCCTTCGGTTTCTTCCTCCATCTTCTTCTTCTTCTTCTTCTGGCTCTTCTGGTTCTTCCTCCGCGGCGTCCGAGTCTTCTTCCCTTCTTCTCCTCGGGCTGCTCCGCATCCATGATGGCATGGAGGGAGGCTCCCGCTCTTCTCTTCATCTTCTTCTCTTCATCTTCTTCTCTTCATCTTCTTTTAGGCCGCTCCGCATCCATGATGGCATGGAGGGAGGATTCCGCTGTGTGACGCTTTTCCTCTTCTGACGGTTCTTAAATAACAGGGGGCGGGGCCACCCGGTGCCCCCGCCCCCTTCTGACGCACGGTGACTTGACGGGACTTCCCTGTGGCATTCCCCGTGATGCCACAGGGAAGTCCCGTCAAGTCACCGTGCGTCAAAGGGGGGCGGGGTCACCAGGTGGCCCCGCCCCCGTTATTTAAGACCTGTCAGAAGAGGAGAAGCATCACACAGCAGGAGCCTCCCTCCATGCCATCATGGATGCGGAGCGGCCCGAAAAGAAGATGAAGAGAAGAAGATGAAGAGAAGAAGATGAAGAAAAGAAGATGAAGAGAAGAAGATGAATAGAAGAAGATGAAGAAAAGAAGACGAATAGAAGAAGATGAAGAAAAGAAGACGAAGAGAAGAGCGGGAGCCTCCCTCCATGCCATCATGGATGCGAGCGGCCCGAGGAGAAGAAGAAAAGAAGACGCAGACGCCGCGGAGGAGATGCCGGACGAGAACACCGGAGGAAGAACCAGAAGAAGAAGAAGATGGAGGAAGAAACCGAAGGAAGATAGAAGATAGAAGAAAGAAGAAAGAAGAAGCATTTAAATAAAGGAATTGTCAAAAACTGTCTCTTGTCAATTTTACCATTTTTGACAGTTTTTTGTGAAATGGTAGGGGTACTTCTGTACCCCCTTACCATTTCACAAAGGGGGGAGGGCCGGGATCTGGGGGTCCCCTCGTTAAAGGGGGCTTCCAGATTCAAATAAGCCCCCCGCCCGCAGACCCCCACAACCACCGGCCAGGGTTGTGGGGATGAGGCCCTTGTCCTCATCAACATGGGGACAAAGTGTTTTGGGGGGCTACCCCAAAACACCCTCCCAATGTTGAGGGCATGTGGCCTGGTACGCTTCTTTTCCTGTGGCCTGCCAGGTTGCGTGCTTGGATAAGGGTCTGGTGTGGATTTTTGGGGGGACCCCACGCAGTTTTTTTTTTTTAATTTTGGTGCGGGGTTCCCCTTAAAATCCATACCAGACCTGAAGGGCCTGGTATGGAATGCAGGGGGACCCCCCACGTCATTTTTTTAAAAATTTTGGTTTGGGGTTCCCCTGTGGGGAATTCCCATGCCGTTTTTATCAATTAACTTTTACGTGTATTGTCGGACCGGCAATTCATTAATAGCCGCGAGTAGTTTAAATGACTTTTTTTCCTTTGAAATGTCATTTTGCTGTCAGACTGTTCTAAACACGGGAAACATGCGCCCCTTTACAGGCATACTATAGACACCCCCCAGGTACGAAATTTAAAGGGATATTACACTTTTATTGTTTCACTTTAAGCATTATTAAAATCACTGCTCCCGAAAAAACGTCCATTTTTAAAACTTTTTTTTTCATTGATCCATGTCCCCTGGGGCAGGACCCAGGTTCCCAGACACTTTTTATGACAATAACTTGCATATAAGCCTTTAAAATTAGCACTTTTCATTATTCATGTTCGCGTCCCATAGACTTTAACGGTGTTCGCGTGTTCGAACAAATTTTTTGCCTGTTCGCAAGTTCTGGTGCGAACTGAACAGGGGGGTGTTCGGCTCATCCCTACTCTGTATGTAGCTCATCTGAGAACCCTGCACATAGCTCATCCCAGAAACCTGCACTCTGTATGCAGCTCATTCCATAAACCTGCACCCTGAACATAGCTCATCCCGAAACCCTGCACCCTGTACGCAGTTCATCCCAGAACCCTGCACTCTGTATGCAGTACATCCCAGAACCCTGCACTCTGTACATAGCTAAGCCCAGAACCCTGCACTCTGTACATGGCTCATCCCAGAACCCTGCACTCTGTACATTGCTCATCCCAGAAACCCTGCCATTTGTATGTAGCTCATCCCAGAACCCTGTACTCTGTATGTAGCTCATCCAAGAACCCTACACTCTGTACATAGCTTATCCCAGAACTCTGCATTCTGTACGCAGCTCATCCCATAAACCTGCACTCTGAACATAGCTCATCCCAGCACCCTGCACTCTGTACATAGCTCATCCCAGAACCCTGCACTCTGTACACAGCTCATCTCATAACTCTGCACTCTGTACACAGCTCATCCCAAAACCCTGCACTCTGTACATAGCTCATCTCAGAACCCTGCACTCTGAACATAGCTCATCCCAGAACCCTGCACTCTGTAACATAGCTCATCCCAGAACCCTGCACTTTGTATGTAGCTCATCCCAGAACCCTGCACTCTGTACATAGCTCATCCCAAAACCCTGCACTCCACATGCAGCTCACCCCAGAACCCTGCACTCAGTATATAGCTCATCCCAGAACTCTGCACTCTGCATGCAGCTCATCCCAGGACTCTGCACTCTGTACATAGCTCATCCCAGAACCCTGCACTCTGAACATAGCTCATCCCAGCACCCTGCACTCTGTACATAGCTCATCCCAGAACCCTGCACACTGTACACAGCTCATCTTAGAACCCTGCACTCTGTAACATAGCTCATCCAAGAACCCTGAACTTTGTACGTAGCTCATCCCAGAACCCTGCACTCTGTACATAGCTCATCCCAAAACCCTGCACTTTGTACATAGCTCATCCCAAAACCCTGCACTCTACATGCAGCTTACCCCAGAACCCTGCATTCATATATAGCTCATCCTAGAACTCTGCATGCAGCTCATCCCAGAATTCTGCACTCTGTACATAGCTCATCCCAGAACCCTGCACTCTGTACATAACTCATCTCAGAATCCTGCACTCTGTATGCAGCTCATCCCAGAACCCTGCACATAGCTCATCCCAGAACCCTGCACTCTGTACGCAGCTCATCCCAGAACCCTGCACTCTGTATGTAGCTTATCCCAGAACCCAGGACTCTGTACATAGCTCATCACAGAACCCTGCACATAACTCATCCCAGAACCCTGCACTCTGTACGCAGCTCATCCCAGAACCCTGCACTCTGTATGCAGCTCACCCCAGATCCCTGCACTCTGTACGCAGCTCACCCCAGATCCCTGCACTCTGTACATAGCTCATCCCAGAACCCTGCACTCTGTACATAGCTCATCCCAGAACCCTGCACTTTGTAGCTCATCCCAGAACCCTATACTCTGTACATAGCTCATCCCAGAACTCTGCACCCTGTACATAGCTCATCCCAGAACCCTACACTCTGTACATAGCTCATCCCAGAACACTGCGCCCTATGTATAGCTCATCTCGGAACCCTGCACTCTGAATGCAGCTCACAGCAGAACTCTGTACCCTGTACATAGCTCATCACAGACCTATGCACTCTATACGCAGCTCATCCCAGAACCCTGCACTCTGTATGCAGCTCATCCCGGGACCCTGCACTCTGTACGCAGCTCATCCCAGAACCCTGCACTCTGTACGCAGCTCATCCCAGAACCCTGCACTCTGTACGCAGCTCATCCCACAACCCTGCACTCTGTACATAGCTCATCTCAGAACCCTGCACTCTGTATGCAGATTATCCCAGAACCCTGCACATAGCTCATCCCAGAACCCTGCACTCTGCACACAGCTCATCCCATAAACCAGCATTTTGAACATAGCTCATCCCAGAACCCTGCACTCTGTACATAGCTCATCCCAGAACCCTGCACTCTGTATGCAGCTCATCCCATAACCCTGCACTCTGTATGCAGCTCTTCCCATAACCCCGCACTCTGTATGCAGCTCATCCCAGAAACCTACATTCTGTACATAGCTCATCCCAGAACCCTGCACTCTCTACATAGCTCATTCCACAACCCTGCACATAGCTCATCCCAGAACCCTGCACTCTGTAAATAGCTCATCCCAGAAACCTGCACTCTGTATGTAGCTCACCCCAAAACCCTGCACTCTGTACATAGCTCATCCCAAAACCCTGCACTCTGTACATAGCTCATCCCAGAACCCTGCACTCTGCATGCAGCTCATCCCAGAACTCTACACTCTGTACAAAGCTCATCCCAGAACCCTGCACTACATATCCAGCTCATCCCAGAACCCTGCACTTTGTACGTAGCTCATCCCAGAACCCTGCACCCTGTACACAGCACATCCCAGAACCCTGCACCCTGTACATAGTTCATCCCAGAACCCTGCACATAGCTCATCCCAGAACCCTGCACATAGCTCATCCCAGAACCCTGCACCCTGTACATAGCTCATCCCAGAACCCTGCACTCTTTGCGTAGCTCATCTCAGAACCCTGCACTCTGTATGCAGCTCATCCCAGAACCCTGCACTCTGTACGCAGCTCATCCCACAACCCTGCACTCTGTACATAGCTCATCTCAGAACCCTGCACTCTGTATGCAGATTATCCCAGAACCCTGCACATAGCTCATCCCAGAACCCTGCACTCTGCACACAGCTCATCCCATAAACCAGCATTTTGAACATAGCTCATCCCAGAACCCTGCACTCTGTACATAGCTCATCCCAGAACCCTGCACTCTGTATGCAGCTCATCCCATAACCCTGCACTCTGTATGCAGCTCTTCCCATAACCCCGCACTCTGTATGCAGCTCATCCCAGAAACCTACATTCTGTACATAGCTCATCCCAGAACCCTGCACTCTCTACATAGCTCATTCCACAACCCTGCACATAGCTCATCCCAGAACCCTGCACTCTGTAAATAGCTCATCCCAGAAACCTGCACTCTGTATGTAGCTCACCCCAAAACCCTGCACTCTGTACATAGCTCATCCCAAAACCCTGCACTCTGTACATAGCTCATCCCAGAACCCTGCACTCTGCATGCAGCTCATCCCAGAACTCTGCACTCTGTACAAAGCTCATCCCAGAACCCTGCACTACATATCCAGCTCATCCCAGAACCCTGCACTTTGTACGTAGCTCATCCCAGAACCCTGCACCCTGTACACAGCACATCCCAGAACCCTGCACCCTGTACATAGTTCATCCCAGAACCCTGCACATAGCTCATCCCAGAACCCTGCACCCTGTACATAGCTCATCCCAGAACCCTGCACTCTTTGCGTAGCTCATCCCAGTATCCTGCACTCTGTATGCAGCTCACCCTATAACCCTGTACTCTGTACGTAGCTCATCCCATAACCCTGCACTCTGTACGCAGCTCATCCCATAACCCTGCATGTACATCCCATAACCCGGTATGTAGCTAATTCCAGAACTTTGCACCCTGTACGTAGCTCATCCCAGAACCCTGCACTCTGTACATAGCTCATCCCCGAACTCAGCACTCTGTACACGGCTCATCCCAGACCCCTGCACTCTGTACACAGCTCATCCCAGAACCTTGCACTCTTTACGCAGCTCATTCCAGAACTTTGCACTCTGTATGCAGCTCACCACAGATCCCTGCACTCTGTATGTAGCTCATCCCAGAACCCTGCACTCTGTACATAGCTCATCCCAGAAACCTGCACTCTGCATGCAACTCACCCTAGACCCCTGAACTCTGTACATAGCTCATCCCAGAACCCTGCATTCTGTACATAGCTCATACCTGAACCCTGCACTCTGCATTCAGCTCATCCCAGAACTATGCACTCTGTACGCAGCTCATGCAAGATCCAAGCAGTATGTATGCAGCTCATCCAAGAACCCTGTACTCTGTACGTAGCTCATCCCAGACCCCTGCACCCTATACATAGCTCATGCCAGAACCCTGCTCCCTCTACATAGCTCATCCCAGAACCCTGCACTCTGTACATAGCTCATCCCATAACTCTGCACGTAGCTCATCCCAGAACCCTGCACTCTGTACGTAGCTCATCACAGAAACCTGAACGCAGCTCATCCCAGAACTCTGCACTCTGTACGCAGCTCATCCCAGAACCCTGTACTCTGTATTTAGCTCATCCCAGAACCTTCCACTCTGTACATAGCTCATCCCAGAACCTTGCATTTTGTACGTAGCTCATCCCAGAACCCTGTACTCTGTATTTAGCTCATCCCAGAATCCTGCACTCTGCATGCAGCTCACCCCAGAACCATGCACTCAGTATATAGCTCATCCCAGAATCCTGTACGCAGCTAATCCCAGAACTCTGCACTCTGTACGTAGCTCATCCCAGAACCCTGTACTCTGTATTTAGCTTATGCCAGAACCTTCCACTCTGTACATAGCTCATCCCAGAACCTTGCACTCTACATGCAGCTCACCCCAGAACTCTGCATGCAGCTCATCCTAGAACCTTGCACTCTATACCCAGCTCATCCCAGAACCCTGCACTCTGTACACAGCTCATCTCAGAAGCCTGCACTCTGTACATAGCTCATCCCAGAATTCTGCACTCTGTACGTAGCTCATCCCAGAACCCTGCATTCTGTACGTAGCTCATCTCAGAACCCTGCACTCTGTACATAGCTCATCCCCGAACCCAGCACTCTGTACACAGCTCACCCCAGAACCCTGCACTCTGTACTTAGCTCATCTCAGAACCCAACACTCTGTACGTAGCTCATCCCAGAACCTTGCACTCTGTACGTTGTTCATCCTAGAACCCAGCACTCTGCATGCAGCTCATCCCAGAATCCTGCACTCTGTACATAGCTGATCCCAGAACCCTGCACTCTGTACGTAGCTCATCCCAGAACCCTGCACTCTGTACGCAGCTCATCCCAGAACCCTGCACTCTGTACGCAGCTCACCCCAGAACCCTGCACTCTATACATAGCTCATCCCAGAACTCTGCACTTTGTACGTAGCTCATCCCAGAACCCTGTACTCTGTATGTAGCTCATCCCAGAACCCTGCACTCTGTACATAGCTCATTCCAGAAACCTGCACTCTGCATGAAACTCACCCCAGAACCCTGAACTCTGTACATAGCTCATCCCAGAACCCTGCATTCTGTACATAGCTTATACCTGAACCCTGCATGCAGCTCATCCCAGAACTATGCACTCTGTACATAGCTTATCCCAGAACCCTGCACTATATACCCAGCTCATTCCAGAACACTAGGGATGAGCCGAACACCCCCCTGTTCGGTTCGCACCAGAACATGCGAACAGGAAAAAAATTCGTTCGAACACGCGAACGCCGTTAAAGTCTATGGGACACGAACATGAATAATCAAAAGTGCTAATTTTAAAGGCTAATATGCAAGTTATTGTCATAAAAAGTGTTTGGGGACCCGGGTCCTCCCCCAGGGGACATGAATCAATGCAAAAAAAAGTTTTAAAAACGTCCGTTTTTTCAGGAGCAGTGATTTTAATAATGCTTAAAGTCAAACAATAAAAGTGTAATATCCCTTTAAATTTCATACCTGGGGGGTGTCTATAGTATGCCTGTAAAGGGGCGCATGTTTCCCGTGTTTAGAACAGTCTGACAGCAAAGTGACATTTTGAAGGAAAAAACACATTTAAAACTACCGCGGCTATTGCATTGCCGACAATACACATAGAAGTTCATTGATAAAAACGGCATGGGAATTCCCCACAGGGCAACCCCGAACCAAAATTAAAAAAAAAAAATGATGTGGGAGTCCCCCTAAATTCCATACAAGGCCCTTCAGGTCTGGTATGGATATTAAGGGGAACCCTAGCCAAAATTAAAAAAAAAAATTGACGTGGGGTTCCCCCTAAATTCCATACCAGACCCTTCAGGTCTGGTATGGATTTTAAGGGGAACCCCGCGCCAAAAAAAAAAAAAAAAACGGCGTGGGGTCCCCCTAACAATCCATACCAGACCCTTATCCGAGCACGCAACCTGGCAGGCCGCAGGAAAAGAGGGGGGACGAGAGTGCGGCCCCCCCCCCCTCCTGAACCGTACCAGGCCACATGCCCTCAACATTGGGAGGGTGCTTTGGGGTAGCCCCCCAAAACACCTTGTCCCCATGTTGATGAGGACAAGGGCCTCATCCTCACAACCCTGGCCGGTGGTTGTGAGGGTCTGCGGGCGGGGGGCTTATCGGAATCTGGAAGCCCCCTTTAACAAGGGGACCCCCAGATCCCGGCCCCCCCCCCTGTGTGAAATGGTAAGGGGGTACTTACCCCTACCATTTCACTAAAAAACTGTCAAAAATGTTAAAAATGACAAGAGACAGTTTTTGACAATTCCTTTATTTAAATGCTTCTTCTTTCTTCCTTCATCTTCTTCTTCTTCTGGTTCTTCTGGCTCTTCTGGTTCTTCCTCCGGCGTTCTCGTCCAGCATCTTCTCCGCGGCGTCTTCTATCTTCTTCTCCTCGGGCCGCTCCGCACCCATGGCATGAGGGGGGAGGCTCCCGCTCTTCTCTTCATCTTCTTCTTCTTCTTTTTCTTCTTCTTCTTCTTCTTCCTTCTTCTCTTCTTCTCTTCTTCCTGTCTTCTCCGGGCCGCTCCGCAATCCATGCTGTGGCATGGAGGGAGGCTCCCGCTGTGTGACGGCGTCTCTTCGTCTGACGGTTCTTAAATAACGGGGGGCGGGGCCACCCGGTGACCCCGCCCCCCTCTGACGCACACATGACGGGACTTCCCTGTGGCATTCCCCGTGACGTCACAGGGAAGTCCCTCAAGTCACCGTGCGTCAGAGGGGGGCGGGGTCACCGGATGGCCCCGCCCCCCGTTATTTAAGAACCGTCAGACGAAGAGTCGCCGTCACACAGCGGGAGCCTCCCTCCATGCCAGCATGGCTGCGGAGCGGCCCGGAGAAGACAGGAAGAAGAGAAGAAGGAAGAAGATGAAGAAGAAGAAGAAGAAGAAGATGAAGAAGAAGATGAAGAAGAGAAGAAGATGAAGAGAAGAGCGGGAGCCTCCCCCCTCATGCCATGGGTGCGGAGCGGCCCGAGGAGAAGAAGATAGAAGACGCCGCGGAGAAGATGCTGGACGAGAACGCCGGAGGAAGAACCAGAAGAGCCAGAAGAACCAGAAGAAGAAGAAGATGAAGGAAGAAAGAAGAAGCATTTAAATAAAGGAATTGTCAAAAACTGTCTCTTGTCATTTTTAACATTTTTGACAGTTTTTTAGTGAAATGGTAGGGGTAAGTACCCCCTTACCATTTCACACAGGGGGGGGGCCGGGATCTGGGGGTCCCCTTGTTAAAGGGGGCTTCCAGATTCCGATAAGCCCCCCGCCCGCAGACCCTCACAACCACCGGCCAGGGTTGTGAGGATGAGGCCCTTGTCCTCATCAACATGGGGACAAGGTGTTTTGGGGGGCTACCCCAAAGCACCCTCCCAATGTTGAGGGCATGTGGCCTGGTACGGTTCAGGAGGGGGGGGGGCCGCACTCTCGTCCCCCCCTCTTTTCCTGCGGCCTGCCAGGTTGCGTGCTCGGATAAGGGTCTGGTATGGATTTTTAGGGGGACCCCACGCCGTTTTTTTTTTTTTTTTTGGCGCGGGGTTCCCCTTAAAATCCATACCAGACCTGAAGGGTCTGGTATGGAATTTAGGGGGAACCCCACGTCAATTTTTTTTTTTAATTTTGGCTAGGGTTCCCCTTAATATCCATACCAGACCTGAAGGGCCTTGTATGGAATTTAGGGGGACCCCCACATCATTTTTTTTTTTTTATTTTGGTTCGGGGTTCCCCTGTGGGGAATTCCCATGCCGTTTTTATCAATGAACTTCTATGTGTATTGTCGGCAATGCAATAGCCGCGGGTAGTTTTAAATGAGTTTTTTCCTTCCAAATGTCATTTTGCTGTCAGACTGTTCTAAACACGGGAAACATGCGCCCCTTTACAGGCATACTATAGACACCCCCCAGGTACGAAATTTAAAGGGATATTACACTTTTATTGTTTGACTTTAAGCATTAATAAAATCACTGCTCCTGAAAAAACGTCCGTTTTTAAAACTTTTTTTTGCATTGATCCATGTCCCCTGGGGCAGGACCCGGGTCCCCAAACACTTTTTATGACAATAACTTGCATATAAGCCTTTAAAATTAGCACTTTTGATTTCTCCCATAGACTTTTAAAGGGTGTTCCGCGGCATTCGAATTTGCCACGAACACCCCAAATTGTTCGCTGTTCGGCGAACTTGCGAACAGCCAATGTTCGAGTAGAACATGAGTTCGACTCGAACTCGAAGCTCATCCCTACAGAACACTGCACTCTGTATACAGCTCATCCTAGAAGCCTGCACTCTGTACGCAGCTCATGCAAGATCCAAGCAGTATTTACGCAGCTCATCCCAGAACACTGCACTCTGTATGCAGCTCATCCCAGAACCCTGTACTCTGTACATAGCTCATCCCAGAACCCTGCACTCTGTACGTAGCTCATCCCAGAACCCTGCACCCTATACATAGCTCATGCCAGAACCCTGCTCCCTGTACATAGCTCATCCCACAACCCTGCACTCTGTACGTAGCTCATCTCAGAACCCTGTACTCTGTACATAGCTCATCCCACAACTCTGCACTCTGCACGTAGCTTATCCCAGAACCCTACACTCTGTACGTAGCTCATCCCAGAACCCTGTACTCTGTATTTAGCTCATCCCAGAACCTTCCACTCTGTACATAGCTCATCCCAGAACCTTGCACTGTACATGCAGCTCACTCCAGAACCCTGCACTCTGCATGCAGCTAATCCTAGAACTTTGCACTCTGTACATAGCTAATCCCAGAACCTTGCACTCTATACCCAGATCATCCCAGAACCCTGCACTCTGTACATAGCTCATCCCCGAACCCAGCACTCGGTACACAGCTCACCCCAGAACCCTGCACTCTGTACTTAGCTCATCTCAGAACCCAACACTCTGTACGTAGCTCATCCCAGAACCTTGCACTCTGTACATTGTTCATCCCAGAACCCAGAACTCTGCATGCAGCTCATCCCAGAACCCTGCACTCTGTACATAGCTGATCCCAGAACCCTGCACTCTGTACGTAGCTCATCCCAGAACCCTGCACTCTGTACGCAGCTCATCCCAGAACCCTGTACTCTGTACGCAGCTCATCTCAGAACCCTGCACATAGCACATCCCAGAACCCTGCACTCTGCATGCAGCTCACCCCAGATCCCTGCACTCTATGCATAGCTCATCCCAGAATCCTGCACTTTGAACGTAGCTCATCCCAGTACCCTGTACTCTGTATGTAGCTCATCCCAGAACCCTGTACTCTGTATGTAGCTCATCCCAGAACCCTGCACTCTGTACATAGCTCATCCCAGAAACCTGCACTCTGCATGCAACTCACCCCAGAACCCCGAACTCTGTACATAGCTCATACCTGAACCCTGCACTCTGCATGCAGCTCATCCAAGAGCCCTGTACTCTGTATATAGCTCATCCCAGAACCCTACACCATGTACGTAGCTCATCCCACACCCCTGCAACCTGTACATAGCTCATCCCAGAACCCTGCTCCCTGTACATAGCTCATCCCAGAACCCTGCTCCCTGTACATAGCTCATCCCAGAACCCTGCACTCTGTACATAGCTCATCCCAGAACTCTGCACTTTGCGCGTAGCTCATCCCAGAACCCTGCACTCTGTACGTAGCTCATCCCAGAACCCTGAACTCTGTGCATAGCTCATCCCAGAACCCTGCACTCTTGTATGCAGCTCACCCTAGAACCCTGTACTCTGTACGCAGCTCATCCCATATCCCTGCACTCTGTACATAGCTCATCCCCGAACCCAGCACTCTGTACGTAGCTCATCCCAGAACCCTGCACTCTGTACATTGTTCATCCCAGAACCCAGCACTCTGCATGCAGCTCATCCCAGAACCCTGCACATAGCTGATCCCAGAACCCTGCACTCTGTACGCAGCTCATTACAGAACTCTGCACTCTGTACGCAGCTCATTCCAGAACTCTGCACTCTGTACGCAGCTCATTCCAGAACTCTGCACTCTGTACGTAGCTCATCCCAGAACCCTGCACTATATACCCAGCTCATTCCAGAACCCTGTACTCTGTATGCAGCTCATCCTAGAACCCTGCACTCTGTACGCAGCTCATCCCAGAACACTGCACTCTGTACACAGCACATCCCAGAACCCTGCACTCTGTACGTAGCTCATCCCAGACCCCTGAACTCTGTGCATAGCTCATCCCAGAACCCTGCATTCTGTACATAGCTCATCTCAGAACCCTGCACTCTGCATGCAGCTCATCCCAGAACTATGCACTCTGTACATAGCTCATCCCAGAACCCTGCACTATATACCCATCTCATCCCAGAACCCTGCACTCTGTGTGCAGCTCATCCTAGAACCCTGCACTCTGTACGCAGCTCATCCGAAAAAACTACACTCTGTATGCAGCTCATCCAAGAACCCTGTACTCTGTATATAGCTCATCCCACACCCCTGCACCCTGTACGTATCTCATCCCACACCCCTGCAACCTGTACATAGCTCATCCCAGAACCCTGCTCCCTGTGAATAGCTCATCCCAGAACCCTGCACTCTGTACGTTGCTCATCCCAGAACCCTGCACTCTGTACATAGCTCATCCCAGAACTCTGCACTTTGCGCGTAGCTCATCCCAGAACCCAGCACTCTGTACGTAGCTCATCCCAGAACCCTGAACTCTGTACATAGCTCATCTCAGGACCTTGCACTCTGTACGCAGCTCATCCCAGAACCCTGCACATAGCTCATCCCACAACCCTGCACTGTGTACGCAGCTCATCCCATAAACCTGCACTCTGAACAAAACTCAACCCAGAACCCTGCACTCTGTACATAGTTCATCCCACAACCCTGCACTCTGAATGCAGCTCACCGTAGAACTCTATACTCTGTACGCAGCTCATCCCATAACCCTGCACTCTGTACATAGCTGATCCCAGAACCCTGCACTCTGTACGCAGCTCATTCCAGAACTCTGCACTCTGTACGCAGTTCATTCCAGAACTCTGCACTCAGTACGTAGCTCATCCCAGAACCCTGCACTCTGCATGCAGCTCATCCCAGAACCCTGCACTCTGTACGCAGCTCATCCCATAAACCTGCACTCTGGACATAGTTCATCCCAGAACCCTGCACTCTGTACATAGCTCATGCCAGAACCCTGCACTCTGTATGCAGCTCACCCTAGAACACTGTACGCAGCTCATCCCATAACCCTGCACTCTGTACGCAGCTCATCCCATAGCACTGCACTCTGTATGCAGCTCATCGTAGAACCCTGCACTCTGTAAATAGCTCATCCCAGAACCCTGTACTCTGTATTTAGCTCATCTCAGAACCCTGCACATAGCTCATCTCAGAACCCTGAACTCTGTACATAGCTCATCTCAGAACCCTGCACTCTGTACACAGCTCATCCCAGAACCCTGAACTCTGTAAATAGCTCATCCCAGAACCCTGAACTCTGCATGCAGTTCATCCCAGAACTCTGCACTTTGTACATAGCTCATCCCAGAACCCTGCACACACCTCATCCCCAAACTCAGCACTCTGTACACAGCTCACCCCAGAACCCTACACTCTGTACGTTGCTCATCCCAGAACCCTGCACTCTGTACGTTGCTCATCCCAGAACCCTGCACTCTGTACGTAGCTCATCCCAGAACCCTGCACTCGACATGCAGCTCATCCCAGAACCCTGCACTCTGTACATAGCTGATCCCAGAACCCTGCACTCTGTACGTAGCTCATCCCAGAAACCTGAACTCTCTACACAGCTCATCCAAGAACCCTGCACTCTGTACGTAGCTCATCCCAGAACCCTGCACCCTGTATGCAGCTCATCCCAGAACCCTGCACTCCGTATGTAGCTCATCCCATAACCCTGTACTCTGTACGCAGCTCATCCCATAACCCTGCACTCTGTACGCAGCTCATCCCAGAACCCTGCACTCTGTACGCAGCTCATCCCAGAACCCTGCACTCTGTATGCAGCTCATCCCAGAACCCTGCACTCTGTACGTAGCTCATCTCAGAACCCTGCACTCTGCATGCAGCTCACCCCAGAACCATGCACTCTGTATATAGCTCATCCCAGAACCCTGTACGCAGCTCATCTCAGAACCCTACACTCTGTATGTTGCTCATCCCAGAACCCTGCACTCTGTACGTAGTTCATCCCAGAACCCAGCACTCTGCATGCAGCTCATCCCAGAACCCTGCACTCTGTACATAGCTCATCCCAGAACCCTGCACCCTGTACGCAGCTCATCCCATAACCCTGCACTCTGTATCCAGCTCATCCCAGAACCCTGCACTCTGTATGCAGCTCATCCCAGAACCCTGCACTCTGTATGTAGCTGATCCCAGAAACCTGAACTCTCTATGCAGCTCATCCAAGAACTCTGCACTCTGTACGCAGCTCATCCCAGAACCCTGCACTCTGTACGCAGCTCAACCCAGAACCCTGTACGCAGCTTAACCCAGAACCCTGTACGCAGCTCATCCCATAACCCTGCACTCTGTACGCAGCTCATCCCATAACCCTGCACTCTGTAGGCAGCTCATCCCATAACCCTGCACTCTGTACGTAGCTCATCTCAGAACCCTGCACATAGCTCATCCCAGAACCCTGCACTCTGCATGCAGCTCATCCCAGAACCATGCACTCTGTACATAGCTCATCTCAGAACCCTGTACTCTGTACATAGCTCATCCCACAACTCTGCACGTAGCTTATCCCAGAACCCTACACTCTGTACGTAGCTCATCCCAGAACCCTGTACTCTGTATTTAGCTCATCCCAGAACCTTCCACTCTGTACATAGCTCATCCCAGAACCTTGCACTGTACATGCAGCTCACTCCAGAACCCTGCACTCTGCATGCAGCTAATCCTAGAACTTTGCACTCTGTACATAGCTAATCCCAGAACCTTGCACTCTATACCCAGATCATCCCAGAACCCTGCACTCTGTACATAGCTCATCCCCGAACCCAGCACTCGGTACACAGCTCACCCCAGAACCCTGCACTCTGTACTTAGCTCATCTCAGAACCCAACACTCTGTACGTAGCTCATCCCAGAACCTTGCACTCTGTACATTGTTCATCCCAGAACCCAGAACTCTGCATGCAGCTCATCCCAGAACCCTGCACTCTGTACATAGCTGATCCCAGAACCCTGCACTCTGTACGTAGCTCATCCCAGAACCCTGCACTCTGTACGCAGCTCATCCCAGAACCCTGTACTCTGTACGCAGCTCATCTCAGAACCCTGCACATAGCACATCCCAGAACCCTGCACTCTGCATGCAGCTCACCCCAGATCCCTGCACTCTATGCATAGCTCATCCCAGAATCCTGCACTTTGAACGTAGCTCATCCCAGTACCCTGTACTCTGTATGTAGCTCATCCCAGAACCCTGTACTCTGTATGTAGCTCATCCCAGAACCCTGCACTCTGTACATAGCTCATCCCAGAAACCTGCACTCTGCATGCAACTCACCCCAGAACCCCGAACTCTGTACATAGCTCATACCTGAACCCTGCACTCTGCATGCAGCTCATCCAAGAGCCCTGTACTCTGTATATAGCTCATCCCAGAACCCTACACCATGTACGTAGCTCATCCCACACCCCTGCAACCTGTACATAGCTCATCCCAGAACCCTGCTCCCTGTACATAGCTCATCCCAGAACCCTGCTCCCTGTACATAGCTCATCCCAGAACCCTGCACTCTGTACATAGCTCATCCCAGAACTCTGCACTTTGCGCGTAGCTCATCCCAGAACCCTGCACTCTGTACGTAGCTCATCCCAGAACCCTGAACTCTGTGCATAGCTCATCCCAGAACCCTGCACTCTTGTATGCAGCTCACCCTAGAACCCTGTACTCTGTACGCAGCTCATCCCATATCCCTGCACTCTGTACATAGCTCATCCCCGAACCCAGCACTCTGTACGTAGCTCATCCCAGAACCCTGCACTCTGTACATTGTTCATCCCAGAACCCAGCACTCTGCATGCAGCTCATCCCAGAACCCTGCACATAGCTGATCCCAGAACCCTGCACTCTGTACGCAGCTCATTACAGAACTCTGCACTCTGTACGCAGCTCATTCCAGAACTCTGCACTCTGTACGCAGCTCATTCCAGAACTCTGCACTCTGTACGTAGCTCATCCCAGAACCCTGCACTATATACCCAGCTCATTCCAGAACCCTGTACTCTGTATGCAGCTCATCCTAGAACCCTGCACTCTGTACGCAGCTCATCCCAGAACACTGCACTCTGTACACAGCACATCCCAGAACCCTGCACTCTGTACGTAGCTCATCCCAGACCCCTGAACTCTGTGCATAGCTCATCCCAGAACCCTGCATTCTGTACATAGCTCATCTCAGAACCCTGCACTCTGCATGCAGCTCATCCCAGAACTATGCACTCTGTACATAGCTCATCCCAGAACCCTGCACTATATACCCATCTCATCCCAGAACCCTGCACTCTGTGTGCAGCTCATCCTAGAACCCTGCACTCTGTACGCAGCTCATCCGAAAAAACTACACTCTGTATGCAGCTCATCCAAGAACCCTGTACTCTGTATATAGCTCATCCCACACCCCTGCACCCTGTACGTATCTCATCCCACACCCCTGCAACCTGTACATAGCTCATCCCAGAACCCTGCTCCCTGTGAATAGCTCATCCCAGAACCCTGCACTCTGTACGTTGCTCATCCCAGAACCCTGCACTCTGTACATAGCTCATCCCAGAACTCTGCACTTTGCGCGTAGCTCATCCCAGAACCCAGCACTCTGTACGTAGCTCATCCCAGAACCCTGAACTCTGTACATAGCTCATCTCAGGACCTTGCACTCTGTACGCAGCTCATCCCAGAACCCTGCACATAGCTCATCCCACAACCCTGCACTGTGTACGCAGCTCATCCCATAAACCTGCACTCTGAACAAAACTCAACCCAGAACCCTGCACTCTGTACATAGTTCATCCCACAACCCTGCACTCTGAATGCAGCTCACCGTAGAACTCTATACTCTGTACGCAGCTCATCCCATAACCCTGCACTCTGTACATAGCTGATCCCAGAACCCTGCACTCTGTACGCAGCTCATTCCAGAACTCTGCACTCTGTACGCAGTTCATTCCAGAACTCTGCACTCAGTACGTAGCTCATCCCAGAACCCTGCACTCTGCATGCAGCTCATCCCAGAACCCTGCACTCTGTACGCAGCTCATCCCATAAACCTGCACTCTGGACATAGTTCATCCCAGAACCCTGCACTCTGTACATAGCTCATGCCAGAACCCTGCACTCTGTATGCAGCTCACCCTAGAACACTGTACGCAGCTCATCCCATAACCCTGCACTCTGTACGCAGCTCATCCCATAGCACTGCACTCTGTATGCAGCTCATCGTAGAACCCTGCACTCTGTAAATAGCTCATCCCAGAACCCTGTACTCTGTATTTAGCTCATCTCAGAACCCTGCACATAGCTCATCTCAGAACCCTGAACTCTGTACATAGCTCATCTCAGAACCCTGCACTCTGTACACAGCTCATCCCAGAACCCTGAACTCTGTAAATAGCTCATCCCAGAACCCTGAACTCTGCATGCAGTTCATCCCAGAACTCTGCACTTTGTACATAGCTCATCCCAGAACCCTGCACACACCTCATCCCCAAACTCAGCACTCTGTACACAGCTCACCCCAGAACCCTACACTCTGTACGTTGCTCATCCCAGAACCCTGCACTCTGTACGTTGCTCATCCCAGAACCCTGCACTCTGTACGTAGCTCATCCCAGAACCCTGCACTCGACATGCAGCTCATCCCAGAACCCTGCACTCTGTACATAGCTGATCCCAGAACCCTGCACTCTGTACGTAGCTCATCCCAGAAACCTGAACTCTCTACACAGCTCATCCAAGAACCCTGCACTCTGTACGTAGCTCATCCCAGAACCCTGCACCCTGTATGCAGCTCATCCCAGAACCCTGCACTCCGTATGTAGCTCATCCCATAACCCTGTACTCTGTACGCAGCTCATCCCATAACCCTGCACTCTGTACGCAGCTCATCCCAGAACCCTGCACTCTGTACGCAGCTCATCCCAGAACCCTGCACTCTGTATGCAGCTCATCCCAGAACCCTGCACTCTGTACGTAGCTCATCTCAGAACCCTGCACTCTGCATGCAGCTCACCCCAGAACCATGCACTCTGTATATAGCTCATCCCAGAACCCTGTACGCAGCTCATCTCAGAACCCTACACTCTGTATGTTGCTCATCCCAGAACCCTGCACTCTGTACGTAGTTCATCCCAGAACCCAGCACTCTGCATGCAGCTCATCCCAGAACCCTGCACTCTGTACATAGCTCATCCCAGAACCCTGCACCCTGTACGCAGCTCATCCCATAACCCTGCACTCTGTATCCAGCTCATCCCAGAACCCTGCACTCTGTATGCAGCTCATCCCAGAACCCTGCACTCTGTATGTAGCTGATCCCAGAAACCTGAACTCTCTATGCAGCTCATCCAAGAACTCTGCACTCTGTACGCAGCTCATCCCAGAACCCTGCACTCTGTACGCAGCTCAACCCAGAACCCTGTACGCAGCTTAACCCAGAACCCTGTACGCAGCTCATCCCATAACCCTGCACTCTGTACGCAGCTCATCCCATAACCCTGCACTCTGTAGGCAGCTCATCCCATAACCCTGCACTCTGTACGTAGCTCATCTCAGAACCCTGCACATAGCTCATCCCAGAACCCTGCACTCTGCATGCAGCTCATCCCAGAACCATGCACTCTGTACATAGCTCATCCCAGAACCCTGTACGCAGCTCATCCCAGAACTCTGCACTCTGTACATAGCTTATCCCAGAACCATGCACTCTATACGTAGCTCATCCCAGAATCCTGCACTCTGTACATAGCTCATCCCAGAACCCTGCACTCTGTACGCAGCTCATGCCATAACCCTGTACTCTGTACGCAGTTCATCCCATAACCCTGCACTCTGTACGCAGCTCATCCCAGAACCCTGCACTCTGTACATAGCTCATCCCAGAACTCTGCACTCTGTACGTAACTCATCCCAGAATCCTGCACTCTGTACGCAGCTCATCCCAGAACTCTGCACGTAGCTCATCTCAGAACCCTGCACTCTGTACGCAGCTCATCTCATAAACCTGCTCTCTGTACATAGCTTATCCCCGAACCCAGCACTCTGTACACAGCTCATCCCAGAACCCTGCACTTTGTACATAGCTCATTCCAGAACCCTACACTCTGTACGTAGCTCATCCCAGAACTCTGCACTCTGTGCGCAGCTCATCCCAGAATCTTGTACTCTGTACGCAGCTCATCCCAGAACTCTGCACTCTGTACGTAGCTCATCCCAGAACCATGCACTCTGTACGTAGCTCATCTCAGAACCCTGCACTCTGTACGCAGCTCATCCCATAAACCTGCACTCTAAACATAGCTCATCCCAGAACCCTGCACTCTGTACACAGCTCATCCCAGAACCCTGCACTTTGTACATAGCTCATTCCAGAACCCTACACTCTGTATGTAGCTCATCCCAGAATTCTGCACTCTGTTCGTAGTTCATCCCAGAACCCTGCACTCTGTACATAGCTCATCCCAGAACCCTGCACTCTGTACATAGCTCATCCCAGAACATTGCACTCTGTACATAGCTCATGCCAGAACACTGCACTCTGTACATATCTCATCGCAGAACCCTGCAGTCTGTACATAGCTCATCCCAGAACACTGCACTCTATACGCAGCTCATCCTAGAACCCTGCACTCTGTACGCAGATCATTCCAGAACCATGCACTCTGTACATAGCTCATCCCAGAACCCTGCACTTTGTACGTAGCTCATCCCAAAACCCTGCACTTTGTATGTAGCTCATCCCAGAACCCTGCACTCTGTATGTAGCTCATCCCAGAACCCTGCACTCTGTATGTAGCTCATCCCAGAACCCTGCACTCTGTACGTAGCTCATCCCAGAACCCTGCACTCTGTACGTAGCTCATCCCAGAACCCTGCACTCTGTACATAGCTCATTTCAGAACCCTGCACTCTGTACGCAGCTCATCCCAGAACTCTGCACTCTGTACATAGCTCATCCCAGAACTCTGCACTCTATACGTAACTCATCCCAGAATCCTGCACTCTGTACGCAGCTCATCTCAGAACCCTGCACTCTGTACGCAGCTCATCCCATAAACCTGCACATAGCTTATCCCAGAACCCTGCACTCTGTATGCAGCTCACCCTAGAACCCTGTACTCTGTACGCAGCTCATCCCAGAACCATGTACTCTGTACATAGCTCATCCCAGAACCCTGCATTCTGTACATAGATCATCCCAGAACCCTACACTCTGTATGTAGCTCATCCCAGGACCCTGCACTCTGTATGCAGCTCACCCCAGAACTCTGCACTCTGTACATAGCTCATCCCAGAACCCTGCACTCTGCATGCAGCTCATCCCAGAACTGTGCACATAGCTCATCCCAGAACCCTGTACTATATACCCAGCTCATCGCAGAACCCTGCATTCTGTACATAGCTCATCCCCGAACCCAGCACTCTGTACACAGCTCATCCTAGAACTCTGCACTTTGTACATAGCTCATCTCAGAACCCTACACTCTGTACTTAGCTCATCCCAGAACCCTGCACTCTGTAGTTCATCCCCGAAGCCTGCACTCTGCATGCAGCTCATCCCAGAACACTGCACTCTGTACATAGCCCATGCCAGAACACTGCACTCTGTACATAGCTCATCGCAGAACCCTGCAGTCTGTACATAGCTCATCCCAGAACACTGCAATCTGCATGCAGCTCATAGCAGAACCTTGCACTCTATACGCAGCTCATCCCAGAACCCTGCACTCTGTATGCCGCCCATCCCAGAACCCTGCACTCTGTACGCAGCTCATCCCAGAACCCTGCACTCTGTACACAGCACATCCCAGAAACCTGCACTCTGAATATTGCTTATCCTAGAACCCTGCACTCTGTACGCAGCTCATCCAAGAACCCTGCACTCTATACGCAGCTCATCCCAGAAAACTGCACTCTGTACGCAGCTCATCCCAGAACCCTGCACTCTGTACATAGCTCATTCCAGAACCCTGCACTCTATACGTAATGCAATTCAAAACCCTGCATTCTTTTATCCTTTTTTTAATGAATGTGCTGGGGTTTGTATGTATCCATGAGACTCCTGCTTGTGGAACTATAATAAATGCATATTTTATAGGTACAAGGAAGCCGAGTTTTGTTTGATGATGCCCCTTAAGCTCCTCCCACTGTCAGAAGTTTGACCATGCCCACATTTGTCGCGGCGTGCTATGCTAGGTTACTTCCCTCCTCAAGTGTCCCTCCTTCTGAGGTTTAAAAGTTGGGAGGTATGACATGGTTGATAATTAAAACAGGCACATCCAAGTATGCAGGCATCCGGAGTAAATATGTCCACATAGACCATCCTCAGCACCTCCATCGACGTCATCCCTTCAACTCTGCACTCCATGAGCGGTTCAAGCCTCGCTTTTAAATCGCTCTACTGCAGGGTAGGTCTTTCCAGTCACGATTGCAGACAGCTTTACCCCAGATGCCTGCATACTTACAGTGGGGACGGAAAGTATTCAGACCCCCTTACATTTTTCACTCTTTGTTGTATTGCAGCCATTTGCTAAAATCATTTAGGTTCATTTTATTTCCTCATTAAAATGTACACACAGCACCCCATATTGATAGAAAAACACAGAATTGTTGACATTTTTACAGATTTATTAAAAAAGAAAAACTAAAATATCACATGGTCCTAAATATTCAGACCCTGTGTTCAGTATTTAGTAGAAGCACCCTTTTGATCTAATACAGCCATGAGTCTTTTTGGGAAAGATGCAACAAGTTTTTCACACCTGGATTTGGGGATCCTCTGCCATTCCTCCTTGCAGATCCTCTCCAGTTCTGTCAGGTTGGATGGTAAACGTTGGTGGACAGCCATTTTTAGCTCTCCTCAGAGATGCTCAATTGTGTTTAAGTCAGGGCTCTGGCTGGGCCATTCAAGAACAGTCACGGAGTTGTTGTGAAGCCACTCCTTCGTTATTTTAGCTGTGTGCTTAGGGTCATTGTCTTGTTGGAAGGTAAACCTTTGGCCCAGTCTGAGGTCCTGAGCATTCTGGAGAAGGTTTTCGTCCAGGATATCCCTGTACTTGGCTGATTCATCTTTCCCTTGATTGCAACCAGTCGTCCTTTCCCTGCAGCTGAAAAACACCCCCACAGCATGATGCTGCCACCACCATGCTTCACTGTTGGAACTGTATTGGACAGGTGATGAGCAGTGTCTGGTTTTCTCCACACATACCGCTTAGAATTAAGGCCAAAAAGTTCTATCTTGGTCTCATTAAACCAAAGAATCTTATTTCTCACCATCTTGGAGTCCTTCAGGTGTTTTTTTTAGCAAACTCCATGCAGGCTTTCATGTGTCTTGCACTGAGGAGAGGCTCTGCCATAAAGCCCCGACTGGTGGAGGGCTGCAGTGATGGTTGATTTTCTACAACTTTCTCCCATCTCCCGACTGCATCTCTGGAGCTCAGCCCCAGCGATCTTTGGGTTCTTCTTTACCTCTCTCACCAAGGCTCTTCTCCCCCGATAGCTCAGTTTGGCCAGACGGCCAGCTCTAGGAAGGGTTCTGGTCGTCCCAAATGTCTTCCATTTAAGGATTATGGAGGCCACTGTGCTTAGGAACCTTAAGTGCAGCAGAATTTTTTTGTAACCTTGGCCAGATCTGTGCCTTGCCACAATTCTGTCTCTGAGCTCTTCAGGCAGTTACTTTAACCCCCCTGGTGGTATTCTCGAGTCTGGCTCAGGGTGGATTTTCAATACCAAAAGCGGTATCCCCGAGCCAGACTCGGGATCACATCGCAGGATCCTTGTAGAGGTTACTTACCTTGTCCCCTGGATCCTGCGATGTCTCCCCGCTGTGATCTGCGAGCCGCCTTGTCTCACTCGATTCACAGTGGCCAGCTCCGTTCCCTGCGAGCGTTGCAACGCACGGGGACGGAGTTCGGTGGCAAATTTAAAAAGTAAAAAACACAGTACAGATACAGTATACTGTAATCTTACGGATTACAGTACTGTATCAAAAAATTACACATCCCCTTTGTCCCTAGTGGTCGGTCCAGTGTCCTGCATGCAGTTTTATATTATAAAAACTGTTCTTTGTGCCTGGAAACTGGAGATTGTCCATAGCAACCAAAACCGTCCCTTTACATCAAAAGTGGTTTTAGACCAGCTAGAAAACAGCGATAATAAATTAGAATCACTTGCAGAATTGAGTGATAGTGATTTGTGGGGAAATCCGTCATCAAACACTAAAAGTAACAAAAGCAACAATTCTGCAACTGATCAAATTTCAGTGTTTTTGATTTGATTACATTATTGAATAATTTTTATTATTATTATATTATTATTTGTTATAATTTTTTATAGTTATTTATTATATTATAATTTTTTATTTCTTTTTTCAAACTTTATCATACCCGGGATGTCTACTAGACTCTTGTTTGGACAGATTTAAGTGAATTATTCCTAAGAATTACAGGCCTACAATATAAAACGCCAAATTTCTGTGCAAAATAATTGTACCTCTTTCAGCATCAAAAATCTGAAATAATCATACCGCCAGGGAGGTTAAGCATGGGTTCACACAAACACAGAGCAGAGAACGTGAAGATTCAACCATATATCTTAACTACAAAAGTGCATCCTAGATATGAATATGCAGAAAATTGCTAAATATAACTTGGGAAACTCATATCCTGAAGAAGCCCCAGAGAGACCCAAGAAACACATAAATCTATGGGATATCCAAAAAACCTATAGAAAGCCATGGCCGAAACTTTTGAAAATGACACAAATATTCATTTTCACAGTGTCTGCTGCTTCAGTGTTTTTAGATTTTTTTGCCAGATGTTACTCAGATGACTAGGAGCAGCAAAGAGGGACCTGAGAAGAGGATTTGGGCTGCTCTGTGCAAAACCAACTGCACAGAGAAGGCAAGTATAACATGTTTGTTATTAAAAAAAAAACGAAAGCCTTTACAATCACTTTAAGTTTCTGCAATAAATAGTTGCAGTGTTTACCTTTCTTTTTCAATACCTCTGCAATTCACCCTGGCATGCTGCCAATTACCTTCTGGTACACATCCTGGCTGATGGCAGCTCATTCTTGCATAATCAATACTTGGAGCTTGTCAAAATTTGTGGGGTTTTTTTTGTTCACCCACCTCTTGAGGATTGACCACACTTTTTCAATGGGATTAAGGTCTGGAGAGTTTCTTGGCCATAGACCCAAACTATTGATGTTTTGTTCTCGAAGCCACTTAGTTATCACTTTTGCCTTATGGCAAGGTGCTCCATCATGCTGAAAAAGGCATTGTTCCTCACCAAATTGTTCTTGGATGGTTGGGAGAAGTTGCTCTCGGGTGATGTTTTTGTACCATTCTTTATTGATGGCTGTGTTCTTAGGCAAAATTGTGAGTGAGCCCACTCCCTTGGCTGAGAAGCAACCCACACATGAATGATCTCAGCATGCTTTACTGTTCGCATGACAAAGGACTTATGGTAGCACTCACCTTTTCTTCTAAGGACAACTTTTTTTCTGGATGCCCCAAACAACTGGAAAGGGGATTCATCAGAAAAAATGATTTTACCCTAGTCCTCAGCAGTCCAATCCCTGTACCTTTGGAAGAATATCAGTCTGTCCCTGATTTATTTCCTGGAGAGAAGTGGCTTCTTTGCTGTCATTCTTGACACCAGGTCATCTTCCAAAAGTCTTCGCTTCACTATGCGTGCAGATGCACTCACACGTGCCTGCTGTCATTCCTGAGCAAGCTCTGCACTGGTGGTGCCCCCCCCCCCCCCCCAGCTGAATCAATTGTAGTAGACGGTCCTGGCACTTGCTGAACTTTCTTGGGTGCCCTGAAGCCTTCTTCACAAATGCAGTGTAAATGTTTTTTTGGGGGATTACGTTTATTTTCCTGGCAAAGAGGGACTTTGCAATTTATTGCAATTCATCTGATCACTCTTCATAACATTCTTGAGTATATGGAAATTGCCATCATAAAAACTGAGGCAGTAGACTTAATATTTGTGTCATTCTCGAAACTTTTCTCCACGGCTGTACATTACAGGCAATGTGTATTTTTTAAAGGTGGTTACTTACTGTATTTAAACATTATATATATATATATATATATATATATATATATATATATATATATATATATATAGTATATTTTAAGTAGTGAAATATTTTTATTTGCATGTGTGTGAAGTGCATAACAGCCTCTCCTGAGATGTTATATTGTGTGTCTGGGGTGGTCAACACTGCAACATCTAATATAACATGTAGGATAATCTCCTAAAGGCAACAGCATATCCCTATGTATCTAAATTCTTCTCCTTTGTCCTGTAATGTATAATTAGGAAATGTAATTTCCAGCCGGGGAGTCATGGCACTTCCAGTTGCGTGATCCTTGGCCTGACCCACCTCACATCCTGGCATCTTCTATATATGGGATAATCTGGGATAGGAGGAGTAGGACAGCTATTGTCTGCCAGCGGGGAGGGGACCTCCCTGAATATATGAAGTTGCTATTGGCTCCTTTTTGGGCAGCACCTCACTCTATCGTCCTCAAGAGGCCCAGGGACTACCGTATATACTCGAGTATAAGTCGAGTTTTTCAGCACATTTTTTTGTGCTGAAAGTGCCCCCCTCGACTTATACTCGAGTCAAGCACTTTTCTGCAGCAAAAAATTTCATTTTCTGAACCGACTTTGGGGCCCCGTATCTAAGGGCCACTTGGTACTAGGAACCCCAAATTTGGTGTGCAAACCCAGTGGAACTGGTACCACAACATATCCAAAGCTGGAGTTCCTAGCACCAAGTGGCCTAGAGATACGGGGCCCCAAAATCGGTTCGGAAAATGTCATTCTCTGCTGCAGAAAAGTGCTTGACATTTTCTGAACCGATTTTTGGGGCCCTGTATCTCGGGGGCACTTGGTGCTACAAATCTTTTGGCTATATTATGGTGCTAGTTCCACTGGGTTTGCACACCAAATTTGGGGTTCCTAGCACTAAGTGGCCCCGAGATACGGGGCCCCAAAATCGGTCAACTGTGTCCATCTGCAGCAATGTCATTTCGGGACACTTTGGGTTCAGAGACCCCAAATTTTGGCTGCAGCTAGGGGGCATCTAGGAACACTTAACTACCGAGTTTGAAGTTCGGTGGACCTATGGCTGCAAATGGGCACAGTGAGGCATGCAAATGGGCACAGTGAGGCTGCAAATGGGCATTGTTGACCCTCTTTTCCACTTACAGTAGCTGTGCATTTCTCACCCTCGTCTTATACTCGGGTCAATAAGTTTTTCCCATTTTTTTTGTGGTAAATTAGGGCCTCGACTTATACTCGGAACAACTTATACTCGCGTATATACGGTACTTATAAGGGGATTAGAGTATGTGGTGTTTTGGACCAGAATTGGTGGTGATTTTTTTGTGATTTTTGATATATATGTGTTTTTTTAGCTGTTATTGTGTGGACTTTAGTGTTATTCATTCTGTTTATTTAGTTTTCTGGCATAGTATAGTCATCAGGTGGATCTCCCCAGCACTGCAATGATCAAGCTTTCATCCTCTCTGTCCTTAGACATACTGAGAACTGTCACATCAGTAACCATCTGAGAATCGTTTGGGAGTAACTTGGTCAATGATGAGCTTAGATTCAAATACGTATTGAACACATCACCATTGTTCTAGGTAAATATATTGGTAATGGTGCTGGCTGTTATGTCCTTAATAGATAAGGCACCTCATCCCAAAGGTAAATTACAAAAGGAAGCAACGGTAAGGGGATTATAGCGGTGCCAATCACAAAATAATACAGAATATATATTAAAAAGTATCAAATTTCATTACAATGAATTAAAAAGAAACATTGGTACAATATTTTGAAACACAAATACAGAGAATATAGTAAGGGAGCAAGTAAGCAATCTACAGGCCGAAAGGATAGTGGCCAAGATGGTAATAGCAGGTCACTTCTTCCCTACTAGTTTCGCCAAGGCATTGGCTTCATCAGGGGAATAGAATACAAGAGAGTACATACATTGCTCTGAAAAAAGAAAAAAAACAAAATAATTCATGAAAAAGGAAACACAAGAAAAAAATCCATATCAAACAGATGCGTATTATTGAATGATTGGGCAACATGATACCATATGTCAAAACCCTATCCCCCACGTAATCACACCATCACCGCCTCACAAATAATGGGAACAAATCCCATAAACCCATTATATCAACCAAACGTGCCCCAAAAAATCAGGGTCAGTGCGGTCCAATTCCAAAGGGGGGCAGCAAGCCCACACGGCCACAATATGGCTGCAGAGGATCAAAAGGAAGACCTGATAAAAACTGAAAAAAATTAAAATAAATATACAAAATGGCTCAGAAAGAGCTCAGATCAATGTCATAGAAGTAGCTAAATAGCCTCAATACATACCAAAATCTTCAAAATTATATAGAAAAAGGGGCGCTGTAATCATCAAAAGTAAGTGGTCCGGCCAGCAAAGGGCATGTGCATAGGTGGACTTAAAAGGAAGGTTACTAAATAGAAGCAAAAATAAAAAATAAAAATCAGGGATGGTAGTATGTAAAGTAAATCTAGATAAACTGAATAAGCTACATACAAATAAGAAACCCTATCCACTGCTGAAAAGAGCGTTTGCATCAAGTACCTATCAGCTGTAAGAAGATAGGTGTCAACCAAACAAAGCTTCCACGGAAAATTACCTTCAATATAAATATGCAACATAGCGCCCCAGTAAGTCAGCAAATGACAGCCAGCCAGGTCGACCTTATAAAGCCCCCACCCGATTGGCATAGAGGTTAGCCAATCGGGAGCGGACAGAAAGCCTTCGCACCTGTGCAGTAGCGCCAACTGGACGCCTACAATGCCCAGAATGCCAAGTGCAACAAGAGCCACGCTACAAAAGACCGTGCAGTGTAGGCAAAAGTGGGCGTGGCAAGTCAAAGGCCCTACCAATAGGATGGACAGTGTGTCTGCCATAACCAATAGGAGGAAGAAAAAAGCAGCAGATAGTCACAGGGAAAGCTAAGGGGCGAACGGAGGCTGAGGGGCGGGCTTCATGTCATTGACAGTTTGGCTGTATGGACGTCCAAGGGCTAAGGCCGTAGACTGCTCTACCCCCCAGGGATGAACCAGCAACAAATCATGCTGAGAAGGGAATCAGGGCAGGTTGGGAGAGGTGGAACAGGGAAAAAGGAAAAACGAGTGGAGGAAGCAAGGGGACCGGGACGGACAGGAGAAAGCCATGTAATGCTCCAATATACATGACACTTCTAACACGTACCAAAATATCCAATAAATCCAAGCATCGTCTCTTAGTATAATAACATAGATATAAAGCTGGGTAACAGGGATACTATAAAGGACAATACAATAATATGATCCACGATTCAAAAGGTAATTAAAATATATAAACACAATTAACAATAGATAGAAAAAAAGATAAAGAGAATATTTTAAATGAACTACGATAAAAAACGATATCAATTTATTCTTATATAACGGTATAGAGACAGGATAATTTTCTATGTGGATCCCTAAGATGATGGAGGGATCAGAAGGCAGTGAAATGTCAATTGCGGAGATGGGGGAGAAGGAAAGGGCGATGGAAAGCACGAGGAACCAAATGCAAATATCACGATCAAACCAAATGGAGACACAGCCCGGACGACGACAAAAATACGGAGTATTTTATGAGCAAACTAAAACAAAAGTTATGAAATGTTGGATATTATTATAAAAAGTATTTAAAACTAATATATTTGTTTAAACCTGGGTATCTGATGGTGTCCAAACTGTGTATCCACCTGGTTTCTATCTGTAACAAAGTGACATCAATGTCGCCGCCTCGAGCATGTAAAGGTACATGCTCTAAGGCAGTGAAACGTACAGAGTTAGGATCAAAGTCATGTTGACATCCAATGTGTCTATTGAGAGCAGTGGTTGTTAGTCGTTTATATAATGGCATGATATGATCCCTAAAGCGCTTAAGGAACGGGCATTTCGTCTTACCGACGTAAAAGCATCCACACATGCAAATGGCTAAATAGACCATTCCAACTGTTTTACATGTGACTCTGTTATTAAACAACATGAGTTTGACTATTGGGGAGAACAATGTCTCTGGAGTTTTTAATAAAGGAGCAGATGTCACAACGTCTGCAAGAAAATGTACCGGTGATGGTAAAATCGAATGATTTTCTACGCGCATGGTGACTAGTAACCAGAAGATTCCTCATGGAGGGCGCCCCATGATAAGTGATCTCGGTATATGGTTTTATATATTTTTTGATTACATTGTCTGCAGTCAGAAGGGGGCAAAATTTCTTGAAAATACCTCTCATCTGAGTGTGCGGTTTTGAGAACTGCGTAATGATGCGAACTGAAGAGTCAGATTTAGAGACTTTTTTGGAATGAATGAGATCTCGTCTATTAAGTTTAACTACTCTATTGAAGGCCCTTTTCAGTAAAGCTCGTCTATACCCTCTTTGGTGTAGTCTATCATAAAAATCTCTGGATGCAAGGTAAAAATCTGCCTCCAAAGTACAGTTTCTCTTTAATCGCAAAAACTGACTATAGGGAATGCTATCCAACAAAGGGAGTATGGTATTGCCGACAGACGGCTTGCGATACAAAGAGGAATGTAATGTCCCATCAATGTCGACATGGATTTGTAAGTTCAAAAAGTTAATTTTGGACTGACTACATTCAAAAGTAAAATTCAAATTGTAGGCGTTAATGGACAGTGAGTCTATCAGCCGTGAGAGTTCATCTCGAGTACCGGACCACAAAATAAGAATATCATCAATATATCTGTGCCAAGAGATGACATGCTGGAGTAAGTCTGATAGAGAATCGTCGGAAAAAAGGTCTCTCTCGGACCCCCCTCATGTAAAAGTTGGCATAAGAGGGGGCACATTTGGTCCCCATAGCCACCCCCTGTACCTGGAGGAAGTTGGAGGAGCCGAACATAAATACATTTCTAGTTAAGATGAACTAATTTGTAAAGACTTTCCCCATCTAAAGCTACCAACCAGGTGTTGGGAGGAATTTTTTGTCTATTTTTCAAAGCAAATCAGTAGTGTCTTGGACATGAGAAAAGAGAGATGTTCCGTGTGGGGATAGGTACTTGTCCACCAAAGCACTAGCATTTTCAGTTCAGCTTTGGCATCCTGACACAATAGGTCATCCAGGAGGGTGTAGCAATGACTTTTGCACTTTGGGAAGCGAATAAAATGTAGGTATCTTGGGATCTTTGACATTTAAATAATCCCAGGTACTTGAATCAATTATGCCCAATTGATAGGCCTTAAAAATTAATTTGTAATTTTCACAAGAAAATTTTTGAACTAAAGTCTTGGAAATAGCATCCTCACCGCCTGACTTCGCTTCTTATATTCAAGAGACAGCTCTTCCAACTCTCCCCACATCAGATTCACAAGACCTAGAGGAGTCCTTATCCGATACGGAATTCCTCTCTGCCATTAAAAACCTCAAGAATGGTAAGAGCCCTGGACCTGACGGGTTCTCTTCTCGTTTCTATAAACTCTTCGCAACACAACTCTCCCCTTTATTAGCGAGAGCTTTTAACACTCTAGAGGATAATATTACTCTCTCCACATCTAGCCTTCAAGCCCAAATAGTAGTCATCCCTAAGACTGGAAAGGACTCGTCCATATGCTCCAACTATAGACCGATTTCTCTCTTAAACATTGATTTAAAGTTATATGCCAAAATACTTGCTAACCGCCTCTCCCCCCTGTTACCAAATTTAATACATAAAGACTAGGTTGGTTTTGTCCCAGGCCGAGAGGCCAGGGACAACACCACCAAGACCATACACTTAATTACTTTTGCCCAGCGCCACCGCATACCAACCTGCCTTCTCTCTTGCGACGCGGAGAAGGCCTTTGATAGGGTCAGTTGGTCTTTTCTCCAATCCACCCTCTCCCAAATAGGCCTTGGCCCGAAAATGTTAGCACGCATTATGGCTCTCTACTCTAGACCCTCTGCTACTGTCTTAGTGAATGGCACCCAATCACAAAACTTTACGATCACTAACGGCACCAGGCAGGGTTGCCCCCTTTCCCCTCTCCTGTTTGCCCTAGTCATAGAACACCTCGCCCAAGCCATTAGATCGGACCCCAACATACAAGGCATCCAGACCCTTTCATCTCACTGTAAACTCTCTCTACGCTGATGACCTACTCCTGTACGTAACCAAACCCCACGTATCCATACCCTCTATACTAGCAGAGATAGACAGACTCGGTCGCTTTAGTAACTATAAATTAAACATCTCCAAAATTGAGGCCCTAAACATATCTTTATCACAACCCACACTCTCAACCCTCCAATCAAATTTTTAATTTCAATGGAAACAGAACTCCATTTCCTATCTAGGTACAGCCATCCCGAAAAACTTTTCGGATATTTATGCCCTGAACTTTGGCCCCCTCCTTCTAAAGCTCAGACATTTATCGGAAGAACGAACGGAGTTAGCGGTATCCTGGATGGGCCGTATCAATACACTAAAAATGTACATCCTTCCCAAACTCCTAGACTTGTTTCAGGCCCTCCCCATAGTCCTTCCCCCTGCCTTTTTCCGCTCCCTAAGATCAATGGCTATCCGTTTCGTTTGGAAGGGCAGACACCCGAGGCTGAAACATAAACTTCTGAGCTCCCCCATTACAAAAGGTGGGTTGGGTTTACCTGACTTTGAGCTATATCATACATCTACAGTAATCTCCCGTATCCTTGAGTGGTTTCCTCGACCCATGACCAAAGCTACCACATTTGTGGAGCAAGACCTAGCCATATATGATCTCAGAGCCCTCCTCTGGGGATACGACCATTCATTTAAATCGATAGCGGCATTGTCCCCCCTTACAAGAGACGCTTTGACGTTCTGGTATCGTAGGAAACTTACCTATGCTCTATCCTCGGAACCCAGCCCACTCACCCCTTTGTTTGATAACCCTAAATTCCCGGAGGGCCACTCCATAAACTCCATAGACAACTATTCTAGAGAGCACTGGCCCACCGCACGACAATTTGTGGACCCCACCTTAGGTACATTTGCTTTGGCCCTTCCAGATACAACCTCTAGTGTGACCTGGCTCACCCGTAGACATTTGAGTGAATACTGCAAACAACTACACGACTCTAACTTAATTCATAGACCTTTAACAGGATTTGAACAACTATGCATCCTACCGGAAACCCCAAGACACCCTTTATCACTTATACACAAACAAATCTTAGAACACATTCACGATGTCCTTCCTACTTACACAACAAAATGGTCAGCAGAGGTCGGAATTGATATATCTGAGGCGGACTGGAGTAAGGCCTTTCTTTTCACAAGCAAGACCTCGATCTCGAGCTATATGCAGGAGAAGAACTATAAAGTCCTATCAAGGTGGTACCGAGTCCCCACAACACTCAGGATGATGTTCCCTGCCAATTCAGATACGTGCTGGAGATGCAACTCCAAGAGAGGTACTTATTTGCACATCTGGTGGGAATGCGATAGGCTTTTACCATTTTGGACGCAGATTTTTCACATTTATTCAGAGATTTATGATAAACCCCTGATGCCTTCTCCCGCCATTGCCCTCCTGTCGATTTTTCCCGGAGCCGTAAAATCACAGAAAAACAAACAGTCTTTTGAAGTTTTTTATGAGTGCAGGGAGACAGCTTATTCCCAGACACTGGAAATCTACCAATTCCCCCTCTATAGTGGAATGGGTCAATGAAATAAACAATATAATGCTAATGGAGGAAATGCAGGCCAATGTCCTGGACAAACAAGCTAAATTTTCATATATCTGGAGTGTCTGGAGGCATTACTCCACTTCAGACAAACTTAAACAGAGATTGAAGAATACGAACCCCCCCTAATGTTCACACACGGTATACCAGTAAAACGTGGGCTGCACCCCATGATTGGTTTTACAGAGTGAGGCTCGCTGTCTCCCCCCCCCTCTTGTTCTCCTACTGAACATATCTGTTCTTTCCTCTTTCTCTTTTCCTTTCTTACTTCTAACTTCTTTTTCCAGATTTTATAAGACCTATATAAATGCAATCTATTTCAATAACCGCCCCTCCCTCAGTGGAGGATTATTTTTGTCTTTCACTCCTTACACTTTACAAATATGTGCACTTTATGGCAGATGTTACGTTTGCACATTTTCTCCTTAGTTATTCTCCACAGTGCCCTGAGTCTATGGAAGCAGAAGATCCCCATTGGGGCTTCCTAGACCAGGGTACTTAACGCCTTACAGACTAATATCTCATACTCAGGACCCATAGAAAATGAAACAATGTAAAGAATCTATGTCTGGGCAATTGATTGCACTAGTCTGAATTTTATATATTTGTGCACTTGGGTAAACCAAGTGATGTCATGTCAGGTCTCTAATTTTATTGTTATTTCTTCTTTTGTTATAAACCTGTCTAAAATTAATAAAAACTAATTGAATCATAAAGTCTTGGAAATAGGCCAGTACCAATGTCTGTTGTCCATTTGTTTATATGCCTGGACATCCATGACAACGACATTGCCACCCTTGTCGGCCGGCTTAATAACCAAATCCGGATGACGTTGAAGGCCCCTAAGAGCCTTGTGATGTTGAGAAGAAATATTCTAAGTCCATATTCTTAATCTCTAGAGATGTTTGTTGAACAAAGGCCCAAATATTGGGGTTTGCCCAAAACAAGGGGAAAACACGAGATTTGGGCTTAAAAGAGGAGGGGGGGGGACACACCAGGGACGCCGCTGCCAGATGGAACAAGATTTGGCCCGTCCTCGTCGCCAGTGTGGCCCTCCTCTCATATCATCCCAAGATACCCACATTTTATTCGCTTCCCAAAGTGCACAAGTCATTGCTACACCCTCCCGGACGACCTATTGTGTCAGGATGCCAAAGCTTAACTGAAAATTCTAGTGCTTTGGTGGACAAGTACCTATCCCCACACGTAACATCTCTTTTCTCATGTCCAAGACACTATTGATTTACTTCGAAAAATAGACGGCAAAAAAATTCCTACCAACACCTGGTTTACAACTATTCCACATGCCAAAGGAATAGAGGTTATCCATACTCAACTTATTAAACGTGGACCCATGTCCAATTTATATAGCCAGTTCATCCTTCAGCTATTAGAGTTCATCTTAACTAGAAATGTATTTATGTTCGGCTCCTCCCACTTCCTCCAGGTACAGGGGGTGGCTATGGAGACCAAATGTGCCCTCTCTTATGCCAACTTGTACATGAGAGGGGTGGGAGAGAGACCTTTTTGCCGACGATTCTCTATAAGACTTACTCCAGCATGTCATCTCTTGGCACAGATATATTGATGATATTCTTATTTTGTGGTCCGGTACTCAAGATGAACTCTCACAGCTGATAGTTTCACTGTCAATTAACGCCTACAATTTGAATTTGAATTTTGAATGTAGTCAGTCCAAAATTAATTTTTTGGACTTACAAATCCATGTCGACATTGATGGGACATTACATTCACTCTTTGTATCGCAAGCCGTCTGCCAGCAATACGATACTCCACGCTACCAGCGCACATCCACAACCTTTGTTGGATAGCATTCCCTACAGTCAGTTCTTGTGATTAAAGAGAAACTGTACTTTGGAGGCAGTTAAACTTAATAGATGAGATCTCATTCATTCCAAAAAAGTCTCTAAATCTGACTCTCCGATTCGCATCATTACTCAGTTCTCAAAACAGCACACTGAGATGAGAGGTATTTTCAAAAAATTTTGGCCCCTTCTGTCTGCAGACAATGTAATCAAAAAATATATAAAACCATATACCGAGATCACTTATCGTCGGGCGCCCTCCATGAGGGATCGTCTGGTTACTAGTCACCATGCGCATAGAAAATCATTCGATTTTACCATCAACGGTATATTTCCTTGTGGACGTTGTGACATTTGATCCTTTATTATTAACTCCAGAGAAATTGTTCTCACCAACGGTCAAACGCATGTTGTTAAACACAGAGTCACATGTAAAACAGTTGGAGTGGTCTATTTAGCCATTTGCATGTGTGGATGCTTTTACGTCGGTAAGACGAAACGCCCGTTCCTTAAGCGCATAAGGGATCATATCATGCCATTATACAAACGACCACTGCTCTCAATAGACACATTGGATGTCAACATGACTTCGATCCTAACTCTGTACATATTTCGCTGCCTTACAGCATGTACCTTTACATGCTTGAGGAGGCGACATTAATGTCACTTTGTTACAGATAGAAACCAGGTGGATACACAGTTTGGACGCCATCAGATACCCAGGTTTAAACAAATATATTAGTTTTAAATCCTTCTTATAATAATATCCAACATTTCATAACTTTTGTTTTAGTTTGCTCATAAAATACTCTGTATTTTTGTCGTCGTCCGGGCTGTGTCTCCATTTGGTTTGGTCATGATGTTTGCATTTGGTTCCTCATGCTTTCCATCGCCCTTTCCTCCTCCCCATCTCTGCAATTGACATTTCACCATGCTTCTGATCCCTCCATCATCTTAGGGATCCACATAGAGAATTATCCTGTCCCTATTCCGTTATACAAGAATAAATTGATTTTGTTCTTTATCATAGTTAATTTAAAATATTCTCTTTATCTTTTTTTCTATTGTTAAGTGTGTTATATATTTTAATTATCTTTTAAATTGTGGATCATATTATTGTTTTGTCCTTTATAGTATTTCTGTTACCCAGCTTTATATCGATGTTATTATACTAAGATACGATGCTTTGATCTATTGGATGATTTGGTACGTGTTAGAAGTGTCATGTATATTGGAGCATTACATGGCTTTCTCCTGTCCGTCCTGTCCCCCTTGCTTCCTCCACTTGTTTTTCCTTTTTCCCTGTTCCACCTCTCCCAACCTGCCCTGATTCCCTTCTCTGCATGATTTGTTGCTGGTTCATCCATGGGGGGTAGAGCAGTCTATGGCCTTTGGCTGTATGGACACCCTAGGGCTAACTGTCAATGACATGAAGCCTGCCCCTCAGCCTCCGTTCGCCCCTTAGCTTTCCCCGTGACTATGTGCCCCTTTTTTCCTCTTCCTATCGGTTATGGCAGACACACTGTCCATCCCATCGGTAGGGCCTTTGACTTGTCACGCCCACCTTTGCCTATGCTGTGCGGTCTTTCCGTGCAGCGTGGCTCTTGTTGCGCTTGGCATTCTGGGTATTGTAGGCGTCCGGTTGGCGCTACTGCACATGCGCGAAGACTGTTTTCTGTCCGCTCCTGATTGGCTAGTCTGTACACCAATCGGATGGGGGGCTTTATAAGGTCGACCTGGCTGGCTGTCATTTGCTGACTTACTGAGGCGCTGATACGTTGCATATGTATATTGAAGGTAATTTTCCGTGGAAGCTTTGTTTGGTTGACACCTATCTTCCTACAGCTGATACTTGATGCAAATGCTCTTTACCCACTTTAGTTATTTTTGATATATATTTTCTCTGACCAGATTTGTGAATGCTGTGTGTTTGGACATTTTTGGCCATTTACACCTGGCTCTGTCCTCCACTACGGTTTCCTGCCTATCTTTATTACTTTAAAGCCTGCTGAATGACCTGGATTGTATCACACTGCTTCCGGGGTAAGTTACTTTTCAGCAGCGGATAGGGTTTCTTATTTGTATGTAGCTTATTCAATTTATTCCGATTTACTTTACATACCACCAGCCCTGATTTTTTTTCATTTTTGCTTCTATTTAGTAACCTTCCTTTTAAGTCCACCTATTCACATGCCCTTTGCTGGCCGGACCACTTACTTCTGATGATTACAGCGCCCCTTTTTCTATATAGTTTTGAAGATTTTGGTATGTATTGAGGCTATTTAGCTCCTTCTATGACATTGATCTGAGCTCTTTCTGAGCCATTTTGTTTTTATTTTGTATACTATTTTTCATTTTTTTCAGTTTTTATGAGGTCTTCCTTTGGCTCTCTGCAGCCATATTGTGGCCGTGTGGGCTTGCTGCCCCCTCTGGAATTGGACCGCACTGACCCTGCTTTTTTGGGGCTATTGGGGTACGTTTGGTTGAAATAATGGATTTATGGGATTTTTTCCCATTTTTTGTGAGGCGGTGATGATGTGATTATGTTGGGGAAAGGGTTTGGACATATGTTATCGTGTTGCCTAATCATTCAACAATACGCATCTGTTTGATATGGATTTTTTTATTTTCGGTGTTTCCTTTTTCTTGAATTATTCTCTTTTTTTCAGAGCAATGTATGTACTCTCTTGTATTCTATTCCCCTGATGAAGCCAATGCCTTGGCGAAACTAGTAGGGAAGAAGTGACCTGCTATTACCATCTTGGCCACTATCCTTTCGGCCTGTAGATTGCCTACTTGCTCCCCTACTATATTCTGTGTATATGTGTTTCAATATATTGTACCAATGTTTCTTTTTAATTCACTGTAATAAAATTTGATACTTTAACATATTCTGTATTATTTTGTTATTGCCACCGCTATAATCCCCTTACTGTGCCATACAGATCCTGGGCTGGGGTAACAGCCATCTGCTGAGTGTGGTCCCCTGTAATAAGGGACCATAGTGTTCTGTTTGGAGTTGTGACCCCCCCCTGAACCCCCTTGAGTGGTACTGAGGGAGATGTGCTAAGGAGACCCTTTTCTCTTGGAGGCTTTTATAACTTACATATTTGGTGAGTTTGACCCCCTAGGGGGAGAGTGTTAACACATGGTGAAGTCCTACTGACCGGTGGAAGGCGCACACTGTGATTCAGCTTTATTATCACCTATGGACATTTTCCTGATCACCTCACAGACTCTTTACCTCTCTGTTATCACACTTGTGTGCGCAGTTGGCCGCATGATTTTAATTTTATGTTTTTGGTCAACAATAGCGCTGTTTGTAGTTTATGTTTACTTATTGTATATATATACTATTACTTTTTATTTTTATGTCTTTTTAAACGGCTGCTGTTTTTTGTGAACATTTAGTGTAAAAACTGAGTGTCTATACCTCCTCCATTCTATAGTTCTGCTCTCTTATCTTTGGACATTAATTTATCCATTTGGCGCTGAGCGGTGTGCTGCAGGCCCGAGCAAACCTTTCCTCCTATAATCCCCTTACTGTTGCTCCCTTTTGTATATTGCTAAACGTAATATTGACATGAAGTTTTCACCACATAACAATCCATGAAAATCCTTACATACAAAGAAACCAAAGAAACCAAAACAAATAAGTTCAGAAATTAAGTTATGTGTAATAAAAATGGAATGACACAGGGAAAAAAAGTACTGAACATGTGGAGAAAGGGAGGTACAAAAAGGCAAGGAAAGCCAAGACACCAGCTGAAATCTATCAGTAATTGGAAAGCAATCTTGCCCCTTGTCAGTGAAAATTAATATCAGCTGGTTCAGTCTCAACTGATGGCCTATAAAACGGTGTCATTACCAAGGTGTCACAGAAGAAACATCTCATGATGGGTAAAAGTAAAGAGCGCTCTCAAGACCTTTGCAACCTTATAGTTGCAAAACATACTGACGACATTGGTTATAGAAGGATTTATAAACTTCTGAATATTCCAGGAAGCACGGTTGGGGTCATAATCCGGAAGTGGAAAGAACAGAATTGCACAATAAATCGGCCACGACCATGCGCTCCTCGCAAGATTTCTGACAGAGGAGTGAAAATAATTATCAGATGAGTTGTCCAAGAGCCAAGGACCACTTCTGGAGAGCTTCAGAAAGACCTGGAATTAGCAGGCACGATTGTTTCAAAGAAAACAATAAGTAATGCACTCAACCGCCATGGCCTGTATGCACGCTCACCACGCAAGACTCCATTGCTGAAGGAAATGCATGTTGAATCTCGCTTAAAGGTTGCTGCACAACATTTAGACAAGCCTGTGAAATACTGGGAGAATATAGTCTGGTTAGAGAAGACCAAAATTTAACTCTTTGGATGCCATCATACACACCATGTTTGGAGGTCAAATGGCACATCACCCCAAAAACACCCCCATACCAACAGTGTAGTTTGGAGGTGAAAACATCATGGTGTGAGGCTGTTTTTCAGCATAAGGTACTGGCAAACTTCATATCATTGAAGGAATTATGAATGAAAAAAAGGTACCAAGACATTCTTGATAAAAATCTGCAGCCATGTACCAGGATGATAAAGACTTTTTCCCTGTGTCATTCCATTTTATTACACATAACCTAATTTCTGAACTTATTTGTTTTGGTTTTCTTTGTATGTATGGATTGCATGGGTTGTTATCCAACATGTGGTGAAAATGTAATGCCAATAGCACCTTTAGAAATATATTTACCTAGAAAAATGGTGATGTGTTCAATACTTATTTTACCCGCTGTGTATATACAGAAATATATATATGTACAAAATCCTTTGTTGGTAATGACAGCTTCAAGATACCTCCTGTATGGAGAAACTAGGCACATGCATTGCTCAGCTGTGATTTTGGCCCATTCTTTCACACAGTTTTCAAATCTTGAAGGTTCTGTGGGCCTCTTCTATGAACTCTGATCTTTAGTTTTTTCCATAGCTTTCTATGGGGGCACTCGTGCAAGCTCGTTTCCAAGCCGCCCTGTCTGCATCTACTGACACAGACAGCGGGACTCGGCCCCACCCTCCAATCCCTTGTCACTGGCTTTGATTGACAGCAGCGGGAGTCAATGGCTCCTGCTGCCTTAGCAAAGCCAAATAGACCAGGAAGCGAGGTGAGAGAAGGGATACTGATGCCTAAGCATATTTTTTTTTTACTCTAATGAAAGAAATGCATTAAGTTAAAAAAATGTTTAGGCTTTATAATCACTTTAAGCATGGGTTCACACAAACCCAGAGCAGAGAATGTGATGATTCAACCATATATCTTGACTACAAAAGTGCATCCTAGATGTGAATGTGTAGAAAATTGCTAAATATATTTTAGGAAACTCATGTCCCGAAGAAGTGGGCAAGACCCAAGAAACACATATCTATGGGATATCCCCAAAAACTATATACATTACAGGCATTGTGTATTTTTGAAGGGTTGTTACTTAATGTATTTAAACATTATGGTATTCTTGTAAGGAAGCATGGTGGGCTTCCACTGTTATCATTGTGGAAAAAAAATCCTGTCCAAAATGGAATAAATTATCTATTTTTGTATTTTACGTGTGTGAAGAACATAACAGCCCCTCATTTCTTAACAGCTATACTATGTGTCTGGGGTGTTCAGCACTGCAACAATATATAATGTAGGATCACCACATAATCTCCTAAAGGCAACAGCATAAACCTATGTATCTAAATTCTTCTCCTTTGTCCTGTAATGTAGGATTAGGAAACGTAATTTCTGGCCGGGGAGTCGTGGCACTTACATAGTTAGTCAGGTTGAAAAAAGACACAAGTTCAACCCAAAAAAAAAAAAATTAAATACAATCCCATATACACAATCCTTCACCTACAGTTGATCCAGAGGAAGGGAAAAAACCTCAGCAAAGCATGCTCCAATTTGCTATAGCAGGGGAAAAAAATCTTTCCTGATCCCCCGAGAAGCAATCGGATGTTCCCTGGATCATATTTACCTATAAAATGTTAGTACCCAGTTATATTGTGTACATTTAGGAAACAATCTACTGAGCTTTCCAGAACCACCTCTGGAGGGAGTCTAGGCCACATTTTCACAGCTCTTACTGTGAAGAAACCTTTCCGTGTTTGGAGATGAAATCTTTTTACCTCTAGACGTAAAGAGTGCCCCCTTGTCCTCTGTGATGACCTTAAAGTGAATAACTCAACACTGAACACTCAACACAGTTCACTATATGGACCACTTATGTATTTGTACATGTTGATCATATCCCCCCTTTATCTCCTCTTCTCAAGAGGGAATAGATTTAGTTCCTCTAATCTTTCATCATAGCTGAGCTCCTCCATGCCTCTTATAAGTTTTTTGTCCTTCTCTGCAGTTTCTATATTTCCCCGATATCCTTTTTGAGAACTGGTGCCCAAAACTGAACTGCATATTCCAGATGAGGTCTTACTAATGATTTCTACAAGGGCAAAATGATATCTCGCTGTCCGGAGTCCATACCTCTCTTAATACAAGAAAGGACTTTGCTCGCTTTGGAAACCGCACCTTGGGATTGCATGCTATTATTGAGCTTTTGATTGACCAAAACCCCCTGATCCTTCTCCACCATTAATTCCCCCAGTTGTACTCCCCCCTAGTATGTATAATGCATGCATATTATTAGCCTACAGGTGCATAACTTTACATTTATCAACATTATACCTCATTTGCCACTTAGTTGCCCAATTAGACAGTGCATTGAGGTTGGGTTGTAAATTGGAGACATCCTGTAAGGACGTTATTCCACTGCATAGCTTAGTGTAATCTCCAAAGACAGAAAAGTACTTTTAATCCTAGAACTTATATAATTTATAAAGATATTAAAAAGTAAGGGTCCCACCAGCACTGAACCTTGGGGTACACCACTGATAACCCTAGACCATTCAGAGTAAGAGTCATTAACCACTACTCTCTGAATTCTATCTTTTAGCCATTTTCCTATCCATTTACAAATTGGTTTTTCCAAGCCTGTAGACTTTACCTTATACATGAGCCGTGCGTGAGGAACTGTGTCAAAACGCTTTTGCAAAATCCAAGTATACCATGTCCACAGCCACTTGTCTATCTAAGGTTTTACTTACCTCCTCATAAAAAGAAATCAGGTTTGCTTGTCTTTCATGACTCCATGGCTGTCTGTTGCTATTTTCTTCCAGCAAGAACTCATCTATGTGGTCTTTTATTAAACTCTCCAGTATCTTCCCGACTAGAGAAGTTAAACTAACAGGTCTATAGTTACTTGGCAAATAAATAAACGATCAAGGGGTTAATATGGCACACAATGGAGGTAGCCGAGTACATATAACTAAAAATGGTGGGGGGAAGGGGGTGGGTTGGGGGTTCCTGAGAGGGGGAACTTGGTGGTGGTAGTTAATGTTTCACAAGTTCAGGTATTAGTCCATGTAAGGATAAAATGATGCTGAATAAATGGAAGGCAGCCAGTCTATAAAAGCTAGAAGAAGCTCTGGAACAATAAAAAAGAAAGAAGGACGGGGCCCTCTAAGTGCAGCAGGTATGTTAAAAATATTTATTACAATAAATAAAAAAACACTCACATTTGAGTTGCTAAAAACCAGCATGTAAAGTAGTTTCATCCGTGTGCTCTCGGGGGATGTGGGTGTCACGGGCGTGAGTCCTGTGACCTGGGTCCTGGTAGCTGTTCCGGTGGTGCCGAGGGTCCTCAGAGCCTCCGGGCGGCCAGGATGTCAGTCATGGATCCTCCGGGGAGCGCCGTGCTGACCTGCGTCTTCACTTCCGGGAGCGGGGTGAGGCGGGCGGTGCTTCGCGTTCGGAGCATGCGTGCTCCTTCATCAGGCTAGCTGGTGGCCATATTCAGTGTGGGAATTTATACCATAGGCAATGGGAGGGGTGGGGAGGTAATTGAGAGGAGGGCAGGACTATGTATAATGATTGGGCACGTAGGTAACCATGGAGATGGGGTGTACACAATGTGGAAGGGGAGTGAAGGGAGACGGGGAGTGAGCAGGGCGGGGGAAAAAAGGAGATATGCAAATGAGTATGTTGTGGTAAGAACATATATGTGTATATGGATCATGGGGTAAGGAGAAGGCGGTCTATATGAAGAGGAATGTTGTATTGATCATAGTGGACGGGAACAAAATATATATAAATAAATAATAATAAATATATATTTATAATTTATTTCCCAGTATTTCCCATAACATTCCTCTCATTCCCAAATACCCGTCTGGAAACACACTCCCCCCCCCCTTTTGTCCCAATATTACGCGTCATTTAAATGTGTATATATGTGTATGTGTGTGTGAAAGGATTCTTTATAAATGGTTCTTTGTGTTTACACACGTATATACATTGTACATGTTTTATTCCTTTTCCATCATTGCGTCATTTCTACTCATATATACCACCAATCTCTCCCTATAATTATATACCTATTTAATTATATACCATTTTCTGCATTTTTGTATTCCCTTCCCATATATATATATATATATATATATATATATATATATATATATATATATATATATATATATATATATATATATATATATATATATATATGAGTTCCCGCCCACTATGATCAATTCAACATTCCTCTTCATATAGACCGCCTTCTCCTTAACCCACGATCCACATACACACATATATGTTCTTACCACAACATACTCATTTGCATATCTCCTTTTTCCCGCCCCGCCCACTCCCCACCCCGCCCACTCCCCGCCTACCTTCACTCCCCTTCCACATTGTGTACACCCCATCTCCATGGTTACCTACGCGCCCAATCATTATACATAGCCCCGCTCTCCTCTCAATTACCTCTCCACCCCTCGCATTGCCTATGGTATAAATTCCCACACTGAATATGGCCACCAGCATAGCCTGATGAAGGAGCACGCATGCTCCGAACGCGAAGCACCGCCCGCCTCACCCCGCTCCCAGAAGTGAAGACGCAGGTCAGCACGGTGCTCCATGGAGGATCCATGACCGACATCCTGGCCGCCCGGAGGCTCTGAGGACCCTCGGCACCACCGGAACAGCTACCAGGACCCAGGTCACAGGACTCACATCCCAGGAACCCCCCCACTGGCCCGTGACACCCACATGCCCCTGAGAGCACGTAGATGAAACTACTTTGCATGCTGGTTTTTAGCAACTCAAATGTGAGTGTTTTTATCTATTGTAATATTTTTAACATACATGCTGCACTTAGAGTTACTTGGCAAAGACTTTGATCCCTTTTTAAATATGGGCACCACATTGGCCCTGCGCCAATCCAGTGGTACCATTCCAGTCATTAACAAGTCCCTAAAAATTAGAAACAATGGCTTTGAAATGACAGAGCTCAATTCATTTAGGATCCCCGTGGGTGGATGCCATCTGGTCCAGGTGCTTTATCCACCTTTATTCTGTGTAAAAATTTCTGGACCATATCACTTTGGAGCCAAGTATAGGACAACCCCAGAAAACATGCAGCATCTTTCCCTCAGCGTTTCCGCACCGAAGAAACGATGAAAAACAGTAGGCACTCTGTATTGTCTGGTCAAAATCTTGTAACATGTCTCCTGGATCCTGGTAGCTATAGAGGACTTTTGAGCAAAATGGAGGATCTTCTCCTTCTGAGAGTCAGTAAACTGGGTGTCTAATTCCGACTCCCATTTGGATAGAAAAAGTGGACTGTAGCCTTCTGCTGGTCGAGTCAAAGAGGCATATATTATATAAAGACTATGGCAGACCGGCTCCCCCCTGACGACAAATGTGTTCCAGTTCCGCGGGCTGGCAAGATGCGCGCAAAGTCCATAGACACCCACGCAGAAAGTTGCGTAGCTGGATACCACTCCAGAAATCCAAATTGAGGGTCCACGGCAGACACCCCAGCAAAGGGGGAGAGTCGACCATCAGGGTCAACCAAGTCACAGAGACGAAGTTGTCCACTCGGGTCCAAAGGCAGGAAATGGGTATTCTGGAGGCCGGGCAGAAATTTCGGGTTGCCAAGCACCGGCACCATAGGGGAGGGCAGTGGGGACACTGAGGAATGTCTAAAGGCATCCCTGGCCACCCAAGGATGGCCTTTGGCAGAGGCGATGGGATCCACAGCCAGCTCTTGGCCATGTCGTTAGAGTTCTCTACTTCCATGGCCACCCAATGTTTTTCCTCTGTATGACAGTGCCAATCCACCAGCCTGGTGAGATGCGCTGCTCTGTAATAGGCTTTCACGTCTGGGAGGCCCACCCCTCCCCTATGCTTTGCAAGATGGAGAAGTTGCAGCCTGATGTGGGGCTTGCGATGTGACCAAACAAAATCTCTAAACATTGAGTCCACTCGTTTAAAGAACACTGGAGGGAGGCGGATAGGAAGTGCTTGCAGCAGGTACAGCACCCTGGGCAAAAGGGTCATCTTGAGAGCATTGCAACGGCCAAACCAGTGTGAATGCCAATGGAGGAGATCCGCTTTTAACGGATAAGCAGTGGAGCGAAATTTGCCAGGTACAGTGGGGGGAGAACACCGGGCATAGCGATTTAATTATGTCCCTGTCCCCAGTGATGTCAAGAACGGACAATTTAGATAAGTTGATTTGGAAAAAAAGGAGAGAGCACCATACTCCTGCAAAGACTGGAGCAGTTTCGGAAGTGAGGTAAGTGGTTCCGTTAGGAAAAAAATCAAGGGAATGTTGCCACAAAAAAATTAACAAAATGAATCATAAGGGGGGTACTATCATCCTGTATTGATATAGTAAAGAGAGAGGGGAGAAATTTGCAAGGGCTACTCCAAAAATTGCCCTGGATCTCCCAGAAGGATTTGGACTATTGCGGTACCCAAATGTATACGATAAGACGTAGGTAAAAGTTACAGTTTATTGTTATGGTTACAAAAGGTACTAATTACAACAAAAACAGCATAGTAGTTGTTGCACAAAATACATAGAAACAGTATCATTTAAAATTGACAGTTGAAAAAACCCCCATAGGTGTGTAGAGGCATACTGATGTGGGTATAGACGTTGACCTCAGTTTCGCGGCCAGTCTCGTAATTATTTCATGGATTGTTAATTGTTCCACTCCTCCTCCTGGCCTCTAAGCTTGGTTTGCTACCATTGCTCCGTACAGGAGTAAACCCTGCTTGAATCCTCATTCCTGGCCAGTCTGGAGAAGCTTTCACCAATCTCTCCAATCTTTTTGTATTTGCAACAATTCCTCCATTATTTCAAATTACTTTTAAATCATTCTCAGATCCCGTCCTTGGCTACAGAGAACTGCTAATCCCGGGTGCCATATTATCTTCTTTTACTGTTAGGTGGGTTTCTATTATTATCTTGACCTGTGCACATTATGAGTGGGTGGTGGTCACCCTTCTAATGCCCTGTACACACGGTCAGATTTTCCGACGGAAAATGTGTGATAGGACCTAGTTGTCGGAAATTCCGACTGTGTGTGGGCTCCATCACACATTTTCCATCGGAATTTCCGACACACAAAGTTTAAGAGCTTGCTATAAAATTTTCCGACAACAAAATCCGTTGTCGGAAATTCTGATCGTGTGTACACAAATCCGACGCACAAAGTGCCACGCATGCTCAGAATAAAGAGACAAAAGCTATTGGCTACTGCCCTGTTTATAGTCCTGACATACGTGTTTTACGTCACCGCGTTCGGAACGATCGGAATTTCCTACAACTTTGTGTGACCGTGTGTATGCAAGACAAGTTTGAGCCAACATCCGTCGGAAAAAATCCATGGATTTTGTTGTCGGAATGTCCAATTCATTTCCGACCGTGTGTACAGGGCATTACACTAATACTTTCTGTATGCTCTGCCCGTCCCTTTTATCCTATGTTTCCTTCCTTTCCCCCCCCTCCCTAGTCTTCCCTCTCCTTCTTTCCTTGTCTGTTCTAGTCTCTTCCCTTTTTTCCCTCTATTCCTTCCTTCTTTTGGTCTCGTTTCCTCTCTTTTCCCTTCCCCCCCCCCCGCCCCTCCCTTCCCCACTCCCCCCCCTTCTTTCCTTTTCTTCTACCCTTCACTCGTTATTTCTTTACCTTTCCCTTCTTTCTTCTCCCTTCATCTGCTTCTTGTCTCCCACTCACAATTCTCGCCCCAGTATACTAGCTTAATATCCAGACCCATGCTATATTAATTATATTCTAATCCTTGTTTATTTATAGTCCTTCCTATTAGCAACGCATGTCCGCCCCCAAGGGGAACACCCGTACTCTGTGGGTGTCTCAAAATTGCCATCTGCTGCCCTTTGGGCATTTATTGGTAAGTCATGTGATCTTTTGATATTTTCACGTATTTGGTAACATGAATACATTTTACAATTCTGTGTTACTGTAACCTTCATTATATGTTTTACAGATGTTATGGTTGGACGCCTCCTGAGGAAGCGGCATTGGCCGCGAAACTGTTGAGGTCAACGTCTATACCCACATCATTATGCCTCTACACACCTGGGTGTTTTTTTCAACTGTCAATTTTAAATGAAACTGTTTCTATGTATTTTGTGCAACAACTACTATGCTGTTTTTGTTGTAATTAGTACCTTTTTAACCATAACAATAAATTATAACTTTTACCTACATCTTATCGTATACATTTGGGTACCGCAATAGTCCAAATCCTTCTGTCAGATCCAGGGCAATTTTTGGAGTAGCCCTTGCAAATTTCTCCTCTCTCTCTTTACTAGGAAAAAAATCAAGTCATCTGCAAATGTGGCCACCTTATGCGTCCCTGAAGCTTTTTGAAAGCCGGCAACGCCAGAGTCTGCCGGAACCGTACACAGAAAAGGCTAAGGTGAGTATAAATATAAAGGGGGACAGGGGGCAGCCCTGCCGTGTGCCTTTATGGATGTTAAAAAAGTTGGATCTTGTCTCATTGACCTTGACCGCAGTCATAGGGTTAGAATAGAGGGACAGTATGGAGGACCGGAGACCAATGTGTTCAAGGGTGGCTCGCATGAAAGTCCAGTTTACCCGGCCAAAGGCTTTCTCTGCGTCCGTCAACGGCAACTGAAGAGGTTGATTCGATGATCTGGCTGCATAGATCAAGTTCACCTCCTGAATGGTGTCATCACGCGGCTCTCCAAGGGGCACAAAGCCAGCTTCTTCTCTGTGGACGGGGCACTGGATATGTGGGAGCAACCTATTGGCTAGAATTTTCGCAAATAGTTTCAGATCCGTATTCAGGAGTGCCATCGAGTGATAGTTCCCACACCGCAATGGGCCTACCCCTCCTTTGGAAAAAGGGAGATATAGGCTCTCAGTGTGTCGACTAGAAAGGACTCCCTATCCGTGAAAGTTTAGGGCAGAGACCAATGGTCGAGATAAGGTCTCAAAAAAGACTTTGTAATAACTCGGGGTGAGGCCATCGGGGCCACGGGCCTCCTTCAGCTTGGAGTGGGCCAGGGCCACCCCCAACTCCTCAACTGTGAAAGGCTCCTCTAATTCCTCTTGGACTGCAAGAGGAAGGGATGGCATGCCCGAGGAGGCAAGATAGGATTAAGGGCAGGCAGGCACCGCCAACAGTGGGGAACAGTCCAGGTTGTAGAGGCCTTCAAAAAAAGGATCTGAACTCCGCCGCCATATCGGAAGAAGTATGGAGCATCTGCCCTGAGGAGCCCATGATTTGGGAGATGTTTTTTGTGTGCGCCTCGCAGTGCCCGTGCCAACATACCCAGTTTGTTAAAGAATTCGTACATTGCACGGTGAGCCCATGCCAGTTTTTGCTTCCTTTTGTGAAATAGGAGAGCACAGAGCTCCGCATGAACTCTAAGAAGATCCTGATATGTGGCACGAGCAAGGCTGGCCTTATGGGAGCACTCCAGACTACGCAGCCGGACAAAAAGTTCCTCGGTGTGATGGGATATCTCCCTCTTAAAACGGGCTCCTATTCTGATCAATGCACCCCAGACCACTGTCTTATGAGCCTCCCAGATGACCAAAAAAATTAGAGACCGATGCTTCATTGATGGAAAAGTACTCCCTCAAGGTGGTCAGGAGCTCGGAACAGATCTCTTCCGATTGGAGCAAGGACTCATTCAATCTCCAGGATGGCGGAGTGAATCACTAAACCGAGTTGGAGAGTTAGATGGACCGGGGCATGGTCTGAAAGAGATAACGTCAATGACAGTAGACACAACTCTGGATAAATCTTTATGCGGAACCAGAAGCTAGTCTAGCCACAAGTAAGTTTGGTTGACCGGGGAGAAAAAGGAATAATCACAGTCTTGAGGATGTAACAACCTCCAGGAATCAACCAGATGCAGAGTATGCAGATCCGCCTTCAGGCACTTGAGGTGAGATTAGGGGAGATGGGAGGAGCCGCGCAAGACATCCAGTATGGGATCCATAGCAAAGTTGAGGTCCCCCCCAAAAATGAGGAGCCCTTCTGCAAGCTCCAAGATTTCAGGAAGAAGCTTCCGCAAAAATTGCGGGTGATCCACATTTGGGAAGTAGACGTTAGCAAAGGTGACCTGTTAGTCAAACACCCTCCCTTTCAGGAGAAGGAAGTGGCCCAGATCATCCATCCACTGAGCCCCATAGATCCAGGTAACCCATTTGGCCAACAGAATGCTCACCCCCTTGGACTTAGAGATAGGAGAGATACTGTGGTATGCCATGGGAAAAGTCCCATTAGTTAGTTTAGCGATTCGATCACCACAAAAGTGAGTTTCCTGTAGAAGAGCGGCTTGTGTCTTACCCTTCCTTAAATCAGCTAAAAGCTAAGAGCGTTTTTCCGTTGTGATAAGGCCATGCACATTAAGGGAAGTGACCTTAAGGAGACCCATGGTAGTGCCTGGCCAGCATGTGGGCTCGATAGAGTGTAGATAACTACCCCAGCCAGAGCGCCCCCCCTAGGCGAGAGGCAGAGAGTGAAGCTAGAGGAAAAGATGCCGAAAATAGAAAAGAGGAGGGGGGAGGGAGAATAGGTGAGAGAAGATAGGAGGGAATAATCTGTCTATAGTGCAAGTTAACTAGGGACCATGACTCAGCAAAGAAAGTGCCCAAGTAGGAATCCACCCTAATTGGGGGTGGTAGGAGTGGTGAAAGTTGCCCAGAGCGGGCAGCTAAAGTTCAGTAAAAAACCAACACATTTGGAGATGCACAGTATGAGAACAGCAAGAAACATAATGCAGCTAAATAAATGGGTGAGCCAACATAATTGAAGTAAGACTGAGATCGGAAACAATAATAATAATAAAGGACCAACAAATGAGATCGTGCTGTGGTGGTGCACTGGGGGGCGGCATCCCGAACAGTGCAATATCCAGGCAGGCAACATTAGGTAAGAAAAACTTGTGCACAGCCTCTGCACCAAGCCTGGGAAACCAAGACAGAGGGCCAGAATATATACACATGTATGCCATGTAAAAAGATACCGGTGCAGGCCAAGTGACCTGTAAGATTATCATCTTTATGCTATAGTCACATCTACTGGACAGTCCCCATCCCCCCCTCAAGCAAGGTAGAAACATAAGGATGCGGGTCCCCACTAGGCATTGCCACGTGAGGCCATCAGGCTAACAGCCAGATCTGGCTCAAGTGAGTTAGAGATGCCGGGTCACGGGGCCTGGCCACAGACCCCCATCGCCTGTAAGCTAGTCTCCCTACCCTCAACCCTAAAAAGGAGAGCACACAGGGGAGAGAGTGCAGACACCAAAAGCAAAACTAATTAAAACTGGTTAGATAAAGCCCGATGGCCTGACTCGATGAACACAGGACTCTGGATACCCAGTCCATTCCTAACTTCCTGCACATAAAACTGTATGGTTGACTAACTAAGGCATAATAATAGCAGACAAACAAACAAACCCATGGAACCCAAAGAGTCGAGGCATATCGGGGTAGTAGGAACCTAGTCCCTGAGGCCACAGCAAGCTGCTGAATGTCTCCGCAATGAACCACAATGTCACAGTCTACACAGACTTACCAACCACACTCATTAAGGGAGAGGTCAGGCTTCGGATGAGGTCGGATGGGACCTTGGAGCCTCACGACTAAAGGCATGAGACTGGGGTCTTCGCAGCCATTGCGGTCTTGGCAAGGGTAGTCCAAGAGCCTCTTGGGTGAGTAGATGGTCATACCAGTTGGGAACACTGATGGCAGGTTTATCTATGAAGCTGAACAGATCAGGGATTTGATCCGGGAAGCAAAAGGTAGGATTCAGATCCCTGCTTCCACACGATTAGATGGAAAGGGTGTCCCCAGCGGTAAGTGGCCTCTGCTTCACAAATCACTTCCAACAGAGGTCGCATAAGGCCCTGTAAGGCCCACGTTTGCCTGTAGACATCAGGGTAGATCCGAATTAGAGCTCCATCAAAGTCAATGGGGCCCTTTGACCAAGCCAGACGTAGGATCTCCTCTTTAATAGTTAAAAAATGGACCCTGCAGAGCACGTCCTGTGGCTGTTCTGGAGGAGCATGGTTGTGGGAGGAGAGGAGAGGTTCCCTAGGGCCCGGAACTTAGTGCACCCTGTCCAGCTCCAACTCCAAAGTAGGAGATTTGCCCAAGACCTGGTTTAAAATAGTTGCCACTGTGGTGCGTAGGTCTGGGCCCATGGTGGCCTCCGGAATGCCACGGAGTTGCAAGTTATTGCGCAGCTTTGGTTTTCCCCATCATCCAGCCTCAATTGGACTTCAAAAAGATGGCAGCGAAAGGCCTGTTGCTCCATCTCCAGGGTGGTGATGCAGGCATCTGCTGCATTCGTGGATGATTCCAAGTCCGTCACCCACTCCTCTACAGTGCCCACCTACTGGCGGAGAAGCTCCCGTGTGAGGGCATTTACAATCGAGGCAGCCATGGCCTGAAGGTCTTGTTTGGTAGGCAATTCAGCAACAATGTCCCGGAGGGCCCCCTCTGGGTGGCGGCCTGACCCCGCCATGCTATCCGATACAGGCTGTGAATCCGAACAGGGCAGGGTCAGGGATAGTATAGGGGAGAATGGTCGATCCGCAGGAAGGTATACATCCCCAGTCGCTGCAGCCCCTTGCCTGTGTGCCTCTCTTACTGTTGTTGTTAGTGGTGGCGGCGCTCACCGGGGTGACTCGCTTACTGTTGCTGTTAGTGGCAGCCGCGCTCGCCGGGGTGACATCTTGGTCTGGGCCACGGGAGATGATGCAGCATGGTGGCGCAGAAAGTAGTGGGTGATCTCGGGTCCCCTCGGTTCCCCAATGATCAGCGGGCATTTACGGTCCCCCGGCATGAAAGAAGGGCCCGTCTGAATGATTCCGGCTTGAGACCGTGCAGAGCTCCAGATAGCATGGTCCCACACTGCAATTGTCAAGCCACACCCTGTATATTTGCCTTTAGTAAATCAACCTCTATGTGTGTAAAAAAAAAAAAAGAAAAAGAAAAAAAACTTTCACTAGCCACCAATATAAGGGGGTACTCTGACTCCCAATGATTGTCAATCAAAAGGGGCATTTTTCACCCCTATCCTGAATACCAAAATAAGGGGGCATTTTTCCTTGCAACTGAGCACCAATGTAGGGGGGCATTTTTTCTCACTGACCACATACTAGACTAAAAGGTTAAAACAATGGTTATACTTTTCTGTGCAAAGGTAGGACAAACCTCTTTTTACCCAAGCCAAATTGACCTTATGTACGCATCATCAACTTAATGGGGGCATTGACAATGACAACTAATGTAATGGCAGCATTAACAATGATCAACCTCAAATCATAGTGGAAAAATAATACACTCATTACTCCCTGTGTCACAGGACTACTCGTATGATCATTGTGGGCTGTAAAATAGTTGCAATTTGTGCAATAGGGGCCTGTGTCTTTCAATGATGCTACAACCTGTAACAAGTATATGATTTGTACAATTTGCACATCAGAGATGCTAAATTTATGGACAGCTTACAATATTACCTGAACTGTCAGTTGAAAAAAACAATGCTTAGGAAAGACACTAATCGCACAAAAAGATATTGTCACAATCACTAATATTTAAAGAGACACGAATATGTTCCTTATAAAATAATTTATTTCAAAATACTGGCATGTACAAAATAAAACAAGTCAAGATAATGGGAATCTGTCAATATTCAAAATAGAGGAAACTCAACCATAAAATCTTAGTCAAAAGAACGTGAGGCATTTCCTACTGCAATCCACTAGCATTTCACAGTAAAAAATAAAAGTGTGAATACCAAACTGCTGTGGGCCTTTCCACTAGTTTTATGCACCTTATTTTTAAAAGGACTGTTTGCTCAATCATAAAAATAGTGCAATCCATCAAAGTAATAAAGCACTAAAATGCCAGGTCCGCTTAATACATACTGCCAATTCCCATGTAAAATTCTTCATTATAACGGTAAAAAAATAAAACGCAGAGAAAACAGTAAAATATACTTACCTTGCACCAGGATTTCGCACAGGAGAGAATGATCTCACAGTCCCTGCAAGAAATCTCACAAGAAGATGCTTCAGAACAGTGCAGGAGTTCCCAGGATTTTGATGTCACCCTGCAGGGATTAACTATGCTTTCTAACTTTATTGCACGTGTCTCTTTATACATGAATGGTGGTGGGGGCAGTACGTAATTAGCTTTAAACCCTAAAAAGCAGACACTTTTATACTGTTAACCGTGAAAGTACATTTTGTATTTGAAAACATAATTTAAAGTTAGTCTTGTGAAATAATATCCAGACTGGCAATGTGCCTCATTGTGGGTCTCCCATGTGGGCAGTTCCACGGTTGTTCAATCTCCCCCATGTGTGTAACCAGTTTCTTCATTTCATGCCAGTTTAATGCTGTCCCGATCATCACCTGCGAGTGCAACACAGTGTCAGACAATTGCAAGAGTCATAATTCAAATGAACATTCTCACATGCTGAAAAATGAATGTTTGTTTTACCTGTAAAATAATTTACATGGAGTATATCACAGAGGACTTGATATTCATGACTACCTGGTTTATGCTGCCACCTTTAGGTGAATGGACACTTGCCAAATAAAAAGGCAGGAATCCCTGACCAGACATACTGTTACCCTCCACAGCATAGCCAACCTTTAGTTTTGTAGTAAGTAATTTCTTAATCACAGGACACAGAGGACTAGTTATTCATAACTACTTTGGATTCCAAAAGCACTGAGCATAAGGGGTAGGCAAAAGAGCAACAATGCAAACACACTCAAAAAACAAACATAGGGAATCTCCCTATAAAGCTGAGTGCAAGACATTCTGCCCAAATTTAGCATCTGCAGAGGCATGAATATCTACCTGTCCAAACTTAGTAAATGTCTTAAGAGAAGACCAGGTAACAGCTTTAAAAACTTGAACAGTAGAAGCTCGATGCTGAATAGCCCACAAAGCAATAGAATGAGTGGGGGGTGAGCCTAAAGTTTGAAAGGAGCAATTTTCCCTTGATATCAAAGGCCTGAGAAATGAACTGACCAATCCTTCTAGAAATAGTGGATTGATAAACTGCCTGACCCTTGTCAGGACCTGCAAGAAGAACAAACCGGGAATAAGACAGTCAAAATGAAGTTCTACACTTCAGATAAACTCAACATCCAAAGAGTGAAGCACCATTTTTTTAGGATGCCTAGGATTAGGACAAAAAGATGGTAACACATGGTCCTGATTTGGGTAGAATGAAGAAACCACCAGGTACGAAAGAAGACCAAGACCTCACCACCACATTTACCTTGTGAACCAGGTAAGGTTTCATACAGGAAAGCTCAGCCAGCTACGCAGCTACGAGTCCACAAGGTATTGACCATCAGAAAGACAACCTTATGCGTAAGGGATTTCTCTGAGAGGTCCAAAAAGCAAAGTCTGCAAAATAGACAAAACCAAGGTCCCACAGAAACAAACGGGGTAATACAGGAGGAAGAAATATAGGGGTGGAGGCAGTTGCTGCCACTTGCCTAACCACGCATGCACGCCTACTAGTAGAGATTGGGACTATCTCGGCACTTATCATAAAATAGGGTTGAACAGAAATATATAAAAGTATAAACTTTAATATTTACAAAAACACATATACAAAATAATACATAAGAAACATTAAAAGAAATTGGATACACCGCACTTAACATAAACATAAATGGAGAAAAACGTAGAGTTTCTTGTGGAGAGCGGTGTCTAAGGTTGTTTCCTCAACCGGTTTCGCGGTTGAAACCGCTTCTTCAGGAGGGATAGGTCTACAAATAATAATTTTTATTTAGACAAAAGTAGAGTTAACAGCAAAAAAAAAATCATAAACACCAAGGAATATAATAATGTTAGCACATAGAAGGCTGGCTCACCGACTCAAACGGATTCACTGGGATAGTGGGACTTTGAGAGGAGAGGTGCTTTGTTGAAAGGCAGCCCAGCCACGCCGTCCGTTCAGGCTCAGAAAGCGGTCCCGAATGGGGCCGCCAAATGAGCTCCCCAACCCGGAAGCCAGACTGACGCCGTACTAGCGGCGTCTGACGTAACCGGGTCTGTTCACCCGCACTGCGCAGGTGCACGGAGCCGTGCTACTGCACAAGCGCGCGCTGCTGTCCGAAGGATCAATAAGATCCAAGACTGTGCAGTGCAAGCAGGTATAACCTGCCAGGGTGAACACATGTCCTCGGGGGGGGAGAGAAGGCAGGGATAGCACAACGCCAGAACCGCTGAGAGGGAGGGGGGGGGGGGGCAGGGAATGGGGAGGGAGGAAAAGGGGAAAATGAGCGAGTCTTCTTCACAGCAAAGTTATACAAATATATGTAAACATGGTATACAGAACAATTCCAAAATAACCAATAATAAAAGATATAGAATTCTGGGAGTAAAGCACACCAGACACGTCACCATTTTAAAAAATACAGAAGGATCATTATCAAAAATGAAAAGCCCTAGGGCGATGCATGGGCACAATGTGCTAAGGGGGAAATAACAGAGGGGGGGGGGAACCAAAGGGTCACAAAAATGGTTTGTAAGATATTGTTTCATTAAGGCCAGGAGGGCAAGTGGCATTGAGCCGTTCTATCCATAAGGTTTCCCTTTGAAGGATAGCACGGTCCCAGTCACCTCCCCTGGGATTAGGCTGCACCACCTCGAGGACCACAAATCTATGTCAAATCTATGGTATAATCCAATATGTCTACCAATTGTTGTCAATTTGCCATTTGCTGAGTAGTAGAGGTGGTCGCCAATTATCTGTCTTAGTTGTCGAATAGTCTTTCCAACATAGAAGGCTTTACAGATGCATAACATCAAATAAACCACACCTCTAGTGCTACAGTCTGCAAATGTTCACGGGACAAAAGGCTTCCAGTTGGGTAGGATGAACCGTTTCACCTCACGAACCCAGGGACAGCGGGGGCAATCCCCACATCTATAAGTACCCCTAGGTCCTATCCTAGGAGATTTTTCGAAAGTATAGTGGCTGGAAGTGAGTTGGTCCCACAGGGAACATGCCCTGCGGAACACCACCTCCGGGGCAGACCGCACATGTTTGCCCAAGATATGATGTTCCGTCAAGTAATGCCAGTTGTTAGATAGAATATTTCGGAGTATATTGTGGTGTGCTGAATATGTGGTGATGAACCTCACGGGATCATTAGAGGGGGGGGGGGTTTACGATTAAATAATAAAGAGTTGCGGGGATGTGACAGGGCCCTATTGAATGCCTTTCTAAGATTGGCGAAGGAGTATCCTCGCAGTAAAAGACGTTGACGTAACGCCTTGGCCTGGATCCTAAAGTCGCTTTCCAGCGTGCAATTTCTGCGTAACCGCAGATATTGTGCATACGGTATACTGCGCACTAAGGAACTAGGATGAGCGCTGGTAGCAAACAATAGAGTGTTACGAGCAGTAGGTTTACGGTATAAATCCGTACCAAGGGTGCCATCTTGTTGTTTAATAATATTAAGATCTAGAAATGAAATCTGATCGGGGTCAATTTTAAAGGTGAATTTAAGGTTGAGGATGTTATCATCCAACTCTCGGAGGAACTTTAAAAGCTTGTCTTTCGTTCCTGTCCATAATAGAAGTAAATAGTCAATAAAACGATACCAAAGTAAGATGTTATCAAGATATTCTGTATCATCCGAGTGGATACGTCTTTCCCAACCACCAAGATAAAGGTTTGCGTAAGCTGGAGCACAAGAGGTCCCCATGGCCACTCCTTGAACTTGTAGAAACAATTGGTTATTAAAAAGGTAAAATAATTTTTCGTTAGGATTAAGTGTAATAATGTAAGGACGAATTGGTTGAGATGCCATGTGGTAGTATCCTGCTCAAAAAGAAAGGAACCAGCCGTCCGTACGCCCTGCTCGTGGGGGATACTGGAGTACAATGCCTCAATATCAACTGCCACGAGCAGGGCGTTCGGAGGGATCTGGATTCCCTCAAGGCGCTGCAGTAAATCGGTAGTGTCCCTAATGTAGGACGGGAGGCTACGTACATGAGGCATCAAGAATGCGTCAACGAATTTACTGGCGTTATCAGTTAGGGACCCTATCCCCGAGACAATGGGCCTTCCTGGAGGGGTACAGACATTTTTGTGAGTCTGGGGAAGAGAATAAAAGGTGGGGACACAGGGAAATTTGGGAATAAGGAACTCCAGTGTGTCTTTGTCAATGAGGCCTGAATAGAAGGCCTCAGTGCAAAGAGTCTGGAATTCCCGCGCAAAGGACGACACATGCGATTGGGTAATAGGTTGGTACCAGTTGTGATTATTAAGAATAGCGAAACACATGGATTGGTATTGATTATGTGTCATGAGGACGATATTGCCGCCTTTATCAGACTGTTTGATGACAACATCGGCACGTCTCTGCAAAGATTTGAGAGCTTCAATTTGGCTAGGACTGAGGTTAGAAGAAAATTCAGGAAATTGTTTTTTAAGGTCTCTTATAGTGGCTTGGAGGAAAGCCCAGACCTCTGGGCAAGTATTTAGGTCAGGGAATCTACGTGACCGTAATCGAAATGATTTAGGTTGTAGTTCTTGATTAGACAAGACATTGTGGCCGGAAACATTAGATGGGAGCGTAGAGTTGGAAGGAGTCCCTGAAGGGGGCGTTCCCTGAGGGGGAACAGATGCAGAACGAGCAACTAGGGTGGAATCCGAGTCACCAATATCCCCCTCATCATACAGGAGCATGAGATCACGGAGCGCCCGAAAACCCTCCATGGTGAAGTGTCTGGTACGCTCTGTGAGCTCACGCTCCATAGCCTGTTGGTGCGATCGGTGTCAAAAATAAATCGGTACGTGAGACTCAGGGAATGCCCCCTTCAGGGACTCCTTCCCACTCTACGCTCCCATCTAATGTTTCCGGCCACAATGTCTTGTCTAATCAAGGACTACAACCTAAATCATTTCGATTACGGTCACGTAGATTCCCTGACCTAAATACTTGCCCAGAGATCTGGGCTTTCCTCCAAGCCACTATAAGAGACCTTAAAAAACAACAATGGCCTGAATTTTCTTCTAACCTCAGTCCTAGCCAAATTGAAGCTCTCAAATCTTTGCAGAGATATGCCGATGTTGTCATCAAACAGTCTGATAAAGGCGGCAATATCGTCCTCATGACACTTAACCAATATCAATCCATGTGTTTCGCTATTCTTAATAATCACAACTGGTATCAACCTATTACCCAATCACATGTGTCGTCCTTTGCGCAGGAACTCCAGACTCTTTGCACTGAGGCCTTCTATTCAGGCCTCATTGACATAGACACGCTGGAGTTCCTTATTCCCAAATTTCCCCGTGTCCCCACCTTTTATTCCCTTCCCAAGACTCACAAAAATGTCTGTACTCCTCCAGGAAGGCTCATTGTCTCTGGGATAGGGTCCCTAACTGATAACGCCAGTAAATTCGTTGACGCATTCTTGATGCCTCATGTACGTAGCCTCCCGTCCTACATTAGGGACACTACCGATTTGCTGCAGCGCCTTGAGGGAATCCAGATCCCTCCGGACGCCCTGCTCGGGGCAGTTGATATTGAGGCATTGTACTCCAGTATCCCCCACGAGCAGGGCGTACGGACGGCTGGTTCCTTTCTTTTTGAGCAGGATACTACCACATGGCCTCTCAACCAATTCGTCCTTACATTATTACACTTTATCCTAACAAAAAATTATTTCACCTTTAATAACCAATTGTTTCTACAAGTTCAAGGAGTGGCCATAGGGACCTCTTGTGCTCCAGCTTACGCAAACCTTTATCTTGGTGGTTGGGAAAGACGTATCCACTCGGATGATAGATATACAGAATATCTTGATAACATCTTACTTTGGTATCGTTTTATTTATTTATTTTTTCTTTCCTGGATGGTCTTTTACTTATAAAAACACACATCCCTCCCTACAGGTGATCTGGCAATTTTTCTTGACTACAGGGGCAGTGAACTCTGAGGGTTCCCCCTCCCCACCTCTTACCCGACACCCTGGACCCTGTGACTTCCCCGGAACTCTTACTGAGGTATGGAGTTGACGTGGGGGTGGTGTTTGTGTTAATTTGGGGATTATGGAGGTGGTGGGTGAAAGGGTGGGATAGGGTTGGGTTGGGATTAGGGTTTTTTTTTTTTTTTTCCTGTTTTTTCCTCATACCTTTCTCTGTTCCTTCTCGATTCACTCTTCCTGCCTACCGACCCCTCTGAGGTTCTGATTCTATATCCCTTGCATTTTACAGATATGGCTTTCAATTGAGGGTCCCATTCATGGCAACTGGTATTGCTTGACTGCATCCCTGAAATCCGGTTACTTTTTTCCCTATTCCTTGGGACCACTCTCAACTTTTTACGATTATCCTATGATACCTTGATATAGGCAGCCCATGCATTATTACTATTGATTAACCACCCCTGGTAAGTGTTTATTTTCCAGAGTAACTGTTCTTCATTAATTTTGGTTTTACTTTATCACTGTTTGCCTATGGTGGATCGGGGTTTTCCCCCTGTTTTCCCATCTACCCTCCCCCCTTCTCCTCCCCCCTTCTTATCTTTTTTCCTTTCTCCCCCCCCACTTTCCTTCCCCTCCCCCCCTACTCTGCCCTCCCTCCTGGACCCAAACCCCCCCTCCCCTCCCCTTTTCCCTTCCCCCCCTTTTCCACCCCCCCTTCTTTCCCCCTCTTTCTTCTCACCTTGCTTTGGTCTCTCCTTCTTGCCCTCTCCATTTTCCTCCCCTTATCCCGCCTCCCCAGCTCTCTACTCACTCGGGTGAGCACCTTTTTATTTAATTATTAATAGTTTCATACTTATAGATATCATTTATCTAACCAGAACTTGTCCACAATCCCCCGTGTCTGCCGGGGGGGGGGGGAATTTTGTATGGGGTCCCACTATCCCAGTGAATCCGTTTGAGTCGGTGAGCCAGCCTTCTATTTGCTAACATTATTATATTCCTTGGTGTTTATGATTTTTTTTGCTGTTAACTCTACTTTTGTCTAAATAAAAATTATTATTTGTAAACCTATCCCTCCTGAAGAAGCGGTTTCAACCGCGAAACCGGTTGAGGAAACAACCTTAGACATCCCTCTCCACAAGAAACTCTATGGTTTTATCCGTTTATGTTAAGTGCGGTGTATCCAATTTCTTTTAATATGTTTCTTATGTATTATTTTGTATATGTGTTTTTGTAATTATTAAAGTTTATACTTTTATATATTTCTGTTCAACCCTATTTTATGATAAGTGCCGAGATAGTCCCAATCTCTACTAGTAGGCGTGCATGTGTGGTTAGGCAAGTGGCAGCAACTGCCTCCACGCCTCCACCCCTATATTTCTTCTTAACTGTTCAATAGGGATGATGGCACCGATACATGGATTCTATCATAGGTCTAATTGAGGCTACACTCATTCTTTACGTAATACAGGAGGAACAATCCATATGACACATTCTTTAATCCAGGAATGAGATGCAATAGGTTTCAGAAAGAAAATGGCCAATGCTGATATCTGTACTTTGATGGTAGTAAGAGCTAAAATGTCCCCAAGACATACGGTCAGGGACAAAATTTGTAAACCTCGCACCAGGCGATATAATTCCATGGTACACTTTCCTGGAGGTCAATTTTCTAGCGGAAAGTATGGTAGGATTTACAGAATCAGAAACACCCCCTTTTCTTCATGACTTGGGCTTCAACAGCTATGCATTCAGAGCCAGCAACCACAAAAAAGGATGAAGAATTGGACCCAAGACAGCAAATCTGGACGATCATGGTTCACCTACCAAGAGATTTACAATGTTGGCAAACCACCACCTCTTTTTTGCCAAGCTGATGTAATCAGTAACAGTGGATTCTCCTCCACCGTTATCCGACACAATAGACAATGAAGATGCTGAAGTGGAGGGAGGCAAAGATCAGAGAAAATTGATCCCACAAAGTCACTAGGGCATCTACCGCAAATGCTTGAGGATCCCTGGTTTAGTAGACAAGCATGTGCAGTTTGTTATTAAATCTGAATGCTATGAGAACCACACCTGGCATCCACCACCACAGACAAGTCTCTGCAAACACCTCTAGGTGAAGGGCCCATTCTCTCAGATTCAGCTGCTGAAGCCTGAGAAAGTCTGCTTGCCAATTTTCCATACCGTGAATGTACATGAAGAACAATGTAAAGACTGCTAGAATGTGAAGTTCTGCCCAAGACAAGATCAGGTCTGATTCCTCCTGAGCAGCATGACTTCTGGTCCCTCCCTGACAGATAATGTATGCCACAACCAAGACATTTTCTGACTGCATCCTGACAGAGAGACCCAGATGACAAACACCAGTGTAGAAGAGCCAGCCAAATCACCCAAAGTTCCAGGAAATTGATATGCAACTTCTGCTCCTCTGATGACCACATTCCCTGAACCAAGAGACTCTCCAGAACATCCCCCCTCAGCCGGACAGGCTTGCATCTGTTGACAAGACTTTTCAATTCACCAAAAGGAAGGATGTCACAATATCCAGCATCTTTGTTGATATCCACTATTCCAGATTTTCAAAATTAATTACAGACTTCTAGAGCAAACAATTATTTTAATTCCAGATCTGACCTCGTCTTGGGATCACATACATTGGCAGATCCAAAGACTCCTATTTTTGTCCATAACTGACAAGATATTGAACTGCAGAGCTCTGGAGATAAACTGAGCTTAGGGGACTGCTTTGAAGGCAGCTACCAACTTCCTGAGCACTTTTATGCAGGCCCGAATCAAAGGAGCTTCCAGCTACTGCAGGGACCTGAGCTTGAAGAGACGGGCATTTCTACTGTGGAAGCTGTATCTTTCCTTGTGCTGCGCCAAGTACTAATAAAAGGCATTGTGTTGGAACTAAGAAAGACTTCTAAAGGTTTAGCTCCCAGATGAACCTCTTCAGGACTTTTACCATTTGCTGGACATTAAAATGTCAAATTCTGAGGCAATTTCTCCCCGAGAAGCAGGTTGTCCAAGTACCCCATGACAGGGATACCCCTGGTCCCCAACCCCAGAAGAGGAGCCAACACCTTGGTGAAAACACTGGGAGTCATGGACAGGCCCAAAGCTAGTGCCACAAACTGATCCTTCACTGCAAATTGCAGAAACCAGCCACGGATGCCAGGGAGTTTGTCTGATGACGCAAAGAAATTACCGACAGGGTGGACTCCATTCTGAATTTTTGTAACTTCAGGAACTTGTGGAGACCTTTGAAGTCCAGAATAGGCCAAACATCCATCTTTGTTTGGTTTGGAAACTGAACGGGTTAGACTAGAAGTTGTGAGACCTCTCCACTACCAGCACAGATGAGATGACCAACTGATTGCGGTCTTTTGAGGGCCACTAAGAAAATGGCTATTTTTTGTGGATCTGAAGATACCCTTAAATGCATAAAATTTGAAGGGGGGGGGGAGCAGGAAAACTCCAGCTTCTAGCCTCTGGGCACAACCTTGCAGACCCAGTCATTTGACTTCCTTGGTCCAGGGTGCTGCAGAAGCCTGGGTAAGCCCAAATGGCATACGTCACTTCTTTTAATTGAGAGTGCGGGACTTTTTTTGACCCAGGACCCAAAACCAGTGGCTTTAGCAGGAAGAGAGTTCTAGTTGAGGTAACTTAAGGTTAGTGCCTACCACATATCTGCCAGGAAGCCCGCTAGGGTCCTTTATGCCTCAGACAGCTTTGGACCATAAGATTCCTCCTGGAATAACTTGTCTTCAGATGATTCCTGATCTTCAACAGCTTCCTCTACACCCACTTCTTCATCCTGAGGAATTTTTTATGATGTCTTCTACTTCTTCCAAAGGGCATGAGAAGAAGGAGAGCATCCAAGTATGCGTCCCATGCCAGTGAAAGCCCTTGAGAGCTGATTACGCAGTGCAGATATGGCTCCAGAAAATTCCTTCCTGAACACAAATTGGAGGAGTGATAGTCAACCCCTCTAATTAGGGGTCCCCAGATCCTTGCTGTGTCCGGTGGAGCAATGCTGTGCAGGTACTGTATCCAGATAGCAAGTTGCTGTATGGAGCTGCAACACATGCTAATGGCATACGCCAAAATATCCCTCCCCCTTTGAACACCATTACTGCAGTGGAGCTCTCCGGACCAACTAACAGCCGGAAAAAGCCCACCTCTTCCCCATTAGAGGTGTTAGCAACAGGCCAGAATATATGGGAATCAAAGTCCATGACATAAGTCTTCAGAGAGACACAGGAAGGCACATCACCTAAGGACACTAGCTAAAGAGTGAGGCTTAGTTGAGCTGGGATGGGTTATGTCTTGGTGGGGATTCCTGCCTTTTTGGCCAGTGTCTATTCACCTAAAATAGGCAATATAACCTAAGTAATCAAGTCTTCCGTGTCTTGTGTTGTACGGCTAAGAAATAGACATGGACTTTAAAGTGTAAGTTCAGTTTTACAAAAGAGCACCTTAAGCTGTCCCATTTGAGCATAGTGTGCTAAACCTACCTACCAGCCAGGGCTCCCTTTCTGTTTAAACAATGAATTTCACAACCGCATTTAAAAGAAATGTAAACACATGTAAACAAACCGGCGCCATGTCCGGTTCCTCTCTCCTCTCTGTACCGATTGGTACAGTATGAGAGGAGAGGGGGAGAGATCAGTGGCAACAGCGCTGTGGGCTGCATGTGTAGTGCCCACAGTGCTGCTCTGAGACACAGAGCCACATCCATCCCTGCATACTCTGCCATCCCTGCATACTCTGCCATCCATCTATCCCTGCATACTCTGCCATCCCTCCATACTCAGCCATCCCTCCATGCTCAGCCATACCCGGCGATACCCAGCCATACTTGGTGATACCCAGCAATACCCAATGATACCCAGCCACACTCAGCCATACTCGGTAATACCCAGCCATTCTCGGCCGTACCCAGCCATCTCATCCATACCCAGCCGTACCCGGCCATACTCATTCATCCCATCCATACTCAGCCATTCCCATTCATGCTCATCCATGCCACTACAGTGCCTCACAAAAGTGTAATGGGGCGTACACACGGTCGGACTTTTCGTCTACAAAAGTCCAACGGACGCCGACGGACTAAAGCTGGCTGGTAATCCGATCATGTGTGGGCTTCCCCGGACTTTCAGCGGACTTTTTCAGCCTCAAATCCGACGGACTTTAGATTTGAAACATGCTTCAAATCTTTACGTCGTAACTACGACGTACCCCGAAATCCGCTCGTCTGTGTGCTAGTCTGACGGACAAAAACCCACGCTAGGGCAGCTATTGGCTACTGGCTATCAACTTCCTTATTTTAGTCTGGTGTACGTCATCACGTACGAATCCGTCGGACTTTTGTGTGGTCGTGTGTAGGCAAGTCCGTTCGTTAGAAAGTCTGCCGCAAGTCCGCCGAAAGTCTGTTGGACAGGCTGTCGGACTTCTGTAGACGAAAAGTCTGACCGTGTGTACGCCCCATAATAAGTAGTCAAAATTAGATTTGAAACTTATGCCCCTAGAACACTTGACGGTGCTCCCTGCATCTTGGGCCTCTCTATATGGCCAGGCTGTGGAAAAGTCTTACACATGTGGTATCGCCGTACTCAGGAGGAGTAAGAGAATCTATTTTGGGCTGTAATTTATGCTATGTGTTAGAAATATTGTGTAAATGGACAACGTTGTGTAAAAAAAAAATGCGTTTTCATTTTCTTTACACATTTTCCAAAAACTTGACATGTTCAAAAATCTCATTATGCCTCATAGATTATACGTTGGGTTGTTTTCTTAACAAAATGAGTTCATTTTTGGGGCGTTTCCATTGTCCTGGTGCTCCAGGGCCTTCAAAAGTGTAAGAGGTAGTCAAGAAATTATATGTGTAATTTATGCTCCAAGAACGCCTGATGGTGCTCCCTGTGTAAAAGTCACACACATGTGGTATCGCCATACTCAGGAGGAATAGTAGATTTTGTTTTGGGGAGTAATTTATGGTATGCATATACTGTGTGTGAGAAATAACCTAATATAACAATTTTGTATAAAAAAAAATCTTGATCTTGCAAAGAATTGTGGGAAAAAATTACAAGTTCAAAAAACTCACCATGCCTCTAAATACCTTGGAAGGTCTACTTTCCAAAAAGGGGTCACTTGGGGGGTATTTGTACTTTCCTGGCTTGTTAGGGTCTCAAGAAATGAGATACGCTGTTAGTGCATCAGGTGTGATCAATTTTCAGAGATTGGCACCATAGCTTGTGGACTCTAACTTTCACAAAAACCAAATAATATACACAGATTTGGGTTATTTTTACCAAAGATATGTAGCAGTATAGATTTTGGCCAAAATTTTTGAAGAAAAATGACTAATTTGCAAAATTTTATAACAGAAACAAAGAAAAATGCATTTTTTTTTTACAGAATTTTCGGTCTTTTTAAAACTCCAGAGGTGATTAAATACCACCAAAAGACAGCTCTATTTGTGTGAAAAAAAGGACAAAGATTTCATATAGGTACAGTGTTGCATGACTGAGTAATTGTCATTCAAAATGTGAGAGCACCGAAAGCTGAAAATTGGTCTGGTTAGGAAGGGGGTTTAAGTGCCCAGTGGGTAAGTGGTTAAACAGAAGAGGGAATCCCGCCTGGTAGGTTGGCTTAGTACACTGTCACTATACCTATATGGGACAGCAGAGTGTGCTTTTTGTAAAGCTGAACCTACACTTTAAGTTACACATTATCAAAAAATGTTGGCAAGTTGCAGAAGCCTGAGATTTATTGGCAACTAGGCTTCCAGAAGGGACATCTACAGTATAAGGTATGATGCATTATACTGCAAAAGCCTGTTGATTATCTTTATGGTACAGACAGATTTACTAATGTCAGGGAGATATCTTATATTAAATGCTGTTGCACTGTAAAGCCTGTAAATGATGATGGTAGAAGAATGAACTTTTTTAAACTTACAGACTTCCTGCATGCTCGAGAGGCAAACATCTGCCTAACACGAGAGGGTCTACACATCACTCCTGGGGAGTCACTAAGCATAAATATAATTTCCTCTATGTCCTGTTGGCCAAATGTCCAGTTTTTACTTGTAGGCAAAGAAACTAATTTGACTCTTTCCATGATTGGAGCTGAAAAACAAAACAATACGGTTTTAAACATACTGCTGAGTATATGCAGTTCAAAGTTACTACATGTCTATAAAAAAAAACAATACACGTTTAATCTAAAGATTTCAATAAAATAAGTAATTGCTTCCAATAATCCTATCCCTGCCAGGGCTGTTTTTGTGTTTTCTCATATGTTTAACCACTTCGCATCCGGGTCGATTCTGTCACTTTGCTCCTACATGTAACAATTTACTTTTTTTGCTAGAAAATTATTTAGAACCCCCAAAACACACACTCACACATATATAGATAGATAGATAGATAGATATATATATATATATATATATATATATATATATATATATATAATCTATCTATCTATCTATCTATCTATCTATCTATCTATCTATCTATCTATCTATCTATCTATCTATCTAGATAGATAGATAGATAGATAGATAGATAAATAGATGGTAATTTTTAGGTCAATGGTATTTGCGCAGCGTTTTTTCAAATGCGATTTTTGGGGAAAAAATACACTTTAATGAATTAAAAAAAAAAAAGAAAACACAATACTTACCCCAATTTTTTTGTAGAATGTGAAAGATGATGTTACGCTGAGTAAATAGATACATAAAATTGTGTCTGCCCATGGAATGACGGCAAACTACGGTGCTTAAAAATCTCCATAGGCAACGCTTTAAACGCCTTTACAGGTTACCAGTTTAGTTACACAGGAGGTCTTGGTGTTAGAATCATTGTTCTCGCTCTGATTTTTTGTGACAATACCTCACATGTGGTGCGATCACTGTTTACATATGCGTGCAGGAGTAATGTATGTGTTTGCATTTGCGCGTAAGCACAAACGGCTAAAGGCCAGATAAACAAAGAGGTGGAACCGGAAGCAATGACATACTAGTCGCTCCCGGGGTCACAGAGAGACTTAGGAACGTCAGTTCTCTCTCTCTCTGTTCCATGCAGCAATTGCCGCTGGCCGCATCACTCCCAGGCTCTGTGGATGGTAGAGCACCCCCCTCCGCTACCCGCAGAAGTGATCAAGTGGCTTTTTAGCCACTCTAATAACTTCTGCTAGAAACAGAATCGCCGGCTGAAAAAATTCATACCAGGATGATGCCTGTAGGTGCAAGCATCATCCTGGTATAACCACTTCAATTCGAGGACCTTCATGGATGTCCTCTGGGCGGGAAGTAGTTAAAACATAATTTTAGGCCTAAAGATTACATAAAACCCCAAAATATTATTATATTTTTTGACAGCAGACACCCTAGAGAATAAAACAGTGGTAGGTCCAATCATTTTTGTCACATATTAGGGCAACAATTGAGGAAATACACAATGTTAGTAAAAAATACACTAAACTTAATTTTAAGGCACATAAATGCAATAAATTAACAGTTTTTTGGTCAAATATTAACCGCTTCAGATCCGGGCCATTGCCAAATGACAGCAACAGCGCGGATCTGAAATACCGAGACTACGTCTATTGACATCGTCCCCTTTCCTCGTTCCCAGCGCACTCTCATGAGCGCGCCTCGGGGAAAATCTGTGTTGGCCGTGTCCCTTGGACACAGCCAATCACAGATCGCTGTAAACGGCCAATCACAGCGGCCTTTTACAGCGCGATCGACGCCTCCAATGAGAGATGATCTGAAATGTAAACAATTGAGATCATTTCTCATTGACGGCTCTCTCTCCTCACACAGAGACAGCGTGTGAGGAGAGAGAGCTTCTGTGAGTAGTTTTATAAAGTCTAATAGCGAAGTGTGCCCAAAAAGTGCCCAACAGTGCCCACAGTGCCATCAATATAGTGCCATCTGTGCACATCAGTGCCCACTTGTGCCATCAGTGCCCGTCAGTGCCCATCTGTGCAATCAGTGCCACCTCATCAGTGCCCATCTGTGCCACCTCATCAGTGCCCATCTGTGCTGCTTCAGTGCACATCTGTGCCACCTTATCAGTCAGTGCCCATCTGTGCTGCCTTATCAGTGCCCATCTGTGCTGCCTCATTAGTGCCCATCTGTGCCGCCTCACCAGTGCCACATCAGTGCATATCTGTGCCCACCTGTGCCGCCTCATTAGTGTAAATCTGTGCAATCAGTGCACATCTGTGCTGCTTCCTCAGTGCCCATCTGTGCTGCATCAGTGCCCATTTGTGTCGCCTCATCAGTGCCCATCTGTGCGATCAGTGCCCATCTGTGCCGCCTCATCAGTGCACATCTGTGCCATCAATCACTGCCACCTCATCAGTGCAGGCTTAGCACACAGCTGTGCAATCTCATAACCACCAGCAGCCATGTCCAAAAAAAGCTTTTCCGCCGAGAAGGCATACCAAATTCTTTCTACGGCCGACGAGAGCAACGGGGAGCTCTCTTTTTCGGATTTCCTTTCCAATTCGGATTCTGACGTAAATTACGAGCCAGTCCTCAGTAGTGAAACACTTACAGACTCAGAGGAGGAAGAAACTCGGCCCGCCAAACAAAGGCGTTCTAGTGAGGAGGCAGTGGCATCCACCAGCACTGCAGCGGCATCCGCCAGCACCGCAGTGGCATCCGCCAGCACCGCAGTGGCATCCGTCAGCACCGCAGTGCCTCGGCAAGAAAGGCCAAGTACCAGTGGGGTGTCACCCCAGCCCCAAAGGGTTAGGTCCCATGCCAGCCTTCTCTTTGCACTTCAGAACCCCTTGTGGCTTCCTCCTAATTCAGGAGAAGCTAGCGTTCCCCCTTTCACTGCCCAGCCAGGAGTCCAGGTGGATACAGAGAATTTCACCCCAATTAATTTAATTTTTACGGAGGACATGTTGGAGTCAATTGTGGCCCAGTGCAACCTGTATGCACAGCAATTTATTTTGCAAAATCCCACATCATATTATGCCCGTCCCTATGAGTGGAGAGACCTGACAGTGGAGGAGTTCAAGGTTTGTTTGGGCCTCACATTTAATATGGGACTCACCAAAAAAAACGAATTCCGTTCCTATTGGTCAACCCACCCCCTCCACCACATGCCGCTCTTCTCCGCGGTAATGCCCAGAACCAGGTATCTGATGATAATGAGGTTCCTACATTTCAGCGACAATACCCAGTGCCCTCCCCGAACGGATCCAAATTATGACAGGCTTTACAAAATTCAGCCAATATTAAATTATTTTTCTGAAGTATTCCCCCAGCTGTTCACCCCGGACCAAAACATATGTGTGGATGAGTCCCTTGTTAAATTTAGCGGCAGGCTTAAAATTAAGCAATTTATCCCCAGCAAAAGGGCCCGCTATGGGGTGAAGGTGTACAAACTATGTGACCGAGCCATAAGGTACACATATTCCTTCATAGTGTACGAAGGGAAGGACACCCAGCTGCAGCCCCCCAATTACCCGGACTAATTGGGAACCAGCGGGAAAGTTGTTTGGGACCTCATATACCCCCTACTCGACAAAGGATACCACCTGTATGTAGACAACTTCTACACTTCTCTGCCCCTGTTCCACAACCTTCATCGGAAGAAGATGCCAGCATGTGGCACTCTAAAAAAAAAATCGGAAGGGCTTTCCTCAAAGTCTTGTTAATAAGAAGTTGAGAAAAGCAGAAACGGCAAGTCTGCGTAACAAAGAGATTCTGGCAGTGAAGTGGAGGGACAGAAGGGATGTGTATATGTTGTCTTCCATTCACAATAACACCTATGTGGAAATCCCCAGAAGGAATGGCCCCATCCAGAAACCCACATGCATCCATCAATACAATTTGTTTATGGGGGGAGTCAACTTCAACGATCAAATGTTGGAACCATACCTTGCCACAAGAAGGACATACCATTGGTACAAAAAAGTAGCGATTTATTTTTTTCAATTGGCCATATACAACTCCTATATCATTTACCGCAACTCCAACCAAAACCCCCAACCCTTCCTTGGCTACCAGGAGGAAATTTACACTGCCCTTATATTCCCAAACGGCCCACCAGAAAACATCCGATCAGATGTTGTTAGTCGACTCTCCGAACGCCACTTTCCAGATAAACTCCCTCCCAAACCAACAGGCCAAAGACGTCAAAAAAGATGTAAGGTGTGTACCAGAGCAGGAGTCAGAAGAGACACATCTTATTATTGTGCACAATGTCCTTCTGAACCAGGCCTCTGTATAGGTGAATGCTTCCGCCGTTACCATACTTCACTAAATTATTAGTGAAGTATGGTAAACATAATCCTCAGTTCCTGCATTCACACCCCTTATGCCACTACCTGCTCTGTAACTGACCCTGGCTTGTTATTTGACCATGCTTCTGCCTGCCAAATTTTGTACATACCGCTGCCTGATCTGGAACTGAGCCTGGACTGTTATTCGACCATGCTTCTGCCTAACTATTCTGTACATACCTTTGCCTGATCTGGAACTGACCTTGGACTGTTTGACCATGCCTCTTGCCTGCCTCTTGGACTGATCTTGTACCCTGCAACTGGACTAGTGCGATTCAACACAGGGGTCTCACATATGTGAGGGGCTCCAGAATAGTTTTTCTGGATGAAGAAAACAATTTTCTTTGTTTTCTCATTCCTAGATTAAGGTCTGGAGACTCAGAGGCTTCAAAGAGATTTGGGTGGGAGAAGCCTCTACCCCTGTCTACCCATTCTGTCCTGAACGAGGCCCTACTTCTGCCTGCTGCCTGTAGGACTTACTGCCGTTATGCCTCTGTTTGTCGCACTGACCACAGCACATGGACCTTGTATCTGCCTACTACCAAGACCAATATTTTGGCACTGCTGACAATCTCTGCCTGCACTGACCCTGCACTGCACTGACCTATGTACAGTATCCCTGTCTGCTGCCTGTACTGACTATGGACAGTATTTCTGCCTGCTGCCTAAAAAATTGTGTTCGCTGTTGCTGACCAAGTCCCTGCCTGCTGCCTGGACCAGTGCTATCCTCCTGTGGACAACTGTACTACTAAAAGCACAGGTAATCTTTTGTTTCTCTTTGCTCAGCATAATGTATTTTGGGGTGTAATTCTTGGTATGTGCATGCTATGTGTCCCTGGAAAACCTGATGGTGTTCCTTGCATGTTGGATCTCTGTATGTGGCCAGGCTGTGTAAAAGTCTCACACATGTGGTATTGCCATACTCAGGAGTGGCAGAATGTATTTTGGGGTGTTATTTTTGCTATGTAAATGCCATGTGTTGGAAATATCTTATAAACGGACAACTTTGTGTAAAAAAAAAAATGCGTTTTCATTTTTTTTCACATTTTCCAAAAACTTCTGGAAAAAAATGAACCGTTAAAAAGACTCATTATGCCTCATAGATTATACGTTGGGGTGTTAGCTTTCCAAAATGTGGTCATTTTGTGGGCGTTTCCATTGTCCTGGTGCTCCAGGGCCTTCAAAAGTGTAATAGGTGGGTGAGAAATGAGATGTGTAATTTATGCTCGTAAAACGCCTGAAAGTGCTACTTCAATATTAGGCCTCTGTATGTGGTCAGGCTGTGTAAAAGTCTCACACATGTGGTATCGTGTTACTCAGGAGTAGCAGAATGTATTTCGGGGTGTTATTTTTGCTATGTAAATGCTATGTGTTGGAAATATCTTATAAACGGACAACTTTGTGTAAAAAAAAATGCGTTTTCATTTTTTTCCACATTTTCCAAAAACTTCTGGAAAAAAATGAACCATTCAAAAGACTCATTATGCCTCATAGATTATACATTGGGGTGTTAGCTTTCCAAAATGGGGTCGTTTTGTGGGCGTTTCTATTGTCCTGGTGCTCTAGGGCCTTCAAAAGTGTAATAGGTAGTCAACAAGTTAGATGGGTAATTTATGCTCCTTGAAAACCTGATGATGCTCCCTGCATGTTGGGCCTCTGTATGTGGCCAGTTAGTGAAAAAGTCCCACACATGTGGTATTGTAATACTCAGGAGGAGTAGCCAAATGTATTTTGGGGTGTCATTTGTGGTATGCACATTCCATGTGAGAGAAATAAGCTATTACAATGAGATTTTTCTGAAAAAAAAACAAAACAAAAAAAAAACCTTCATTTGCAAAGAATTGTGGGAAAAAAATGACAACTTCAAATAACTCACCATGCCTCTTACTAAACACCTTGGAATGTCTACTTTCCAAAAAGGGGTCATTTGGGGGACATTTGTACTTTCCTGGCTTGTTAGGGTCTCAAGAAATGAGATGGGCCTCAGTACATCAGGTGTGATTAGATGTGATCATTTTTATATGATTTGCACCATAGCTTGTAGACTCTATAAATTTCACACAGACCACATAATATCCACTAATTTGGGTTATTTTTACCAAAGATATGTAGCAGTATAAATTGTGGCCAACATTTATGAATAAAAATTGCTAATTTGCAAAATTTTATCAGAGAAACAAAGAAAAAAGCATTTTTTTTTTCAAAATTTTCGGTCTTTTTTCATTTATAGCGCAAAAATTAAAAAACACAGATGATCAAATACCACCAAATGAAAGCTCTATTTGTATGAAAAAAAGGACAAAAAAATCATTTGGGTACAGTGTTGCATGACTGAGTAATTGTCATTCAAAGTGTGAAAGCACTGAAAGCTGAAAATTGGTCTGGGCAGGAGGGGGGTTTAAGTGGCCAGTAAGCAAGTGGTTAAAGATGAGGTTGCATCAAGTAAATATTTACCCAACATGTCAAACCTTAAAATTGCATGTGCTTATGAAACAGCAATAAACTTCAGTACCCTATATTTCTATAGGGAAAACACCCCTGAGGCATGCATTTACGTTTGTACATTTGTGGATGTGGGGGCTCTAAAATATTGGTGGTGGGGGGATAAGTGTTTAATACATTTTTTACACTTTTAAAAATGTTTTTTTTTTCACCACTAAACTTTTTTTTGGTGACAGGTTCTCTTTAACCACTTGCCACCCGCCAAATAGCAAAATGACAGCGGCAAAGTGGTATGACATCCTCAGGATATTAAGCCGCTGCGTGCCCCCGGGACTGACACACCACAACTACGATCTCGATAAAGAGTCTCTGACGGAGACTTTTTACCACGTGATCAGCCGTGTTCAATCACGGTTTATCACAATGTAAACAGGAGGAGCTGGTGATCGACTTTTCCTCACTCGCGTCTGTCAGACGCGAGTAGATGGGAGCCGATTGGCTCCTCCTCTGACAGGGGGGGTCTGTGCTGATCGATTATCAGTACAGCCCCCCCCCCCCCCGAGGATGCCCACACTGGCCCACCAAGGACGCCACTAGGACCACCAGGGATGTCACCACATGGTATGCCATCCTAAACCACCAGGGATGCCAATCAATGCCCACAATGGATGCCAATCAGTGCCCACAATAGCCATCACTGATTGGCAGGCATTGTTTGGCACTGAATGGCATCCAGTCAGTACTATACATAACAGTACATCAGAGCCACAGATCAAGTCCCATCCATGCCGCCTATCAGTGCCACCTATCAGTGCCCATCAATGCCACCTTATCGGTGCCACCTCATTGGGGCCCATTAGTGTCGCCTTATCAGTGCCCGTCAGTGCAGCCCCATCAGTGAAGGAGAAAAAACTTACTTATTTACAAAGTTTTGTAACAAACAAAAAAAAAAACATTTTTTTTTTCAAATTTTTCGGTCTTTTTTTATTTGTTTAGCAGAAAATAAAAATCCCAGAGGTGATCAAATACCACCAAAAGAAAGCTCTATTTGTGGGAACAAAATGATAAAAATTTAGTTTGGGTACAGTGTAGCATGGCCGCGCAATTGTCATTCAAAGTGCGACAGCGCTGAAAGATGAAAATTGGTCTGGGCAGGAAGGTGTATAAGTGCCTTGTATTGAAGTGGTTAACGAGACATCATTCTCACCTGTTCTCCAATGGACCTAATGGAGTGTAGAGCACACATTTGTTTTTTTCCCCAGCCATGTAGTGCAAAAAAAAAAAAAAAAAAAAAACAACAATTATATACCGTATATACTCGAGTATAAGTCGTTCCGAGTATAAGTCGAGGCCCTAATTTACCACAAAAAAAATGGGAAAAACTTATTGACCTGAGTATAAGACGAGGGTGAGAAATGCACAGCTACTGTAAGTGGAAAAGAGGGTCAACAATGCCCATTTGCAGCATCACTGTGCCCATTTGCAGCCATAGGTCCCCTGAACTTCAAACTCGGTAGTTAAGGGTTCCTAGATGCCCCCTAGCTGCAGCCAAAATTTGGGGTCTCTGAACCCAAAGGGTCCCGAAATGACATTGCTGCAGATGGACACAGTTGACCGAATTTGGGACCAAATCGTATCTCGGGGCCACTTAGTGCTAAGAACCCCAAATTTAGTGTGAAAACCCAGTGGAACTAGCACCATAAAATGTCCAAAGCTGGGGTTTCTAGCACCAAGTGGCCCCGAGATACAGGGCCCCAAAAATCAGTTCAGAAAATGTCAAGCACTTTTCTGCAGCAGAGAATGACATTTTACGAACCGATTTTGGGGCCCCGTATCTCAGGGCCACTTAGTGCTAGGAACCCCAGCTTTGGATATGTTATGGTACCAGTTCTACTGGGTTTGCACACTAAATTTGGGGTTTCTAGCACCAAGTGGCCCTGAGATAAGGGGCCCCAAAGTCGGTTCAGAAAATGTCAAGCACTTTTCTGCAGCAGAGAATGACATTTTCCGAACCGATTTTGGGGCCCCGTATCTCAGGGCCACTTGGTGCTAGGAACCCCAGCTTGGGATATGTTATGGTACCACTTCTACTGGGTTTGCACACCAAATTTGGGGTTTTTTTGCTGCAGAAAAGTGCTTGACTCGAGTATAAGTCAAGGGGGGCACTTTCAGTACAAAAAAATGTGCTGAAAAATTCGACTTATACTCGAGTGTGTATATATATATATATATATATATATACATATATATTTATATTTATTTGTTTGACAGAAGCCGGCTCTGCTTTAGTCCATTACAACTGGGACATATCTAAGCACTAATACCAACAGGCTGCCAAGAAAAACAAAAAAAAGTATACCAAACCATTAGAAAGATGGTCACGGTCTGGTTCTCCTATCTATGGTACAGAACACATGCTCACCAATGTTACCGTTATCCCACAAGAGAAAAAACTCTTTACAGCCAGCATGAGGTAGGGAAAGCGGGGGATGGAGGGAAGGAAGCTCCAAGCTTACCACTTCGAAAGCCCAGTAGCTGCCAGGTGATCAGAAGTGGTCCTCCATGTGAGGAATATGCTGCCTCCAACCAGCAACATGCTTGAAGTACAATCAAGGAAGTAGGATTTCCAGGTGGAAAAGAAAGAACTCCTAGGTGCTAGGCCAAAAACTAAGCTCGTTTCACAGTGTGGGTGGTTTTGGCCACCGGCAGGGCCACCCCTGAATTGCCTTTTGTAATTTAGTTGTACCAAGCATCCTACTCTTGCAGATGGCACTACAGCCAATGGAAATGATCCAAAGCAGAGCAGTACCCTTTATTGAATGAAAGACAAATTAAACATTTCTGCATCTCTTGCATCCCTACTGTCATGGCTTCCTAGCCATCTGCTTTAGAAATGTATACTGTATGTATGTATATGTATGGAAAGTTTCTTAGAGCGTGTTTATACGTTTCTATATTGTTACTGCAAATAGAAGAACAGCTACAAAAACAGGATTTAGTTCTGAGCTCCATCCCGCTACACCCAAAATGGAGGACTTTTTATATGCGGTTTACTGTTTTATTGCACAAAACCCAAAGCAGTTTCTAATGCCTATGCATACTCTATAGAAAATATCACAAAAGGGCATTAGAATGAATCCAATAGCACTGTCAAAATATTGTCAACATTTTCTTCACACATACCATCCTCTTCAAAGGTAAAATCAAACCCATTTTTCTTGAATATTTCCAGATTGTCCATAAGAATACACTCATTGACTGCAGTTAAATTTAGTTTCTGAGGTCTGTAAAAGCACAAACAAACATAAGATTAGTTTAAAATGGCAGAACATTTCTACTTGTGTACGTTTTAAAATAGCGATTTGGCAACCTGTTTAAAACAGGGGTTTGGCAAAAGCCATCTGGTAGCCATGACTTGGTATCAACTGATCAATGTGATTGGTCATTACATCGATCACATGCGATTGTTTATATGGCTGATCCCTCCATTTGCACAATTTCGCATCGCATCAACACAGACAATGCTGACAGGGGAATCCCTCCTGCCGAGCCATTGTCTGCTCCCGGCGGGGTGGGGGGGGGGGTGAGGGTATGGGCGCAAAGCTGTACCTGTCTGGAGAAGACAGTGATTATTGCTAGCAGCTATACCAGCTGCTAGCGATAATCGTAAGTGAATCCAACAGGCTGGTTGATCGATCAATCAACATGGTACATTTAGCCTGCCCACACGGTTCGAACAGTCTATGACCAGCCTTATCCTGCGCATCTACTCCTTTATTTCTGTCCTGCCATTGTATGAGATCTGTATAATAAGCTCCCGAAACGTTATCCTCCATCTGTGTATGACTTGTACAAAAAGTGTACCCCAGATGATGTCTCCCGAGACGAAACATGTCGGGACGAGCCTGTTAATGCCAGTGTGTTAAACTTTTTAGTCCATTTACAAGCGCTTTTTTACTTGCTCAAATGTGAGTGTTTCTCAAACTTTTAACAAATGTTATTTGTAATGCGGATTTACACTGTGGAACTTTTGTTTCAGTTTTGGTTTTATCCTGTGAGCCTATGGGAAGGATTCTACCAATCTCCCTCTGAGCTTCCCTTCTTTGCTGAGAGTCACCTGAAGGGAAAGTGTGATCATCATCCTCCTGTGTTAACGTTTACAGATGTGGATGTCCCTATCCATTGGTGTGCTGACTCCACAAGCCTTGATGACTGATAGGGGATATGCCTTGTTTAGTCCAATTGCTCTGGTAAGCCTTTCTTATGCTGGTGGTAGCTTCTCCCTTTATCTTCTTTCCACACTTATCCCTACATTTGATGCCTCAAGGTGGTCATACACTCATCGGGATTAACATCATATTTCATCTTTTATCCGTGTATCACATTTTCATCACTTTGTGGACTTTACTATATTCATTTACACGTGTGTCACGTGGATTGCACATTTTTATTTTTTGCATATATACAGTCGTATCCATATGACTGTTCTTATTTAGCGCTGCAGAATTATCTGTTATTTTCATTTGCAATTGTCTTTTGCTGGGTGGCTGCTTATTCATTCTCTAGGTGTTAGCACAGTATTGTTCACATTGACCAAAGTAAGGAAAGTTTAGGCCCTTTGTCAAGCTATTATTGCTGTGTCCTGCTAGAGAGAATCCTGCTATTATTCTGGCCACCAATTTCATGAAGAGAGGTAAAATCCAACATTTTTAAAGTGGTTGTAAACCCACATTTTTTTTTTAAATAACAAACATGCCTATACTTACCTGCTCTGTGCAATAGTTTTGCACAGAGCAGCCCCTGAGGCTTTACAACCACTTTGAGTTACCATCAGAGTAATAGGTTAGGGAACAACTGTTATGCCCCGTACACACGGTCGTGTGATAGGACCTTGTTGTCGGAAATTCCGACCGTGTGTAGACTCCATCACACATTTTCCATCGGATTTTCTGACACACAAAGTTTGAGAGCAGGATATAAAATTTTCCGACAACAAAATCCGTTGTCGGAAATTCCGATCGTGTGTACACAAACCCGACGCACAAAGTGCCACACATGCTCAGAATAAATAAAGAGATGAAAGCTATTGGCCACTGCCCCGTTTATAGTCCTGACGTAAGTGTTTTAAGTCACCACGTTCAGAATGATCGGATTTTCCGACAACTTTGTGTGACCGTGTGTATGCAAGACAAGTTTGAGCCAACATCCGTCGGAAAAAACCCTAGGATTTTGTTGTCAGAATGTCCGAACAAAGTCCGACCGTGTGTACGGGGCATTACTGTGATAACTCTTCAAGATACAAATTCTGTTTATTTTAGAGAGTTCACAATTTTCCTGATGCATCTCTAGGATGGAAAGTGAAGGAAAATGTACACAGGTGGACACAGACAGGAAAAAGTAACTTGATAGGGGTTTTAATAACTGCTATATGTTTTAAGTGGATCTGAACCCAACAACTACATTTTCATAAGTTTGTACATGATAATGCAATTTCAAAAGTTGTTTTCTATGTATATTTTAACTATACAGCTTTCACCGAGTTTGATTTACTGAAGGCAAAGATACTGTGAACTGCAAGTGAACCCGCAAGTGCACTTCAATTTCACTGCAAGTGCAGGTGCGCTAGATCTGAGGGGAAGCTCTGAAATGAGGGGAAGCTCTGCTCATTTTGATCAACCAATCATGTGCAAGTAAAAATGCTGTTTTTTATTTACCTTGCATGTTCCCCTCAGATCTAGAGCAGCTGCACTTGCAGTGCACAGACTGTTTGCCACTGGTAAATTAACTTCATTATGTTCATCTTATGGGGTAACACGTCTCCTAATTGTGCTTCCGCTTTGTCATCCCGTTAAATCCTCCCCTAGTGGGCACTACAATCAGTCACGCCAATGCACAACCAGATGAGGAGTAAAAAGACCTTCTATGAGGAGGTGAGCTGCCATCTACATAAAGGAAGGCCTATAGACGTGGCGTATCTGGATTTTGCAAAAGCACTTGACACATTTCCCCATAAACGTTTACTGTACAAAGTAAGGTCTGTTGGCATGGACCATAGGGTGAGTACATGGATTGAAAACTGGCTACAAGGTCATGTTCAGAGGGTAGTGATAAATGGGAAGAACTCAGAATGGTCAGGGGTGGAAAGTGGGGTCCCCCAGGGTTCTGTGCTGGGACCAATCATATTTAATTTGTTCATAAAGACCTGGAGGATGGGATAAACAGTTCAATCTCTGTATTTGCAGACAATACTAAGCTAAGCAGGGCAATAACTTCTCCGCAGGATGTGGAAACCATGCAAGAAGATCTGAACAAATTAATGGGGTGGGCAACTACATGGCAAATGAGGTTTAATGTGGAAAAATGTAAAATAATGCATTCAGGTGGCAAAAATATGAATGCAATCTACTCACTGGGGGGAGAACCTCTGGGGGAATCTAGGATGGAAAAGGACCTGGGATTAACTCAAAAGATGAATCAGTAATTCTCCCACTCTACAAGACTCTGGTCTGGCCTCACCTGGAGTATGCTGTCCAGTTCTGGGCACCAATCCTCAGGAAGGATGTACTGGAAATGGAGCGAGTACAGAGAAGGGCAACAAAGCTAATAAAGGGACTGGAGTGTTTGGTTATGTAGAAAGGTTGCGAGCACTGAACTTATTCTCTCTGAAGAAGAGAGCACGCGCCCCTTGGCAGCCGCGACGATAGAATTTGCTTTAGAACTGATCTGTCTCCAGGCCCAGGCCAATGATTTCTGCCCTGGATCTGCTGATTGGTCCTAACGAATGAAATCCTCCCCTGCCTAATAAGGATGAGCTCAGGCGTGTTCGCAACTAGCACGTGCAGAGCCCGCCAGGAAGTCAGCACTGTAGAGCACTAAACACAGGCAGTGAGACATTCCTCCATCTCTGCAGCCGCGCATCTGAAAAAAGTCTCACTGCCTGTGATTAGCTCTGTGCAGGAGCCGACTTCCTGGCGGCCACCCTTATTCGGAAAGGGGTACCACTTGTATGTGGACAATTATTACACAAGCGTGCCACTTTTTAGTCACTTGTTTGATTGTGGAATTAGCGCATGTGGCACCGTGAGATCTAATCGCCGGTGCTTACCCCAGCAGCTTGTAGATTCTCATCTTAGGCTGGGGGAGAGAGCCTGCTTGAAGTGTAATAATTTGCTCACGGTGAAGTGGAGGAATAATGAGAATGTTTTCGTTCTGTCCTCCCTTCATGCAGACACGACAGTCCAAATTCAAACGGCAACTGGTGTTGTGGAGAAACCCTTCTGTGTCCTTAATATGGGAGGGGTGGTCCTCAACAACCAGTTGTTGGCGCCGTACCCAATTGCCCGTAAGGCCAGATGCTGGTATAAAAAAGTGTCTGTATATTTATTCCAAATGGCTCTGCTGAATGCTTATGTGCTATACAAAGCTTCAGAACGAACTGGATCCACCCTTAAATTCCAGGAAGAGATCATCACAGCCCTTCCGTTTCCAGACGGTGCTGTGGCCCAACTTCCCAACCCAAATGCAGTGAGCAAGCTGCATGAGAGGCATTTTCCGTATGTCCTCCCTGGTACCCCTCCCCAAAGAAGATGTCGTGTCATCCGCTTTTATTGTTCCTCCTGTCCTGACCGACCTGGTCTTTGCAATGGTGAATGTTTTGAACGCTACCACACAGTAGTGGAGGATTAGCGTAGGGTACAGCTTTGCACAGTCCTAGTGCACACTTACAGAAGGGTCGCGAAAGATGAGATGGCCATCACATTTTGAGAGACCCTAATCTGGAACGTTCACAGTTTACAGGTTATATAAAAGTGCAAAAAACAAAACAACAAAAAACACCCAAAAATAAAATTAAAATTAAAAAGCCAAAAATTGTTGTGGTTTTATTTTTCTTCTCTCTCTATTGTTCTCTCTCTATTGTTAGGCCATTCATCTCTATGGCCTAAGAAATCGGAAGCTACGACTATTTCATGACTTAGGTTTCATTGGATAAAAACAGCACCATTGGGAAAGCATTTTATCACAACCATCTTGGTGTCATCAGATGCTTTGAGGGCAGAGGAGAGATCTAGGGTCTAATAGACCCCTATTTTTTTTAAAAAAAAGAGTACCTGTCACTACCTACTGCAATCGGAGGGGATATTTACATTCCCTGATATAACAATAAAAAAAATATATATATATAATTAAAAAAAAAAAAAAAATTAAAGGGACAGTTTAAAAATAAAATAAAAAGCAAAATTTAAAAAAAAAAAAAGCACCCCAGTCCCCTCCGTGCTCACGTGCAAAGGCGAACGCAAGTGTCGGTCTGGTGTCAAATGTAAACAGCAATTGCACCATGCATGTGAGATTTTACCGCAAAGGTCAGATCGAGGGCAGTAATTTTAGCAATAGACCTCCTCTGTAAATCTAAAGTGGTAACCTGTAAAGGATTTTAAAGGCTTTTAAAAATGTATGTAGTTTGTCGCCGCTGCACGTTTGCGCACAATTTTAAAGCATGTCGTGTTTGGTATCCATGTACTCGGCATAAGATCTTTTTTATTCCATCAAACATTTGGGCAGCATAGTGTGTTTTAGTGCATTAAAATTAAAAAAATTTTTTTTTTTTTCCAAAACAATTGTGTTTGAAAAATCGCTGTGCAAATACTGTGTGGAAAAAAAACAGTTTTAATTTTAATCTGTAGGGTCTTTGCTTTAAAAAAAATATATATTGTTTGGGGGTTCAAAGTAATTTTCTAGCAAAAAAAAAAAGTGTCAGAAAGGACTTTGTCTTCAAGTGGTTAGAAGAGTGGGTGATGTGTGACACAAGCTTCTAATGCCATGACAGTTCAAACCCCCCCCCCAAAAAAATGACCCCTTTTTGGAAAGTACACACCCCAGGCTATTTGTAGGCATGTTAACTCCATGGAATATTTTATATTTTGCCACAAGTTTTGGGAAAATTACAAACTTTTTTTTTTTTGCACAAAGTTGTCACTAAATTATATATTGCTCAAATATGCCATGGGCATATGTGAAATTACTCCCCAAAATACATTCTGCTGCTTCTCCTGAGTACGGGGATACCACATATGAGACTTTTTGGGAGCCTAGCCGTGTACAGGACCCCGAAAACCAATCACCGCCTTCAGGCTTTCTAAGGGCGTAAAATCGTGATTTCACATCCTCACTACCTATCACAGTTTCGGAGGCAATGAAATGTCCAGATAGCACAAAACCCCCATTTTGGAAAGTAGACACCCAAGCTATTTGCTGAGAGGCATGTTGTGTCCATGGAATATTTTATATTTTGCCACAAGTTTTGGGAAAATTACATTTTTTTTTTATTTTACACAAATTTGTCACTAAATGGTATGGTTATATGTGAAATTACACCCAAAATACATTCTGCTGCTTCTCCTGAGTATGGGGATATCACATGTGTGAGACTTTTTGGGAGCCTAGCAGTGTACAGGACCCCAAAAACCAAGCACTGCCTTCAGGCTTTCTAAAGGCGTAAAAACATTTTTTCAAAACTTTGTGACAAAAAGCGAGAGCTGCAAAATACTCAACATGCCTCTCAGCAAATAGCTAGGGGTCCTGTACATGGCTAGGCTCCAAAAAGGTCCCACACATGTGGTATCCCCATACTCAGGAGAAGCAGCAGAATGTATTTTGGGGTGTAATTCCACATATAACCATGGCATGTGTGAGCAATATATCATTTAGTGACAACTTTGTGTACTTTATTTTTTTGTCACTTTTCAATCACTTGTGACAAAAAAATAAAATAGTCAATGGGCGCAACATGCCTCTCAGCAATTTCCATGGGGTGTCTACTTTTCCTGCCATTTTAGCACCTCAAGAAATGAGATAGGCAGTCATAAACTAAAAACTTTTGCGCAAACCAATAAATATACGCTTATTTACATTTGTTTTAACAAAGACATGTGGCTGAATACATTTTGGCCTAAACGTATGACTAAAATTGAGTTTGTTGGATTTTTTTTTATAACAAAAAGTAGAAAATATATCTTTTTTTTTTTCAAAATTTTCTGTCTTTTTCTGTTTATATCGCAAAAAATAAAAATCGCAGAGGCAATCAAATACCATCAAAAGAAAGCTCTATTTGTGGGAAAAAAGGACACAAATTTTGTTTGGGTACAGCATTGCATGACTGCGCAATTACCAATTAAATCAGCGCAGTGCTAAATTTTAAAAAGTACTCTGGTCATTGAGCAGCCAAATCTTCCAGGGCTGAAGTGTCAATAAAACACGTGGCCACTCATTCAAATGAGAAGAAATGAGATTTAACCTTAAACTGCATAGAGGGTTCTTTACTGTAAGAGCGGCAAGGATGTGGAATTCCCTTCCACAGGCAGTGGTTTCAGTGGCGAGCATCGATAGTTTAAAAAAACTATTAGATAAGCACCTGAACGACCACAACATACAGGGATATACAATGTAATACTGACATACTGTATAATCATACACATAGGTTGGACTTGATGGACTTGTGTCTTTTTTCAACCTCACCTACTACGTAACTATGTAAAGACCAGTGTGTCTTGCCTACAGTCAAGCATGGTGGTGGGAGTGTCATGGTCTGGGGCTGCATGAGTGCTGCCGGCATTGGAAAGCTACAGTTTATTGAGGGAACCATAAATGCCAACATGTACTGTGACATACTGAAGCAGAGCATGATCCCCTCCCTTCAAAGACTGGGCCACAGGGCAGTATTCCAACAAGATAATGACTCTAAACACACTTCCAAGACGACCACTGCCTTGCTAAAGAAGCCGAGGGCAAAGGTGGTGGACTGGCCAAGCACGTCTCCAGACCTAAACCCTATTGAGCATCTGTGGGGAATCCTCAAACGGAAGGTGGAGGAGTGCAAGGTCTCTAAAAGCCACCAGCCCAATGATGTCATCATGGAGGAGTGGAAGAGGATTCCAGTGGCAACCTGTGAAGCTCTGGTCAACTCCAAGCCAAAGAGGGTTAAGACAGTGCTGGAAAATAATGCTGGCCACACAAAATATTGACACTTTAGGCCCAATTTGGACATTTTCAATTAGGGGTGTACTCACTTTTGTTGCAAGTGGTTTAGACATTAATGGCTGTGTGTTGAGTTATTTTGGGGGGGGGGGGGCAGCAAATTTACACTGTTGCTGTACACTCACTACTTTACATTGTAGCAAAGTGTCATTTCTTCAGTGTTACATGAAAAGATATAATAAAATATTTACAAAAATATAAGGCGTGTACTCACGTTTGGGAGATACTGTAGCTTAGCTAAGAAGCTATGCAACTTCCTATATGGATGAGGTTTTTTTTTTGGTTTGTTTCTTAACCCTTGCCTCTCCTACCTGGTCATCCTTGCTGCCTAAAACTCTCCTCCCAAGCACATTCCATTCGCAACTGAGCATAGCAGAAAATAGGATTATTTATAACAGCTTATCTGTAAAATCCTTTTTCTTTTGAGGTACAGTGGGGCAAAAAAGTATTTAGTCAGCCACCAATTGTGCAAGTTCTCCCACTTAAAAAGATGAAAGAGGCCTGTAATTGTCACCATAGGTATACCTCAACTATGAGAGACAAAATGTGGAAACAAATCCAGACAATCACATTGTCTGATTTTTGAAAGAATTTATTTGCAAATTATGGTGGAAAATAAGTATTTGGTCAATATCAAAAGTTCATCTTAATACTTTGTTATATATCCTTTATTGGCAATGACAGAGGTCAAACGTTTTCTGTAAGTCTTCACAAGGTTGTCACACACTGTTGCTAGTATGTTGGCCCATTCCTCCATGCAGATCTCCTCTAGAGCAGTAATGTTTTGGGGCTGTCGCTGGGCAACATGGACTTTCAACTACCTCTGAAGGTTTTCTGTGGGGTTGAGATCTGGAGCATGGCTAGGCCACTCCAGGACCTTGACATGCTTCTTACGAAGCCATTCCTTCGTTGCCGGGGCAGTGTGTTTGGGATCATTGTCATGCTGAAAGACCCAGCCACGTTTTATCTTCAAAGCCCTTGCTGATGGGAGGAAGTTTGCACTCAAAATCTCACGATACATTCATTCTTTCATGTACACGGATCAGTCGTCCTGTTCCCTTTGCAGAAAAACAGCCCCAAAGCATGATGTTGCCACCCCCATGCTTCAGAGTAGGTATGGTGTTCTTTGGTTGCAACTCAGCATTCTCTCTCCTCCAAACATGACGAGTTGTGTTTCTACCAAACAGTTCTACTTTGGTTTCATCTGACCATATTACATTCTCCCAATCCTCTACTGGATCATCCAAATGCTCTCTAGCATACCTCAGACGGGCCCGGACATGTACTGGCTTAAGCAGGGGGACACATCTGGCACTGCAGGACCTGAGTCCCTGGCGGCGTAGTGTTCTGGGATTTTTGCTCACCGTTCTTGTGATCATTTTGACCCCACGGGGTGAGATCTTGCGTGGAGCCCCAGATCGAGGGAGATTATCAGTGGTCTTGTATGCCTTCCATTTTCTAATTATTGCACCCACAGTTGATATCTTCACACCAAGCTGCTTGCCTATTGCAGATTCAATCTTCCCAGCCTGGTGCAGGGCTACAATTTTGTTTCTGGTGTCCTTTGACAGCTCTTTGGTCTTCACCATAGTGGAGTTTGTAGTGTGACTGTTTGAGGTTGTGGACAGGTGACTTTTATACTGATAACAAGTTCAAACAGGTGCCATTAATACAGGTAATGAGTGGAGGACAGAGGAGCCTCTTAAAGAAGACGATACAGGTCTGTGAGAGCCAGAAATCTTGCTTGTTTGTAGGTGAACAAATACTTATTTTTCACCATAATTTGCAAATAAATTCTTTCAAAAATCAGACAATGTGGTTGTCTGGATTTGTTTCCACATTTTGTCTCTCTTAGTTGAGGTATACCTATGATGACAATTACAGGCCTCTCCCATCTTTTTAAGTGGGAGAACTTGCACAATTTGTGGCTGACTAAATACTTTTTTGCCCCACTGTACATCACGGGACAGAGTCTCAGTAATTACTGATGGGTTATATAGGGTATCACTAGGTGATTGGACCCTGGCACACCCTAGACAGGAAGTTCAACCCCCTATATAACCCCTCCCCTTACTGAGAGTACCTCAGTTTTGTAGAAAAACAATATAAGTGTATTAGAAGAGGGGAGGGACCTCTGTGTCCCGTGATGTACCTCAAAAGAAAAGGATTTTACAGATAAGCTGTTAGAAAAAACTATTTTCTTTCTCGTACATTACGGGACACAGAGTCTTAATAATTACTGACGGGATGTCCCAGAGCAATGCTATCTGAGGGGAGGGGAACAACAACAAGTAGGGTGTAATCAGACCTGAGGACCTTGTACCGCTGCCTTCAGCACACTACGCCCAAGGCAATATCCTCATGCTTTCTCACATCCACCTGATAAAATCTGGCGAATGTATGGACTGAAGACCAGGTTGCGGCCTTGCACATTTGAGCCACAGAGGCCTGGTGATGCACCGCCCATGAAGCACTAATAGTCCTTGTGGAGTGCGCCTTGATTTGAAAAGGCGGAACTTTCTGCTTCAAACCATAAGCTTGAACAATAACTTGTCAAATCCATTTAGCAATGGCAGACTTCGACGCTGCCTGTCCTCTATTAGGACCTTCTGGCAACACAAACAAAACATCCATTTTGCGAACCTGAGCAGTCGCTTCCAGATAGGCTTTGACTGCTCTCACTACATCCAAAGAATGTAGTGACCTTTCATCCGTAGAACATGGATCTGGAAAAAAGGAAGGCAGAACAATATCTTGGTTTAGATGAAAACCTGAAACCACCTTCGGCAGAAAGCTAGGATGAGGGCGCGAAACCACTCTATCCTTGTGCATGATTAAATATGGCTCTTTACAGGAAAGAGTTGCTAATTCTGATACTCTTCTAGCAGAAGAAATGGCTACCAGAAAAATTAACTTCCTTGTCAACAGGACCAAGGGAATTTGACGTATTGGTTCAAAAGGCTGCTTCTGTAAAGCTGACAGAACCAAATTCAAGTCCCAGGGGTTTAGGGGCTTCAGACCAAAGAATGCGAAGCAAGCGGACGTTGAAACAATACTGACAAGGCCAAGACCTGGCCCTTGATGGTACTCAAGGCCAGCTTAATTTCTAACCCCATTTGCAGAAAGTCAAGGATTGTACCTATGACATATTTCCTGGGATGCCATGCCCTGGATTCACACCAGGAGACATATGCTTTCCAGACTCTTTGATAAATCATTCTGGAAGCTGGCTTCCTTGCATTAATAAAGGTAGAAATCACAGGGCCTGAAAGCCCACGACTCTTCAGAACGTGGGTTTCAATAGCCAAATTTAGCGTTTGTAAGGCAGGATGGAACACTGAACCCTGGAATAGTAGGTCTGGACGTGACGGTAGGGTCCACTGGGAACCTACCGCCATTTTTACTATTTCTGCATACCAAGCTCTTCTGGGCCACCAGAAGTACCAACTTCTTTTCCTGCCTGATCCTGCGAAGAAGTCGTGGTAGTAGCAGAATAGAAGGGAATTCATAAATCAGAGAGAACCTGGACACAAAGAGATCTACATCCGGAACCCCCATCTTTGGCATATGGCCAAGAAGATGTCGGGGTGAAGAGACCATTCCCCTGGGACTGACGGCGACTTAAATAGTCCGCCTGCCAGTTCTCTACCCCCAGAATGAAGATTGTCGATATACACGGCACATGCTTTTCTGCCCAGATTAAGATCTGGTTTACTTCTCCCTGAGCCACACGACTCCTGGTGCCTCCGTGGTGATTGATATAAGCCACTGCTGTGACATTGTCGGACTGGATCCTGACAGGGCAACCCTGTAACCTGAGCGACCAGGCCTTTAGGGCTAGATATGCCGCACGGATCTCCAGAATGTTGATGGGCAAGGTCCTCTCGGTCTTGGACCATCTCCCCTGGTCAGACGACTGTTCCAGAACTGCTCCCCAACCCGAAAGACTGGCATCTGTTGTTACTACTCTCCAGGTAACTGGTAAAAAGGATTTTCCTTTTTCGCAGATTCTCCGGTATCAACCACCAACTGAGGCTCTGATGCACTGTAGGTGACAGACGCATCGGAAAATCTAACGCCTGGACCTTTTTGTTCCAGGCAGACAGGATACCGTTTTGTAGTAGTCTCGAATGAAACTGAGCATAGGGAACTGCTTCAAATGAAGCCACCATCTTCCCCAGCAGCCTCATACAAAGGCGAATAGAAGGACCCTTCTTTGCCCTGACTACCTGAATCAGTTCTTTTAAGGCACAGATTTTTTTCCTGGAGTAAAAATACTCTCTTCTGGGCTGTATCTATGACCAGACCCAAATACTCTAGTCTTCTTACTGGTTTTAAAGAAGACTTCTCTAAGTTGAGGACCCAACCTAGGTATTCCAGGTAGTTGGCTGTGGTGACCAAGCAGGTCATCTAGGTATGCTATTAGCGTTATACCCTGGGATCTTAATCTGGCCAGAGAAGGAGCCAAGAACTTTGTAAACACCCGAGGTGCAGTAGCTAGCCCAAGGGGATGAGCTACAAACTCAAAGTGGCGTTTTTCTACTTCGAAACACAGATTTTTTTGATGAGCAGGGAAAATAGGTACAACCAGGTACGCATCCTTGATGTCTATTGACACCAGATGTTCTACTCCTTGTAGGATGGAGACTACCGATCGGATTGAAACCACGCAAAAGGACCGTACTTTTAGGAATCGGTTTAGATCTTTAAGATCTAGAATGGGTCTGACATCTCCATTTGCCTTTGGTACCGTGAAAAGTTTTGAATAAAACCCCAATCCCTGCTCTTGCATGGGAACTACCACGATAACGTTTTGAGACAAAATTCGCTCCAACGCTAGAAAGAGAGACGTCTTTTTCTCTGGGTCTCTGGGAACATTTGATCTGAGGAAACGAGGAGAGGGGAATTCTCGGAACTCTAGTTTGTAACCAAGAGTTATTGTGGAGACCACCCATCTGCCCTGAAAATCCTCCTGCCAGACCCTTGAGAACTGTAGCAGTCTTCCCCCCACTCGAGCGAGCGTGGGCGCCCCTTCATAAAGAGGCCTTAGCGTTTTGTCTTGTAGACTTCCACCCCCAGGACTTCTTTTGTCCCTGGGGTTGACTCTGAGATTTAATTCTTGAGCCTGACGGAAGAGGCTGTCGTGACTGTCTGGAGGCTGATGCTCCTGGCACTGGGGAAAGAGCACGTTTAAAAGTGGGACGTTTACTCCTTTTTTTAACTGGCAAGAGGGTGCTTTTCCCACCAAACAGCCTTGCACCATGAAAGGGAAATCCAGCCAGAAGCTTCTTACATGGTGATTCGGCTGACCAATTTTTCAACCATAAGATTCTACGCATATGCACCAACCAAGTGTAAGGCGAGAGGTCTGGAGGATAGAATCTCTGATTGCATTAACTGCAAAACACAAAGCCGCTGGTAGGTTGGCCAACCCCAGGTAAAACTTTAAGCACCTGTTTAACATGGTCTCTCAAGTACTGACAAACTCCGATTGCTGCCACTGCAGGTTGAGCCACTGAACCTGCCAAGAAGAAAACAATTTTTAACAGGAATTCCAATTTCTTATCAGTTGGATCCTTAAGCATCTGAGCGTTGTCAACAGGACAAGTCAGACTTTTATTTACGGAGGATATAGCGGCGTCAACTGCCGGTATACCCCACATCTTTGTAAATTTTTCCTCCATAGGATAAAGTGTTGAAAACTTTTTAGGAGGGAAAAAATGTTTATCTGGGTGATCGCACTCAGAATAAATAGGCTTTTCCAGTAAACCATGAACAGGAAAGGCATGTGCAGTTTGAGGTGGCTTTAGTGAACCCAAACAAGAGAAGGGTTCTTCAACTGACTCAGATACAGGTAACTTATATGTGGAGCGGACTAATCCAGCAAGAATTTGCACCAGCAACTTCTCATCCTGAGAAGTTGAAGAGGGCCCTTCTCCACTTGATTCCTCAGAAGAGGAGTCATCAGTTTCATCCCGATCCTCTGAGGGGGATTCCTCTCCTTTTTCCCCAGAGTTCCGCTGTTTGAGGGTCCAGGGTGGCAGAGGGGGACCTAGTGCGTTTTCTTCCACTGAGTGAAGATGCGATTAAGGCCACTAATCTTTCCTCTAATCCATTTATGGTTGAGGAAAAAACCTCCTGAGTAATGTATACAGGGGCTGAAGTGCCAGAAGCAGTTGCAGCCCCTGACCCTGGCGGCTCACCCTGGCCAGTCTCCCCAGGTCCTTCGGGGGGGGAAGGTGCTGCAGAGGGGGGGGTCCTCAGAGCCTGAGGGAGATCCCTTAGAGCCCCTATTTTTCATGGTATTTGTACCTCTTCTGCCCATAGTGTCAAGCAACAAAGGCAGAGGTACTACCAGAATGCACTGACTGCTGAGCAATGTAGTTCAGCAACTGCCGCTGCTACCAAGTCACAGTCTGTAAATCAGTCAGTAAGTAAATGTTGCCTGGGAATGCCTGTGTCCCCCACACTCACATGCGCCCGCTGCTATGTGTCCCTCCATAAAACGTGTGCAAATGAAAAAGAGTGCACTTTATAGCTTGTGTGTAGCCTGTGATGTGGGCGTGTAACCATGCCGATGTTGCCTTAACGCTCTGCCCCCCTCCTCCGCCCACCCCCTCGTCTTTTTCAAAAAAGACCGCTTTCCTGCGCGAGCCGAGGCTCCGATCCTCGGAACAAGCATGAACGGGAGGCTGGGGCGAAGGTGAGAGGAGGGCCGGTGGATGGGAAGCCGCTGTAATGGTGGTGGCGGCGGCGGGCGGTGCGGTATACTACCGCTTCCCTGTTCTTTAAACCTAAGCCATGGGGGGAGAATCCCTGAAAGAAAAACCCCCCCTTCCCACATCCTACCTGGAGCATGGCTTGGAGGAGCGTACAGCATGGACACCGAGACAGTTTTTTTTTATCCATTTTGCCACGTTCCAGTACAGTTCAGTGCAGAAAAAAAATGCAGAATGTTTTTTTTTTTCTGCACTGGAATGGACTGCACTGGTGTGAACTATGCCATTGGAATCCATATAACCTACTGTCCATGTGTTTTTTATACAGAAAAATGCACTGGACTGCATCTGGTGTGAACTGGCCCTTAGAGTTTTCCTATGACTCCTGGGCTGGAATAATTAAATTCTACATTCATGTGTTCACCCAAACCTATGAAGGCCTAAGGAACATTTAGACGGGTGTAAATGATACACTGAGAGTCAAATGCAAATCAGTTATATCAGATAATAATATTTTAGCTTCTTCCACAAAGCCTTAATAATAGACCATCTGTGACATGTCAGGATGGGCAGAAGGAACATATCAGCGCTTTTCAGTTACGGAGGCACTGACCTAATTCAGATCAACTGAAGTTAGTCATAAACGGATTAACCACTTTAACACCAGGCCTTTTCTGGCACTTTTTGTATACATCTAAGAAATTTTCTAGCAAAAATTGTTACAACTCCAAGCATTATATATTTTTTAAACCAGAGGCCCTAGAGAAAAAAAATGGTGGGTTTTGCAATTTTTTTTATGTCACACAGTATTTGCGCAGTGGTTTTTTTAAACATAATTTTTTAGAGAAAAAAATTTACTTTTTTGAATTTTAATGCAAGAAACAAACAATTTTTAGTAAAATATAATGATGTTACGCAGAGTAAATAGATACCAAACATGTCACGCTTTAAAATTGCGCATGCCTGTGCTTTGCCGACAAACGACGCAAATTTTACTATCCATAGGCGACACTTTAAAAGCCCTTACAGGTTACCACTTTAGATTTACACAGGGGATCTGGTGCTAGAATTATTGCCCATGATCTAACGTTGGCGGTGATACCTCACATGTGTGGGACGATCGCTGTTTGCGTGCGTGTAGGACTGCCACGCGTGTTCGCCTTTGCGCGCTCTCATTTAATTTTTTTTTAATCACTTTTATTGCTGTCAGGAGTGTAAACATCCCTTGTGACAGCAATAAGCATGGGACAGGTACTTTATATGGACAGATCCCTCCCCTGCCCTTAAAAGCGTTTGATCATACCAAGATCGGTGTGATCGAATGCTTTTTATTATTAAAAATGGAGCCATGTACATCCAGACCAGATTGGCTTTGTGCGGCTCTGTGATCAGCTGGCGGAAGCGCGGGCTGGTCGATCGGGACTCCAGGTGGGACAGCTTTTCAGTCACAGAGGCACTGACTCCATGCAGATCAACTGCAGTCAGTCATAAACGGATTAAACATTGCATTGAGCACCAATTCTACTTACATGATAAGCCTTTGCCCTTGTAACACAGTGTTCTGCTGTAACATCTCAAAGTTGTACTTCTCATCTGTTGCATGCTGGTCAATAATGAAAAGGTCAGAGTCCAGCTTGGTTATAATGAATCCCAGATTAAACTGGCCAAGTATTTCCATCCTTGCAAACATGTCTTTGCTGAAAAAAAATAAAAATAGTATTTTTGTGACCACTGTAAAATACTTTTCTTGGAATCCATTGGGATACACGGGAAGTCATTCACTTTCAGGTTATACTGCCACCTACAGGAGAATTAAACCCTTACATAAAAAAAAAAAAAAACTAACCCAGGATAACCCCTCCCTGCTACCCACATGCCTAAGGTTTTTGTAGTAAGCAGTCCCTCAATAGACTCAACTAAAAGGATTTTATAAGCAAGTACCAAAAATCTCATTTTATTTCTAGTGCATTAACAGATATAGGAAACCATTCACTTTTGGTACATTCAAAAGCAGTCCAACTGAGGGTGGGCAACACAGCAAACAAATGCTAACAGGCCCAAGCAAACAGAAAACTGGGGCTGTCTGCAGCTCAAGGAGCTGCCTGAATAACCTTAAAGTGATTGTAAGGGTTTTTTTTTTTTTTTTAAATAAACATATTACACTTACCTCCACTGTACAGGTCGTTTTGCACAGAGTGGCCCCGAAACTGCTCTTCTAGGGCCCCCCAATGGCTCTCTTGGCTCCTTCCCGCATCAGATAACCCCCTAGGAGAAGCGCTCTCCTGAGGGGTTATTTTGGGGGCGCGCTTTCCCGAGTCCAGCATTCCGCATCTATAGCCACTGAATGTATGACTCGGCCCCGCCCCTCCGCATCATTGGATTTGATTGACAGCAGCGGGAGCCAATAGCTGGGCTGCTATCAATCTATCCAACCAAGAGCCTGAGAACTCCCTGCAGAGAGACAGCGCATCCCTGTCGGGTCAAGTTCCAGGGCAAAGGTAAGTAAAACGGCAGGGGGGGGGGGGGGGGGGGCGGTCACTGCCAGGTGTTTTTTCACCTTAAAGCACAGGATGCATTAAGGTGAAAAAACACGAAGGTTTAAAACCCCTTTAATCTGGCATCAGATGAGGCTGCAAAAAGCACCTGGAAGGACCTGGTACAAAATATGTGACCAGAAGATCAGGTGGCAGTATAAAAAACAGTTTGCGTAATGCCAATAAAACAAAGCACACAAAAGGGGTAGTTTACTAAAACTGGAGCAGGCAAAGTCTGGAGCAGCTGTGCATAGTAACCAATCGGCTTCTATCTTCAACTTGTTCAGTTAAAAGAGAAGTATGGGTTTTCTTTTTTTTGGCTATTTATACTTACCTCAGTGGATGCAGCATCAGACCAATGCTGCAGCTGTCCCCCAGCGTCTTTGCACTGAGAACCAAGCCACCGAACACTATCGATGGCTCGGTTCTGACTCCAACCTGAGCGGAGAGCTGCTGACTGTGAGTCAGCATCTCTCCTGCTCTGCTCCTCAATGCTCATTGGAGTGCTGAGCGGTGGAGGGGTGGGGAGAGGTCATCTCAGCGAGCCGAGATTGCCATCAGTCAAGGCAGCTGGCGGATCCAGACTTCGGAGGTCGGGATGACACGCTGCCTGACTGGTCCTGGTGAAGTCAGCGGAGAGCAGACTTCAGACCGCTCTCTGCTGAAAACAGGTCACTGGAGTGCAAAATGAATTGCACGCCTGTGACCCTCAGAGGAAGCCCAGTCTAAAAAGCTCAGGCTAGACTCTCCTTTAAGCTTTGAAAATGAAAGATAGAAATATAGAACCTGATTGGTTGCCATGCACAGTTGCTCTAGATTTTGGCTGCTCTGGTCTTAGTAAATTTCCCTCAAAGTTCTAGTACAGTGCACCTTAAAAGAAAATAGTGGAACCTGATCTTTGACATTGTAAGCTTGAATAATGGTCTGTCTGTATTAGCCACCTACAATGCTGTGAAAAAGTATTTTTCCCCCCTTTCTGATTATTTTTTTTGCATATTTGTCGCACTTAAATAACTCAGACCAAACAAATTTTATTATTACACAAAGATAACCAGAGTAAATACAAAATTCAGTTTTTAAATAATGGTTTCATTTATTAGGGCAAAAAAGCTGTCCAAACCTGCCTGGCTTTATGTGAAAAAGTAATGGCCCCCTAAACCTAATAACTGGTTGTGCCACCCTTGGTGGCAACAACTGCAATCAGGCGTTTGCGATAACTGGCTATGAGTCCTTCACATTGCTGTGGAGCAATTTTGGCCAACTCTTCTTTGCAGAATTATTTTAATTCAGCCACATTGGAGGGTTTTCCAACATGAACGGCCTGTGTAAGGTCATGATACAGCATCTCAATTGGATTTAAGTCCGGGCTTTGACTAGGCCATTCCAAAACCTAAATTTTGCTTTGTTTGAACCATTTGGAGGTGGACTTGCTGTTGTGTTTCGGATTATTGTCCTGCTGCAAAACCCAAGTGCACTTGAGGTCATGAACTGATAGCCATTCTCCTTTAGGATTTTCTGGAAGAGCTCAGAATTCATGTTCCATCAATTATGGTAAGTCTTCTAGGTCCTGAAGCTGCAAATCAGCCCCAGAACATTACGCTACTATCATGTCTGACCGTTGGTATGATGTTCTTGTTATGAAATGCTGTATTAGTTTTATGCCAGATGAAACGGGACGCACACCTTCCAAAATTTTTTGTCTCATCAGTCCACAGAATATTTGGCTAAAAGTCTTGGGGATAATCAAGATGTTTTTTGGTAAATGTGAGATGAGCCTTTGTGTTCTTTTTGGTCAGCAGTGGCTTTGCGTGGATGCATTTTTGGCCAGTCTCTTTCTTATTGTTGAATCATGAGCACTGATCTTACCTGAGGCAAGTGAGGCCTGCTGTTCTTTAGATGTTGTTCTGGGTTCTTTTATGACCTCCTGGATGAGTCGTCATTATGCTCTTGGGGTGATTTTTGTGGGACGGGCACTCCTAGGACGGTTCACCACTTTGCCAAGTTATCTCCATGTGTGGATAATGGCTCTGCCCGTGGTTCAGTGGAGTTCCAAAGCCTTAGAAATGGCTTTAAACTGCTTCCTAGACCGATACATGTACATTACTTTGTTTCTAATCTGTTCTTGATTTTTTTTTTAGATTGTGGCATGATGTGTGGCTTTTTGTGATCTGTTAGCATGCTTCACTTTGTCAGACAGCTTCTAGTTATGCGATTTCTTAATTCAACATGTCTGGTAGTAATCAGGCCTGGGTGTGGCAAGTGAAATTTAACTCAGCTTTCCAAAAAATTGTGGTTAATCACAGTTCCTGATGATTCAGCATGGGAGGGGCAATTACTTTTTCACATAGGGCCAGGCAGGTCTGAACAGATTTTTTCCCTTATAAATGAAATAATAATTTAAAAACTGCATCTTGGATTTACTCGGGTTATCTTTGTGTAATATTAAAATTTTTTGATGATCTGAATCATTTAAGTGTGAGAAATATGCAAAAAAAAAAAAAAAATCAGGAAGGGGCAAATACTTTTTTCACAGCACTGTATATAAAATGGTGAGAACTTTATGGGGGCCATCTAGGATAACAAAAAGGAATCCATTCTTCTGAAAGCAGTAATTGAGAGGTAGTTAGTCAAAGCCTGAACCACATCCAGAAAATGGAGGGAAATTTCTTCCTGTTAAACTGAAACCGGACAGAGTGATAGAAGAATGATGGTTTGGTTAAGATGAAAGGCAGAAACCATCTAAAGTAAGAAGGAAGTCCTGGGCCTCAGTACCACCTTATCCCTATTGAAAAAGGATTGCTTGCAGGAGAACGCTGCACATTCAGACACTTGCCCCACAAAGGTGAACCCACCTTGTGGGTGATAGAAGAGGAAAGAATGTCTTGAAATAGGTTCAAATGGTGGTTATAAAACACAAAAAAAAACTGATTTGGGTCGCGGGAATCACAGTGGAACAGATAAGGGAGATACATGTGAAATTCCTCATACAAAGGTCTTAAAGAGGAAGTAAACCCTGATGGGTTTAATTCCTCTTTGTTTCCATGCAAAGGTAAAGCATATTGGGCTACTATGCATCGCATAGTAGCCCATTATGTGTCACTTACCTGACACAGGAGCCTGCGATGTCACCGCTGTCCCCTCTGCTATCGCTGTCCCCATCTTCTTTCCTGGTATCGTGGCTCTGGTGCCGTGACGTCACTCACGCGCATGTGCACGGGAGCCGCCACTAACGGAATATCACCGTTAGCAGTGGCATGCTCAGTGCGCCTGCGCGCCACTGTCTACGGCGCATGCGCCGTAGACAGTGGTGCCTGTTTTTTTGCAAATATCTCCTAAACCGTGTAGGTTTAGGAGATATTTCTTGTACCTACAGGTAAGCCTTAATCTAGGCTTACCTGTAGGTCAAAGTGGTCTGTAAGGGTTTACAACCACTTTAATAAGAAGACTGAGTAGCCAATAGTCACTGATACAGGTTGGTGACCTTTAATAGTGCTGAGAGCCAAATTCTGGTAAAGACCCAGCTTTAGGAAGGGGAGGATTTGTGCAACAAAGTATCTTCTAATGTGCAAGTCCCAGGACTCACACCAAGTGAATTATGCCTTCTGTCTGATGCTGAAAAGCCCAGGAAGCTATAATGGCTCTAGCACAATGAGCCTTCACTGGCAAGGTAGGAACCCTATCCTTCACTGCATAGGCTCTAACCACAACCTGATGAATCCACCTGGTAATGGTGGAATAAGATGCAGGGAAACCCCTTGCCATAGTCCTCCAGGAGCACAGAGAGAATCTGTTCATCTCACAGAATCTGTGGAAGCAAGGTAGACTCTAGCATATCGAACTACATCCAGAGTGGAGCGCCACCTCCCGAAGGTGCTTTGAAGCAAGACAAAACGATGGAAGCACTATGTCTTGATGGAGGTGAAACCACCCTAGGCAAAAAAAAAAAAAAAAGACACCTTAGGCTGAAGGATAACCTTATCTTTGCAAACTACCAGAAAGGGCTCTTTACAATACAAGGAAGCCAGATCTGACACTTTCCTGGCAAAAGTAAAAATGAGAGCAAGGTCGGTCAAGGAGAATTCCCTAATGGACTCAAAGCGAGGAGAAAGCACCAAATTTAGGTCTCACTGTGCTACAAGAGAATATCTGGGAGGACATTATGAGCCACCCCCTGTACGGAGGCTTTCACCAATGTGATGCTAAAGGTTTTTGTAGATTGGCAAAGTCAAAATGTGTCCTGATTGTACTCAGAGTCACCGCCGCCATTCCTTGTAACATAAACCAGCAGTGAAGCCTTGCGACTTCACAGCCGATTCCCTACTGCACATGCGCAAAGCGCGCTGTGCATTCTCAATGGCCAAGTGGCAGTGGAAGGGGCCGAACTTTCGAGGGACCTCGCAGCAGCCCCCTCCCCCCCGAAAGGTGCCAAATGTGAAACGGGGGGGAGGGGAGAAAACAAGCAGAGCTTCCCCTTTTGGGTGGAGCTCAGCCTTAAGTACCCCCCCCCCCCCAAAAAAAAGTATGGGTAAAATTAAAAGGACAGAGGCTGATAGACTGAGACCAGATAGCTGAGAATGAGAAGGCAAACAGAGGTCTCCAAAGTGGAGGAGCCCTGTCACAGAAGGTTTGAAACTGGGCTTAGCTGGGTTGATAGTCCAAGGCTTGAAGCAGAATTGCTTTCCTGCTGTAGGCGAAGCCTGTAAAAAACTAAAGAAACCCTTCCAGTAGAGGTCGGGAATTACCCACAGGAATTATATAGTTACATAGTAGGTGAGGTTAAAAAAACACACAAGTCCAACCTATGTGCGTGATTATATGTCAGTATTACATTGTATATCCCTGTATGTTGCGGTCGTTCAGGTGCTTATCTAATAGTTTCTTAAAACTCTTAATGCCCCCCGCTGAGACCACCGCCTGTGGAAGGGAATTCCACATCCTTACCGTTCTTACAGTAAATAACTCTCTACGCAGTCTAAGGTTAAACCTCTTTTCTTCTAATCTTAATGAGTGGCCACATGTTTTATTAAACTCCCTTTCATGGAAAAGTTTTATCCCAATTGTGGGGTCACCAGTATGGTATTTGTAAATGAAAATCATATCCCCTCTCAAGGGTCTCTTCTCCAGAGAGAAGTTCAGTGCTCGTAACCTTTCTTCATAACTAATATCCTCCAGTCCCTTTTTTAGCTTTGTTGCCCTTCTCTGTACTCGCTCCATTTCCAGTGCATCCTTCCTGACTGGTGCCCAGAACTGGACAGCATACTTCAGGTGAGGCCGACCTTGAGTCTTGTAGAGTGGGAGAATTATCGCTTTATCTCTTGAGTTAATCCCTTTTAATGCATGCCAATATTGTTTGCTTTGTTAGCAGCAGCTTGAGCCCATCATCTACCTTTTCCATCCTCAATTCCCCCCAGAGGTCCCCCCCCCCCCAGTGAGTAGATTGCATTCACATTTTTGCCACCCAAATGCATTATTTTACATTTTTCCACATTAAACCTCATTTGCCATGTAGTTGCCCACCCCATTAATTTGCTCAGATCTTCTTGCAAGGTTTCCACATCTTGTGGAGCAGTTATTGCCCTGCTTAGCTTAGTATCGTCCGCAAATAAAGAGATTGAACTGTTTATCCCATCCTCCAGGTCATTTATGAACAAAATAAATAGGATTGGTCCTAGCACAGAACCCTGGGGGACCCCACTTTCCACCCCTGACCATTCAGGGTACTCCCCATTTATCACCACCCTCTGAACTTGCCCTTGTAGCCAGTTTTCAATCCATGAACTCACCCTAAGGTCCATGCCAACGGACCTTACTTTGTACAGTAAATGTTTATGGGGAGCTGTGTCAAATGCTTTTGCAAAATCCAGGTACACCACGTCTACGGGCCTTCCTTTATCTAGATGGCAGCTCACCCCCGAAAAGAATGTTAATAGATTGGTTTGGCAAGAACGATTCTTCATGAATCCATGCTGATTACTGCTAATGATACTGTTTTCATTACTAAAATCTTGTATATAGTCCCTTATCATCCCCTCCAAGAGTTTGCATACTATTGATGTTAGGCTAACTGGTCTGTAATTCCCAGGGATGCATTTTGGCCCTTTTTTAAATATTGGAGCTACATTGGCTTTTCTCCAATCAGCTGGTACTATTCCAGTCAGTAGACTGTCAGTAAAAATTAAGAACAATGATCTGGCAATTACTTGACTGAGTTCCCCAGGATCCTCGGGTGCAAGCCATCTGGTCCCGGTGACTTATTAATGTTAAGTTTTTCAAGTCTATTTCTAATTCTGTCCTGTTAGCCATGAGGGTGCTTCCTGTAATATGTCATGAGGATAAACACTGCAGTGTTCGTTACTGAAGCCCCCCGATTCCCTCTTGAAGACTGAAGAGAAGAATACGTTCAAAACCTTCGCCCTCTCCCCATCCTTTGTTACCAGATTCCCTTCCACATGCTTTATGGGGCCAAAATGGTCTGTCCTCCCTTTTTTTACTGTTTATATACTTAAAGAATTTCTAGGGATTTTTTTTTTGCTCTCCTTCGCTATGTGTCTTTCATGTTCTGTCTTAGCCTCCCTAATTGCACCCTTACATTCCTTGTTGCATTCTTTGTAAAGTCTGCATGCTGATGATGATGATCCCTCAGCCTTGTATTTTTTGTAGGCCTTCTCCTTTTCTTTTATATGCATTTTTACATTGGAGTTAAGCCATCAAGAACTTTTGCTCGCTCTTTTAAATTTCTTTCCCAATGGGATGCACTGGCTAATGTCCTTATTTAATATGCTCTTAAAGTGAACCCATTTTCCCTCCATGTTCTTTGTTCCTAAAATTTTATCCCAATTTATATCTTCCTAAATTGCCCCTTATTTTCACATCCGCAATCAGGTCTGTATTGTTGGTAATCAATAGGTCTAGTAATGCTTGGTTTCTAGTTGGTGTGTCTACCATCTGACCCATGAAATTGTCCTGCAAGACATCTAGGAACTGGCGAGCCTTAGATGAATGCGCTGTTCCTTCCGCCCAATCTATGTCTGGATAGTTAAAATCCCCCATTATGATGACACTTCTCATCCTTGCTGATAATCCAAATTGTGATAGGAGGTCCGTCTCCCCCTCCTCCCTCTTAGCATTGTTTGCTTGTTAACAGGGTACTCTTACCATTGGTGACCTTTTTGATGAAAGAGTCTAGGGTCCTCGCCTACCACCCTCAGGCTGAATCTTTTCCAGGTGCTATTTGCAAGCCGGTTCCACTGACCAATATTTTAAGTCTGCACATCTGGACAAATAGGAGGCCCACCCAAGACATCTGATGTAAGGAGTCAGCCAGGCCATTGTACCCCATTTTCCTAGATCTTCTGGACAGGCTACTCACTGTGACCCAGAATGAGGATGGGGAGAATTCTGGTTTCCCTGTGTGTCCACACCACACAACTGTTTGCATCACCTTATCCCCATGTCAAATGTGTCACTATAAATCAGTCCAAATTTCGGTGAATATTCCAGGCCAGCAGCCAAGAACAGTAAAGATGGCCACTTCTGACTCACTCAAACAGTGTGCATATGCTTATTAGGACCCCAGGAAGAGCTGCAGGACCACCTATAGTTGTCCTCGATGGTGCCCGAGTGGCTAAAATTAACCCTGGGCTTCTCGATCGTTAACCCCCAGTGCTGGAGTCTCTCTCGGAAAAAAGGGGAGGGAGAGAGGCAGCAGGAAAAATGAACCCCCCAAAACATAGGGAACAAGAGTAGCATTTCAGTAAAGACGCCCCTGCCTGGAATCTCCATTCCTGGGGGGGAAGAGGGAATAAACCCTTACGGAGCATGACTACAACCTCTACGACAGGGCATGTCTACACCCTCTACGGCAGGGCATGACTACACCCTCTATGGCAGGGCATGACTAAACCCTCTACGGCAGGGCATGACTAAACCCTCTACGGCAGGGCATGACCCCTCAGTGAGGGGCTCTTTAGGGACTGAGTCACACCGGTGTTGATCGCTTCACCTGTATAGCCCCCTGCATTACGAGCCAAGGTGGGCACCCGATGCAGAATCCAATGCCCAAAGCAACTTTGCAGGCCTGCCCCACGTCTTTTCCAAGGTCGGGGTATGGTCCTAGAAGCTGGGGTACTGATCATGGGATACTGATCCCTAAAATGTGTAACATGCTGCAGTGGCACAGTGCAGCAAGGAAACTTGATTGAAGAAATCTGTAGGTGCAACTACACTAACACACTCAGAGATGACACATCCAACACTAAAGACACTAGCAAAAAACTAAGGATTGTTGGGAGTGGGAAGCGTTATATGGGGGTCCTCACAGCTTTTTCTTTAGCCACTGTCCAATCACCTGAAGGTACTTGCCTATAACCTAGTCATCTCTGAATCTGCCTGTGTCCTGTACTGTAGGATGAAGAAAGGAAAAATTGTCCTTTAAATAGGTTTTTCTGCTTCCACTGAATTACCTGATTTCTTTTCGGAGCTCTTCTTCTGCAGCCTGATTTTCCCCTGGACTGATCTTTGCTCGGAATCTGCGGAACATTTCAGACTCCTCCTTCTGTTGACGTTGTTTCAATTTATTCATTCTCTTGGCCAGGCGACACATTGAAAAATTTAAGGGCACCATTTTCTTAATAACATTAACAGGAGCATCGATGGAATCAGTTTGTAATGTTTCAGTATTTAAAGAATACTTAGCCTCCTTTTTCTTACGCTTACAGTCTGGAGAAGAATCATTGTTTATTTCCTGATTTCGGACAGGATTGTAAAATATATCCTCCCTTTCACTGTTACGGTGTTGATCATCAGTTGCAAATGGCTCCATCTTTTCCATTTTCATTAGTGTTTCTGGAGAACTCTTTGGACTTTCAGTAGTTAGGTGGTTAGAGTAATCAGGAGTACGTAGGTCTATCTCACTTTCTGAACTACTAATGGTTCCCTTGCCAGAGTTGTAGTCATTTTTCAATTCAGTAACTTCACCAGAAGAGTTTGGTGTTCCTGGTTCTTTTTTATTATCACACATGTGTGATGATGTGTTAAAGGCACATATTTGCACTTTTGTAGAAAAGTTAAAGGACTGGAGCGTCCTCTGACTGGGGGAAGATTTCTGGGCTTTATCTGGATTTTTTTGTGGTGATCCAAATAATGATTTCTGGTTGAGAGAATAGGCCTCTCTAAGTTTAGAAACAGCAAGTGTCCCTTTGTCTGATACATGTGGCTCTTTTGTACCTCCATTAGATGATTCTGTACTTAGTTTTCTAAAACTCCCTACAAAAAACATAGAAAAAGCAAATATGTAAATTAGCATATGTATGTATGTATATGTATATGTATATGTATATATATATATATATATATATATATATATATATATATATATATATATATACACACATACACACACACACACACACACACACACACATATATATATATATATACATATAACATAGTGCAAGCAGCCCAAATCAATACTCCATCACAGCAATATATTATGGCCATCTTAAATGATTAACTTGTATATCAGAAGTCGGCTAAAGCAGCTCATTTGTTGAAACTTGGAAAAGAAAACTGCCTGGTTTTTCCACAACTTCCAATTAGGTGTCCATTTCCAACCTGCACTATGCTACATCCAGATGAGCTGGATGATAAAAGCAGCACATACATCCTTTTCTCTACCTTGTTTCCAAAAACTGAAGCAAAAGAGAATATGTTCAGTTTTCCCATTTTTATTTGCAGCCAACTGACAGGTGCTTTCACAAACACGCTTTGAAATGAACAGTGGGCTTTACTGTTTAAAGGATAAGGTTATCGTTCGTAACATGTTACACCCATATTCAGGGTGTAACATGTTATAGAACGAACTGGCCCCCGCTGCCCCCCAATCCCCCGCTCTGAAAGCTAGCGGATATCTCCCCCCCCCCCCTGACCAGTGCTCCGTGAATGTAAAACTACAAGATCCGACATGCTTCACAGATGTTGGCTTGTAGTTTACAATGAAGTACCACAGTGCTGTGGTAGTTCATTGAGTCTTCCTGTCAGATTGTATATGCTTATCCGTACGATGTATGGGCACACGCACAGATACACAGACAGGTCTGCAGGACCTGCTGATCACTGGAGCAATGCTTTGTGCTCCAGAAACAAAAAATAATAAATTAACATTTTTTTTTAACCCGCAAAACATGTGCATTTATTATTTTTTGTTTTAAGGTGAACTTATCCTTTAAAATGTTTCGTCACAAACTGTAGGTCTACGTTCTCCAGATTTCCCACTATAACAAACGCTTACTAGACAATCACTGAAAACCCTTCTCTTCAGAGAAGCCTACTCTACCCACACCTAACAACTGTATTTTCATTTTCTCCATCAGCTCATCCCCCACAGTTATTACCTTTTGTTCCACTTGACCCTCCCTTCTATATTGTAAGCTCTAATGAGCGGGGCCCTCTGATCCTTCCTGTGTTGATTTGTATTGCAAGTGTACTGTCTGCCCCCATGTTGTAAAGCGCTGCGAAAACTGTTGGCGCTATATAAATCCTGTACAATATTAATAATAATACTGTAATTAACATTTTGTAGTTTATTTTAAAGGAAATCTGAACTAAGAGTTTTATGTCGGTTATCATTGCTGAGCTTCTTTTGAAAATGTCCTGGCTTTGATTCTCTAAGTTCCTGTCTCAGGAAAAATATTTTAGCAAGTAAGTCTGGATAAAGTTTAAAAACTACATGCTTGTTCCATTTCACCATTGCTAGCTTGCTCACAGGAATGGGAAAAAGGAAAGTTCTCCCATTCTTGTGAGCAAGCCAACAGTGGTAAAACGTGTCAAGGAAGGTTGGTTTCGGGTGGAGAAATCAATGTATATAAAAAGTCCACACACCCCTGTTAAAATGTCAGGTTTCTGTGATGAATAAAAAAGAGACAAAGATAAATCATTGCAGAACTTTTTCCACCTTTAGGCTCGGTTCACACAGGAACCGGCTGCGGATCGCACAGGGACGCTGTGCGTCCCTGTTCTCTGTTTCAGGGATAAATCAGGGTCGAATATTTGCCTGAATTCGGGCCTGAAACCGAGCCAAAGACGCACAGTGTTTCTGTGCTGTGTGCTCCGCAGCCGTCCCAGAGATGTGTGAACCGGCTCCATAGAGAGCCGGTCACATTCTCGTGTTATGCAAATTGCATCCGCATCCAATTCGCATAGGTGTGACCCCAGCCTTAATGTGACCTATAAACCGTACAACTTAATTGAAAAACAAACTGAAATCTTTTAGGGTGAGGGAGAAGTAAAAATAAAAAACTAAAATAATGTGGTTGCATAAGCGTGCGCTCTCTCTTGTCTTTATATATTTGCATAAAAGTGTGCACACCCTCTTATAACTGGGGATGTAGCTGTGTTCAGAATTAAGCAATCACATTCAAACTCATGTTAAATAGGAGTCATTACACACCTGCCATCATTTAAAAGTGCCTAATTAATCCCAAATAAAGTTCAGCAGATCTAGTAGGTCTTTCCTGACATTTTCTTAGTCGCATCCCACAGCAAAAAGCCATGGTCTGCAGAGAGCTTCCAAAGCATCAGAAGGATCTCATTGTTAAAAGGGTATCAGTCCGGAGAAGGGTACAAAAGAATTTCCAAGGCATTAGATATACCATGGAACACAGTGAAGACAGTCATCATCAAGTTGAGAAAATATGGCACAACAATGACATTGCCAAGAACTGGACGTCCCTCCAAAATTGATGAAAAGACGAGAAGAAAACTGGTCAGGGAGGCTGCCAAAAGGCCTACAGCAACATTAACCGCTTGCCGCCCGCCGGTTGTCATATGACGGCCAGGCTCTCATTCTGGGAGGGCGTCATATGACGCCCCCGCCTTCCCGGCCCACCAGGGGGCGCTCGCGCATGCCCACCGTGTCACTGGGGACCCAATGCGCGTGCCCGGCGGCTGCGATGTCCGCCGGGCACCCGTGATTGCCCGGTAACACAGCTGGACCGTGGATCTGTGTGTGTAAACACACAGATCCACGTCCTGTCAGGGGAGAGGAGACCGATGGTATGCTCTCAGTACAGAGGAACACCGACCGGTCTCCTCCCCTTGTGAGTCCCCTCCCCCTACAGTTAGAATCACTCTCTAGGAAACATAAAATAACCCCTCGATCACCCCCTAGTGTTAACCCCTTCCCTGCCAGTCACATTTATACAGTAATCAGTGCATTTTTATAGCACGGATCGCTGTATAAATGTGAATGGTCCCAAAAATGTGTCAAAAGTTTTCGCCACAATGCTGCAGTCACGATAAAAATCGCAGAACGCCGCCACAACTAGTTAAAAAAAAAAAAAAAAGAATAAAAATGCTATAAATCTATCCCCTATTTTGTAGACACTATAACTTTTGCGCAAACCAATATATGCTTATTGTGATTTTTTTTACCAAAAATATGTAGAAGAATACATATCGGCCTAAACTGAGGAAAAAATTTGTTTTAAAAAAAACAAAACTGGATATTTATTATAGCAAAAGGTAAAAAATATTATGTTTTTTTTCAAACTTGTCACTCTTCTTTTGTTTATAGCGCAAAAAATAAAAACTGCAGAGGTGATCAAATACCACCAAAAGAAAGCTCTATGTGTGGGGGAAAAAATAATAACAATTTCATTTGGGTACAGTGTTGCATGACTGCGCAATTGTCATTCAAAATGTGACAGCGCTAAAAGCTGAAAAATGGCTTGGGCAGGAAGGGGGTGAAAGTGCACTGTATTGAGGTGGTTAACGGAGCTGCATGAATATCTGGCAAGTACTAGCTGTGTGGTACATGGGACAACAATCTCTGTATTCTTCATATGTCTGAGCCATGGGGTAGAGTGGCAAGACATAAGCCTTTTCTTACGAAGAAAAACATTCAAGCCAGCTAAATTTTGTAAAAACACATCTGAAGCCTCCCGAAAACATATGGGAAAATGTGTTATGGTCTGATGAAACCAAAATTTAACCTTCTGGCCATAATTCCAAAAGCTATGTTTGGTGCAAAAACAAAACTGCACATCACCAAAATAACACTATACCTACAGTGAAACATGGTGGTGGCAGCATCATGCTTTGGGACTGTTTTTTCTTCACCTGGAACAGGGGGCTTAGTCAAGATAGAGGGAATTATGAACAGTTCCAAATCCAATATTGGCACAAAACCTTCAGGCTTCTGCTAGAAAGCTGAACATGAAGAGGAACTTCATCTTTGGCATGACAACGAACCAAAAGCATACATCCACATCAACAAAGGAATGGCTTCACCAGAAGAGGATTAAAGTTTTGGAATGGCCCAGCCAGAGCCCAGACTTGAATCCGATTGAAAATCTGTGGGGTGATCTGAGGAGGGCTGTGCACAGCGGATGCCCTTGCAATCTGACAGATTTGGAGTGTTTTTGCACAGAAGAGTGGGCAAGTATTGGCAAGTAAAGATGTGCAATGCTGATAGATTCATACCCAAAAAATACCCAAAACCATATTATTTTATTTTTTTATTTTTAGTTCTCTCCACCTAAAAGCTTTGTTTGTTGTTCAACTTAGTTGTACAGTTTGTAGATCAGATTAAAGGTGGAAAAAGTTCTTAAATTATTTATCTTTGACTCATTCTTTTACATCACAGAAACCTGACATTTTAACAGGGGTGTGTAGACTTTTTATATCCACTGTAGTATTTTTTTTATGTTCAGGTCTTCTGAAAGTTTGCATTTCAAGGCTGTAATTATGCCGGCCAGGAAATCCCAATTTCTTAGCTTAAAATACGATCAGCTCTGTATGTTAATTTCTTGAGGAACCCCTAAAAAAATGTATCCAAGGAGCACATGGAAGGGAGACACGTCAAACAAAAACCAAGGAAAATTCCTAGCTCAACTTACCGAACAGCCTGCACCAACTGAATTATCCTGTCTAACAGCATGCGTTAAAAACAGGAGTTTAGTTTGCACACATTTGCAAACACATGTGAAAGCTGCAGAGCCACTTCACAGCACCCCAATATGATCTGCAATCCTAACTTTTGAGAGCCTCCATAGTAGAAGCACATGCATTATAATGGATAGACAGAGGCCCATCTCTGTAGAAGAAGCCTGCAAATAGTGTTTGAAAAGTTCGCTGATAAATATATTGTAACAATATGGTTATAAAGTTTTCATTGAGTTAATTGAACTTTAGCATAGCGGATTTTTTTTTTTTGCATTGTAGGATTTACAGATTATTAAATTATTTTCATTACCAACTTTAAAGGGTAACTACACTTTTTTTTTGGGGGGGGGGGGGAGGTAGAGGGAAGAAAATTAAAAAAAATTTAAATGTTATTAAAAATTACCGTTCTTTTTTAATCTGCAGCGCTGTAAAAATGTAATGCAATATGGCTACCAGAAGGTGTTCTGTACACAGAACTCCCCCCAGAAACATTTCCTGCTTGTGTGATTGACTCACTGATTGCACCAGAAGTTTGCACTAAAATATAAATCAGATATCAGACATTCCCTGTAACAAAAATATCCTCCCAATAGGAAATCATGTCTAAAGGGATGCAGACCTGTAATTATCCTCATTAGAGCCCTGCAGGTGCAGCAGTTGATTGATAATTACATAACCACTCCCATTAGATTAATTTACCACATTGACACAGACAAACACATAACATAACACATAACACAAAAGGCAGGAATCTGCAACAAAGTTTGTTAAAACCCTTGCAATGTACATAGATCACCCAGTGGGGAATGCTTTTTTCTTAACAAAAGTGGAGTTACTCTTTAAACATAATACATTAGTTTTAGTGGCTTTATAAAACTAGCAGCAAATGATTTGCATATTCTACAAATGACATGAGTCACACACCTGTGGCATCCACCAGCGAATTATTTAAATTTAGTTTATTCACACTCCCACTATACATAGCCAGAAGAGAGGTCTTTAATATTGCTAGTAAAAGCTTTTCTTCCTGCAGGAGAATTTGCCTTTTGTCTGGGGTGACATTGATATCAACACATTCTGTAGATAAAAAAAAGTAAAAGTGAAATTTAAAAACAGACCAATTTTCAAAAATTGTAAGCAAAGTAGCACTAGCAAAATCCAAATGAACACAGCAAATCTATAAGATTATCTATCAGTAGGTCGGACGCCACATGTAACTCTTGACTACTTTTAATGCTGCTTTTGGCAAACACAAAATAGCAGCACAGACCTGTTTGCATAAATCAGTTAACTTAACCACTTGCCGACCGCCTACCGCATATATACTGCGGCAGAATGGCACGGGCAGGCAGAATCACGTACCCGTACGTGATCTGCCTCCCGCGGGCGGGGGGTCCGATCGGACCCCCCCCGGTGCCATCGACGGTCGGCATTTGACTGGGAGCGTCGGGAGGCGAGGGGGAGACCATCCGATCGTGGCCCCCCCCTCGCGATCGCTCCCAGCCAATGGGAATCCTCCTCTGCCTGTGTGTCGTTTCACACAGGCAGAGGATGTGATGTCATCTCTCCTCGGTCTGGCAGTTTCCGTTCCAGCGCCGAGGAGAGAAGACAAGTGAGTGCACAAAACACACACACACAGTAGAACATGCCAGGCATACTTTACACCCCCGATCGCCCCCCGATCCCCCCCCAATCACCCCCCCCCTGTCACAAACTGACATTAGCAGTATTTTTTTTTTTCTGATTACTGCATAGTGTCAGTTTGTGACAGTTACAGTGTTAGGGCAGTTAGTATTACCCCCCTTTAGGTCTAGGATACCCCCCTAACCCCCCCTAATAAAGTTTTAACCCCTTGATCACCCTCTGTCACCAGTGTCGCTAAGCGATCATTTTTCTGATCGCTGTATTAGTGTCGCTGGTGACGCTAGTTAGGAACGTAAATATTTAGGTTCGCCGTCAGTGTTTTATAGCGACAGGGACCCCCATATACTATCTAATAAATGTTTTAACCCCTTGATTGCCCCCTAGTTAACCCTTTCACCACTGATCACCGTATAACACTAAACGCATAACTGCAGCGTTCGCAGAGTCAGGCCTGATCCCTGCGATCGCTAACAGTTTTTTTGGTAGCGTTTTGGTGAACTGGCAAGCACCAGCCCCAGGCAGCGTCAGATTAGCGCCAGTACCGCTAACACCCACGCACGCAGCATACGCCTCCCTTAGTGGTATAGTATCTGATCGGATCAATATCTGATCTGATCAGATCTATACTAGCGTCCCCAGCAGTTTAGGGTTCCCAAAAACGCAGTGTTAGCGGGATCAGTACAGATACCTGCTAGCACCTGCGTTTTGCCCCTCCGCCCGGCCCAGCCCAGCCCACCCAAGTGCAGTATCGATCGATCACTGTCACTTACAAAACACTAAACGCATAACTGCAGCGTTCGCAGAGTCAGGCCGGATCCCTGCGATCGCTAACAGTTTATTTTGTAGCGTTTTGGTGAACTGGCAAGCACCAGCGGCGTAGTACACCCCGGTCGTAGTCAAACCAGCACTGCAGTAACACTTGGTGACGTGGCGAGTCCCAAAAGTGCAGTTCAAGCTGGTGAGGTGGCAAGCACAAGTAGTGTCCCGCTGCCACCAAAAAGACAAACACAGTCCCGTCGTGCCCATAATGCCCTTCCTGCTGCATTCGCCAATCCTAATTGGGAACCCACCGCTTCTGCAGCGCCCGTACTTCCCCCATTCACATCCCCAACCAAATGCAGTCGGCTGCATGAGAGGCATTTTCTTTATGTCCTCCCGAGTACCCCTACCCAACGAACCCCCCCAAAAAAGATGTCGTGTCTGCAGCAAGCGCGGATATAGGCGTGACACCCGCTATTATTGTCCCTCCTGTCCTGATAATCCTGGTCTTTGCATTGGTGAATGTTTTGAACGCTACCATTCACTAGTTGAGTATTAGCGTAGGGTACAGCATTGCACAGACTAGGCCCACTTTCACAGGGTCTCCCAAGATGCCATCGCATTTTGAGAGACCCGAACCTGGAACCGGTTACAGTTATAAAAGTTAGTTACAAAAAAAGTGTAAAAAAAAAAAAAAAACACAAACAAAAATATAAAATAAAAAAAAAAATAGTTGTCGTTTTATTGTTCTCTCTCTCTATTCTCTCTCTATTGTTCTGCTCTTTTTTACTGTATTCTATTCTGCAATGTTTTATTGTTGTTATGTTTTATCATGTTTGCTTTTCAGGTATGCAATTTTTTATACCTTACCGTTTACTGTGCTTTATTGTTAACCATTTTTTTGTCTTCAGGTATGCCATTCACGACTTTGAGTGGTTATACCAGAATGATGCCTGCAGGTTTAGGTATCATCTTGGTATCATTCTTTTCAGCTAGCGGTCGGCTTTCATGTAAAAGCAATCCTAGTGGCTAATTAGCCTCTAGACTGCTTTTACAAGCAGTGGGAGGGAATGCCCCCCCCCCAACGTCTTCTGTGTTTTTCTCTGGCTCTCCTGTCTCAACAGGGAACCTGAAAATGCAGCCGGTGATTCAGCCAGCTGACCACAGAGCTGATCAGAGACCAGAGTGGCTCCAAACATCTCTATGACCTAAGAAACCGGAAGCTACGAGCATTTTATGACTTAGATTTCGCCGGATGTAAACAGCGCCATTGGGAAATTGGGAAAGCATTTTATCACACCGATCTTGGTGTGGTCAGATGCTTTGAGGGCAGAGGAGAAATCTAGGGTCTAATAGACCCCAATTTTTGCAAAAAAGAGTACCTGTCACTACCTATTGCTATCATAGGGGATATTTACATTCCGTGAGATAACAATAAAAATGATTTAAAAAAAAAAAATGAAAGGAACAGTTTAAAAATAAGATAAAAAAATAATAATAATAAAGAAAAAAAAAAAAAAAAGCACCCCTGTCCCCCCTGCTCTCGCGCTAAGGTGAACGCAAGCGTTGGTCTGGCGTCAAATGTAAACAGCAATTGCACCATGCATGTGAGGTATCGCCGCGAAGGTCAGATCGAGGGCAGTAAGTTTAGCAGTAGACCTCCTCTGTAAATCTAAAGTGGTAACCTGTAAAGGCTTTTAAAGGCTTTTAAAAATGTATTTAGTTTGTCGCCACTGCACGTTTGTGCGCAATTTTAAAGCATGTCATGTTTGGTATCCATGTACTCGGCCTAAGATCATCTTTTTTATTTCATCAAACATTTGGGCAATATAGTGTGTTTTAGTGCATTAAAATGTAAAAAAGTGTGTTTTTTCCCCAAAAAATGCGTTTGAAAAATCGCTGCGCAAATACTGTGTGAAAAAAAAAAATGAAACACCCACCATTTTAATCTGTAGGGCATTTGCTTTAAAAAAATATATAATGTTTGGGGGTTCAAAGTAATTTTCTTGCAAAAAAAAATTATTTTTTTATGTAAACAATAAGTGTCAGAAAGGGCTTTGTCTTCAAGTGGTTAGAAGAGTGGGTGATGTGTGACATAAGCTTCTAGATGTTGTGCATAAAATGCCAGGACAGTTCAAAACCCCCCCAAATGACCCCATTTTGGAAAGTAGACACCCCAAGCTATTTGCTGAGAGTCATGTTGAGTCCATGGAATAATTTATATTGTGACACAAGTTGCGGGAAAGAGACAATTTTTTATTTTTTTTATTTTTTTTTGCGCAAAGTTGTCACTAAATGATATATTGCTCAAACATGCCATTGGAATATGTGAAATTACACCCCAAAATACATTCTGTTGCTTCTCCTGAGTACGGGGATACCACATGTGTGGGACTTTTTGGGAGCCTAGCCGCGTACGGGACCCCGAAAACCAAGCACCGCCTTCAGGCTTTCTAAGGCCGTAAATTTTTGATTTCACTCTTCACTGCCTATCACAGTTTCGGAGGCCATGGAATGCCCAGGTGGCACAAAACCCCCCCAAATGACCCCATTTTGGAAAGTAGACACCCCAAGCTATTTGATGAGAGGTATAGTGAGTATTTTGCAGACCTCACTTTTTGTCACAAAGTTTTGAAAATTGAAAAAAGAAAAAAAAAAAATTTTTTTCTCGCCTTTCTTTATTTTCAAAAACAAATGAGAGCTGCAAAATACTCACCATGCCTCTCAGCAAATAGCTTGGGGTGTCTACTTTCCAAAATGGGGTCATTTGGGGGGGTTTTGTGCCACCTGGGCATTCCATGGCCTCCGAAATTGTGATAGGCAGTGAGGAGTAAAATCAAAAATGTACGCCCTTAGAAATCCTGAAGGCGGTGCTTGGTTTTCGGGGTCCCGTACACGGCTAGGCTCCCAAAAACTCCCACACATGTGGTATCCCCGTACTCAGGAGAAGCAGCTAAATGTATTTTGGGGTGCAATTCCACATATGCCCATGGCCTGTGTGAGCAATATATCATTTAGTGACAACTTTGTGCAAAAAAAAAAAAAAATTATTTGTCACTTTCCCGCAACTTGTGTCAAAATATAAAACATTCCATGGACTCAACATGCCTCAAAGCAAATAGCTTGGGGTGTCTACTTTCCAAACTGGGGTCATTTGGGGGGGTTTTATGTCATCTGGGCATTTTATGGCCTTCAAAACTGTGATAGGTAGTGAGGAGTAAAATCAAAAATGTACGCCCTTAGAAATCCTGAAGGCGGTGCTTGGTTTTCGGGGTCCCGTACGCGGCTAGGCTCCCAAAAAGTCCCACACATGTGGTATCCCCGTACTCAGGAGAAGCAGCTAAATGTATTTTGGGGTGCAATTCCACATATGCCCATGGCCTGTGTGAGCAATATATCATTTAGTGACAACTTTTTGTAATTTTTTTTTTTTTTTTGTCATTATTCAATCACTTGGGACAAAAAAAATGAATATTCAATGGGCTCAAGATGCCTCTCAGCAAATTCCTTGGGGTGTCTACTTTCCAAAATGGGGTCATTTGTGGGGGTTTTGTACTGCCCTGCCATTTTAGCACCTCAAGAAACGACATAGGCAGTCATAAATTAAAGGCTGTGTAAATTCCAGAAAATGTACCCTAGTTTGTAGACGCTATAACTTTTGCGCAAACCAATAAATATACACTTATTGACATTTTTTTTACCAAAGACATGTGGCCGAATACATTTTGGCCTAAATGTATGACTAAAATTGAGTTTATTTGATTTTTTTTAGAACAAAAAGTAGAAAATATCATTTTTTTTCAAAATTTTCGGTCTTTTTCCGTGTATAGCGCAAAAAATAAAAACGGCAGAGGTGATCAAATACCATCAAAAGAAAGCTCTATTTGTGGGAAGAAAAGGACGCAAATTTCGTTTGGGTACAGCATTGCATGACCGCGCAATTAGCAGTTAAAGCGACGCAGTGCCGAATTGTAAAAAGTGCTCTGGTCAGGAAGGGGGTAAAACCTTCCGGGGCTGAAGTGGTTAAAAGTCCAAAGTTTTCAAGGTATTCCATAAATTTATATGACTTAGCCCTGGTTCACACCAGTGTGACTTGTCATGCGAATGGACAGTTCAAAGTCGCATCACAAGTCGCCCTATTTACCGCAATAGAATGTTCAAATTGCTGCAACTTAAATCGCAACAACTTTGAAAAAGGTTTCTGCGCTATTTCTGTGCAATTTCAGTGCGACTTGCATTAACATCTGTAAAACCAAAGATTTTTTTCAACTCAGAAATGCTATACAGGCGTAGGCCCGCTACCATGAAATAAAACGTAGCCAATCTACAATAATTCTACTGTTGGTGAAAAGAAACGATAAGCAGGGTGTTATATCTCGACTATATTGTGTTCTTTACAATAAGTTTCAAGAATCGGTAGATATTCCTGGCAAGGACACAATGGGTATGAGACGTCGCGCCTATATCAGATGACCAATGGGCAGTGGCATTGTCAACAGTACCCTTGGTCTCCTTATCCCCTATGCAAAAACTAACCCAATCATTTATATTACATAGGTCTATATATAGCGTGAACAAAAACGAATCTCCAAATCTAGGAGGCAAATGTTTTATATCTATAGCCTAGAGACACAGAACCTTTTACCTCCTGGATTGGGAGATTCGTTTTTGTTCACGCTATATATAAAGTGGTGCGCTGGTAACACCTACAGCATGTGAGTACATTAACATATTTTATACAATAAATTTGGAGTTAAAACATTATCACACTATCTAGCCTACTATTTTTTATATATATGATCCGGGGACAACCATATGGAAGCGCCTGAGGAGACACAGAGTCCATTAACCTTGAGCCCAATGACGGTTTTACTGCTTGTCTGACCAAACTTAACTGTGTGGTCGCATCCCCTGAGGTGAGCGCAATCACACAGGGGGAGCACGTGTGAAAAGTCGCGAAGAGTTTAATTCTGATCACAAGTCACTGAGAAATTTTCTTTGGAAGCACTATATATATATATATATATATATATATATATATATATATATATATATATATATATATATATATATATATATATATATATATATATATATATATCGTTTAAGGATTTCATTTTTTTATGAGTAACATTTGTTCACATCAATTTATTACACTGGAATATTTAGAGCACATATTCTATATTTTTATATGTTCTTTTGTTTTTGTACCATATGAATTGGAATTGTTTTATATTCATTGTGTTATAATGTAGCAGATTAATTTACATAGTGGGATACAACATTTTTGTACTTGCACTTTATGGATTGATAGCAGGTTTGAATATTTAGTTTCTAGTATTTTGTAGAGATATTTACATAGCGCGGCACAATATTTATATATAATTGTTTGATTTAAACACAACATATGGAAGTCTGACTTGTGTCAGCAGCTGCAAGGCATTATTACATTTCCTTGCATCAACAGGATGCTTCTTTCAAGGCTTTCAGCCTAATATATTATTGGTAGCACGCAAGATTTTTATTTATCACTTTAAGCCTATTTCAGGCTCGTAAGCTAATAGCACAAAAGTGGATGTCAATGCATCCACCAACAATAGCGGAATGGAGAACACAAATAAAGGAAATTATAATTAAAGAAAAAAATATTTTCTTACATAGAGGCTGCAGGGAAATTTGAGAATATATGGAAGAGGTGGTTGGATATTTTGGACTGTACGCTGAGTTGGGAGGAGATAGATAAACCTCAGGAGAGAATTTAGAGAGGGAGGGCTGGGTTTGGTGCTATTATATATATATATATTTTTTTTTTTCCATTACACTCCTGACAGTCATGTTTGTATTATGATTTTCAGTCTGTACATGCGATGTATGTGTGCTGTGTTCTGTTTGATTATAAACTTGAATAAAAAACTGATTAAAAAAAACCAAAAAAAACCACACATCTGTTACATGACGTTACACATCAAAGCACACTGCTTTGAAGTCTTGCTGAAATAGCGTAACTTCAAAGCCGCACTGATATGAACCAGGGCTAAATGAACAGTTTGTATTCTTAGCGTTTCATTTTTTACAGTACGTTTAAAAACCAATTTTTTTTCCAGTTTTAAATAGAGCGTACCAAGGTAAATATGGCCATAGATGGATAGAATTTAACAGAAATGGGAAAAGAAAGTTGTAGGAAAGTTTGTTCAATAAGGGGTCAACTTGGCGTTTGTTTTCAACTGTACTGACGAGAAAACTCAAGGGAGCAGGATGGAAATTTTTTCTCAAAAGACAGAATTTCAAACGTATGTGGTTTTTGTTTAGTAAAGTCCATTCATTGCAAGCGACAAGCAAATGTTCTGCAAATTACTTTGACGAAACAAAAAATAAAAAAAAGAGCACACACTGGGCTGCAGCAAAGCAGCAAGGGGCCACCTCGGCCATGTTTCACCCTGAAAAGCACTTTTTTTGAGCTTCAGTGGGGATTTTTTCTTTTCTAACTAAAAATGTTTTTGTTCTCGGAGAGATAAAGATCCCTATTTGTAAATAAACCAAGCTTTCCAAAAATAACTGAGGAATGTGGGGGCAGCATTTATACTAAATGATCAAGAGATTCTGTATTGCTAAAGTAAGTGGATGTATTACAGAGCAAGAAAGCATCTCACCGGAATTGACGCTTATGTTGAGAACAACACATGGATACTGATGTCTGTTGAACATATGATAAACCTCATTCACTACCTTTGAAACCTGAAGGAAGAAAGCAAAGGGACACAAACAAGAAGGTAAAATGCATCTACACCCAAAAAGAAAAAAGTGTTTACTTTCTGTCTCAGGATTACAAATACTCACTCCTTGTAATGTATCTATCTATGGAAGAACTGCATTGTGATTCTAAGCAGCTCTCCTGATTTGAGCCACAAACACCTTCGCTCTCCATAACACAGGTGAGAGGTGTTCTGTACTTCCAAAATGAGAACTGGTGAAAGCTAGTAACATTTTCTAAGATTTTATAGTTTATTACACAGGAAGTTAAAAGCAAACTCAATTTTTGGCAGGTATTTTGTTGGACTTGAAGAAAACAGATAAAGAAGAAATAAATACATTTTATAAAAATGTATGATTAAAATGTATGTATTATATATAAATTAAGTATTCCTTATACAGCTGATGTAATAAAAAGCCAATGAGATGTAAGATGTAATGCCTATGTGCAACCCAACCAAGAGCAGATTACCTTAGCGGGATCACACGGCCGCTGGTTGATGAAGAAATATTGTCTGTCTGTTGCACTTCTTCCCACACCATGATCACATTGAGATAAGTATCCTGTAATACTAAAACAAAATGCCAACAATGATGCTTTCAGAATGCACTGTATAGTAAATAAAAGCTCTCACAGCTGAATGAAATTTCTCTACATCCTAAAGTGTAAGAATAGCAAAATGTTTTTTTTTTTTAGGTTTTTATAGCATAGGGAAGGGTTAAAGCCCCAGTCAGTTTATTTTCTGCTGTCGGTGTCCCATTTAGGAAATTCTCTTCACTTCCTTTTTCAGAAAAAACATGAAACAGTAGGAAAGTTCTACAAAGTAGGGGAAATTTCCCTCTTAAGACAGTTGTCAATGGAACAGGTGTCCCCATTGCAAGATTTCCCATCACATATTGTCTCTGTGACAATGATCTTCAGGGCCAATAGAAAAGATAAATTTCCCTAGCAGGATACAGACAGCAATAATAACCTAAAATAGCAAAAATGGTCAGCACACCCAAAATTGCTTAACTCTAATTTTTTGATTGGTTGTATACTTGTTGCATTAGCTATGTTTTGGTTCACAAAACCTAGTTTTGGGTCATAAAAAGTTGAAAATAAAAACCTCTTGTACAGGGTAGGCCACATTTGCATTGTAAGGGCTTAAACAATCCATACTTCTAAAATAGTCTAAAGTAATTCGCACCACACACTTTAAAAAGGCTATAGGTACCCTTTTAAGGGGGGAATCTGTTTGTAGTTTCAGGCAGAAAATATTTTGCATTAACAACATTGTTGGGATGAATTACATTATAGTATACCCATCTACCCAAGAATAAACATTTATTAAATTGTAGCAGACAAGCCCTTAGATATGAGGCAGCAATAGGCTAAGTACATTTTCTGCAAGAAAAATATCAGGCACTGAACTGAAATACTAAACAGTCTTGGCCTCCTCCACAATTTTCTGTGAACTACAGGACACCAACTCCCTATGAAATGGAGAAAAGGTGAGGGAAGGTGTCTAAAGTCTAAATTGGAAGAGCAGCCTAGGATGACAACAGAGCTTCAATGAAAAAAAAAAATAGTGCAGTGAGTGAGTTACTCTAGTAGGGCAAGTGTGTTACTGGCAGGATCACCAGGTAAAATAATAACTGAAAAAAGGAAACCAACGCAGCCACCACATCGAAGGACCAGTAAGCTGCACTATATACATTTTTGTTTTAGGGTTTAGATGAGCTTTAAATTGATCACTTTCACTTGTATAATTTAATCCGTGAGCAGATAATAAAACTGCTTTAAATTGGGTCACCAATTTGACTAAACTCACTTGTAGAAACCATCAGGGATCTCTGTACGTTTTAGTCCATACTCTTCACAAACACTTTCACTTAGCGGTAGCTGAATAAAAGGAATCAAACTCTGTAACTACAAAAAGGAGAAAAAAATATAACTACAGGCTGATAATTTTGTGTGTGTCATTTTATCATCTTCACAACAACATGGACTTCATTTTGCTTGTTTATAAAATGTGGTTAGTAAACAGCTAACAAAATGGCAATACAGTGGCTATTAGTTGAGTATGCACACATATGTGGCCTCACTAAAGTGGGTCTTCTTCCACGGGGCCACATACATGCATACCCATGTTTGGGCTGGGAGTGTGACTAGCACAGAGACCCAGCTGTCTTACTGACAGCTCCAGGTCTCATACTAATGATCATGAGCCTGGAGGACCGGTTTTCGATCACATGTTTGCTGTGATAGCCTGTGATTGGCTTTAACAGTGATCAGTCAAAGAACAGAATGCCCCTGTACCCTTTCACCTCTTGAATGGATAAAAAGATTGTATCTTTTTCTTTTTGCTAGAGGAGAACATTTTAAACAAAAAGGTTGTGTAAAAAAAATAAAGTAAAGATAAAATAGCTAGATCAAGGTTTGAGCTACAGTGGATATAAAAAGTCTAGACACCCCTGTTAAAATGTCAGGTTTCTGTGATGTAAAAAAAAATTTGACAAAGATAAATCATTTCAGAACTTTTTCCACCTTTAATGTGACCTATAAACTGTACAACTGAATTGTAAAACAAACTGAAATCTTTTAGGGGGTAAAAATGAAAAAAACTAAAATAATGTGGTTGCATAAGTGTGCACACCCTCTTATAAATGGGGATGTAGCTGTGTTCAGAATTAAGCAATCACATTCAAACTCATGTTAAATAGGAGTCAGTACACACTAAGGCCGAAACAACAAATCGATTAATTGACAAGTAATCGATTATGAAAATAGTGGTCAACTATTTTCATAATCGATTAGTTGGCCTGCATACAGAACGCATTATTTGTGTACATAGCAGGAAATACAGTGCAGCACACATACAGCTCAGTACACCATCCATACATGTCAGTGAGTGCCTGAGAACTTGTGAATGTGTGAGGAGCAATGCCTCATGGGACATGTAGTCCTGGGCAGGAAGTGAGTGGTTCTAAAGGTAGAAGTTTTTTTTTACCTTGCTATAGGGGAGCTCTATACTATACTTTGCAGCTTGCTATTGGGACACTCTGAAGGCAGGAGCCACCAGAAGCATTGGCGGGGAACCCCAGAAGAGGAGAATCAGGGCTGCTCTGTGCAAAACCATTACACAGAGCAGGTAAGTTTAACATGTTTGTTGTTTAAAAAAAAAATCACTTCAACCGCCTCTGGACCTCCCACCATACATATACCGCGGCAGGACAGCCTGGCTGCGCAAAATCACGTACCTGTTTGTGATGCAGTGCAGGGGATGGGGGCGTGCCTGCAGCCGTGACCCGCTGATCGTTCTGTGGAGAGACGGATCAGTGGTGTGCCTATATAAACAAGACAAACCGCTGATCTGTCAGGGAGCAAAGGAGAGATCTTTGTGTTTCAGCTAAGCTTAAACACAATCTCTATTTTCCTCCAGTCTGTCCACCCCCCACCACAGTTAGAAAGCACCTCCCAGGCACACACTTAACCCCTCAATTGCCCCTGGTGTTAACCCCTTCCCTGCCAGTGTCATTTATACATTGATCAGTGCATTTTTTTAGCACTTATCACTGTATTGGTGTCCCTGGTCCCCAAAAAGTGTCACTTAGTGTCCAATTTGTCCGCCGCAATGTCACAGTCCCACTAAAAACCGCAGATTGCCACCATTACTAGTAAAAAGCATAAAAGAAAATAAAAAAGTCCCTAAATCTATCCCATATTTTTTGGACGCTATAAAACTTTTGCGCAAACTAATCAACATACACTTATTGGAATTTTTTTACCAAAAACATGTAGCAGAACACATATTGGCCTAAACTGATGAAGAAATTAGATTTTTAAAATTTTTTTATTAGGAATGTGTTATAGTATCAATGAAAAAAATATTGGTTTTTATTCAAAATTGTCAGTCTTTTTTTGTTTAAAGGGGAATAAATAAAAACCACAGAGGTGATCAAACACCACCAAAAGAAAGCTCTATTTCTGGGGAAAAAAAGGACTTCAATTTTATTTGGGTACAGGGTCGCACGACCGCGCAATTGTCAGTTAAAACACAGTGCCGTATCGCAAAAAACAGCCTGGTTAGGAAGTGGGTAAAACCTTCTGGAGCTGAAGTGGTTAAAGACACTGTGCAGGGAAGATCAGCATCTGAACCCAGAGAAGGTGGAGGCTGATAAACTGGAGGTAAGGTAAGGCATTACAATTACATTTAAAATTAAACTTTCACCAGTATTGTGCATTATATTTAAAATAATCATATCCATGAAAACAAAAGTCCCAGCTTTTAGTACTACTTTAACCACTTCAGTCCCGGAAGATTTGACCCCTTAATGCAGGGCTTGACAAATTTGCTTGGAATCTAGGAGCCAGCTAAAAAAGTTAGGAGCCAGGTTTTTTTTTTTTTTTTTAAACGACCGACAAAGCTTTATTTTCAATATAAAAATTAACCAATCTTAAATTTACACAGAGACGACTAGAACTAATGTGACTGCTTTTATTTCCTGCCATGCAGGGACACAAGACCACCATATTCTCGCTAAGGATCCAATCAGGTCCGCCTGAAAAAATGACAGGCGAACCTGATCAGACAGCCCGAGTGAAAGGGGCCAAGCAGGGAGGTGACAAATAATAAATTCATTTTAATTAACCACTTCCTTCCCGCAGGACAAATATATACGTCCTGTCTTTGAAGAGAAATACCGTAGTTATGGTAGCAGCTAGCTACCATAACCCCGGTATCTTCTTCAAGAGCCGGCGGTTCTCTTTCAGATAAAAGTGGTCTCTGCAGCGGATTAGCAGCGAGATCACTTTTATCGGCGGCAGGAGAGGGCCCCCCCTATCGCCACGATCGTTAGAGCGAGAGCAATAATTCTAGTCCTAGACCTCCTCTGTAACTCAAAACATGTAACCTGTAGAATTTTTTAAACGACGCCTATGGAGATTTTAAAAGGTAAAAGTTTGTCGCCATTCCACGAGCGGATGAAATTTTGAAGCGTGACATGTTGGGAATCAATTTACTCGGCGTAACATTATCTTTCACAATATAAAAAAAATTGGGCTAACTTTACTGTTTTCTTATTTTTTAATTAAAAAAAGTATTTTTTCCCAAAAAAGTCCGCTGCGCAAATACGGTGTGACAAAGTATTGCAATGACCGCCATTTTATTCTCTAGGGTGTTAGAATAAAAAATATATATAATGTTTGGGGGTTCTAAGTAAAGGGAAGGAGATGAGCAGGCAGTGAAAACAGGTAGGGAAAGCTCCATTGGCATTGGTGGATGTCTTGTCATACCAACGGCCACCACCAGAGGGCGCCCGATTGCAGAAGGAACCAGGAACCATAGGACTGCAGTAGGCCGCAAAGCCGGGGCCTCAATTACCGGCGCGGCCCAGCGCGATCGCGGCGGGAGGGGGGGGGGTGTCGAACGGACACAGGATACCCCAGCTGTGCCGCCCCAGGCGCCAGGTCGCTAATTCTAGTCGCAAATGCGACCTGGCGCCCGGGTTTTGTCGAGCCCTGCCTTAATGAACAGGCCATTTTTTGCGATTCGGCACTGCGTCGTTTTAACTGACAATTGCATGGTCAAAAATTGACATCTTTTCCCCCACAAAAACAGCTTTTGGTAGTATTTGATCACCCTTGCGATTTTATTTTTTGCGCTATAAACAAAAAAAGTGACAATTTTGGAAAAAAAACAAAACAAAAAAACAAAAAACAAATATTTTTTACTTTTTGCTATAATAAATATCCCCCAAATTAAAAAAAAATTCTTCCTCAGTTTAGGCCATTATGTATTCTTCTACATATTTTTGGTTAAAAAAATAAATAAATAATCGCAACAAGCGTATATTGATTGGTTTGCGCAAAAGTTATAGAGTTTACAAAATAGGGGACATATTTATGGCATTTTTATTATTATTTTTTTTTTACTAGCAATGGCGGAGATCTGCGATTTTTATCGGGACTCCGACATTGCGGTGGACAGATTGGACACTTTTGACACTTTTTTGGGACCACTGACATTTATACAGCGATCAGAGATAATTATAGCCACTGATTACTGTATAAATGTCATTGGCAGGGAAGGGGTTAACACTAGGGGGCGATCAATGGGTTAAATGTGTGTCCTAGGGAGTGATTCTAACTGTGGGGGATGGGACTGCCTGGGGGAGGAGACCGATCGTTGTTCATACTTAGTACAAACAACAGATATGACTCCTCTCCCCTGACAGAACAGAGATCTGTCTGTTTACAGTCAGATATCTGTTCTGTCTCTCTCAGGAGCGATTGCGGGTACCCGGCGGTCATCGTGCCCCCTAGTGGTCTTAAAGCAGCTGACGTACAGCTACGATGGCTTGCCCAGAGGAGCCAACCTGCCGCAGTATAATGACGGCGGCTGGTCGGGAAGCAGTTAATATAAAAGAATTATATCTCCCTTCCACCATTTATTTAGCTTCATGTCTGACTCCTAGTTAAAAATGCCCATATATCCTACATTATATATATATATATATATATATATATATATATATATATATATATATATATACACACACACACACACACCACATACATACATACAAGTGCCTTGCAAGAGTGTTTTGTTGCCTCACAACCTGGAATTACATGGACTGTTTGAGGATTTGCATCATTTAATTTAAAAATCATGCCCACAGCTCTGAAGATTTTTTTTTTACTGTGAAGCAAGCAACAAAATAACAGAAAAAGTCAATGTGCATAACTATTCACCCCCCTAAAGTCAATACTTTGTAGAGCCACCTTTTGCGGCTATCACAGCTCCAAGTCGCTTTGGATAAGTCTCTATGAGCTTGCCACATCTTACCACTGGGAGTTTTGCCCATTCCTCCTTGCAAAACTGCTCCAGCTCCTTCAAGTTGGATGGTTTGCGCTTGTGAACAGCAATGGTCTATGGAGCGTACGGCTTATTTTCGTCCTATGTAGATACTCCAGTCTCTGCTGTGGAACTCTGTAGCTTCTCCAGGGTTACATTAGGTCTCTGTGCTGCCTCTCTAATTAATGCCCTCCTTGCCCAGTCTGTGAGTTTTGGTGATCTGCCATCTCTTGGCAGGTTTGCTGTTGTGCCATATTCTTTCCATTTGGTTATGATAGATTTGATGGTGCTCCTAGAGATCAAAGATTTGGATATTTTTTTATAACCTAACCTTGACTTGTACTTCTCAACAACATTGTCCCTTACTTGTTTGGAGAGTTCCTTGGCTTCATGGCAGTGTTTGGTTAGTGGTGCCTCTTGCTTAGGTGTTGCAGCCTCTGGGGCCTTTCAAAAAAGGTGTGCATATGTAATGACAGATCATGCGACACTTAGATTGCACATAGGTGTAGAGGTTGACCGATATGGGTTTTTCTCTGGTCGATGCCGATATTTAGAAATCTCGGTGGCCGATGACCGATATGTGATGCCGATTTTTTTGGGCCGATATATTAGGCCGATTTTTTTTTTTCTTTTTTTTTTTCCTTCATCTCATAAAATTTAACAGTTAGACCCCTTTCACACTGGGGCGTTTTTCAGGCGCTTTTGGGCTAAAAATAGCGCCTGTAAAACGGCTCCCCTGCAGTCTCAGTGTGAAAGCCCGAGTGCTTTCACACTAAGGCGATGCGCTGGCAGGATGTTAAAAAAAAGTCCTGCAAGCAGCATCTTTGGAGCGGTGTATACCACTTCTCCACCACTCCTGCCCATTGAAATTAATGCGCACCGCTGCCAAAGCGCCTGCAAAGCGTTTCGGCAGCGGCACTTCAGGGGCGCATTTAACCCCTTCCTCGGCTGCTAGCTGGGTTATAAGCTCCCCGCTAGCAACCGAATAGCGCCGTTAAAATGACGGTAAAGCGCCACTAAAACTAGCAGCGTTTTACCGTCAACGCATGCCCGCTGCAGTGTGAAAGCAACCTAAAGTGATACAGAAATTTTTTTACATTTAAACATTTATTAAACAAAACAAACCTCCAATCAGTTCAGTTGTATGTAGAATTTAGATAAAAAAAAATATAAAAAAAAACTATATCTTAAAAATAAATACATAAAAACAGGTAATCAAAACTTTTGGACGAAAAAAAATGGGCTAACTTTACTGCTTAGTTTTTTTTTAAATTTTTTAGTGTATTTTTTTTTTTTTTAAATTGCGTTTGAAAGACCGCTGCGCAAATACTGTGTGACATAAAATATTGCAACAACCGCTATTTTATTCCCTAGGGTCTCTGCTAAAAAAAAAATATATAATGTTTGGGGGTTCTAAGTGATTTTCTAGCAGAAAATACAGGATTTTTACTTGTAAGCAACAAGTGCCAGAAAAGATTTAGTCTTTAAATGGTTAAACTGAGAAATTCTACACACAGAGTTCAGCTCATTCAGAAGTGTAAACATTGTATCAATTCAGGTTCTTTTTATCAGATTTGGCAGGCTGCCCAGAGAGGGGAGAGAAGTGCTTCACAGAAGAATACAGGCAACTTGTATTGACTTCAGAAGTCATTTGCAAGTCGTGCTGAGTTATATCGGCCTTTTTTATCAGCACAATCGGCCGATGCCGATTAAGAAAAAAACGTCAAATATCGGCCGATATATCGGCCGGCCAATATATCGGTCGACCTCTACATAGGTGGACATCATTTCAATTTTGTGACTTTTGAAGGTAATTGGTTGCACCAGAGCTTTTTATGGGCTTCAAAGGGGGTGAATACATACGCACATGCCAATTATCAGTTTTTTATTTCTGAAAAATAGTTTTATGTATATATTTTTTAATTTTACTTCACCAACTTAGACTATTGTGTTCTGATCCATCACATATAATTCAGATTAAAAAAAAAACATTGAACTAAAGGCTGTAACGTAACAAAATAGGTAAAAGCGATTATCTGCTCTTTTTGTACAATAAAGGGCTAATTTTAGTTTCTTTAACCCCATTATGACAGATGACACAAAAAAAAAAAAGCATGCTGCTGCTACTAAACGCCTTAGGCCTGGTTCACACCTATGTATTTTTGGTGCTTTTTGCAGAAACGCACTACAGTTCATTTCACATGGTTTCCTATGGGACACATTCACCATCTATGCTTCTTTCAGCCGCTGCGTATTTGGAAAGGGTCAACTTTTTTCTAAACGCAAAACAATGCTTTTTTTTTCTTTTTTGGTTCAATAGACTTCAATGGAGAAGCTGCAGAAAAGCATGTAGTACGTTTTTGCCGCAATTTCCTTTTTTTAATCTGCCCGACAAATAGGCCTAAAAAAAAAAAAACTATGGACTATGTCCAAAGTGATGATTCTTCAAGGAAAAACAGCCAGTATTATCAAAAATACAATTTCTTTATTTGAAAAATTCCACATAGAACAATTAGGATAAATAGAACCTCCACCACATTCATAAATAAAATTTGACAACGTTGTCAAGACACAGGTAGCTACCACAGACAATCAACCTTGACAATCATACAGTAACTAGATAAAGTGGGCCAGTTCACACTGTTGCGATGCAGGAACCCTGCGAATCCACTGTGGGTTCCCGCATCGCATGTCTCCCGGCGACACTTCACACTGCCCTATGTGAACTGCTGGGAATGTTAATTAAAAGTTAATGACACCCTCAAATCAGATGGGTGTTCCGATTCTGCTGCAGACCAAAAAAAGGGTCCTGTGCGAGTTTGGTCTGAATGCGATGCAAATTCAGCCATACAATCTGTATGGCTGAATTTGCATCGCACGGACTTCGCATGTGATTTGCACTGCAGTGGGGTGCGAATCACATGCAAACTTGCACCATGCAGCAGTGTTAACCGGCCCTAAATGCACAATACTGACAGTGGCTGTCCGCTCATTGAATAGTCTGTATGATGTCTCATCTAAAGTATTGGCAACTTCACATTAGTATACAGAGTATAATCCAATCATTGACATTCCCCAGTGCTGTGGGAAGGAACTGTCAGGAATAATCCCAATGGGGAAATGATAAAGGATCCTAGTGATCAATATGGAGCGGTAAGAAGCGGCTGTAGATATATCTGTCAGGAAGGGCACGCCAGCAACCAAGATGAGGGCCGGAGAAGATCCCCTGTGCTTCATGTCCCATTGAGAAGAGCAGCACGGGCTCGCTTGCTCACCAGTGTCTGATCCAGCCTGCATGCACCTGCCTATGCTCCAGCCCTTACCAACACCAGTTCCGCTAGCTGCAGTACCTACGCTCCAGTCAGTGGCACCCAAGTACAAGCCTTCTCCAGTCTCCAGCCAGTCAGCTGTTCCTGGTCGTCCTGTTGTGTTGGTGTTCCTCCACAGCTCTGCCTTCAGTTCTGGTTCAGCTTCACTGCTAGCAACTGTGCCAGGCACTCATGCAACTCTGCACTCCCGCGCCTCCTGTCTGCTCTATCAGGGGCCTCGAGTCAGAGGTGTAAGAGAGGCCTTCCTCTGCATAACAGACTCTACTACCAGGTACGTAACAGTACCAGACAGCCATGTCCGAGTCTCACATGGATGGACTTTGCCAACATCTATCAGGGCTCACGTTTGGAAGGACGTGTGCAGGCTCTGTCTTCTGCTGCTCAGGGGTCTCAGTAATGGTGCTACCCCCTGAACCCAGGGTTCCAACCCCAGAAAGATTTTCCATAGAATACAATAAATTCAGAGCAATGCTTGTGAACACCATTTTTCTTTGCAGCCACGCACCTTCTCCCTGGAACCTACCAAGGTTGGCTTTGTCATTTCCCTGCTGCAGGGTGAGCCACAATCCTGGGCTCACCATCTACTGGAACAAAGGGTCGCAGCTCTAAAAGACCTGGCCACTTTCTTCAATTCCATGTGCCAGCTTTATGAAGATCCTCAGCAAACGGCCACCGCGGAAGCTGCATTGCATACACTGCAGCAAGGTCGCAGAGCGGATGAGGACTGGAGTGCGGATACTAACTGAAACAATGCTGCCCTTCGCTACCAGTTCCGCATGGGCCTCTCTGAACCAATAAAGGATGAACTGGCCCGGGTGGGGGTTCCCCCATACTTTGGACGCTTTGATGAACTTGTCCATCCAGATGGACCGACAATTAAGAGAACGAAGGTCCGAAAGAGCCGCAGGACAGTCCTGTCTAGTGTGGATGTTACCAGGTGTCCCCAGTTCCACCAGCCCTGCGCCACACCTGTCTTGGATGGTCCAGAGCTGTTGCAGCTTGGCTTGCTCCGCCCTTCACTCACTGCTAAAGAGCGCCAATGCCGGCGCCAGAAGAACCTCTGCCTATACTGTGGGGAACCTGGACACTATGTGAGATCATGCCCGGCCCAATTCCAGAAGTGTCTCTCAATGTCTTCTGCCCTTACACCAGTCTTTCCAGGCAGCTCATCTCATCTTGCTCTTCCCATTCTGTTGCAGCTGCCAGGAAAGACGATTTCAGTTTCCACCATAATCGATTCCGGGGCCTGCAGCTGCTTTATAAACTTATCCTTTGCTACAGAACAACAGATCCCATTGCAACCCAAGGCCAGGGGCTTTCAGTACATTTGGCTGATGGGATCCACTATCAAGTCAGGGCCACTCACACAATAGACCGTTCCATTATCTGCCACCATTGCCACAAATCACCAAGAACTGCTACACTTGGGTGCCATTGCTTCACCTCTGTTTCTAGTAATTCTTGGCATGCCATGGATCCAAGCCCATAGTCCGCACATCAATTGGGCCACAGGGGAAATTGAGTTTCACTCTCCCTACTGGCTCCAGCACTGCTTACCAGCAAGCTCACATGATTCACTGTCCCTGCTATGGCTGGACTCTGATTCTGAAGTTTACCAATCTGTACCAGCAGTATACGAGTTCTTGGATGTGTTTAGCAAAAAGGGGTCAGAGACACGCCCCCTTCAACAGCCCTATGTCTGCCCAATAGAACTTCTTCCCGGGGCCGAAGTTCCTTTTGGAAGAATTTTTCCTTTAACCACTCGCTTACTGGGCACTTCAAATCCCCCCCCCCCACAAATAGAGCTTTCTTTTGGTGGTATTTGATCACCACTGGATTTTTTATTTTTTGTTAAAAAAATGAAAAGACCGAAAATTTTGAAAACAAAAACAAAACGGTTTTATATTTTGTTATAAAATTTTGCAAACAAGTATTTTTTCTCCTTCATTGATGTGCACTGATGGGCACTAAAATGCGGCAATGATAAGGCGACACTGATGGGCACTGATAAGGCAGCACTGGTGGGCACTAAGGTGGCACAGATGGGCATTGATAGGTGACCCTGATGGGCACTGGTGACACTGATAGGTAGCACAGATGGGCATTGATAGGTGGCACTGATATTAACTGTTGGGCACCGATATGGATTGGCACAGATGGGGTGGCTATGCCTCTTCCTCTTTGGGACCGATGTCCCTTCAACAGAAGCCGGCGATCGGCTTTTTTTTGGGAGGAGAAAAACAAAATTACCAAGCTTCTGTTTATATTACGTGATCAGCTGTCATTTGCTGAAAGCTGATCACGTGGTAAGGGGCCGGGATCGGCCCCTTACTCCGATCTGTGATCACCCGAGTCTCATTAACTCGGTGATCAAAGGGGGTGCGCGGGGAGCGAGGAAAGGGGAGGACGTCTATTGACGACCTCCCGGCAAAGTAGGTCCACACTGTAGCCGTCATTCGGCTATAGCGCGGACGGGAAAAGGTTAACTGAGCTAGAGTTTGTGGCATTAAAAGACTATATCAATGACAACTTAAAAGGGGTTGTAAAGGTTCAGGTTTAAAAAAACAAAAAAAAAAACAAACATGTCATACTTACCTTCGCTGTGCAGTTGGTTTTGCACAGAGTGGCCCCGATCCTCCTCTTTTGGGGTTCCTCAGCGGCGCTCCTGGCTCCTCCTCTTCTCAAATACCCCGGAGTAGCGTTTTCCTTTGGGGCACCCCTGCGGGTGCGCTCCCGTGTCCTGCTTTTGCGTCTATTGACACAGAAAGCAGGACTCGGCCCTGCCCCCCCCCGCGTCATTGGATTTGAGTGACAGCAGCGGGAGCCAATGTCTGCGCTATCAATCTATCCAATCAGGACAAGAGATACCGGCTGGAGCTTGTGTGCTCGTTCCCGTCATGGGAAACACAGGGTTCAGGTAAGTATAACGGGGGCTCGGGGGCTGCTGAGAGACAGAAGATTTTTCACCTTAATGCATAGAATGCATTAAGGTGAAAAACCTTGAGGGTTTACAACCCCTTTAAAGAAGGGTTTCATTTGCCCCTCTACTTCCCCGGCTGGAGCTGGCATCTTCTTTGTATAGAAGAAAGATCATTCACTACAGCCCTGTGTGGATTATCGGAAATTATGGTGCCCTAATTATTCCAAAGGCTTGTAGCTGTAACAATTTTCACAAAGCTAGATCTCCGATTTGCCTATAATCTGGTTCGCATAAGGGAGGGGGATGATTGGAAGACAGCTTTCCACACCTGAATAGGGCATTTTGAAAATCTTGTGATGCCTTTTGGATTATGCAATGCCCCTGCTACATTCCAGCACTTCATTAACGATGCCTTCCGTGACTTTTTCGATCTGTTCGTCATAGTCTTTATGGACGATATATTAATCTTTTCTTCACCCCTGGACAATCATCGCAGACACGTAAAAAGCGCTTTGGGCTGGCTTCGGCAGCATGGCCTATATGCCAAGCCTGTGAAATGTGAATTTGAACACCAAAGTATTCAATTCCTGGGACTAAATGTATCCACTGAAGGTGTGAAGATAGATCCCAAAAGGTTGCTGCCATTCTAGACTAGCCGGCTCCCACAGATAAGAAGGGTGTTCAGCGCTTTGTGGGATTTGCAAATTTTTACCGGAAATTCATTAGGGGATTTTCCGCTATCATCTCCCCCATCACGCAACTAATCAGGCAAGGCATCAAATTCCAGTGGTCCGCTGAAGCTCAGACGGCTTTTGAGACTCTTAACTGCTTGCCGACCAGCCGCCGTCATTATACGGCGAGCCGTCGTAGCTGTACGTCGGCTCCTTTGAGCCGGATAGCAGGTGCTCCTGCTGCACTGTGGGGGGTGCCGATGCTCATGACCACCGGCCACACGCAGGCACGAGAGGCAGAACAGAGACGCGTATGTGTAAACACAAATCCCCATTCTGTGAGGAGAGGAGAGGCAGATCGTGAGTTCCTAATAGCTAGGAACCATGATCTGTCATCTCCTATAGTCAGTCCTCTCCCCCCATAGTTAGAACACACACTAGAGAACACAGTTAACCCCTTGATCGCCCCCTAGTGTTAACCCCTTCCCTGCCAGTGACATTTACACATTAATCAGTGCATATTTATAGCACGGATCTCTGTATAATTGTCAATTGTCCCAAAAAATTGTGTCAAAAGTGTCCGCCATAATGTCGCAGTCCTGATAAAAATCGCAGATCGCCACCATTACTAGTAAAAATAAATAATAAAAATGCCATAAATATATCCTCTATTTTGCAGATGCTATACCAATCTATATACGCTTATTGCGCTTTTTATTACCAAAAATATGTAGAAGAATACATATCGGCCTAAACTGAGGAAAAAATTAGCTTTTTAAAAAAAAAAAAAAAAAAATGGGGATATTTATTATAGCAAAAAAGTACAAAATATTGTGTTTTTTTTTTAAATTGTCGCTATTTTTGTTTATAGAGCAAAAAATAAAGAGACTAATAAGACTAGGGGAATCTGTTGTCTTGGTTCAAATTGCTGTTTTTGCAACACAGACAAAACTAAGTTTAAGTCCCAAGGGTTCCAGGGAGGTCTGACGGGCAGATTAAGACGCGTTACCTCTTGTATAAAGCCCCGGAGTAAGAATGAGTAGCAAGTGGTCTTTGAAATAAGACCGATAAAGCTGAGACTTGGCCTTTAATAGTACTTAAGGCCAATTTAATTTCTACCCCTAATTGTAGAAAGGCAAAAATTCTGCCTATGATATATCTCCGAGGGTGCCAACCCTTGGATTCACACCAGGAAACATAAGCCTTCCAGACTCTAATATATAGATCTGGAAGCTGGCTTCCTAGCATTAATCAGGGTAGAGATAACTGACCCAAAAAGCCCACGTTTCTTTAGAATGTGGGTTTCAATAGCCAAGCCGTTAAATTTAGAGACCGTAAGGAAGGATGGAATATCGGTCCCTGAGAGAGCAGATCTGGCCGTAGTGGGAGGGACCATGGGCCCTCCACTGCCATCTTTACGATTTCTGCGTACCATGACCTTTTGGGCCATGCTGGTGCCACCAGAATTATCGGCTTTCTTTCCAGCTTGATCCTGCAAAGAAGTCGAGGCAGCAACTGAATAAGGATCAGTGAAAACTGATCCCATGGGGTCACTAACGCATCCGTTCCGCATGCGAATGGATCCCTTGTTCTGGTTACAAAGTTGACCAACTTCGTGTTGAACCTGGGTACTAGAAGATCCACGTCCGGAGTCCCCCATCTTTGACAAACAGCCCGGGGTTAGGGTGAAGAGACCATTCCCCTGAGAATAACTACTGGCGACTTAAGTAGTCCGCCTACCAATTCTCTACTCCAGGAATGAAGATTGCAGAAAGGCATGGAACATTCCTTTCTGCCCAAGTTAGAATATGGTTCACCTCTCTCTGTGCTGAGAGACTTTTGGTACCCCCTTGGTGATTGCTATAGGCCACAGCTGTGGCATTGTCAGATTGAATCCTGACAGGACAATCCCGTAACCTGAAAGCCCAGGCCTTTAGAGCCAGACATACTGCCCGAATCTCTAGGACTGAAAGTCCAGGCCTTTAGAGCCAGACGTACTGCCCGAATCTCTAGGATATTGATGGGCAAGATTCTTTCGGTTCCTGACCACTGTCCTTGGACAGTTGTCTTTTCTAGTACTGCTCCCCAGCCTGAAAGGCTGACAGCCATCGTTACCACTTTCTAGATGAATGGTCGGAAGGGTTTTCCTTTCAGCAGATTCTAGGTTAATGACCACCAAGTGAGGCTTTGGGCCACTCTTGGGGACAGCCGCATTCTTATGGAATTGATTTTTGCTTGAGGCAAGAACAGCCTTTCCTGGGCTGTGTCTTTGATCAGACCCAAGTACTCCAGCCTTTTTAGCGGAATTAAGGAAGATTTCTCTAGGTTGAGAATCCAACCCAAACTTTTCAGATAGTTGGTTGTAGTGTGTACGCTTTGGTCCAAACGAGTCACCGATTGATCTATAAGTAATAGATCGTCTAGGCACGCTACGACTGTTATGCCCTGTGCCCTTAACCTGGATAGAGGTGGGCCAGCGCTACAAACTAGAAATGCTGCTGTTCTAACTCGAACCACAGAAACTATTGATGAGCAGGAAATATAGGGTCATGCAGATATGCATCCCTGATGTCGATTGATGCCAGAAGTTCTCTTCCTAGAAGGATAGAAACTACCGACCTGACTGTCTCCATGTGAAAGGAGCGGATCTTCAGGAATTGATTTAGCTTTCTTAGATCTAGAATGGGTCTGACGTCTCCATTTAGTTTTGGTACCATGAAAACATTTGAATAAAACCCTCGACCTTGCTCTTTTGTGGGTATCTGTATGATCACCCCTTGGGATATTAATCGGTCTAGTGCCTGAAACAGAGATTGTTTTTCCTCTGGATCTTTGGGAACGCTTGATATCAGGAAACGAGATGGTGGAAAGTACCGAAATTCCAGCATATACCGCAGCGTTACCGTGGAGATGACCCATCTGTCCCGAATATCCTTTTTCCAGACTTCTGAAAATTGCAGAAGTCTTCCCCCCACCTTGGTGAGGGGGGCTGCCTCTTCATGATGAGGCTTTAGGATTCTGTTTTGCAAATTTCCTACCCCAGGGTTCCTTTTGAGCCTGGGTCTGACCCTGAGGTTCTCCTCTATAGAGTCTGACGGCGAAGGCCGTCGCCACTGTCTAGAGGAGGAAGCCTCTGGCGCAGGGGGAAGAGCCCATTTAAATGAAGGACAATTATATTTTCTTTTGACTGGTAAAAAAGTACTTTTCCCAGCAGAAATTGTCTTGATATATTTATCCAAGTCTTCTCCAAACATTCACTCCCCATGAAAGGGGAACCCAGTTAGGAGGTTTTTACATGGTGTTTCAGCTGACCAATTTTTTAACCACAGGATTCTGCGCATATGTACAAGCATAAGCGTAAGGCGGGATACCTGGTGAATAGTCTCTTTAATGGCATCTATGGCAAAACATAATGCCTTAGGTAGTTCAGCCAAATCCTAAGCTTCTTGTGTAGGAAGCTCTCTAAGGGCCTGTTTAAATTGGTCCTTTAGGGATTGGCAGACGCTTATCGCGACGACTGCGGGTTGCGTGATGGCACTTGCTATGGAAAAAGTAGATTTTAGCAGGGATTCCAACTTCTTACCTGTTGGATTCTTAAGCATCTGTGCATTGTCTACAAGGCAAGTTAATTTATTATTCACATTAGAAATTGCAGCGTCAATTGCTGGTACTTTCCATCTTTTGGAGAACTTCTCCTCGAGAGGATAGAGAATTGAAAACCTCTTAGGAGGGAGAAAATGTTTATCTGGTTTATCCCATTCCGAAAAAATAAGCTGTTCAAGTAATGCATGTGCAGGAAACGCATGCAAAGGATGGGAAGGTTTTAAAGAACCTAAGGAAGAAGCCGAGTTTTTATGAGACTCTGTAAGAGGCAGCATGAAAGTGGAACAAACCATTTCTGTAAGAGATTGTACCAGCAATGTTTCGGATTGAGAAGCTGAAAAAGGTTCATCTACTGTTGTTTCCTCAGCAGAAGAATCATCAGTTTGTTTCTCTTCCTGATCGATTGAGTGTAAAATCTCATTGTGTGCCCACTGTTCCCCTTGCAAGGCTGAAGCGGGGGAGGGGGACCTAGTATGCTTCCTATCTATTTGACTCAAGAATGCGATTAAAGCCGCTAATCTTTCTTCCAGATCCTGAAGGGAGGAGGAAAGGGCATCTTTAGTCACGTATACAGGTGCTGAGATGTGAGAGGCAGCTGCACCATCAATTTGCTCCAATGGCTCACCCTGAGATGCCATAATTGGTAATTCAGGCGAGGATGACAGCATGGAAATACAGCTGGAAATCCCAATGCCTGGGGGTGAAACCTTTACACTTGGTAGGCATAGTCCTAAGTACAAAAACAGAGGCGCTATACATATTAAACCGCATTAGACCACTAAATCGCTGAAAATAGTCATGACTTTTTAAAGCTGCTATAAAGTTCAGCCTAGTGCTGGAAAAAGAGTGTCCTTCCTTTATCAAGAATGCCAGTTTTGCAACCCATACGTGTCCCACGGCTCGTGTGTCCCTGTGTGCAGGCAGCTTGTTTCCTGAGCATCAGCAGAGGAGAGACTGACACAGCTGTATTTATCTGCTATTAGCCTGCCGTGCGTCCTCGTGGACGTTTCACAGCACCTGTGTTAAGCCCTGCCCCCTCCGGAAAAAATTCTGCCCCCTTTTTTATCTAAAATGTTTCCAGCGCATGAGCGCAGCGTTTTTCAGGTCCCAGACCCAACAGGGGGGGGGGGGTTTGAAGGAGGGGCGACAGAGCCTCCTGCAGTGAGGAACAGACATGTGAAAAAATAATAGCCACAGTAACAGACTTTAGCGGTAAAACAGCCGGACCTTCCGCATCCCCCACGGCGGGGGGTAATGTAAGTGGGGTGCAGCGCTGCTGTCCCCCTAACCCCCTGGTCCCGTCAGGGGAAGAAAAAAGAAGACATTTTTGGCAGATTTTTTACCTTGCAAAAATCTCCTTCCACACGCTGAGCAGCCAGACACGGAACTGAGCAAACAGTGAGACAACAGAGTAAGGTATGTGCATAGACTCCATCTAGTGGAGATTTTAAGGCATGACAACATATTTTCCTTAAATGAAAGAAAATGCATAGATGTTTTTAATATCTAAGTTTTCTTCCCTTACCTTGTCCTCGCCGCAGGAGTTTGCTGAATTAACAGAAAATTCAACTTTCACCCATCACGGCGGGTTACATTTAGCAAATCTTCAGTCGGATTCCCCTCTCTGTGAGTGGGGTGTTTGGTACCAAGGAGGCCTATCCGTTCGCATTCCTCTATTCGGAGTGCGGTATTCAGTGTATTGGTCCTCCCCATTTGTGTGATCATGATTGTCATAATAGTGATCTACATCTCTTAGAGGTTGAAATCTGTTTTGAGTGGGAACAGTATAGTTGGAATGTTGATCATCTCTATACACTTTTCTAGGTGGGCCGTAATAGTTTGGATGATGGTCATCCATATAAGCTCCTCTAGGGGGACCATATTGTTGAGTATAATTAGAGGGTTTTCCATTCTTTGATTTCCGGTTAGGGGATTTATGGGGGAAACCTTTAGGTGGGTAACCTGGTGTCTTAGGTCTAGACGGAGGCGGTTTATAGTGTCTTTCAGGTGACCGATAAGAAACTTGTCTAGAACTCATGGGATACCGACTTTGGGTAGGTAAAGGTCTATATGGATGACTACCTGTCCCCTCTGTTTGATTTGTAACTACCCTGGGAGGGGGCACATCAGGATGGACTGTAGGCTCAGCTTCATTAGCTAAGATTTTACTCTGCCAATCGAAGACTAATCCATTCTTATAGTCACCAACATCTTTCTTTTTTGTTCGATTTCTTCCTTTTCAAGCTGTTTTTTAAGGTTAACAGAACGTTCTTTATATTCCTCACTATTAGTATGGGAGGTAAGCTTATCTTTAATAAGCTTAATCTCTCCATCCAAACGTGCTAGTTTACTATTCTTCCTTTGGATTAAAAATTCCAGGAATTTAACTTCTGCTACATTGAAGTACTTGAACCAGTGTTCTAGTTCCAACCCACCTTTTTGGGGACTCACGTCCCACCTTAGGGTTCTAGGGACCATAGAGTCTGCAACATATTGCTCTAGAAAGGTTATATCCCATTGGGTGTGTATCTTTGAGACCATTAAGTTTTTTAATCTCATAAAGAGATCTCCCAAATCACCCTCTGGTTCACTGTTAGCCTCAAAAACTCCATCTTTTTTAATGAACCGTGAGGATCGATACTCAAAAACATCCATCGTCAAAAGTCACTACCAACCCTTAAGTGACTAAAGGTATGGTGTGTTTAAAAACTAAATAAGAAAAAGTGAGAGTTAACCCTAAGTGACTAGAGAAAATACTAAGACTGTATATATACAGAAAATATTCCAGCAGCAGGTATAGCGATATCACAACAAGATAATGGTAGAAAACAGGTTTATACCATGCTAAAGTGCAACACAGAAAAAAATAAAAAATAAAAAAATAAAACCATCAAATATACCCATGATGCAAGTGAAATAATCCCCCGAGATAAGCCCCAGAAAAATCAACACTCACCCCTAACACCACCTTTAGGAAAAAAATCTCAAAATGTACCACAAGCCTTAGTCGATAGAATTAGACTAGGGATTTATACCAGAAGAGCCATCCAGAAAACTGATAAATAGGGTCTATGGTTCCAAAAAGACTGAAAGATTACACTCTGTGTTCAGCCCCAGTGGCTGCAAGGTATTTTAATTAAAAATCCACATTTTTTATTTCTGAAATAAAATTCTGTCGAAGTCTCCTCTCCTCTGGGGCAGCTTTATTCTATAAATGCCTTCAACCAAAAGTTCCTTGGGGTCACCCCTGTGGAAGTTGATGAAATGCAGTGCTAGAGGGCGTTCATCATCTTTCTTAGTAATGCTATGGATGTCAATGATTGGATGACACTCTGTATACTAATGTGAAATTGCCAATACCCTTTAGAGGAGACATCATACAGACTATTCACTGAGCGGACAGCCACTGTCAGTATTGAGCATTTATTTCCAACTGGAGCTGGCCCACTTTATCTAATTACTGTATGAGTGTCAAGGTTGATTGTCTGTGGTAGCTACCTGTGTCTTGACAACATTGACAAATTTTATTTATAAATGTGGTGGAGGTTCTATTTATCTTAATTGTTCTGTGTGGATTTTTTCAAATAAAGAAATTGTATTTTTGATAATACCAGCTGTTTCTCCTTGAAGAATCACTTTGGACATAGTCCTTTTTCTAGAAACAGATCAAAAGCAAACTGCATAGGTGTGAACCGAGCCTCATGCTGGCTATACACGTATCGATTTTCGGACGAGAATATTCATACAAAAAAACTTTGTACATTTGCTGAATGAAAGAATATCGTTTGAAAATTTCTGAACGAAAAAACCACATACACTCTGAAAATTCATTTGACCAAAAAGGTTTTTTATGCTCCTTCAAATTTTCCCGTCACTGTGGTCAAAAACTAAAAAGTCGATTTGACTTCACTAATGATTCGAAAATCTAACGAATGTTGTTAACCGCTTGCCGACCAGCTGCCGTCAATACACTGTGGCAGGTTGGTAAGGCCTGCGCTAATTCGCCGTAGGTGTACGTCGGCCGCTTTAAGAGCAATATCAAGTGCTTGTCCGCAGTGCTACGCCAGAGCCGATGCGTGTGGCCGGAGGCTGCGATGTCCGCAGGCCACCCCCGATCACTCCACAGAGAGCCAGAACGGGGATCTGTCAATGTAAACAAACAGATTCTCGTTCTGACAGGGAAATAGAGAGAGATTGTCTGTTCCTAGATCAGGAACAGCAATCTCTCTCCTCCTCCAGTCAGTCCTTTCCCCAATAGTTAGAAACACCTCCCTAGGGAGCATTTAACCCCTTGATCGCCCCTAGTGTTAACCCCTTCCCTGCCAGTGTTATTTATACAGTAATCACTGGTCCCAAAAAAGTGTCAAAAGTGTCTGATCTGTCCGCCGCAATGTAGAATACATATTGGCCTAAACTGATGAAGAAATGTGGGTTTTTTTTAATTTTTGGGGGATAGTTATAGCAAAAAGGAAAAAATATTGTTTGTTTTTTTTTTTTCAAAATTGTCTGTCTTTTTTTGCTTATAGCGCAAAAAAATAAAAACCGCAGAGGTGATCAAATACCACCAAAAGAAAGCTCTATTTGTGGGAAAAAAAGGACATACATTTTGTTTGTGTTCAATCTCGCATGACCGTGCAATTGTCAGTTAAAACGATGGAGTGTCATATCTCAAAAAAATGGCCTGGTCATTAAAGGGGGTAAATCCTTCCGGGGCTAAAGTGGTTAAAATTAAATTTTTTTTGAAGGAAGACATTGTTTTTGTATGGCCAGCATATGTGACAGCAGGTGCAGGTAGCTTTTATCAAGCGTTATAAAAAGGTGCATATACCGCGCTACTAGTGAGTAATGAAAGAAATATTATTCCTATGACGAAAAGCTGTGACACAAAAAACATGTGATATCCATGCTAAAACAGTGCAAAAGAAAGCTTTTATCAAGCCACCTGCCTATGACAAGGGAGTCTGTCATACATAATATATAACGGTTCTGTCTGAAAATTGGCAAAACAGTCTTTAAAAAATTTTTATTTAAAAGAAAAAATAACAAATCTCGGAGTCTGATGATATTTACCAGATTCAACCTCTAAGCCCCGGTTCACACAGGGGCGGCACGACTTGCAGGTCGCCTCACCGAGGTGACCTGCACACGATTTCCAAGGCGACTTGCAAAACAACTTCTATATAGAAGTCTATGCAAGTCGCCCCCAAAGTAGTACAGGAACCTTTTTCTAAGTCGGAGCGACTTGCGTCGCTCCTATTAGAACGGTTCCATAGTACAGAATGGGAGGTGACTTGTCAGGCGGCTGGGTCGCCTGACAAGTCGCCCCTGTGTGAACCGGCACTTATAGTATATACAGTATATCTCTTCTGTCTGTTATTCTCTAGGTCAGGGCTCGACAAACCCCGGGCGCCAGGTCGCATTTGCGACTAGAATTAGCGACCTGGCGCCTGGGGCGGCACAGCTAGGGGTATCCTGTCTCTGTGCGGACTCCGACCCCCCCCGTGCGATCGCGTCGGGCCGCGCCGGCCGGTAATTGAGGCCGCGGCTTTGCGGCCTTCTTTGGTCCTTCTGAAATCTGGCGCCATCTTGTGGTGGCCGTTGGAATTACAACCAGCAATGCTAATGCAATGCTAATAGAGGCAGCGCTGTGATACCTGCCTGTTTTCACTGCCCGCCCATCTCCTTCCCAAAGTGGAGAAGAGAAGAAGAAAGTGAATGTGGGGATAGCCTTTTTTTTTTTTTCGTAATAGCTTTTATTTATTTATATTTATATAAAAACTGTTTATTTTTTTCCTAATTAAAATGAATTTATTTGTTATCTCCCTGCTTGGCCCCTTTCACATGGGCTGTCTGATCAGGTTCGCCTGTCTGTCTTTCAGGTGGACCTGATCGGACCCTTAGAGCCCTTTCACACCGAGCCTCGGGGGGGGCGTCGGCGGTAAAGCGGCGCTATTTTTACCGCCGCTTTACCGTCGTTTTAGTGACGCTATTCGGCCGCTAGCGGGGCTTTCTGTGTAAATTTAAGATTAGTTATTTTTTATATTGAAAATAAAGCTTTGTCGGTCGTTTAAAAAAAACCTGGCTCCTAACTTTTTTAGCTGGCTCCTAGATTCCAAGCAAATTTGTCAAGCCCTGCTCTAGGTGGATAGGAGATTTTGCTCCCTAACCATATAGTTGGTTATTTAGATTTACCACTGCATATAGAAATTTAGAAATTAATTGCCTTTTTTTAAACTTTACATAATAACTAAATTATACACCACACATTTTTTAAGGTTATTATACGATTATTCGAAACAATAAATCGGCCAACTAATCAATTATGAAAATAAAATCGTTAGTTGCAGCCCTAGTCATCATTTAAAGTGCCTCAGATTAACTCCTAATAAAGTTCAGCTGTTCTAGTAGGTCTTTCCTGACATTTTTTTAGTTGCATTGCACAGCAAAAGCCATGGTCTGCAGAGAGATCCAAAGCATCAGAGGGATCTCATTGTTAAAAAGGATCAGTCAGGAGAAGGGTACAAAAGAATTTTGAAGGCATTAGCTATACCATGAAACACAATGAAGACAATCATCAAGTAGAGCAAATATGGCACAGCAGTGACATTACCAAGAACGTCCCTCCAAAATTAATGAAAAGATGAGGAGAAAACAGGAAGGATGCCAAGAGGCCTACAGAAACATTAACCACTTGAGCCCCGGACCATTATGCTGCCTAAGGAGGTCTTTTTCCAATTTGGCACTGCGTCACTTTAACTGCTAATTGCGCGGTCATGCAATGCTGTACCCAAACGAAATTTGCGTCCTTTTCTTCCCACAAATAGAGCTTTCTTTTGATGGTATTTGATCACCTCTGCGGTTTTTATTTTTTGCGCTATAAACGGAAAAAGACCGAAAATTTTGAAAAAAAATGATATTTTCTACTTCTTGTTATAAAAAAAATCCAATAAACTAAATTTTAGTCATACATTTAGGCCAAAATGTATTCGGCCACATGTCTTTGGTAAAAAAAATGTCAATAAGCGTATATTTATTGGTTTGCGCAAAAGTTATAGCGTCTACAAACTAGGGTACATTTTCTGGAATTTACACAGCTTTTAGTTTATGACTGCCTATGTCATTTCTTGAGGTGCTAAAATGGCAGGGCAGTACAAAACCCCCCCAAATGACCCCATTTTGGAAAGTAGACACCCCAAGGAAATTGCTGAGAGGCATGTTGAACCCATTGAATATTTATTTTTTTTGTCCCAAGTGATTGAAAAATGACAAAAAAAAAAAAAAAATATTTACAAAAAGTCGTCACTAAATGATATATTGCTCACACAGGCCATGGGCCTATGTGGAATTGCACCCCAAAATACATTCTGATGCTTCTCCTGAGTATGGGGATACCACATGTGTGGGACTTTTTGGGAGCCTAGCCGCGTACGGGGCCCCGAAAGCCAATCACCGCCTTCAGGATTTCTATGGGTGTAAATTTTTGCTTTCACTCTTCACTGCCTATCACAGTTTCGGAGGCCATGGAATGCCAAGATGGCACAAAACCCCCCAAAATGACCCCATTTTGGAAAGTAGACACCCCAAGCTATTTGCTGAGAGGCATATTGAGTCCATGGAATATTTTATATTTTGACACAAGTTGCGGGAAAGTGACACTTTTTTTTTTTTTTCATAAAGTTGTCACTAAATGATATATTGCTCACACAGGCCATGGGCATATGTGGAATTGCACCCCAAAATACATTTAGCTGCTTCTCCTGAGTATGGGGATACCACATGTGTGGGACTTTTTGGGAGCCTAGCCGCGTACTGGACCCCGAAAACCAATCACTGCCTTCAGGATTTCTAAGGGTAAAAATTTTTGATTTCACTCTTTACTGCCTATCACAGTTTCGGAGGCCATGGAATGCCCAGGTGGCACAAAACCCCCCCAAATGACCCCATTTTGGAAAGTAGACACCCCAAGCTATTTGCTGAGAGGCATGGTGAGTATTTTGCAGCTCTCATTTGTTTTTGAAAATGAAGAAAGACAAGAAAAAACATTTTTTTTTTTCTTTTTTCAATTTTCAAAACTTTGTGACAAAAAGTGAGGTCTGCAAAATACTCACTATACCTCTCAGCAAATAGCTTGGGGTGTCTACTTTCCAAAATGGGGTCATTTGGGGGGGTTTTGTGCCACCTGGGCATTCCATGGCCTCCGAAACTGTGATAGGCAGTGAAGAGTGAAATCAAAAATTCACGCCCTTAGAAAGCCTGAAGGCAGTGCTTGGTTTTCGGGGTCCCGTACGCGGCTAGGCTCCCAAAAAGTCTCACACATGTGGTATCCCCGTACTCAGGAGAAGCAGCAGAATGTATTTTGGGGTGTAATTTCACATATTTCCATGGCATGTTTGAGCAATATATCATTTAGTGACAACTTTGTGCAAAAAAAAAAAAAAAAAAAAAAAAAATTTGTCTCTTTCCCGCAACTTGTGTCGCAATATAAAATATTCCATGGACTCGACATGCCTCTCAGCAAATAGCTTGGGGTGTCTACTTTCCAAAATGGGGTCATTTGGGGGGGTTTTGAACTGTCCTGGCATTTTATGCACAACATTTAGAAGCTTATGTCACACATCACCCACTCTTCTAACCACTTGAAGACAAAGCCCTTTCTGACACTTATTGTTTACATGAAAAAGTTTTTTTTTTTTGCAAAAAAATTACTTTGAACCCCCAAACATTATATATTTTTTTAAAGCAAATGCCCTACAGATTAAAATGGTGGGTGTTTCATTTTTTTTTTTCACACAGTAATTGCGCAGCGATTTTTCAAACGCATTTTTTGGGGAAAAAACACACTTTTTTTAATTTTAATGCACTAAAACACACTATATTGCCCAAATGTTTGATGAAATAAAAAAGATGATCTTAGGCCGAGTACATGGATACCAAACATGACATGCTTTAAAATTGCGCACAAACGTGCAGTGGCAACAAAATAAATACATGTTTAAAAGCCTTCAAAAGCCTTTACAGGTTACCACTTTAGATTTACAGAGGAGGTCTGCTGGAAAAATTACTGCACTCGATCTGGCCTTCGCGGTGATACCTCACATGCATGGTGCAATTGCTGTTTACGTTTGACGACAGACCGCCGCTTGCGTTTGCCTTAGCGCGAGAGCAGGGGGCGACAGGGGTGTTTTTTTTTTTTTTGTTTTTTTTTCTTTATTATTTTTTTGCTTTTTTAATCTTACTTTTAAACTGTTCCTTTCATATTTTTTTTTTTAATCATTTTTATTGTTATCTCGGGGAATGTAAATATCCCCTATGATAGCAATAGGTAGTGACAGGTACTCTTTTTTGAAAAAATTGTGGTCTATTAGACCCTAGATCTCTCCTCTGCCCTCAAAGCATCTGACCACACCAAGATCGGTGTGATAAAATGCTTCCCCAATTTCCCAATGGCGCTATTTACATCCGGCGAAATCTAAGTCATGAAATACTCGTAGCTTCCGGTTTCTTAGGCCATAGAGATGTTTGGAGCCACTCTGGTCTCTGATCAGCTCTATGGTCAGCTGGCTGAATCACCGGCTGCATTCTCAGGTTCCCTGTTGAGACAGGAGAGCCAGAGAAAAACACGGAAGACGGTGGGGGGGGGGGCATTCCCTCCCACGGCTTGTAAAAGCAGTCTAGAGGCTAATTAGCCGCTAGGATTGCTTTTACATGAAAGCCGACCGCTGGCTGAAAAGAATGATACCAAGATGATACCTAAACCTGCAGGCATCATTCTGGTATAACCACTCAAAGTCGTGAATGGCGTACCTGAAGACAAAAAAATGGTTAACAATGGTTAACAATAAAGCACAGTAAAGTGTAAATAATTACACACCTGAAAAACAAACATGATAAAACATAATAACAATAACAATAACAATAAAACATTGCAGAATAGAATACAGTAAAAAAGAGCAGAACAATAGAGAGAGAGAATAGAGAGAGAGAGAACAATAAAACAACAACTATTTTTTTTTATTTCATATTTTTTTTTTTTTTTACACTTTTTTTGTAACTAACTTTTATAACGGTAACCGGTTCCAGGTTCGGGTCTCTCAAAATGCGCTGGCATCTTGGGAGACCCTGTGAAATGGCGCCTAGTCTGTGCAATGCTGTACCCTACGCTAATACTCAACTAGTGAATGGTAGCGTTCAAAACATTCACCAATGCAAAGACCAGGATTGTCAGGACAGGAGGGACAATAATAGTGGGCGTCACGCCTATATCCGCGCTTGCTGCAGACACGACATCTTTTTTGGGGGGTTCGTTGGGTAGGGGTACTCGGGAGGACATAAAAATGCCTCTCATGCAGCCGACTGCATTTGGTTGGGGATGTGAATGGGGGAAGTACGGGCGCTGCAGAAGCGGTGGGTTCCCAATTAGGATTGGCGAATGCAGCAGGAAGGGCACTATGGGCACGACGGGCCTGTGTTTGTCTTTTTGGTGGCAGCGGGACACTACTTGTGCTTGCCACCTCACCAGCTTCAACTCCCTCCAGAGGTGGTTCTGGCCAGCTCAGTAGATTGCTTTAAGAAAGGCCTGGATACTTTCCTAAATGTACATAATATAACTGGGTACTGACATTTATAGGTAAAGTTGATCCAGGGAAAATCCGATTGCCTCTCTGGGATCAGGAAGGAATTTTTTCCCCTGCTGTAGCAAATTGGAGCATGCTCTGCTGGGGTTTTTTGCCTTCCTCTGGATCAACTGTGGGTATAGTATTGGGTATATTGGATTGTACGGTTTTTTTTTTTTTGGTTTTTTTTTATGGTTGGACTGGATGGACCTGTGTCTTTTTTCAACCTGACTAACTATGTAACTATGTAACTATGTAACTGCACTTATGGGACTCGCCACGTCACCACGTGTTACTGCAGTGCTGGTTTGACTACGACCGAGGTGTACTAGGCCGCTGGCGCTTGCCAGTTCACCAAAACGCTACCAAAAAACTGTTAGCGATCGCAGGGATCAGGCCTGACTCTGCGAACGCTGCAGTTATGCGTTTAGTGTTTTGTAAGTGACAGTGATCGATCGATACTGCACTTGGGTGGGCTGGGCCGGGCTGGGCGGACTGGCAAAACGCAGGTGCTAGCAGGTATCTGGGCTGATCCCGCTAACACTGCGTTTTTGGGAACCCTAAACTGCTGGTGACGCTAGTATAGATATGATCGGATCAGATATTGATGCGATCAGATACTATACCACTAAGGGAGGTGTACGGTGTGTGCGTGGGTGTTAGCGGTACTGGCGCTAACCTGACGCTGCCTGGGGCTGGTGCTTGCCAGTTCACCAAAATGCTACCAAAAAAAACTGTTAGCGATCGCAGGGATCAGGCCTGACTCTGCGAACGCTGCAGTTATGCGTTTAGTGTTTTGTAAGTGACAGTGATCGATCGATACTGCACTTGGGTGGGCTGGGCCGGGCCGGGCGGAGGGGCAAAACGCAGGTGCTAGCGGGTATCTGGGCTGATCCCGCTAACACTGCGTTTTTGGGAACCCTAAACTGCTGGGGACGCTAGTATAGATCTGATCGGATCAGATATTGATGCGTTCAGATACTATACCACTAAGGGAGGTGTATGCTGCGTGCGTGGGTGTTAGCGGTACTGGCGCTAATCTGACGCTGCCTGGGGCGACGCATATCACCGCCGGGCGATCGGGGGGCTAAACCTTTATTCGGTAATAAACGGCGGGTGCCCTGACACTATAAAAAATAAACAAACTAACCAGCGTCAACCGTAACGGTTATACGGTGATCAGTGGTGAAAGGGTTAACTAGGGGGCAATCAAGGGGTTAAAACATTTATTAGGTGGTATATGGGGGTCCCTGACGCTATAAAACGCTGACGGCGAACCTAAATATTTACCTCACTAACTAGCGTCACCAGCGACACTAATACAGCGATCAGAAAAATGATCGCTTAGTGACACTGGTGACAGGGGGTGATCAAGGGGTTAAAACTTTATTAGGGGGGGTTAGGGGGGTACCCTAGACCTAAAGGGGGGTAATACTAACTGCCCTAACACACTTACTGTCACAAACTGACACTATGCAGTAATCAGAAAAAAAAAAAAAAAAAAAAAAAAACTGCTGGTGTCAGTTTGTGACAGGGGGGGGGGGGGGGGTGATTGGGGGGGGATCGGGGTGTTTTGTGTGCCTGGCATGTTCTACTGTGTGTGTGTGTGTTTGTGCACTCACATTGATGTCTTCTCTCCTCGGGCCGGAACGGAAATTACCGAGCCGAGGGGAGATGACATCATTTCCTTTGCTGCTGTTTAGCATACAGCAGCAAAGGAAGATTCTCATTGGCCGGCGGCGATCGCGAGGGGGGGGCCACGAACGGATGGTCTCCCCCTCATCACCGATCGCCGCTGGACAAACGACGACCGCCTCGGGCACCGGGGGGGGTCCGATCGGACCCCCCACCCGCGGAAGGCAAATCACGTACCCTGTACGTGATTTTGCCTGTCCGTGCCACTTTGCCGACGTACATCGGCGTGAGGCGGTCGTCAAGTGGTTAAAGGAGTTGCAGGATTATCTGGCAATTACTGGCTGTTTGGTACACGTGACAACAATCTCCTGTTTTCTTCATATGGCTGGGCTATGGGGTAGAGTGGCAATACGTAAGCCTTTTCTTACAAAGAAAACATCCAAGCCTGGCTAAATTTTGCAAAAACACATTTGAAGTCTCCCAAAAGCATGCACAATTAATCGTTAAAAGATCGCGATCTTGATTCACCCCCTCTGACGATCTGTATTGCAGTGTTTCCCCGATTCTTTCATGTAACAAGTATAGAGAGTTCTCTGCTCACTCTGGCAGTCTGCCAAACGGGGCAGTCTGCCAAGTTTTTAACAACATTGTAACTCTTCTTGCTTAAATCAAAGGGATAAAACTTCTGTGTGAATATGCAGGAGGTGGGAAAAATACACTTCAATGAATTAAAGAAAATAAAACGAAACAGAAAGTTAGCCCAATTTTTTTTGTTTAATGTGAAAGATGATGTTACGACGTGAGAATCGTGAGAGAATCGTGATCTATCTTTTAAGCAAAAAAAAAAAAAATCGCGATTCCCATTTTAGCCATCGTGCAGCTCTAGTTATGGTCTGATGAAACCAAGGTTGAACTTTTGGCCATTACTCCAAAAGATATGTTTGGCGCAGAAACAACACTGCGCATCACTAAAAGAACACCATACCCACAGTGAAGCATGGTGGTGGCAGCATCACGCTTTGGGGCTGTTTTTCCTAAGCTGGAACAGGGGCCTTAGTCAAGGTAGACTGAATTATGAACAGTTCCAAATGCCAGTCAATATTGGCAAAAAACCTTCAGGCTTCTAGAAAGCTGAACATGAAGAGGAACTTCATCTTTCAGCATGACAACGACCCAAAGCATACATCCAAATCAACAAAGGAATGGCTTCACCAGAAAAATAAAATTCTGGAATGGCCCAGTCAGAGCCCAGACCTGAATCTGATTGAAAAATTGTGGAGTGATCTGAAGAGGGCTGTGCACAGGCAATGCCCTCGCAATCTGACAGATTTGGAGTGTATTTGCAAAGAAGAGTGGGCAAATATTGCCAAGTCAAGATGTGCCATGCTAATAGACAGTTTATACAGTTTACAGTTATACAGTACAGTTTATAGGTCACATTAGAAGAATGGAGAAAGTTCTGAAAGGATTTAGCTTTGTCACATTTTATTACATCACATAAACCTGACATTTTAACAGGGGTGTGTAGACTTTTTATATCCACTGTAGGTCAGTGCCAGGGTCAAAAGTCATGGTCATTATATTTCAGGTAAGGTTTAAAAAAAACATAACATTTCTTATTTAGTATCAGTTAGTGTTCGTGTGTTTTGGGTAGAAAATTATATTATATATACATACATACACACACATACATACACATTTGCTGCTTTGGTGGTAGGTCATGGTAATGGCAAGAAATATAAAGCTAAATTTAAAGACTTTTTTTACTATTTTGGGCCACTTTCCTTTGATAAAAAAAAAAAAAAAAAAATTATAGAGAAATCAATTAACATTTACCATTAAATGAAGGCCTACTGTTTAATGAAAAAACAAGGTAGCGTTTACTTGGATGCACTAAGTAGTTCTGAGGATACGTACAGTTTTACTAACACATAACAAAGTTGCTATACTGGTTTCAAGACACTGGCCTTAGGATTTGTTTTACCTTGTTCATGAAGGGGTTAAAATGTTATAGGTAATGACAGAAGAGATTTTTTATCCTTGGGGGATCAAGAAGGAATTTTCATAGTTTGTTTTAATATTGGTTTAATTAGATGGGCTTGTGTTTCAACCTATGTAATAGTAGAGTCACTGCCTTCCACAGCAGTGAAACTGATAAATACAATTTTAAGTGGGAGAGGCTTAAGATTAGCATTTAACGTGAAAATTAGCAACCTCCTGGAACTGAACTTCTGGATGATGTAAACACACACAATAATATGGTTATATATTTTTTAAAGTATCATTTGAGGAAAGTGCAAAAAAATATAACTAGTGGGAGGAAATTGTAACATGTTAATTGTAGGCATCTGTGTGCTGTTCTTACTGGGATGTGGCTTTATAAAAATTCACAGTGGTACTATTAGCACAACATTTCTGGTAGGTGCATTTTAAACTTTTTGACTATTCTATATTAGGAATGTAATTAGTTACATCCCCAGTCTTTTCCGGGTTAATTTTCTGCAGCTTCCATTTAAATGTTTTTTAAGTACAAATTGTAAGTTCATACAATTGTATTGCTGTCAGCATTCTGTAATCCCCTCTAGAGCAGCACACTTGAATAGGGCGGGTCAGCCCAAGGGGGCAATGCATTGTACTGTAATTTTTTGTTTGGGGTATTTATTTTTTGGGAGGCATACCATGAAGTACATACTCATCAGATGTAGATGGCATACAAAGAAATAAAACAGCTCAGAGGAATATGTACATAGAAATAAAAATAGAAAAGGATGGAAAGATAAATAGGACAAAAGTAATAGAGGGAAAAACAGGGAGGGGGAGTTATTACAGGTATTATTGTTCTGGGTCAGGGAGTCAAAGTATTGCAGCAATGCAAGCCAGACAACTAGCATTTTCAGAAAAAGAGGCCATCATTGGTAGTAGCACCCATGCTTCTCTCTGAGGTAGCTTACTTTAAAGCGGTTGTATAGTCTTTTTTTTAACTTTTACCTACAGGTAAGCCTAGAAGGCTTACCTGCAGGTAAAAAAAATATCTCCTACGGTACGGTTTAGGAGATATTTCCCTTGCTATGAGCCGCTGACTGCAGCAGCGCATGCGTACAAGGGATTCTCGGGGATTCTCGGCTGAAGGCCCGGCAACTGCCGGGAAAGAAATCTCCCGCGCGCATGCGCGGGAGTGATGACATCGCGGCTCCAGCCACTCACAGCGCTGGAACCGCGATACCCGGAAGACACGCTGAGGCAACATGTCAGCTACCTCGGCGTGGACCAGGTAAGATACCGACGCCTCGTTCTAAGGTAAGTATTTCATAATGAGCTAGTATGCGGTGCATACCCCTTTTGCTTTACAGGGGTAAAAAAAAAAAAAAAAAATTTCAGCGGGTATACAACCGCTTTAAGGGAGAACAGTGAACAGAAGAAAAAAAACAGAAACTGAGGAATATTTAACTCACACACACCACCCTTGATTATATTCAGTCAGATCCGTTTTTAGAGCCTTGTTTATTCATATAAAATTGAAAGATTATATTTTACTTTTACAGGAAGCAAGTGTGAAGTTTAAACAAGCTGGCAACAGGTGGTCAAGTGTTTAGCGATACATGTTAGATAAAGAAATGTAAAAGACTGCTTTTAGAGAATAATTACCTGTTTCTGTCCAAACACAGCTCCAATGTTTTCTTTCATGCTGCTTGATGTACCACTAGAACACACCACAGGCATTCTCTTCCCTTGGCCTACCTGATTTGTGCAGTTTATACGAACACCAGTTGAAATAATGCAGTATGCTTGTAAAACTTGTACCATTTTTGCATACTCCTTAAAAGAGAAAGAGGAGTATGAATTTTGAGACAACCATAAGGTCACATGCATACTTATGACTACGCAGTTTTGGTATGATTCTTTGATGTTCTCGAACAGGTTTTTTTTTTATAACAATATGACATTAGTATGTTTTTTCACATTCCTTTCCTACACATTTTCATTGGAATTTAAAACTTTTAAATGTATTTTCATTTTTCAGAATGTGATAAACTGAGCCAAATGCAGCATAAATCTGGTTTTATGTATGAGCGTTCCTTTTTAAAGGTCTTAAAAATGCTGGAAGACCTATGAACTCCCATAGGAATGTACTGTGATTGAGCAAAGTAGTGATCTGATAAGCTTTAGCCCCGGTTCACACAGGGGCGACTTAGCCGTCTGACAAGTCACGTCCCGTTCTGTACTAATGAACCATTCTAATAGGACGCAAGTCGCTCCGACTTAGAAAAATGTTCCTGTAGTATTTTTGGGGCAACTTCAGGCGACTTGCATTGACTTCTATACAGAAGTCGTTTTGCAAGTCGCTGCTGAAGTCGTGTGCAGGTCGCCTCGGTAAGTCGACCTGCAAGTCGTGTTGCCCCTGTGTGAACCGGCACTTAGAAATGGCAGCGTTTTGTGATTTCCAAGAAATGTATAGGTACAGTACTGATGGAAACTGCAAAATGTGAATGCTAAATAAAGCCTTCACAGATTATGATTTGTTTGCCTTTCAGTATAAAATAGTGACCTATGTGTGTAATGTCAAACTGCCATTTTGGGGTTTTATTTACTAAAGCTGGAGAGTGCAAAATCAGGCTCACTTATGCATAGAAACCAATCAACTTCTAATCTTAGCTTGTTCAATTAACCACTTTCCACCTACCATATAGCAGAATGACAGCGGCAAAGTGGTCTCAGTATCCTGACTGGGCGTCATATGATGTCTGAAGGATATTTGGCTGCTGCGCGCCCCCTGGGGGCGATCGCGGCGATCGTTGTTGCGGGATGTCATTCTCTTTACCACGTGATCAGCCGTGTCCAATCACGATGTAAATAGGAAGAGCCGGTGATCGGCTTTTCCTCACTCACGTCTGACAGGCGCGAGTAGAGGAGAGCCGATCGGCTGCTCTCCTGACAGGGGGAATCTGTGCTGATTGTTTATCAGCCCAGCCCCCCCTCGGATCCCAACCAGGACCACCAGGGAACCCGCCCAGGACCACCAGGGAAGCCATGCACACTGGACCACCGGGTATGCCCCCTAGACCCCCAGGGAAATACTAATCTGTGCCCACTCACAATGCCTACCACTGCCAGTGCCGCCCAGCAGTGCCGCCTATCAGTGCCCAGCAGTGCCGCCTATCAGTGCCCAGCAGTGCCGCCTATCAGTGCCCAGCAGTGCCGCCTATCAGTGCCCAGCAGTGCCGCCTATCAGTGCCCAGCAGTGCCGCCTATCAGTGCCCAGCAGTGTTGCCTATCAGTGCCACCCATAAGAACCCATCTTTGCAGCCTTTCAGTGCCCAGTGTCGCCTATCAGTGCCACCCATGAGTGCCCATCAGTGCCGCCTATCAATGCCCATCAGTGCTGCATATCAGTGCTGCATATCAGTGCCGCCTACCAGTGCCGCCTATCAGTGCCCATCATCAGTGCCCATCATCAGTGCCCATCATCAGTGCCCATCATCAGTGCCCATCATCAGTGCCCATCATCAGTGCCCATCATCAGTGCCTGCTCATTGGTGCCACCTCATCGGTGCCGCCTTATCAGTGCCCATCAGTGAAAGAGAAAACTTACTTATTTACAAAATTTTTTAACAGAAACAAAAGCAAAACTTACTTTTTTCAAAATTTTCGCAAAAAATAAAAACCGCAGAGGTGATCAAATACCACCAAAAGAAAGCTATATTTGTGGGAACAAAATTATAAAAATTTAGTTTGGGTACAGTGATGGATGACCGTGCAATTGTCATTCAAACTGCGACAGCGCTGAAAGCTGAAAATGGTTCTGGGCAGGAAGGTGTATAAGTGCCTTGTATTGAAGTGGTTAAGCTTTGGCAATAAAACCTGCAAGCTGATTGGTTTCTATGCAGAAGTGAGCCTCATTTTGCACTCTCCAGCGTTAAAAAATAAACCCCTTTGTGTCCAAGTGATTTAGAAATAACGATTGCTAAACAGCTACAATAATAAATGATCTCTCTGGAACAGGGAACCCAAATGGTAGCCCTCTCTGAACAAACATTGCACCTCTCCATAACTTGTCTAACACTGATCAAAGTCTACAGCTAAAGAGACAGACAGAGCACAGTCAATTCCCCATTGGGAGTAGAGGAGAGTGGAGGTGTTCACTTTCTCTTTATGGTCCTGGGGTATGCTGTCATGCTCCTAGCAAGCATACTACTAAACTGATATACAGTCCTGTTTAGCAAATATTCTAGGATATACTTATATTGTTCGTTCTTGGTGGTTACACTACCCTATGGATTTTCCTTTCCTTAGAGCAGTGGTTCTCAACTCCAGTCCTCGGGACCCACCAACAGGCCAGATTTTAAGTATTACCTTGGGGAGTTGCAGACTAGAATACTGCAATCACTGAGCAGCAAGTGATATCACCTGTGATGTATTTCAGCTATCTTGCAAACCTGGCCTGTTGGTGGGTCCCGAGGACTGGAGTTGAGAACCACTGCCTTAGAGGGTGGAATTTCAGAACCACATACCTTTTTAATGTTCCGCTGAAATTCTTTGTGGCGCACTGGCAGGGTATAGAAAAGTTGTTGTATAGTGACTGTAGTCCCCTGCTGTCGAGGGAGAGGAGACTTCTGGACAATTTTTCCATTCTGATCAAAAACCAAACGGGTTCCAACTTTTGCTGATTTATGGCAGGTGAAAATTGATAAATCACTGTTGAAAAAGAGGAATAAAATGTTTATTCACTTGACCTCCAGAAGGTTTTATCCCCTTTATGACCAGGGCATTTTTTGCCATTCAGCACTGTGCTACTTTAATTGCCAATTGCTCGGTCATGCAACACTGTACTCAAATGAAATTTATATCATTTTTTTACCCAAATAGAGCTTTCTTTTGGTGGCATTTAATCGCCACTGGGTTTTTTATTGTTTATATAGATGAAAAAATGCTGAACGTTTTGAAAAAAAAAAAAAGTAATTAGTAGTTTATGTTATAAAATTTTGCTAACAAATAAACTTTCTTCATAAATTTAGGCCAAAACATAGTCTGCCACATTTCTTTAGTAATAGTAGCCCAAATCAGTGTATATTATTTAGTCTGTTTGAAAGTTAGAGCCTACAAACTATGGTGTATATATATATATATATATATATATATATATATATATATATATATATATATATATATATATATATATATATATATATATATATATATAATTTGAAAATTGATCAATTCTGACTGTCTAATTTCTTGAGGAGCCCAGGACAGCAGGACAGTACAAATACCATCCAAATTGCCCTTTTTTGAAAGTAGACAGTCCAAGGTATTTAGTAAAAGGCATGGTGAGTTTTGTTGAAGTAATTTTTTGCTCACATTTTTTTGGAAAATGAAGAAAATAAACACAATTTGTTTTTTCCCACAATTATTTAACATACTGTCACCAGTGCAGTACGGTGTGGAGGTGATCAGGGATACTGACTGGTGACAGAATTAAAAAAAAAAAAAACAGAAAATTTCCTATCAAATACTTACCGTAATTTTCCTTTCCTGATGGACTCCATGGCCGCATACGTTTGGGTAGCTCCTCCCTCACTCCTAACCCATAAAACCCCACTGCCATAAATTTAGAGACTGAGCCAGAGGCCCTGTTCCTTTTTGTCCTCCTTATTCATAGGACCAATTTTCTATGAAGATTTCCTACCTTTTGGAAGTATCAAGTAGGACCCCACTTCCAAAAATTTAGAGAAAGGCCGCGTTCCGTAACTAGCCTATTAATGACACTGGGAGCGTACTCCTGCTACTATGCAGTCCATCAGGGTCTCCATGACCCAGACCCTCTTCTTCACCAGGAATAGAGTCGAATACATGCCCTTGAGCACTAGAACTGGAACCCGGCACCTTGGGTCACCAAGGACTTGACGAAAGACAGAAGTACTTGATTTTTTTTTGCTGGAGCGGGGAAGCTCTTTAGGTACAAATCTTAGCGGGGGGGACTTCTAAAGATCCACGCAAGCCCTGAAGGACCGTCCTGACGTTCCAAGATCGAGGTCGTTCAAACATGTTGGAAGTGAAGCAGGCGAGCCTCCACGGGACAAGGCTACGTGGGCCCAATCTCAAAATGGCTTTGAAGCCTCACGGCCTCCTGAAGCTGCTCTCTTGGATGACTGGCCTTTCTTCCAGCTCTTACTAAACTCTTGCCGGGGCCTGTAAGAGCGTGCCTCTCTTGAACGATCTGAACTATGCCTCAATTTACCCCCTGTGGCCTGGGCTATTGTACTGTCCAGCTTATTACCGAAAAGCGGGGATACCTCAAAAGGGGAACTTGCACCAGGCCTGCTTAGAGGCAGAATCCACCAGCTAAGGCCGCAACCACAAGGCACGTTTGTCTGTAATGGACCAGAGGATAATACAAGCTACAGATTGGATAATATCGATCGAGGTCTCACCCAGGAACACCGCTGCCATCTTCAGCTCTTGAATAGCCGAGCCCTTGGCTGCCCCCTCCGAGATATTCCTGAATGAAGAATTCGCTCCAGGTCACTCTTAAATGAGATCATGTCTGCAATGGCAGGTTGGTCAGCCTCATGTTTTGTCACATCTACCAAGTGGGCTGATTCTAGATGCTGGACATCCTCTGCTTTAAAAAGATAAAGTTTTGTTAGCCCACTGCACGGACATTTTCCTCTCCATCTTGCTCTACTCATCATTAATTACATCCTTGAGCTCCTTTAACACCTCTTAAGATGTTTGAAATACTTCCTCTACTTTTGATGAGGACTCCACTGGGCTTTCCCAATTTAGGGCCTCTTTAACTCAGAGGGGCCACTAGCGAAAAATCAAAACTCACATATACTGTATGTCGTCACTGACAATGTCTTCGCTATCCAATGACCTTGATGAGGGATGGCTAGGCTAGGGTGTTTCCAGATCCTTGTGGCTAGCACAATGAGTGGAACTTGCTGACATGCCAGCCACATTTTGTGCTAACCAGCTTTCCAGTCTTTCAGTGACTCCTACACCACTCACTTGACCAGCAATACCATCTGATTGTCGCTTTTCCTTTCGCCCAACGCCTGGGCGAAAGCATGTATCATACAGCAACTTTGCCCACTGGGGCCTGAGATCCACACCCCGACAAGCTCCAGGCTTGGAGCAACCGAGTTGGTGGTGAACGTGGTGCCTGGAAGAGGATCTTGAGCTTTTCTTATGATGCCTAGACCTTGACAAAGATCTGTGACGTCTTGATCTCAAGGGGCACCTATGTGTTTGCGACCTAGGAAGGCCCCTTGCCTCCGGTGATAAAAGTTGATGATCATAGACATAGAAGAGCTATGCACAAACAAAAATAAAAAAATGAATATGAGATACAACAGTCTGTCACATTAAACAAATGTGAAAAGACACATAATATCAAAGCGGCGCTCCTGTCAAATTGCTGAGAATTGACACAATCGCATATAAGGTAAATACACATATAATCGCTAAACAGTAAATCGCAGATCTGACAAGTGGATAAACGTGAAGGTAAAGTTCGTGGCTAGCTTCATAAGTGAATAAAGAAGTGGAGATGGTCGGATAGTGCACCAATCACCGTAGTCAAACTCGTGCTCCATACCCCCCTCTGGGGTTCAAACTCACCACAAAGTTGCAGATAATAAGCATTCACGATCTCCCACTGCAAACAATGACCACATAAGCATCCAGCATGCATGAGTAGAGAGCTCCACCATTTGTTGCCCAAATATGCCATAAAACCATTTAACTTAAATGGTGAATGTAAATGACATACTAAATGTGACAGACTGTTGTATCTCATATTCATTTACCTTTTAGTTTATGTGGCAGCCAAATTATATATTTCTCTTATATTGTGACTAATCATAGTGCCAACATGTGTTAATCTGTTGTTTGGAAACTCATTGTGCTGGGTTGGAAGGAGATAAGTGAACCTAGTTTTATTTCTTTCCACTTTTTTGCAAAAATAAAAAATTATTAACTGCTGGAAGCCCCACTAGAGGAGGAAAAGAGGAGAAACCCTAAATCCCTACGCAAGCGCTGACAGCAGGAGGGCATTACCACATCCATAGCTCACCACAGGACGGCAGCAGCAAACTACTGTACGTCCAGAAAGAAAAGGCCAAAACACAGTCCAGCAACAGAAGCCATACTCAGGGAAAACCAGCAGCATGCAAAAGCAATCCCAAAATAGCAGGGCACCTGTCAAATATATGTTTCCCGCCGGGATGACATCACTGCCTGTTCCACTGTGTATGCGCCAAGTCCCGAAAAGAAGAACCAAGCCTCGGCTTTGCCTGAGACCCCGTGCATGGGCGAAATGATCTGCAAAGCTCTGGCCACATTATCGTACCCGGAAGCAGTGGCATGGGACGCAGATGCACTCCAGTTGCCCCGAGAGGCTGAATACCCCTAGAGCCAAAGAAAAAACACATTATAAAGCAAATTATCAGAGGGACTGTGACAGGCCAGACTGGGACAGAGGCCTTTGGAGGAGACTAGGGCCAAGCCTCCTACCCAATGATTATGGCCCATGGAGAGAGCAGATCATTTTCTAATGATGGACAACTATGTGATAGATGCTTAGAGTGAGGCTTGGACTCATTCTCTGAATAAGGAGAATACAGCTTTCTTTCTGGAGTGGATGGAAAGGTGTAAAATTAATCTTGTACAGATTAACCATCAGTGGAATATGGTGGTCCCCCTGCAGACTGGGTTGGAGAGGCTCATTCACTTGGGACAGAAATATTTATCAACAATATCCCTCAAGAAATCTGTGAAGATAAATTAATTCCACATTTTGAGACTACTGGAACATTGTACGAGTTTATCTCATAGACTGTTGTAGACTTTTTCTGAGGTGGGGTGGGATCACTGTTTGTTATGTCTGTCTTTGTTCCATTGTGTGCCTCCTAGGTGTGCATTTTCATTGTTAATTGAGTCACCTATTGTTTGTCTGTCTTATCTCTTGGAGAGGTGATTAAAGTGATATTAAAGCCTTGTTTTTTTTTTTTTAAATAACAATCATGTTATACTTATCTGCTTATTGTTTGCATAAACGTGAACAAGCTCTTTTAGTGTGGTATATATATTCTGTGCGAGTTTACAATAAAGAATTCCAGCTTGCATCAAAGCTAGTGTTGTATAGTCTTGGGTGCTCAGCTACAATACCCGGTTTCTGGATCCAGACTGGAGGAAGCTAAATCTTTACAGACGCACCCAAGCTGGGTGCTGGGCGGTCCCGTCACAGGGACAAATGAAGGGAACACAGTACTCATGTGACCCAGATCCCACAGCAGGAGAACAGCTGCAGAAACCATACTGGGCACACCTGACGGCCACCCGCTGATAACAGGGCATCTGACCAATGCAACGAATGCCCTGCATCAATCCTCTGAAAAAAGTGTGCCAACACCACCCCGCTCATAGCTGGGGTCTGACTCAGTAACCACTCCAGCCAACACGGAAGGCTGGTAGACTTCTGGAAGCCACAGGACGCTCCTAGTATCCGCACAACACCTGGCCGCTGATACTTCCAAAAGATAGGAAATCTTCATAGAAAATTGGTTCTATGAATAAGGAAGACAAAAAGGAACAGGGCCAGGGCCTCTGGCTCAGTCTCTAAATTTATGGCAGTGGGGTTATATGGGTTAGGAGTGAGGGAGGAGCCACCCAAATGTATGCTGCCATGGAGTATGTCAGGAAAAACAATTTAAATCATTTTTATGGAATTCTTTTAAATATTATCTTTCCTATTTTTACATACCATCAAAGTAGTTCATTGTCACAATACAGACACTGTACTACTCTAGGGGGTGATCAACAATTTTTTCAATTTTTGTTTTACAAGGTGATTGCTTGTTACAGTCATGATCACTGTAACAGCAACCATTTGAACTGTCATGAATGGCTTTTCATTCATGACTCATTGTTTACTATTGTGATGCTGTGATAGCACAGGTGGTACAGGTTGCTGTGATTGGCCCAGCTATCATGTGATCACTGGTGACCAATCACAGATCACACACGGTTAAATAAAAATATTTAATTGTAGTAAAAAGCACCATAAGAATCACAAACAACAAAAATTCAGAGAATAACCTTGAAAAACAATGTTAAAAAGACAACATTGTCATAAATGGGGAAATCGCAGCTGCGCACGCACCCATTCAATCTATCACACTTATTGGTCTAATAATCTTGGAATGTAGATGATTGGACTTCTTGTGCATAAATGAAATGACATAACAGTTCAAAAGTTCCTTTAGGACCAAAAGAGGGAGTGTGTGTTAGATACATATGTATCATTACGGGTACTGGCTTGCAGGTTCAATCTTCTTTGAGAAGCCCAGTAAAAGGTATTCAATCACAGTACATCAGTTGACTCCCAACTATAATGAGCTGGGGCTATGCTCACTGAGACGTGATAAATTGATGGCTAATAGAGACTAAATAGGTCTAAAATCAGTCTGGGGGAAGTCACCCACACTTGGCTGGATTACTGGGAGAAAGTTCATCTGTTGAGGAGGGAGAAAATTGAAAGCAGGGGGGAGAAAGCCACACCACCTGTACAGCACTATCAGCTTCTACTAGTGTCCTATAGATATAGACCAGAGTATTGAAAGATCTCACCACCTCCGCTGTACCTCCAATTCTCACTCCTAGCTCCACTTTGCGGGCCTCCAAATGCACTGCGCTGTGTACCGCTGTGTCACTGGTTCCAGTTTTGCCTCCAGGGGTCACTTCACCTCCACCTCACAAACCGCACTTGCCACGGGCTGCAATACCATAGACGTCATGCTGACGCATTTCGTTAGCCAATCACCGCTAACAAGGAGTCAATTTGAGGTGACTTGAATATCTGTGGAAAAGCTGCAATACCATTTCCTAACCACTAGAGGTCTCAAATCAATCATACTCCTTAGATCATTCAGCACGCTGAAAATAATCAATTAAAAGTACCATTGAGTGCACTTGGTTGCCGCCTATCTCTCTTCAACACATGGAACAGGGGATAATTTTAAAATGTTTAGATCTTTCAAACACTCTGTCCTTCTGATTTGTAAGAGGACAGGGAGTTTAGGGAAAAATTTAAATAAGGAATGTTTTTATGTTTACATTGGAAGTAATAGTAGAAGACAATTATATTAAGACCAGTCAATAGGACATAATGACCTTCAATATTACTAGCCATCAGATAACAACTTGACAAATGTCTAGTATACTATACTTCCAAAAATGTTTGTAAATTACATTCGTTGTTCAGGCCTTGTGGAATTAAAGAACCCAAGTTATAAATCCACTTTTTCTCCTTCTGTAAAAGGATGGTGTCAAAATCACCCATTCTTATCAGAAGATTCAGGAAATAGACACCTTTCACCATTAACCCCTTTGGGTTGCCTTTGTAGAACTGAGTGAAATGTAACGCCAGAGGACAATCGTCATCCTTTTTTCTTTATACTTGTAATGTGCTCACCAATTCTTTTATGAAGTTGTCTTTTAGTTTTTCCTATGTATATTTTATTATTATTATTATTATTATTATATGGACAGCAGAGCATGTATATTACTCTCGTTGAAGAACAATTAATATATTGCTTTATTTTATACTTTTTCCCTAATCCCTCTGTCCTCTTAAAATTGGGAATGGTAAATGCCTTTGAATGCCTTGAAAGATCTAAACATTTTAAATGATCCAATGTTCCATGTGTTGGAGAGAGATAGGTGGCAGATAAGTACGCTCAATGGTACTTTTAGTTGATTATTTTCAGCGTGCCGAATGATCTAAGGAGGGGAATGATTGTGAGACCTCTAGTGGTTAGGACCTGGTATTGCAGCTTTAACAGTTATTTAAAGGGGTTGTAAACCCTTGCGTTTTTTCACCTTAATGCATCCTATGCATTAAGGTGATAAAACACCTGGCAGTGACCAGCCCCCCAGCTTTACTTACCTGAGCCCTGGAACTTCATCCGGCAGGGACGCACTCTTCCTCTGCCCAGGGATCTCGGGTCTTGATTGGATAGATTGATAGCAGCGCAGCCATTGTCAATCAAATCCAATGACGTGGCCAACGGGGGGGGGGGGGTGCCGAGTCATACACTCAGCGGCTATGGACGCCGAATGATGGACTCAGGAGCGCACCCGCAAGTAACCCCCCCAGGAGAGCGCTTCTCCTAGGGGGATGTGACGAGAGGGCTGCCGAGGGACCCCAAAAGACGGTATTCCGGGCCACTCTGTGCAAAACGAGCTACACAGTGGAGTAAAGTATGACATGTTTGTTATTTAAAAAAAAAAAATAAACAAAGCTTTACAATCACTTAAAGTCACCTCCAATTGACTCCTCCTTGCTCTGAAGAAGTTAGCGGTGATTGAAACGCGCTAGCATGACGTCTATGGGATCTCATCCCACGGCAAGTGTGGTTTGTGAGGCGGAGGTGAAGTGACCCCTGGAGACAAAACTGGAACCAGTGAAACCGCGGTTCACATCGGTACGCAGTGCATTTGGCTAGGAGTGAGATTTGGAGGCACAGCGGAGGTGGTGAGATCTTTCAATGCTCTGGTCTATATCTATAGGACACCATTAGAAGCTGATAATGCTGTACCGGCAGCGCAGCTTTCTCCCCCCTGCTTTCAATTTTCTCCCTCCTCATCAACAGATGAACTTTCTCCTAGTAATCCAGCCAAGTGTGAGTGATTTCCCCAGACTGATTTTAGACATATTTAGTCTGTATCAGCTAGCAATTTATCACGTCTCAGTGAGCATAGGCCCAGTTCATTATAGTTGGGAGTCAACTGATGTACTGTGATTGATTACCTTTTACTGGGTTGCTCAAAGAGGATTGAACCTGCAAGCCAGTACCCGTAATGATACATGTGTATCTAACACACACTCCCTCTTTTGGTCCTAAAGGAACTTTTGGACGGTTATGTCTTTTCATCAATGTACAAGAAGTCCAATCATCTACATTCCGAGATTTTTAGACCGTGATAGATTGAATAAATTGGTGCATGCACAGCTGAGATTTTCCCAATCATGACAATGTTGTCTTTTCAACATTGTTTTGGAAGGTCATTCACTGAATTTTTGATGATTGTGATTCTTATGGTGCTTTTTTCTACAACTAAATATTTTTATTCAACCGTGGTATTCCACTGATGTGACCTTCTTGGCAGGTCTCCTCCCTTTTGTTTATGCGTGTTATGGTCACGTGGACTGCACCATATTTGCATTGTCTATGTGGTGATTGGTTGAGATTAATTTAATTTATTTAAGTGAATGCATACTGATTGTCAGTTTAAGTGGTGGATCCAGGCTATACACTTGCAATTTTTTCCATGTGCAGAATGCAGTTGCAAACCAAACATAGGCTAAGATGGCAGCTTCCTTAGCTGAAAAGGATAGGAGGGTTTTGTATCGCTTAACGTGCATGCATACTAAGTAATAAATAGGGGTGGAACACCTACCTCTCAAACATATAATAGTCCACCTGTCAATAAGTTCATCTTTGTTTATCTCAGAAGGCTGGTGCTATCATTTGTCCAGACATCAACCGAGGTCAGCATTTACTTATTGATGCTGGCTTAGAAATGACATACAGTGGGGATGGAAAGTATTCAGACCCCCTTAAATTTTTCACTCTTTGTTATATTGCAGCCATTTGCTTAAATCATTTAAGTAAATTTTTTTCCTCATTAATGTACACACAATACCCCATATTGACAGAAAAACACAGAATTGTTGACATTTTTGCAGATTTATTAAAAAAGTAAAACTGAAATATCACATGGTTACACACAGCTTTGCTGTGACACTCATATCTAACTCAGGTGCTATCCATTTCTTCTGATCATCCTTGAGATGGTTCTACACCTTCATTTGAGTCCAGCTGTGTTTGATTATACAGATTGGACTTGATTAGGAAAGCCACACACCTGTTTATATAAGACCTTACAGCTCACAGTGCATGTCAGACAAATGAGAATCATGAGGTCAAAGGAACTGCCCGAGGAGCTCACAGACAGAATTGTGGCAAGGCACAGATCTGACCAAGGTTACAAAAAAATTTCTGCTGCACTTAAGGTTCCTAAGAGCACAGTGGCCTCCATAATACTTAAATGGAAGATGTTTCGGATGACCAGAACCCTTCCTAGAGCTGGCCATCCGGTCAAACTGAGCTATCGGGGGAGAAGAGCCTTGGTGAGAGAGGTAAAGAAGAACCCAAAGATCACTGTGGCTAAGCTCCAGAGATGCAGTCGGGAGATGGGAAAAAGTTGTAGAAAGTCAACCATCACTGCAGCCCTCCACCAGTCGGGGCTTCATGGCAGAGTGGCCCGACGGAAGCCTCCCCTCAGTGCAAGACACATAAAAGCCCGCATGGAGTTTGCTAAAAAAAAAAAACACCTGAAGGACTCCAAGATGGTGAGAAATAAGATTCTCTGGTCTGATGAGACCAAGATAGAACTTTTTGGCCTTAATTCTAAGCGGTATGTGTGGAGAAAACCAGGCACTGCTCATCACCTGTCCAATACAGTCCCAACAGTGAAGCATGGTGGTGGCAGCATCATGCTATGGGGGTGTTTTTCAGCTGCAGGGACAGGACGACTGGTTGCAATTGAGGGAAAGATGAATGTGACCAAGTACAGGGATATCCTGGACGAAAACTTTCTCCAGAGTGCTCAGGACCTCAGACTGGGCCGAAGATTTACCTTCCAACAAGACAATGACCCTAAGCACACAGCTAAAAAAACGAAGGAGTGGCTTCACAACAACTCCGTGACTGTTCTTGAATGGCCGAGCCAGAGCCCTGACTTAAACCCAATTGAGCATCTCTGGAGAGACCTAAAAATGGCTGTCCACCAACGTTTATCATCCAACCTGACAGAACTGGAGAGGATTTGCAAGGAGGAATGGCAGAGGATCCCCAAATCCAGGTGTGAAAAACTTGTTGCATCTTTCCCAAAAAGACTCACGGCTATATTAGATCAAAAGGGTGCTTCTACTAAATACTGAGCAAAGGGTCTGAATACTTAGGACCATATGATATTTCAGTTTTTCTTTTTTATTAAATCTGCAAAAATGTCAACAATTCTGTGTTTTTCTGTCAATAAGGGATGCTGTGTGTACATTAATGAGGAAAAAAATGAACTTAAATGATTTTAGCAAATGGCTGCAATATAACAAAGAGTGAAAAATTTAAGGGGGTCCGAATACTTTCCGTCCCCACTGTATCCTGTATGACTTACCAGTGTAAACATCAATCAGTCATACACAGGTTATCTTTTACCACGTGACCTGCTCGAACACCATGCTGAACAAAGGATCAACTTGGAAGGGAAGTCTAAGAAAATGCCTACAGGAGACTTATGACAAGATTTTCTCAATATGCTAATCTCACAGTGTAGGAGACTGTACCATGTACAGCTGCTGGATATTATGTCAGAATTTCATGCCTGCATACTAGTAAAGATATTGATTTTTATAATTAAAAAGTGTTAAAGCGGAGTTCTGCCATTTTTTTTTTTTAAAGAGTCAGCAGCTACTGCAGCTGCTGACTTTTAAAATATGGACACTTACCTGTCCAGGGCGCCAGCGATGTCGGCACCCGAAGCCGATCTGTCCCTCGGCTCTCGGGTGGAGGTGCCGCCATCTTCCTTGCGGCTTCACAGCCTGGTTCCCTACTGCGCATGCGCAAGTCAGGCTGCGTGATCCCACTGGTTCCTGCTGTCTTCTTGGACCTGTGCGTCTCCCAAAAGACAGCGCGGGGGATGGAGGAGGCGCCGGACATGGCATAGATATCCGCGGATACTGCGGCTATCTATGCCCGGAAGTAGGAGCAAATACCTGGATTAGACAGGTATCTGCTCCCCCCTGAAAGGTGTCAAATGTGACACCTGAGGAGGAGAGGATTCCAAAGGGGAGGATTCTGAAAAGCGGACGTTCCATTTTTGGGTGGAACTTCGCTTTAAGGTGTCTTGGTAGCAAAAATGACTATATTATTATTTTTACCTTAATGCACACAGTGAGCTTAGAGCTTCTCCTCGAAAGCCAAATGTTTCCACATTAATCAAATCAGAGAAATCTTGAAGCTTGGATGTGTGATGTTTCAAAGCTAAACAAAAGTAAAAAATAAAAAAAGTCTTAAATCGCTTCATAATGTTTAAGAAATTTAGTTTATGTCATAAAAGTCTCCACTGGGTGATTGGCAGCTTCCTCAATTTGGATAACATTGGCCTTGGTCTGATTTGTTTCTATGCAGAAGTGAGCCTTATTTTGCACTCTCCAGCTTTAGTAAATAAAGCCCATAGGGACAGGGCCAAATTCCAAACTATGGCCTTAAACCAGAATTCCATATTCACAAAAGTCAACATGCAATTAGGCTTTAAGATCACAATTTGGAGCTTGCGGGAAAGCACAGAAGCAAAGAGTGTACTTTGAATGCTGTTTCACAACAGCAGCTGCATTGGCATCACACTGTTTATTTTTTGTCTTTTCATGTTTATTAACTGCAGCATGTTGTGTTGGTGGCATAGTGCGTTGCGACACGCTGCAGTGAAAAAAGTACTGCAACACACTGGTGTGAACTGAACAAATAGGGCATAAGGGAACTTGCCTTGGACGTGCATTCTGACTGAACTGGCCAAATTTGCCCAGAGTTGCCCAAAGCACCTTGTGTGAATGGGTCTAACAGTATTCTGTTATTTCTAAATACCGTATATACTCGAGTATAAGTCGAATTTTTCAGCACATTTTTTTGTGCTGAAAGTGCCCCCCTCGACTTATACTCGAGTCAAGCACTTTTCTGCAGCAAAAAATTTCATTTTCCGAACCGACTTTGGGGCCCCGTATCTCAGGGACACTTGGTGCTAGAAACCCCAAATTTGGTATGCAAACCCAGTGGATCTGGTACCACAACATATCCAAAGCTGAAGTTCCTAGCACTAAGTGACCCCGAGATACGGGGCCCCAAAATCGGTTTGGAAAATGTCATTCTCTGCTGCAGAAAAGTGCTTGACATTTTCTGAACCGATTTTGGGGCCCCATATCTCAGGGCCACTTGGTGCTAGGAACCCCAAATTTGGTGTGCAAACCCAGTGGAACTGGTACCATAACATATCCAAAGCTGGGTTTCCTAGCACCAAGTGGCCCTGAGATACGGGGCCCCAAAACTGGTTCGGAAAATGTCATTCTCTGCTGCAGAAAAGTGCTTGACATTTTCTGAACTGATTTTTGGGGCCCTGTATCTCAGGACCACTTGGTGCTAGAAACCCCAGCTTTGGAAATTTTATGGTGCTAGTTCCACTGGGTTTGCACACCAAATTTGGGGTTCTTAGCACTAAGTGGCCCTGAGATACAGGGCCCCAAATTCAGTCAACTGTGTCTATCTGCAGCAATGTCATTTCGGGACCCTTTGGGTTCAGAGACCCCAAATTTTGGCTGCAGCTAGGGGGCATCTAGGAACCCTTAACTACCGAGTTTGAAGTTCAGGGGACCTATGGCTGCAAATGGCCACAGTGAGGCATGCAAATGGGCACAGTGATGCTGCAAATGGGCATTGTTGACCCTCTTTTCCACTTACAGTAGCTGTGCATTTCTCACCCTCGTCTTATACTCGGGTCAATAAGTTTTTCTCATTTTTTTTGTGGTAAATTAGGGCCTCGACTTATACTCGGAACGACTTATACTCGAGTATATACACGGTAATCCATTAGCAATAATTTCTCACTTTTTAGTGCCCAGTAATAATGCATTATTGTAGAGCAGAAAGCAAACAAAGAATAATGTGCAATACTGTGCAAAAGTTTTAGGCAGGTGTGAAAAAATGCTCTAAATTAAGAAAGCTTTCAGAAATAGAAGTGAAGTAGTTTAAGAAAATGAACTAAACTGAAGAGAAATACAAATTAAATCCAGGTTTGGTGTGACTACCCTTTGCCTTTAAAACACCATCAATTCTCCTAGATAGACTTGAACACAGTTTTTGAAGGAACTCAGCAGGTAGGTTGATTAAAACATATTGGAGAAGTAACTACAGATCTTTGGATGTAGGCTGTCTCGAATCCTTCTGTCTCTTCTTGTAATCCCAGAATGACTTGATGATGTTAAGATCAGGGCTCGGGGTGGGGGGCACACCATCACTTCCAGGACTCCTTGTTCTTTTTGCTGAAGATAGTTCTTAATGACATTGGCTGTACGTTTAGGGCTGTTGTCCTGCTGCTGAATAAATTTGGGGCCAATCACACACCTCCCTGATGTTATGGCATAATGCAAAAGTACCTTCCTGTATTTCTCAGCATTAAGGACACCACTGATCATGACCAAATCTCCAAAAAAAAAAAATGTAGAAATGCAGCCCTAAATTTGCAAGGAACCATGCTTCACTGCTGCCTGTGGACACTCATTATTGTATCGGTCTATAGCCCTTTGTAAACAAACTACCTCTTGCTACAGCCAAATATTTAAAATTTTGACTCATCAGTCCAGAGCACCTGCTGCCATTTTTCTGTACCCCAGTTCCTATGATCTTGTGCACAGTTGAGTCACTTACTGTAGCCTTGTTTCCACGCCCTACACATAAAAAACATAGGAAATGGGTGCAGAAAAATGGCAGTAGGTGCTCTGGACTGATGAGTCAAAATTCAAATATTTGACTGTAGCAGGAGGCAGTTCCTTTGCTGAAGGGTTGGAGAGTGGTACAATAATGAGTGTCTGCAGGCAACAATGAAGCATGGTGGAGGTTCCTTGCACATTTGGGGCTGCACTCCTACAAATGGAGTTGGAGATTTGGTCAGGATCAATGGCATAAAGAACAAGGAATCCTGGAAGTGATGGTTTGGCCCCTACAGAGCCCTGATATCATTGTTGGATGACATGAAGAGACAGAAGAATTTGAGGTAGCCTACATCCACAGAAGATCTGTAGTTAGTTCTTTAATATATTTTAAGCAACCTACCCACGAGTTCCTTAAACTGTGTGCAAGTGTACCTAGAAGAATGAATGCTGTTTTTTGAAGGTAAAGGGTGGCCACACCAAATATTGATTTGACTTGGCTTTCTCTTCTGTTTATTTTTATCAATTAACAAAAGTGAAAAAAAATTAACTTTTAATACTTCTATTTCTGAAAGTATTTCTAATTTACAGAATTTTTCAATGCCTGTCTAAAACTATTGCACAGCACCTTACATCCCAAAGTCATGTAGTGTTCTGCTTTAATCACATTTTTCACAACATTTTACTTACTCAGGGCTTCAAAATTATGTTCCTCAACTCCGTAGCCATTATCTGAGACTTCTATGAGTTCTGCTCCATACTCCTTCAGTTTTATATCTAAAATACATGAATGCAGTTAAAAAATGAAAGTAGGTGCATTAATTAGGATGATGCAAATAAGTTGCTCTAACATTTGCAAAATATAGGTGCTGAAGAGACAACAGTGCAAGTTACATTGAAGGGGCGCACAACACTGAAAAATCATAGAATCATAAATTGTGTAGAGTTGTTTAAAAGTCTGCAAAACCCCATGGGCCCTCAAATAGAAACCGAACAATAAATGATAACATCTATGTGACATAGAAAATTGCATATATGGTCAAAAATCACATAACATATTTATTTTTCTTATTAAAAACAAGACAGAGACTGGGATCATTTTAATTGCTACAGACGGAATCAGCCAGAGTTGACAATAGAGCCATCCAACCAAATACAGTGAATCTCCTACATTCTGTGTCTCTGACTTCTGGGACTGCAGAGTCACCATTTGCTGGGTACTGGCAGCCAAAGTTCCACTGCCTATAGCAAACACCTGAGCCAATGCAGTGAATCAAACTCGGAGTATGTAGAAGTATTGTCTGCACCCTAGACAGTGTAAGTGGCTGGGCTCAGCCCTTCCTTCTCTGAGCTGGCCGCTCAGCTGTCGGCTAATTGCCAGCTCCCATCTCTCTCCAGTTACTCAGCTGTTGATGATCCTGCTTGTCAGTCCTGCCTACTTAAGCCGTCCAGTCCAGAGGAGCTCTGCCTTCCCCTTGGTCACATCACAAGAAACACAAATCTCCTGCGTTCCAGTCTAAAGACTGGCCTTGCTGACATCTCTTCTGGCTCCAGATCCTGCTTACTGTTCCACTACAATGATCCCTGACTTCTGGTTTGGCTGACTATTTGTTGCAGTTACTGAACTCTGGCTATTTTTTGAATACGTTTGTTCTTTTTACTATTATTAATAAACAAGTGTGATTTAACTGTACTTCCATCTCAGCCTGATTTCATGGTTTCTGACAGACAGACACTAATGCTGCTTATAGAATCAGCCAGAAACTTCACTCTAAAGCCTCGTACACGCGCTTAGATTTTCAGACGACCGAATGTCCGTTTTTTGTTGCTTCAACATGTGCAAAATACAGGTGCTGAAGAGTCTCATGTCGAAAGTGAAGAGGTTAATGACAATACGAAAATTTTCGTACGACAGAATACAACATCAGAAGTGACGTAATGTGTTGAATAGTTTTGTTGGTATTCTTTCGTTTCTGAGCATGCTTAGTCTTGCTCTTACGATTTTTTTCGTATGAAAACCGTACTAATTAAACAAAAATCAGACGTTGAGTTCACATCCATCAAAAAGTTTATAGTCTGCACATCCAGCTTTTGTCTGACAAAAAAGAGAAATCGGCTATCGAAAGCACCGTAGTAACGATCTGAAAATCGGCAGACAGCTCGTCTAATGAATTTTGCCAACCAATTTTCGTATAATGTGTACGGGCCTTAAAGGGGTTGTAAAGGTAAAAATTTTTTCACCTTAATGCATTCTATGCATTAAGGTGAAAAAACTTCTGACAATACCGTCGCCCCCAGCCCCCCCGTTTTACTTACCTGACGCCTCGAAAGTCAGCTTCGCGTTCCCGACATCTATTCCTCCGCTCACCCTGGCCGCTGATTGGCTACAGTGGATGGATTGGAAGCAGCGCAGCCATTGGCTCGTGCTGCTGTCAATCACATCCAATGACGCGGCGCGCTGGGGGGCGGGGCCGAGTGATACAGTGAGCGGCTATAGCTGCCGGCTGTATCACGGGAGCGCGCCCGCAAGCACTAACCACCAAGCGAGGGAGCTCGCATTAAGGTGGTTAATGCTTGCGGGGAGGAGCTGAAACAGCCGCCGAGGGACCCCAGAAGACCAGGTTCGGGGCCACTCTGTGCAGAACGAGCTGCACAGTGAAGGTAAGTATAACATGTTTGTTATTTAAAAAAAAAAAAAAAAAAAAAAAAATTACCTTTACAACCCCTTTAAGGCTAGCCATACCTTATACAATTTTGTTCTACAATTTTCCTTTAGATTTACCAAAACCATATAATATAAAGGTCAAACCTAAACATTTTCAATTTGTATGCAATCAGGCAGGCACTTGCACTACATTGTTGAAGGTAAATAGGAAGTTGAATGAGAAAATTGTATAACCCCATACACAAAATTAGATTTTCTGCAGATTTTTGTCTTCAGATTTACAAAAACCATATATAATGAGGTCAAACCTTAAGGCCTCGTACACACGATACGAAAATCAGATGAGAAAATTCGTAAGACAAGCTGTCTGGGGTTTTTCGGATCGTTAGTACGGTGCTTTCAACAGCCGATTTGACTTTTTTGTCAGACAAAAGCTGGATGTGCAGACTATAACATTTTTGTCAGATGTGAACTCAACGTCTGATTTTCGGATGGTCAGTACAGAAATCGTCACACAAAAGTCGAAAGTACAAACACGCATGCTCAGAATCAAGGAACGACCGGGAAGAATTCGGTCTTGTAAACTACTGTTCATAATCTAGAATTAACATTCTTGACGCGGCAATTAATGAAATGTCGAAATGCAGCTCACATTCTCATCTTCTTTAATGGGATATTAATGAAGCTGCTTTGCTGGTGATACTGATGTAGTTATGCCAAACGTTTTTTAAAAGGCATTTGGTTTTGTAGTGATATAAATAATAGTAATATTATGGTTGTTATGGTTTTTATTGTGCAGAAAAAAAAACAACACAAATTAAATTAGAGATGCTATCTGCCATCCAAATAAAAATAAACTTAACAAAAAAGTGTGAATCAACTCTCACCAAACTTCTACTAACATGAAATTAGCAGAAGGGGCCCAAAGGGTGGTGTTTGAGAAATTAACTTCTTCTTTATACTCACATATGCCCTGTACACACAATAGGATTGTCTGATGGAAAATGTGTAATAGGACCCTGTTGTCGGAAATTCCGACCGTGTGTAGGCTCCATCACACATTTTCCATAGGAATTTCCGACACACAAAGTTTGAGAGCTTGCAATAAAATTTTCCGACAACAAAATCCATTGTCGGAAATTCCGATCGTGTGTACACAAATCCGACGCACAAAGTGCCACGCATGCTCAGAATAAATTAAGAGACGAAAGTTTTTGGCTACTGCCCTGTTTATAGTCCCGACGTACGTGTTTTACATCACCGTGTTCAGAACGATCAGATTTTCCGACAACTTTGTGTGACCGTGTGTATGCAAGACAAGTTTGAGCCAACATCCGTCGGAAAAAATCCATGGATTTTGTTGTCGGAATGTCCGATCAATGTCCGACCGTGTGTACAGGGCAATAGTACATCACTACGTTCATGTTTGTGGAACGACAATTCGCGGAAAGTTAGTATGCTAGACATAATCCTGCACACGCGCTTTTGACAAAAATCAGACGCTCGGTCATACAACAATCAAACCGTGTGTACAAGGCCTAAGGCTGGCATGGTCGAATTTCCAAAGAATTTTCTTTTGAAAATCAGAAAGTGTGCGTTTTGTGATCCGATGGTACCACCATTGATTTCAAAATTTGACCAACCAAGCCTTCAATTTCCCCTCATGTTGCTACAGAAAAGAATTTTCATGGCTGGGAATCTTCTTTTCTTTCCAGGAATTTTTTTTTCTTGCTCATGCGCATTTCTTTTTTTGATTACATTTCTCGCACGATTCTCCCATCATTGTATAGAAAATTGTTTGTTTTTCCAAATATTTCCAACATACCCGATTACTCAAATTCGATGGCCGCACGAAAATCGGCTGTTGCTGCAGCCCACTAATGGTGGGAAATACAAACGAAAATTCTTAGATAGGATTTTCAAAAGAAAAATCTTTCGAAATTCGATCCATGTATGGCCTGCCTAAAGCCTCGTACACACGGTACGATTATTGGCCAATCGAGTGTCTGATTTTTGTCTTAAGGGTGTGTGCCAGGATCTTGTCTTGCATACTAACGGTACACAATTGTTGTGCAACAAACACGAACGTAGTGACATACTACAAGGAATTTCAGCTCTTGAGCACCACCCTTTGGGCCCCTTCTGCTAATTTCGTGTTTGGTGAGCATTGATTCTGAGCATGCGTGTTTGTACTTTAGACTTTTGTGTGACGGATTTGTGTACTGACCATACGAAAAACTGACGTCAAACCATTGTCTGCTGAAAATTTGCTAGCATGCCACCTAACATTTGTTGGCCGAAAGTTGGACAACAATTGTCAAAAGGAGCGTACTAATGGTAAGATTTTAGGACAACAGTCTGTCAACAGACAATTCCCTGCCAACAATCGTACCGTGTGTACGAGGCTTAAGAATTTAAATTTGTATGCAATCAGGCAGGCCCTTGCACTACATAGTTGAAGGTACATCCAAAGGAAATCTACCAACAAAAGTTGTATGGTGTGTATTCAGCTTAAAGCTGGATACACACCATACAACTTTTGTTGTTCAATTTCCTTTAGATTTACCTTCAACTATGTAGTACAAGGGCCTGCCCGATTGCATACAAATTGAAAGTGTTTAGGTTTGACCTCATATTATATGGTTTTGGTAAATCTAAAGGTCTAAAGGGAAAAAAATCTAAAGAAAATTGTATAGTGTATCCAGCTTTATGCCTCGTACACACGATCAGATAATCGGATGAAAAAAAAAAAAAAACGCTTTCTGATTGATCGCACGATAGTCTGGTCGTTGGTACACAGCTTTCGACAGCCGATCACGACAGTTCGTCCAACAATATCTGAAGGGACAAACAAAAACACTTTGCTCAGACAATAGCCCAGCGAACGACAATCGTTTAATCAGTGTAGTATGCGTCCGCTAAAAATCGATAGCCAAACACCACGCATGATCGGAAACACGAAAATAACCCAGAAGGAGAGGGGAGAACAATACGAATGGAAATACCCAAAAGGCGTGGCAGACACAGGGAAGGTTTTCCAGAATTGTACGAAAAAAAAATCGCACATTTCGTAGAGCGCAAAATGCACTGTTGAATTTAATATTAGTATTATGCAACAAAATGCGAATGATAAGTCATTCAATTATCTGATCGTGTGTACGAGGCATTAGTCTCCCTGCCTACAGCCAGCAAAATTATGTAAGCAGCAGCGCAGACAAGAGAGTCACCACTACCAGTGATGATGGCATGGTTTCTTTCCTACTCCAATTTAGATGAGGACACCTGCCTTGGAATGTATAATTATACTTATAACAGATGTTTGCCTTTTAACACCAAACATTTTACAGATTATTCAAAGTGAACTTGTGCTTTGTCCAAGTAGTGAAAAGCAACAGGTTCGCTTTAATACCCCCTCTCTATCTACTTAAACTTACCATCCCTTTGCTCTCCCAACCACTCGTTCCTGGGGAGCTGAGATTTTTCATTCCACACATACATGATAGCGCTGAGTACATAACTGGCCAATGGTTAAACATGTGTCAAATGTCAAGCTGTCTGACAGCAAAGAGAAGGTAGGTACAAGTAAAAGGAAAAGGTGAGGCAGCGTTAAAGTGAAACTGTTGCTTTGCCTTGCGTGTGCAAGGTGCAGGTTCAATTTACAGAGAGCTCAAGTTCACTGTAACCAATGTAGAATTTTACTGTACTTAGGCCCTACTGCCAGGACACACAAATCACACCCCCTTATAAGGCCACCCCCGCAATTAGAAAGCCAATCCCCCACTGCCAGTAAGTTTTTCTAGGAAAGCAACCCTCCATTCTGGATACTCAGGGGTGTGGCTATTTTTTGATAAGGCTTAAAGTGGTTGTAAACCCAAGTCATGAAATTTGAACTAAGCACATATATCTGTAGCGTTTACTTGTCTCTCTCCAAAGCCCTAAGTGTCGTGTTTCCCTCTGGTGCTTCTTTCCTCTGTTTCCAGCAGAGTCACTTCTGACAAGTTCTCCGACACTTGAGATAACTTGAGCTAAAAATTTGTGTCAGGGAGGGAGCTTAGAGGGAGATAATCAGGGAGCTGGTCTATTCAGAATACAGCTCTGCATGTTCCTTTGTTCCTCTGCCTATGTGGAGTGGGGGCGTGTCCCTTTCCTCCAATCAGCTCTCACACAGTGTAAGTCATGTTGACCCACCCCATGTGCTGCTGAAAGATAAAGAAAGATTTGTAACAGATCTGCACTTCTCCGGTGTATAAAGGGGAAGACTGCAAATAAAGAAGTAAAACTTATGGAGGATTTGTTTCATCTCTGTGTATCATCTGAGGATATTAACTTCACTGGATAAATGTAAGGGTTTACATCCACTTCAAAGTGGATGTAAACCCGAATTTTTTTTTTTTTTTATGTCATAATGTAGAGTATACAAATTCCTATCATTCGAGCCCAGTCTTGCCACAAAGAGTTAATCCAGCTCTGAGCAATCCTCTTTTATTGTTCAGCGAGATAAAACTCCACAAACTGAGAAAAACTTTGTCAAATCCTCCCCCTTGCTGTGAGTGACAGGTGATTTACATCTCGTGCACTAGCCTAAGACACAGGCATTATTTTTTAATTCCCACCCCCACTCCTTTCTTCAGCAGCTCTGCAAGGATTGGCTGTTCCACACCTCAGCATGATTTGGCATGCTGAAGTCATGTGGTTACTTTCCTGTCTTTTCACTGGATGTTAGAGATCATAGCAGAAGTTTAGTGTAAGAAATACAAAGGAGAAACTGCATATTGACAAGGGAAGTGTAGAGGTGGGCGGGGAGTCTACTGACATCACATCTCCACCCACTGAGCTACAGACAACAGACCCACCCACAGAATAAGCAGTTTTTCGGGTCTCATAACAGACAGAGGGGAGACATTTGACAGGTAAAGATACATGCAGGAGGCATGTATATCCTTATAGATAACCCCTATGGCAGTAGTTTAGAAAGGATGACATTATTGGGTTTACATCCACTTTAAGTTACCAGATTTTTTGTGCTCATAGGCTCCCAAGCCTGATGGTCACATACATACATACATACATACATATACATACACACACACACACACACACGTGTAGGCATTGTACAGAGGTGCCAACTTAAACCAAACGCTAAATGGAGAGGTAGGGCAGCTAACAAAGGATTTGCTATATACAATCCCAATAAGTACGTAAATAAATTCCAGTGCCAAAAATAATTAAATCAATCCTAATATCAATACATAATCAAATTAATCCATCGGTGCTGATAATAAATTCACTATTCACTGCACATAGATCAATAATGAAATCAATTTACATATACATGTCGGTTTTACTATATAGTCGGTGGGTAGCCAATAGGGACAGGTAGGCAATGGGACACCAGCACAGTACTGCATGGGTGGCCAGCTCCAAGGCCATTGAAATTATGTCTATCCTGGAGTAGGCTGCACTGCTTACTACTATGTAACTGTTTGATCCGAGGTCTCCATTTGCGTATGTTTTTTGGAGAGGTGGGCCAACTTAGGATTTTTTTAGTTGAATGTGTACTAATAATTTAAAAGTACTTTTCATACAAACAAAATAACATTTTAAAATGTCTCAAAGAGCTTACCTATGCAGGTTGCACCAGCATCTACACTGTTCTCCAGAAGTTCTTTCACTGCAGTTGCAAGACTCAGCACTACCTGACCAGAACAAATCTGATGGACAGACTTGCGGTCGATTGGCTTGATTTCTTTTGCTGGTTCAGTACTGTAAATGAAAATTTAGATTAGATTAATAAACAGCTCAACACTGTTTTATGTAACCTTCTTCCACTCTACAAAATAAGTGTTTTTCTTCTGTCTTTATTGAAGATATTGTCCACCTCTGAACCCCTTCAATGGGACAGGAATCTCCCTGACAGGAACAAAAACAGTAACAAAGTCCTGAAAGATGGTCATGAGGAGTTTTGGTTGAAGCTGAGGTTTGGGACTTTTTCACATTATGTCTGTTGAGCTTCGATTTTTTACACACCACTATATATGTATGGTGTGAGTAAGGCACATAGGGACAAATGTTTAGAACGTAAGTAGTCTGCATTCTTGACATTTGTTCCTGGGTGCATACTACACAAAACAGAAGTACTGCTGGGTGCACCATCCAGCCATAGGAGCTGCAAGTCTCTCTTACAGTTTGACAGGCTCCTGGCAATGGGGCTGTAAGGTGAACCGGTACCATCCACCCGCACTTAAATACTGGAACCTTATGCACCTGGGCTAAATGTCCAGTGTGCATAAGGCCTTAAAGCATATTCAATTATATTATATTTCATCTGTCTCATATGTGTCTGTGTTACCATGTACTTGTATGAAAAATGTATCAGTTTTTTTTTGCATTTCTTTTTTTGTGTGAAATACCTGGTGATCCTGCTAGTCCCTCTGTTTTTTTTATTTCTAACGGACCATGTCAAGGCATGGATGCACATCCATCCCAGCGTGATCAATTTACTTCTTTGCATGATACTGACATAGCTCCCAACTTTTTAAGATGGGAACGAGGGACACCTATTTGCAAAAGTATATAGGCAAAGGACACGCCCCCTTAAAAAGGACAAATATACGGGAAAAAAATGAATTAGTTAAAGGAGTTGTAAAGGCAAAAGGTTTTTTTATCTTAAAGCATTGTATGCATGAAGATAAAAAAAACCTTCTGTGTGTAACAGCCACTCCAGCACCCCCTAATTACTTAACTGAACCCCATCTCTCTCCCGCAATGTTTACGAGTGTCTTAACTGTCCGGGATTCTCCTCCTGATTAGCTGAGACACAGCAGCGGCGCCACTGGCTCCCACGGCTGTCAAAGTCAGTTAGCCAATCAGGGGAGAGAGGGGGTGGGCCAGGTCTCCGTGTCTGAATGGACACACAGAGCTGTGACTCAGCTCTGTTGCCCCCATAGAAAGCTGCTGGTTGTGATGGCATGAGCAGCGAAGAGGAGAATCGGGGCTGCTCTGTGCTAAACCATCTGCACAGAGGAGGTAAGTATAACGTTTGATTTTTTTTTTTAAACGAGACTTTCCAATCACTTTGACCACTTAAGCCCCGGACCATTTGGCTGCCCAAAGACCAGAGCACTTTTTGCGATTCGGCACTGCGTCGCTTTAACTGACAATTGCACGGTCGTGCGATGTGGCTCCCAAACAAAATTGATGTCCTTTTTTCCCCACAAATAGAGCTTTCTTTTGGTGGTATTTGATCACTTCTGCGGTTTTTTTTTGCGCTATAAACAAAAATTAGCGTCAATTTTGAAAAAAAACCCTAGTTAGACTTACCGGTAACTGTATTTCTACGAGTCTTTCAGGACAGCACCTGGAGAGAGCGCAGCTCCACCCACTTTTCCCAGGAAACACTGCAGTCAGTTTTTTCTTTAAAGACCGGACACTTCCACCATGGCCTCAGTTGTTCATAGAGTACCTCCAGCCATGCTGAAATTAGATAAGCAGAACATAGCAATAACACCACATTTTTATAAACCAATTAGGGCGGGTCATCGGTGCTGTCCTGAAAGACTCGTAGAAATACCGTTACCGGTAAGTCTAACTAGGGTTTTTCTCCCCTCGTCTTTCAGGACAGCACCTGGAGATGATAAAAGAGTACTTACTCTAGGGTGGGACCACCGCCTGCAGGACCTTCCTGCCAAACGATTGATCCGCTGCTGATAGCAAGTCCAACCTGTAGTGGCGGGTGAAGGTGGAGAAGCTTGTCCACGTGGCCGCTTTACAGATCCGGCCTGGAGAAGCCCCCGCTCTTTCTGCCCAGGACGTTGCTACTGCCCTTGTTGAATGGGCCATTACCCCTGTGGGAGGATCAGCCCCTGCAGCCCTGTAGGCTTCACTGATCGCCATTCTAAGCCATCTGCCTATAGTGCTTTTAGAAGCACAATGACCCTTGCGTGATCCAGAAAAAAGAATAAAAAGAGAATTTGTCTTCCTAAACTCTCTCGTAATCTCTAAATAATGGAGTAAACATCTCCTCACATCCAGGGTATGAAAAGCCTCCTCTTTAGAGTTGGATGGTGTAGGACAAAAAGTAGGTAAAACTATCTCTTGTGCCCTATGAAAAAAGGTTGCGACCTTTGGCAAGAAGCCCGGGTCAGTTTTCAGCACTACCCGGTCTGAAAATATCAAACAAAAGGGTTCTACTATAGATAGAGCCTGTAACTCACTAATTCTTCTGGCTGAGGTAACTGCCACCAAAAGAACCAGTTTAAGCGTCCATACTTTTAAAGTTGCTTCCTGTGGTGGCTCAAAAGGTGATCTGATCAACCCTTGTAGCACCAGAGATAAATCCCATTTAGGAAAGGATTTGAAAGGTACCGGCCTAAGCCTGGCCAATGCTTTGAAAAATCTCACTATAAATGGTTCTTGAGATAACTTTCTCTCAAGAAACACCGACAAGGCAGCTACCTGGACCTTCAGGGTACTGGCTGCCAGCCCCATCTCCATACCCTCATTGAGAAACTCTAAAATTGAGGGCAACTCCTGTGGTGAACATTTTTTAGTCATGCACCAGGAATTAAACCGCTTCCATGTCTTAAAATAAATACCCCTGGTAACCTTCTTTCGGCTATTTAACAGGGTTGATACCAGCTTATCTGAGAAGCCCCTTCCTTTTAGCAGCTGCTCCTCAGTAACCAACCTGTCAGCCTGAGCTGATTGACATTTGGATGCTGAAGGGGTCCCTGGGATAGCAGATCCTTTCGAAGTGGGAGAACCCAATGTGGTTCCACTGCCAACCTCTGTATGGTTGCAAACCAGGGTCTCCTGGGCCAAAAAGGAGCCACTAGGATCAAACTTGTGGTCTCTCGCTGTAGTTTTTTCAACACCCAAGGGATTATTTGAAAGGGGGGAAAGGCGTAGCACAAGTGGAAGTTCCATGGTTGTGCCAGCGCATCCAAACCTTTCGCCTGATCTTGCCTGTTTAGTGAGTAATAGGCTCTCACCTTTGCATTCTTGTGGGATGCGAACAGGTCTATCTGAGGAGTTCCCCATTTCTTTGTTAATTCCTGGAATACCTCCTTGTTCAGACTCCATTCTGCCTCTAGTATCCTTTCTCTGCTTAGAAAGTCTGCCACTAGATTCAGCTCTCCTTTTAGGTGTACAGCTGTTAGGGACTTTACGTTGCCTTCCGCCCAGGATAGCAACTGAACTGACAAGGCTAGCAAGACCTTGCTTCTCGTGCCCCCCTGTCTTGTAACATATGCCACTGCTGTGGCATTGTCTGATAGCACCTGAACATGGTGCCCCCGGACTATTTCCTCGAAAGCCCATAGTCCTAGGAGGATAGCCCTTAATTCCCTCCAATTGGAGGATCTCCTGGCTTCCCTTTTTGTCCAATTGCCTTGAGCCATCTGTCCTTCCAGGTGGGCTCCCCACCCCCAGGAACTCGCATCTGTTGTTAATCTCCTCTCCTGGGGAAAAAACCAGAGCAGGCCCTTGTTCAGATTGGAGTGGCTCCTCCACCACCAGAGCTTCCTCTGAACTCGGGGAGATATCGTTATCATCTTTTCTAGGGACTCTCCATAAGACCAACTTTTCAAAATTGTCTGTTGAAGTTCCCTTGCATGCAACCGTGCCCACTGTACTGCAGGTATTGCTGCAGTAAGGAGCCCCAAAACAGACATCACTGCCCTGATAGAAATTGGCAGGTTTGTCTGGGCCTTTTTTACAGCGTTCTGAAGCTTTACTATCTTCTCCTCTGGGAGATACATTTTTCCCTGTATGGAGTCGATAGTGTAACCTAGAAAGGTTATTGCCTGTGATGGGATCGATTTTTCCTCGTTTATTAACCACCCTAGGCTCTCCAGATGCCTCCCCGTCCTTTGTAGATCTCTCTCCAATATGTGCCTTGATTTGGCAAATATTAGCAGATCGTCTAAATATGGGACAATCGAAATTCCTTCTATTCTGAGAGGGGCTAAGGCCTCCGCCAGAATTTTTGTAAATATCCTCGGAGAGGATGACAGCCCGAAAGGGAGAGCTCTGAATTGCAGATGTAGGACAGATCCCCCTATCCTGATCGCAAATCTGAGGTGCTTCTGTGATGCTGGGGCTATAGGCACATGGAGATATGCATCTCTTAGGTCTATGGATACCATAAAGCAGTCTGGGGTCAGGAGACCCTTTACCGAAAAGATCGTATCCATCTTGAACCTTTTGTACCTGACCGCTCTGTTGAGTATCTTCAGGTTCAGGATCAATCTGAACTTGCCTGAAGGCTTCTTCACCAGAAAGATGTGTGAATAGCACCCCTGTTCTACCTCGTTGGGGGGAACATTTACTACCACCTTCTGCTGAATTAACTCCTGCAGAATTGCTGACATAGCCGTAAGCTTCTCCGGGTCTCTGGGAGCCTGAGTTAAATAAAACCGAACCGGAGGGGGTTGGGCAAACTCCAGTCCGTAACCCTCCCTTATAGTTTTTAGGATAAACGGACTGTCTGTTATCCTCTGCCACTGTGGGTAGAAGGTTTGTAACCTTGCTCCCACAGACTGGGGACCGTCACTGGCCCTTTGTATTTGGGGTAGGGGGGCGAAAGAGTACCCCTGACTTGCCCCTGCCTCTCTGAGACCTCCAAGGTCTTTTATATCCTGTCTCCTTTGAGTCTGTGGTTTTCCGAAAAGGACGAAAATTTTTGTTGCCCTGAGGAACCACCTTTTTCTTAATGGGGAAGGCTTTCTTTTTGTCAGCCGTTCTCTCAAGAATGGCTTCAAGACCTGGGCCAAAAACCAAATCCCCCTCAAAGGGGGAACCGCATAACTTGGCTTTAGAGGCTGTGTCCCCGGTCCAAGTCTTGACCCACAGAGCTCTGCGCGTTGAGTTGATTAGGGGAGATGATCTGGCCGACATCCTAACTGATTCTGCCGAAGCATCTGCTATATATCCAACGGCTTTCATAAGCACTGGTAAGGTCTCTAAAAGATCCTTACGAGGTGTACCTGCCTCGATATGAACCTTCAGTTGTTCCAACCAGTGCTCCAGGTTTCTGGCTACCACTGTTGATGCCATAGCTGGCTTTAAATTTGCTAGGGTGGAATCCCAGGCTTTCTTTAGCAGGGAGTCAGCCCTCTTGTCCATGGGGTCCTTGAGGATACCCATGTCCTCAAACGCGAGGTCAGTGTTTCTCGACACCTGAGAGAAGGCCGCATCCAGTCTAGGCTTTTTGTTCCAGACCTGTGCGCTATCTTCCTCAAAGGGAAACCTGCGTTTGAGGGATCTAGAAAAGAAGGGGGCCCTCTCTGGGTCCTTCCATTCTCTCTTAACTGTTTCTGACAGAAACTTGTGCACCGGAAACATCCTGTGTTTCACTTCACCCATGCCTTGAAACATCTTATCGTGTAACAACGGCTGGGCCTTGTCCTCTGTAATATTAAGAGTAGTGTGGATAGTTTTTAGTAGATCATCCACCTCCTCTAGAGACAACTTATATCGAGAAGAAGATTCTTTCTCTTCCTCTGCTTCTTCCTCCGATTCCGTAGCCACGCTACGATTTTCCTCCTCCGAGTCACTGTCACCCCTATATGCGGAAACAGAAGACTGGGAACGAGGTACTGAGCTGCCTGCGGCTGGACGTTTGTCAAGGTAGGATTTAAATGACTCAAAAGTCTCCGCCAAATCCTTCCTAAATGAGCTCAGTAAGTCCTGCTGAACCACAGGTACACTAGGAGTGGTTTCCTCCTTCACTAAGTCTGCAATGCACCCTTTGCATAACACCTTTGCCCAAGACTCTTTAAGCACATTTTTACAAGATGGGCATTTTCTTTTAACAGGAAAAGACGAATGCTTGGTCTTTTCTTTTGCCTTCTGAAATACACAAACAGAAAACACCTATAAACAGCATGCTGAAAAAGAGTGGAAGAGCTAACACTTTAACCCCCCTCCTTCATTCAGCCAGTAAATCCCCCCACAGATTTACTTCACAATCTTAACACATTTACTTCCTGCTTCAATACACAGAAAGAATGCTGCAGGCTCTTTAAAACATTTACCAAAGAGGGAACTAAAACATGCCCATAGAGTAAGTTACAGAGACACGCTGTCCCCGCTTACCTGGGCCTGGCTGACTTGTGTGGCTCCTGCTCCTGCCACCACCGATTGTTCCTCCTCCATATTGACAGGATTTGCAATGGCGTTTGGTGCTGTTTTTTAAACTTTCCCGGTCCACTCGCCGCTGCGAGGGCCGGAAATGACGTCAGCCGGAAGAGACCTGCCCTCCCCTCCTGCGTTCCAGCGGCCGGAACCGGAAGCCGCGTCGCGCCGCTGGAGGTCCCGCCCCCGGCCGTAGTGACGCGCTCGCCACTGGAACCCGGAAGGCTGAGCAATGGGGTTGAAGAGGAGACGCCGCTCCTTCCAAGCCAGCCGCCGGTCTAAAGGAGCTGGGACCCCCCGCAGCCTGACCCTCGCCGGGTATGAAGAGGGGAGGACGCCGGAGCAACCCCCGCACGTGAAGGGAGGAAGCTGGGCTGGCCTGCCACAAAAAAGAACAGAAATACCGGTATGCCCCAAACTCTCTCCACCTGGAGACAGCGCAGCACACCCCTGGTTCCCTGCAGCGCTTCCACCATGGCGGAGGAAACACTACAACAACTGAGGCCATGGTGGAAGTGTCCGGTCTTTAAAGAAAAAACTGACTGCAGTGTTTCCTGGGAAAAGTGGGTGGAGCTGCGCTCTCTCCAGGTGCTGTCCTGAAAGACGAGGGGAGAAAAATGCATTATATTTTACTTTTTGCTATAATAAATATCCCCCAAAAATATATAAAAAAAACTTTTTTTTCCTCAGTTTAGGCCGATATGTATTCTTCTACATATTTTTGGTAAAAAAAATTAAAAAAAATAGCAATAAGCATTTATTGATTGGTTTGCGCAAAAGTTATAGCGTCTACAAAATAGGGGATAGTTTTATAGCATTTTTATTACTATTTTTTTTTACCTAGTAATGGTGGCGATCAGCGATTTTTGTCATGACTGCGACATTATGGGCGAACACATCGGACACTTTTGGTGCGATTTTGGGACCATTCACATTTATAGAGATCAGTGCAATTAAAAATGCATCGATTACTGTGTAAATGTGACTGGCAGTGAAGAGGTTAACCACTAAGGGGCAGTGAAGGGGTTAATTGTGTTCTAGGGAGTGATTCTAACTGTGGGGGGGCGTGGCTGTGTGTGACACGACACTGATCACCGCTCCCGATTACAGGATTTTCCCCGTTCTTCCTCCCTGTGAGACGATTGCGGGTATCCCCACGGACATCGGGTCCGCGGGACCCATGATCCCACTCACGGAGGCCGCGCGAGCGCCCGAAAACCACTTCTTAAGGGCAACGTACAGGTACGTTAATCTGCCTGTGCGTGCCCTTCTGCCGACGTATATCGGCGTGAGACAGTCGGCAAGCGGTTGAACCCACAAGTGCTTTCTTTTTTTTTTAGCATTGCTATTTCTTTATATTGGCTTTTGAAATTTACAAATGCAGCAATTTAGATGAAAGGTTTAGCACTTTTTGAAAGATAAAAAGTCCATTTTATACACAACTATATAGATCAGACCAAAATGAGGGACTAATGAGGAGGAAAGAGGGACTTTGTTCCAAATAAGGGAAAGTCCCTCGAAATCAGGGACAGTTGGGAGCTATGTATGTACTGGGGATCACAGTCTGCCTGTCCCCCCAGTGGTCAGACTTGTGCTGGCATGCCTCCCTGCACAACTTGTCATTGACAGGATCAGTGTACTGTGGGATTGCCTGTCTGCTGCTGACACAACCCTACCCAGCTGGTCACAGAAAAAAAAAAAAGTGTACTGCAGTTTCTCTGCCTCCTGCTCATACCTTATTGGCTGTTTTTATACTTTAACTGCTTGCGGCCCGCCCACCGCCAAATGACGTCCGGGCGGTGCGGCTCTCGTTCTGGGACGCCATCATATGACAGTGTCCCAGAACAGCCGCTCTTGCGGGGGTGCGCAGAGCAGCATTCGCGGCCGTGCCATGTTGCTAGGACATGGGGCAACCCTGATCTCCGTAAAGAGCCGTTTCCGCGGCTCTTTACCAAGTGATCGGCTGTGTCCAATCACAGCCGGTCACATGTAAACACGGAGATGGCGGTAATCGGCTCTCCTCACACTGACAGAGTGTGTGGCGAGGAGAGTCAATCAGCGGCATCTCCATGCAGGGGGATATCTGGAAATGTAATCAGGGCACTGATCATCAGTGCCCCGATTACAATATAGTGTCACCAATCAGTGCCCACCAATGGCAGCAATCAGTGCCCATTAGCGATGCCAGACAGTGCTGGCAATCAGCGCTGCTAATCACTGCTGTCAATCAAAGCCCAACAGTGTCGCCCATCAGTACCACCTATCAGTGCTCATCAGTGCCCATAAGTGCGGCATATTTGTGCCTCCTCATCAGTGCCCATAAGTACCACCTCATCAATGCCCACCAGTTTAGCCTATCAGTGCCCATCAGTGAAGGCAAAAAATTACTTAGCTACAAAATTTACTGACAGGAAAAAAAAAAGTAAAAAACATTTTTTTTTTTTTAAATGTTTGGTCTTTTTTTTTTTTGTAAAAATTAAAAAACCCAACAGTGATTAAATACCACCAAAAGAAAGCTCTATTTGTGTGAAGAAAATTAATGATAAAAAATTTGTTCAGGTACAGTATAGCATGACCAGGCAATTGTCATTCAAAGTGCGACAGCGCTGAAAGCTGAAAAATGGCCTGGGCAGGAAGGGGTGTAAGTGCCTGGTAGGCAAGTGGTTAATGCCATTAGCATTTGTTATGTTTGTTCAGGTATTAAACTTTTTAGATTTAGTGTATTCTTCTATAAGTAAACGGAGCAGATATATTTCCCTAAACACGCAGGCTCTGCTGTACATTGTTCATCCTTTCATCTTTCAGACTCTACTGATCCACATCCTGCTGTATTGGATACCACCAGTCACCTGGTAGCCACAGACCACGTGATCTTTGCCTAGACTTTTAGATCACTTGTGCAAGGTTTTTTGTTTTAATGACAATGGGGGTGATTTACTAAAAGAGGTACACACAAAATCTGGTGTAGCTGTGCATGGCAACCAATCAGCTTCTAACTTCAGCTTATTCACTCAAGCTTTGGCAATAAAACCTGAAAGCTAATTGGTTACCATGATTCCCAGATTCTGTGTGCAGCAGTTTTAATAAATCTCCCCCACTGTGTTACCTTTGTAATGCTGATATCCGCACGACCCCCTCCACTTTTAATATACAATTATCAGTGTAGTTTCTTTGTAGACACAGAACTATTATGGAACTGCAGAGTTTATTGTAAGACTTCATAGAAGTGAACTCACCAAGGTTGCTCCATGGTGCTATGTGTACAGCGTTCCCATAGAGTACTATACACTATCCATGTGTACACTCCCGCCACCTCCTCCTCACATCCTCTTCCCACTGACACATGACACTCACACACGTGCCTCAGCCTGTAGCCAATCGGCGAGCTAGAATGAAGTCAAGCCACACGTGACCTAGAGTACATCGGAGACCGCCATATTTAATGAGGGCTCCATAAAAGGACTCAACTAGACTTTTAATGATTCCAAGTTATTTCCGTCTCTAAGTCCTCGAGAGCCAATCTTATTCTACTTTAGATTAACCGCGCTATTTTTTAAACGAAGTCATACGTTTGAGTTTTGTTTTACATTCCCTTACAATACCATTGTATACAAGTTTTACATTGCCGTAGCTGCACTCTGATCCTATGACAGACACACGTTAGGATAGGGTAATGGAAGTTATTCTGTTACGAAGGCAGCTTTGCCATTAGTAAATATGGCGGCGGCATGGGTTGCATCAGTTTCCTGATAGTGAGGCTGCGCCATAGTGTACCCAGTGTCCCCGGGAGCCGGTGACGTCATCAGCGGAGAGTCGGGGAACGCAGCGTGCTGCAGTGTGAGTGCCACAGACATGCCCATGTACAGAGTGCAGCAATACAACAGCGGGGACATCCAGGTAGATCTGCCCAGCTGCATGTACAGGCTCCCCAACCTCCACCAGCCCATCACTGGACACCATGAGCAGGTAAATGTCACATCCAGCCTTCCTTCCGGGGTGAGAGGTGTGCCTCGCACTCAGCTTCTCTGCCAGCATTGTCCATACACACTGATCTACATATTTTTGGTAAAAAAAAATTGCAGTACGCACATGTTGATTGGTTTGCACAAAAGTTATAGCATCTACAAAATATTGGATATCTTTATGGCATTTAATATTATATATATTTTTTTTTTACTAGTAATGGCAGTGATCTGTGATTTTTATCAGGACTGCGGCGGACAGTTCGGACACTTTTGACACTTTTTTGCGACCATTGACACAGCGATCGGAGTTTAAAAAAAAATAGCCACTGATTACTGTATAAATGTCACTAGCAGGAAAGCGGTTAACACTGGGGGGTGATCAAGGGGTTAATTGTGTTCCCTGGGGGGTGTTTCTAACTGTATGGGGGCTGGGCTGACTAGAGGAGGAGACAGATCGCTGTTCCTAATCACTAGAAACAGCAGATCTCTCTCTCACTCCCCTGTCAGAACAGGGATCTGTCTGTTTACATTGACAGTTCCCCATTCTGGCTCTCGTTCCCACGATCGTGGGTGGCTAGCGGACATCGGCACCGCCGGTCACGCGCATCGTGGTAAAATCAGAAAAAAATATTTATTATACAGGATTTATATAGCGCCAACAGTTTGCGCAGTACTTTACAATATGAGGGCAGACATTACAGTTACAATCGAATACAGTAAGACTCAAAGGGCCCGCCTCGTTAGATCTCAAAATTGAAGAGGGAGGATCAAGAGGTAATAACTGTGGGGGATGGGTTGATGGAAAAAATAAATGCACAGTTGTTAAGAGGGGTCCAGATAGGCTTCTCTGAAGAGTTGAGTTTGCAGGGATCGTCTGAAAGTGGATAGAGTAGGACATAGCCAGACAGATTGGGGTAGGGACTTCCAGAAGATGGGAGAGGCTCTGGAGAAGTCCTGGAGGTGGGTATGGGATGAGGTGACACGGGAGCTAGAGAGCAGGAAGGAGGAATAAAGAACGCAATTTGGTCGGTATTTGGAGACAAGGTTAGTGATGTAGCTGGGGGCCAAGTTGTGGATGGCTTTGTAAGTTATTGTTAGTATATTGAATTTAATTTGTTGGGTGAGTGGAAGCCATTGGAGGGATTGGCAGAGAGGGGTGGTGGATGAGCCTGGCAGTAGCATGATGGACTGAAGGGGGGATAGTCTAAAGGTAAGCCAATGAGGAGGGAGTTGCAGTAGTCGAGGCGGGAGATGACCAGGAAGTGGATTAGAAGCTTTGTGGTGTTATTGGTTAGGAAGGGGCGTATCTTGGAGATGTTGCGGAGGTTAAGGCAGCCAGATTTGGACAGTGATTGGACATGGGACAGAAGGGATAATGCAAAGTCCAGGATTACACCTGGGCAAGCGTAAGGATTTGAGCAGCTTTGACAAGGGCCAAATTGTAATGGCTAGAGAATTGGATCAGAGCATCTCCAAAACAGCAGATCTTGTGGTATGTTTCCGGTCTGCAGTGGTCAGGACCTACCAAAAGTGGTTCAAGGAAGGAAAACCAATGACAGGATCATGGGATGCCAAGCCTCTTTGCTGCATGTGGGGAGCGAAGGCAGGCCAGTGTAGTCCGATCCAATAGAGGAGCTATTGTAGCTCAAATTGCTGGAAAAGTTAATTTGGTGCCAATTTATGCAAAAGTAAACCCCAGCATTGCTGTGAGTAGCAGCAACAATACCCCTCACATCGGTGCCAGTTTCTGCAATATATTCCCCCCCCCCCCCCGCATAGATGGTAGTTTAAAGCGGAGTTCCACCCATATAAAAGTCAGCAGCTACAAAAAGTGTAGCTGCTGACTTTTAATAATCAGACACTCGCCTGTCCCACAGTCCAGCGATGCGGGCGTACGAAGCTCCAATCCTCTCCCCCTCCTCTGCGCTGGCATTGTGACTGTGGACTGAGGCTTCACAGCCGTGCACGCACTGCGCATGCGCGAGCCACGCTGCACGCTATGATTGACCGGGCAATCTTCTGGGACCTGTAACATGTCACAGAAGATTGCACGGGGGGAGAGGTGAACTTCCTTCCGGCTCCGCAGAGCCCTGGGAGGAAGTGGGAGCTGGATGCCCCTAAAAAGAGGGTATCCGCCCCCTCCCCCCAAAAAATGACATGCCAAATGTGGCATGTCACCTTCACTTAAAGCGGAAGTTCCATTCTTGAGTGGAACTCCGCATTAAGCAATAATAACCCACAGTATTTGTGCCAGTTTTGCAAAAATAGTCCCCAGCATAAATGGCAGTTTCCATAATGTGACCCAGCATAAGTGCCAGTTTTTACAAATATATCCCCAGTGTTTGTGCCAGTTTAAGAAATAACCGCCAGCATAAATGGCAGTTTCTGTGTTAATAACTGCCAGTTTACACAATAACAACCCACAGCATTGGTGTCAGTAGCAGCAATAATAACCCCCAGCACTGGTTCCAGTTTCTGCAATAATAACCCCCCTGGTGCCAGGTTTTGCTATAATAACCTCCAGCATTGGTACCAGTTTCTGCAATAATAATTACAGATGCGCCAAATAATATCAGGTGAAAATATTTTTTTTTCAGCATTTTGCCGATAGAGAAAAAGGTGGCACCGGAAATGCGGATCTATTTTTTTTTTCCGCGATTTTACTGTGCTTATGGTGTGTGTTTCATTGATCATGTGACTCAAAGAATGCATAAAAAATGTAGCGGGTGCTTATTTGATGTGTTCTTGCTGCATTTTCAATGGATGTCAATGGGGAGGTGTGTTTTAACACCACAAGGGAAGCGCAAGGGACCAGTGTGAAGATTAGAGGTGCACTGGATAGAAGTTTTGGTACCGAAAATTCAGGATGCACTGAAAATGACAAAATGACAGTTTTTCTTTTTTTTTTTTTTTTTTTTACATACTCAGGTGTCCGTTTATGAAGCAGTGAAATCTATTCACTGCTTCATTCTCCGGCATTCACAGTGAAGATTTTTCTCCTCTGTGTGCAGTTTATGAAGCGGAGTAGATCACTTCACCTTTGGAGGAGTGAAGAGATCTACAAATGCTTCAAATAGTGGAGAACGGCCCCTGATACTGGAATCTCGTGAGACTTTACGAGATTATAGTACCAAATGTCAGTTTATCAAGCAGTGATAAATTATCACCGCTCAACGGCGCATGGATTAATGTTAATAAAATAATGTGTCCCCCTACATTATACACATATGTATACACACACACACACTATATATACATGTATATACACACACATGATATTTATATACATATACACATTATATGTATATATGTATAAATATGTATACACATAAATATGACAGGGGGACATGCTTACAGTGTTGGGGGGTCTGAACGAGGCATAAGGAAGTTAAAAAACTTCCTCCTTCCCCCTCAGATCCCCCCAGATTTCTTCTTCACTCCCCGATTCACCACCTCTGAGCTGGTGAACCTGGGAGTGTGAATTCTGACTCAGATCGCCAGTGAAGCGGTGAGATCACCGCTTCATAAACTGGCCGTTACTGTGTCATTCAGAGGATTCTCCATGTGTAGAGATAATCGGCGGGAGAACAAGTTCAAACACGTTCTCCCCCGATTATCACTGTTTCATAAACTGTTTATGGACTGTGATCAGCGGTGATCCTCGGGATCACCGCTGATCACTGCTTCATAAACGGACACCATAGTTTTTTATATAATTGTATTATATTCAACCTTTTAATTAATGTCATGAATTTAAATGAATATGACTTTATTCCGGGTCACTATCGGCACCCTTAGCACAAGAAAAGCTTAAGAAAAATGCATCCGTTTTAAATTCTATGTATGTCTTCACACTGGTCCCTTGTGCTTCCATTGTGGTGTTAAAAATCTTGCTGCATTTTTGGCCAATTAAAAAAACGCACCAAAAATGCACCTCCACGTTAAAATACATTGAAAATGCAGCAAAAACGCATGAAACCGCACCCGTGTTACGTTTTTCACACGTTTTTTGAGTCACATGACCTATGAAAAACGCACCATAAGCACAGTAAAATCATGTCAAAATAGCGTGCGTTTTCGGCACCATTATCCGCACATTTTTTTTCTATCTGCAAAATGCTGAAAACATTTTCAGCTATGTTTCAGTGCATCTCTAATGGAGACATACATAGAATTTAAAGGGATGTGTTTTTCTTGAGCTTTTCTTGTGCTAAATTTTCTGCTAATGGCCAACAATAGATTCATATTTAAATTCATGATATTTAATTAAAAAGTTGAATGAATATATATATATATATATATATATATATATATATATATATATATATATATATATATATATATATACCGTATTTATCGGCGTATAACACGCACCCCAATTTAGGAGGGAATTTTAAGGAAAAAAAACTTTTAGGAGGGAAGTTGAAGGAAAAAAAACTTACATTTAAATGCCCATCAGTGCAGCCATGTCAGTGCAGCCATGTCAGTGCAGCCATGTCAGTGCAGCCTTCCCCAGTGCAGCCTTGTTAGTGCAGCCTTGTCAGTGCAGCCTTGTCAGTGCAGCCATGTCAGTGCAGCCATGTCAGTGCAGCCATGTCAGTGCAGCCATGTCAGTGCAGCCTTCCCCAGTGCAGCCTTGTTAGTGCAGCCTTCCCCAGTGCGGCCTTCCCCAGTGCGGCCTTTCCCAGTGCGGCCATTCCCAGTTCGGCCATTCCCAGTTCGGCCATTCCCAGTGCGGCCATTCCCAGTGCGGCCATTCCCAGTGCGGCCATTCCCAGTGCGGCCATTCCCAGTGCGGCCATTCCCAGTGCGGCCATTCCCAGTGCGGCCATTCCCAGTGCGGCCTTTCCCAGTGCAGCCTTCGCTTCGATCCCCTGTCCTGAGCTTTAAAATCGCCGACCGCGATTTGAAAATGGCGCCGAAATACACCAAGCCGGTCCTCGGCTCTTTCCGGCGGCTCTCGTTCATTTTCGGCTCCACTCGTAGTCCCGAGCGGAGCTATCCGAACCTAGCCGAGTAGGTTCGGATAGCTCCGCTCGGGACTACGAGTGGAGCCGAAAGTAAACGAGAGCCGCCGGAAAGAGCCGAGGATCGGCTCGGTGTATTTCGGCGCCGGCGGCGCCATTTTCAAATCGCGGTCGGCGATTTTAAGATTGTGACAGCTCGGGATCGCATGGTATCGGCGTATAACACGCACCTGCGACTTTCCCCTGATTTTAAGGGGGAAAAAGTGCGTGTTATACGCCGATAAATACGGTATATATATATATATATATATATATATATATATATATATTATATATAATTTTTAGACTGTCATTTTCGGTTTCGGTCAAGTGAATCCTGAATTTTTGCTACAAAAATTTCCATTTGGTGCACCTCGAATGATAACCCCTAGCATTGGTGCCAGCTTATGTAACAACCCCCAGCATTAAAGCCAGTTTCTTCAATAATAATTCCTATCATTGAGAGCAGAGAGAGGGAGATAGATGAGAGAGACACTCTCTGTGGCACTACATATCCCAGGATAGCAGGCTCCCATTCCTCAGCTGAGCACACATCATGAGGAGATGTCCACCACTGGGGTCACTACAGCCTGTCAGCCTTTCTCCATACTCTCACTCCCTACCACACACCACCAGCACCATTCCCCTCCCCACTCCCCCTCTGCATCAAAGTCCCACCCCCTTCTCCTCGGTCCCAGCTATGTCCTTGTCCTCTCAGCTGCTCCCTCCAACAGCCTCCTCTGCTTGGGCCGCCTACTCCTCCTCCCCCTCTCCACCCCTCCCTCCATCATCTGTCCTCCAGCACCGGCTGTCATCCTCTGTCTCTCCATCTCTGCCCAGCTCCCTCACTCACAGACAGCCGACAGGTTACCTGGCCTCACCTTAGACTCAGTTCCCTTGTCAGCAAAGGGCCGCAGAAGCTGGAGGAAGTGGTTGGAACTGACCTCTAGGAGGCAGAGGAGCAAGTTACATCCTCCTCCACTCTGAATGCTGGGGCATATATGTCACTGGTTGCTAGATGCCATGCTGTTCTAGCAATGAATAATTGGACAGTGGGCAGTGGCAGAGCCATCAGAACCGGAACGGCATCTGGCCCTGGCTAGGCTGGGCATGCGGGGGAGATCTCTTCCTGTCGGCCCATTGCTTTCCGTGCATGGCCTGTTCTTTTTGGGTCTATATTAAGTTTGGGGCCTGGAGCTGCAGCTCCAATAGCCCCTATGTTAATCTGGCCCTGGGTCAGCGTCAGTGCACCCATTACTTAAGAGAGAGTAATGCCAGGGAGGTAGTATATGGGATCTGGAGAAGGAAGGACTTCCGTAATTTTTAGAAATATATCTTCCATACTTTAGCAAAAGGGAAATCATTTTATATATTGTTTTTCTCCTTCAGTACATTTTTAGTGTCTTCTTATATTTAAAAAAAAAAAACCATTTGTATGAACTGGAATGTAGTTTGACACTCCTGCTTTAGGTGATCTAAATATGTAACAATCCTGCCTTCAGGTAAAGGAGAAGATGAGCTGTGCTGATTGTCTTCACCTCTGAAAAGGGTTTTATTACTGAAGTATGTGTCAGTATGTATTTGTCCTTCTGTGTTCATATGGTAAGAAACTATTAGTAAGAAAAACTTGATTTTTCAGAAAGAGGTCAGCAATGGCAGCCCCTGAACGGATTGTGATAGACACTTTGCAGTGTGCAGACCTTTACATTTCTTGGGCGACAGCTCTTCTGTCCTTTTTTTTTTTTTTTTTTTCTGACTTATGTTGTTTGCTATATCCTAAGGAGCAAGCTGATCCAGCTATTCAAGCCCTGGAGTCCAGGCAAGAAGACATCTTGAAGCGCCTCTATGAGCTGAAAGCTGCTGTTGATGGCCTCTCAAAGATGATCCAGACTCCAGATGCAGATCTTGATGTGACCGACATTATTCAAGCAGATTCGACAGCAGCTCCGGCCGCTCAGACAGCAGATCTTGATGCTATACTTGGAAAAGTATGTTATTACTGCTGAGTGTTGGTAGTGCACAGTGTTAACTTATATCAACCAGCCAGTGTTGGTGTCCATCTAAGAGCCAACACTACTGCGAGATTTTGAATAGAAGCCAAGGGATGCTGGGAAACTGATATGATCAGGATATGTGGGTCCTGCAATTAGAATAAAGGTTATTATGGGTAGTGCTGGATAAAGCTCATGTGCCTAAACTATTAGCTAGGATTTCCAGACAGGCTGATTCAGTTCAGATTATAGTGGTTGTAAAGGCAGAAGGTTTTTTTTTTATCTTAATGCATTAAGATAAAAAAAAACACCTGTGTGCAGCAGCAGCCCCCCAATACTTACCTGAGGGGTGCTGTGTGCAGCTTGCTGTACAACGTTGTTCTTCGGTCTGGAATGTACAAACCTAAAACCAGTGTGAACTGAGGTTAGAAACATAGATCTAGTTAGGTTCTTCAGTCCAACCACGGTATGCACCCTCAGATCTTTCTCGAGAGCATTGCATTAGATAATACAGAAATGGATATTGTATTAGATATTGCAGAATGTGATTAACAATTAAGAAGTGATATTCTAAAGATAAAATAGAGTATCGTGGTCTACAGGAGGTAAACTCCATATTCTAATGTTAAAGATCTTGTAAATAGTAGACATATGCTTGAGACACCAGTAAAAATTGCAAATAATTTTTTTTTTTTTTTTTTTTTTAAGGCTTTTTGCCCTCTATTTTCACCTGGTGATCTGACCAGTAACACACCTATATTTAGGCCCTTTTCACAAGGGGTGTTTTGATCAGCAGGGAATCTGTCCACGGATCCCCTGCTGATCAGAGCAGAGCGGGTGGATGACCGGTCCATGTCCGCTCAATTTCTACAGAGTGGACATGGACAGAGGCGGCTCTGCTCTATTGTCTGACGGATCAGATTAGAGGTAGGCACAAGTCCATTTACAACCACCGGTCCATAGGAGTGAATGAACCTTACAATCGGGTCCACCTAATAAAAACTCATAAGTGGACCTGTTTGGACCCTTCATGTGAATGGGGACTTGAAGTGCCTACACTCTGGATTAAGACGCACAGGGGCACCTTTTGGACAGCAACAATTTTAATCTGGGGGGAGGGGAGTGTTAGATGTCCTAGCCAATTTAAATACACAAATAAATTGAACCTAAACTCCAGCCAATGCTTTATAAGCAGTTACAGCAACTTTTTTTTTTCTTTTTCTTTTTTACTTTTTGGGATAAAGGTTTTACCTAAATAAAAGCTGACTATCATAAGTATCCTTGTACGTGTTTGATTGTTTATATCAAACCTCTTTATTGCTTCAGCTGCATGACCGCTTGTTCTGTTAAAAAAACAGACTTACGGGCAGGATCACCAGGTGGAAATAAAGGAAAGGGAACCTAAAAGAGAAAACTAATATAGTCATCACACTTTTAAGAATTGGTAAGCTGCAGTATAATAAATGTTTGCTTATGGATTTAATACCATTTTAAATGGAAAACAAAATGTGAAAGTGTTAAATCAATTCATAAAGCCTTTGTGGAGCTGCAGTAGCATCAGCGGTGTTTTAACTCCACCCGAGCCTTTATGAATCTTTAATTTTTGAGTTATAACAATTTTCTAATTTCTAACAATATTTTATTTCTTAACCCAGGATTATGGTGCTTTGAGAGATATTGTCATCAATGCAAATCCTGCTGTGCCTCCACTTTCCCTGCTGATCCTGCACAGTCTGCTGTGTGAACGCTACCAGGTGCTGTCAGCAGTACACACACATTCATCTGTCACAAACATCCCAGAACCTCTTCTGAAATGCTTTGGGGATCAAGTGAATAAAAAGTATCGCCAGGAATATCAGCTTGGCTTCACTCTCATTTGGAAAGATGGTAAGCTGTGACAAGCTACAGTACTCGTGATTCATGTAAAGCAAAGCAAATTGGAGCTGTTGCTCTCCGCAACCCCAAACCATGTTGCAATCCTCTGAAAGTGAGGGATGAAATGGAGTATTAATTTTTAGGCGCATTTGCTCTTGATGGATTGATTAGGATAAAAAAATCTTCTGCTATTACAACCACTTTAATTAAAGCCTGCTATATATGACCTCAGAGCAGTTTGGTTAGTGTACACAGCCATCAGACACAGAATAAAATAAACCATAGCATGCTTTTAATGAAAAATGGTGCACATATGAGATCAGATTTGTGATATGCTTGACCTAAATATAAATGCAATTCATGCCATCTTAAAAGTGCATACAATTCAGTTTTAGATTTAACCACTTCCCGCCCGCCATGTAGCAAAATGACGGCCGGAAAATGGTTGCATTATCCTGACTGGGCATCCTATGACGTCCAGCAGGATAAGCCGCCTGCTCGCGCCCGAGCCTGACATAGGCTCTTTACCATGTGATCAGCTGATCACATGGTAACTAGGAAGTGCCATTGATCAGCTTTTCCTTTACTCATGCTGACAAGGCACGAGTAGAGGAGAGCCGATCGGCTGTTATCCTAACTGGGGGGGGGTCTGCGGTGATAATCGGCACATTGATTATCAGTGCAGACCATAGAGCCCACCTGGGATGGCAATCAGTGCCCTAACCAAAAATCTAAATTAATAATGCGCCAACCAAAAAAAGTGAGAAAAGCAGCCAACACAACAATCAGCAAATTGTAGTGAAGATATAGTGTGGATAAGTGTGGCGCTAAGGAAAATAATCTATATGTGCGTTATTGGGCAAAGCCTAACAGAATGGACATCTGAAAGGCGATATGCGCAATAAAGTGTATTAATGAAACACAAAATTGATCGTGTGTAAACTGTTAGTTGGCACTAGCAGAAGTAGGTAATGCAAAGTGGTAATAAAAACGATCTGTGTAATAGAGTGTGTTAATGAAACACTGAAAAGGACCGTGTATAAACTGATAGCTGACACTAGCAGAAGTGAGTCCCTATGAAGTGGTAATAGAGAAATTTAAGTGGATAAATATGAGTCCTAAAATAACTCCCTTCAGATCCCAAATTATGGGAAGGAGCAGTTGTGAAATAGAAAAAATCGTGAAAAAATATAATAAACTTGCTAGGACATCTTAGATGATGCAGTGACACAAATACGTGATGAAAACCTAAAGTGAAAAGGTAAAAATGGAAAAGATATTGATAATGTAAACTACAACACATTAACAATATGGACTGCTGCGCGTAGATCAAAAAGTGGCAAGACAGGCATAACAACCCGACGCGTTTCGTCCAATAGGACTTCCACTGGGGTATGCCTATTGGACAAAACGCATCGGGTTGTTATGCCTGTCTTGCCACTATTTGATCTAAGCGCTTTTTTATATTTTTTCATACCTGACTTCAATCTTTAAGCCAGGGTGTGTTTTATTGCTTCGTTTTTTAATAAAGCTTTTCAAAAAGCTGATTTACACTATGGGGAAGTCTTCTTTTTGATCCCTATTTCATTTGAGGACCTATACCTACTTCATGGAGCCAGAACTTTGGTGAGCAGTTCTTCACTCACATCTTGGACACCGGGAGTCGGTGAGACCAGAGAGGTTCAGTTGGTGAGTGCCGCAGTTTTCCCCAACATCTTTAGCTGCTGTGAACAACGAATCATCTCTCTTGCTCTATTACAAGCCTGTCTGACTCCCAAGCCGCTGGCTGGGGAGTCCATCACTGCTGGTAAGGGTATTTTTGCCTATCCCTTTCACATATAAGTTGGATACCTTATCCTGTGGATGCCATTCCCGGGTTCAAGGGCCCCATACTACCGTTTCCGGTTGTTGTTGATCGTCCCAGCCACATCCCCAGATGCCTACCCACTTAATCATGTTGGACTTCTAGTTATGTCAGTTACCTATGAGTTCATGTTGGACTTTTAGTTTTGACAGCAGTCCATATTGTTAATGTGTTGTAGTTTACATTATCAATATCTTTTCCATTTTTACCTTTTCACTTTAGGTTTTCATCACGTATTTGTGTCACTGCATCACCTAAGATGTCCTAGCAAGTTTATTATATTTTTTCACGATTTTTTCTATTTCACAACTGCTCCTTCCCATAATTTGGGATCTGCAGTGAGTTATTTTAGGACTCATATTTATCCACTTAAATTTCTCTATTACCACTTCATAGGGACTCACTTCTGCTAGTGTCAGCTATCAGCAGAGGCGGCTCTAGGCTTTGTGAGGCCTTAGGCAAAACTTACACATGAGGCCCCACGGACTGGGACGCTCCGTGATGAGGCCGCTATTCCTCAGGCTGAGGGCAGTATCTGATTTGTCCATCAGCTCCTAAGCCACAGAGTCCCAGTGGGGTTAGGCGGAGCCGCCGGCGCCAACTTCAGTGATTGAGAACAGGCAAATTAGGAGGCCGCGAGGCCCCTGTGAGTGCGAGGCCTTAGGCGACCGCCTAATTTGCCTAATTACAGAGCCGCCTCTGGCTATCAGTTTATACACGGTCCTTTTCAGTGTTTCATTAACACACTCTATTACACAGATCGTTTTTATTACCACTTTGCATTACCTACTTCTGCTAGTGCCAACTAACAGTTTACACACAATCAATTTTGTGTTTCATTAATACACTTTTTATTGCGCATATCGCCTTTCAGATGTCCATTCTGTTAGGCTTTGCCCAATAACGCACATATAGATTATTTTCCTTAGCGCCACAATCAGTGCCCTAGCCTTGGAACTGTTGGATTGAGTTGCAGCACCTTATCTTTACGTGAAGACTCTACCTGCATGCAGCACCACGGCAACTGCAGATAAAGTAGAGGCTAAGATGGCAGGTTACTTGACTGTAAAGGATAGGAGGATTTAGTTACTATGTAAAGTGTATCAAAAGCTGAGAGTTCAATGTCCCCCACTAACATTTGAGGCCGCTGCATGTGCTGTATAAACTGTATGTAGCTGAGGCTGTCTCAGACCCGGTACACAAGAGTGTCTATCTGAGCGGTGCTCAGCCATTCAGAGAAAGTTTTGTATTCATTGCTATAATATGTTGCTTTCTCTGAATGGCTGAGCACCGATCAGATAGACCAGGGATATGCAATTAGCGGACCTCCAGCTTTTGTAAAACTACAAGTCCCATCATGCCTCTGCCTCTGGGTGTCATGCTTGTGGCTGTCATAGTCTTGCTATGCCTCATGGGACTTTTAGTTCTGCAACAGCTGGAGGTCTGCTAATTGCATATCCCTGAGATAGACACTCTTGTGTTTCGGGTGAGAGACAGGAAGTCTAGGCTCGAACCTGGAGCACAGCACGGTATGCTGTATGAAGCCTCATCTACATACAGCTTATTCAGCACATCCAGTGGCCTCGCATGTTAGTGAGGGACATAGAACTTTGGCAAGTGTATCAAAAGCTGGAGTTTAGCTTTAAGTACAGTAATACATGACCAGCAACAAAATTACACTGTACTTGATAGATTCTATAATTATTAGGAGTTACTTGTACTTTCATTTTTGTTTTTGTGTGTTGCAGTTAGTAGATTACATTAAGTCAGTTCCAGTCTTACTACCTGACTGCTACTGCTCAAGTAGATTTGGGTGATAGAAGCCATTGTGTTTTGATTCAAATCACAGAATGAGTTTTGTATAGTTATGTAATGATTTTGCTGCCTATAATTGCAATTAAAATGTTGCCTTTTTTTTTTCTCTAGTGCCCAAACCACAGATGAAATTCAGCATTCAAAATATGTGTCCTATTGAAGGAGAAGGCAACATAGCTCGTTTCCTGTTCTCCCTCTTAGGCAACTCTTATAATGCTGTCACAGCTACACTAATTGACAGCTGGGTGGACACCGCCATCTTCCAACTCAGAGAAGGCAGCAGTAAAGAGAAAGCAGCTGTTTTCCGGGCCTTGAACTCTGCATTAGGCAAGGCTCCCTGGCTGGTGGGAAATGAACTGACCATTGCAGACATCGTCAGTTGGTGTGCCATTCAGCAGTCTGGTAACTCAGCTGCCATTCCAGCAAATGTGGAGAAATGGATGAAATCTTGTGAAAACCTCACATCCTTCCATTCAGTGCTGAAGTTATTAAAGTAATAAGCCTAGAAAAAGTTTTCTGGGTAGGCACAGTGAGTTAGATCAGGTCCCTAATAATAAACATGCAAACCGTTAATGGGTAATATTCTATGGAGTTCCTTCCTAAGTGCATGTCACCTATTTAAGGGCACCATGAAAATTGCCATTTTATACAAAATGGTTCGCCAGAAAAATAAATAAAAAAATCATTTTACAACTTTGTTTTTTGTCTAATTCCTCTAAAATTTTAACCTGAATCAGAGGGTTACTCAAAAATACTCTGGAAGGAAAGAATGTTTAAAGAGCAGTTTCAGACAGCAAGTGAAAGCACTCCATTAAACAGAAAATATGCTAAAATAAGAAGGTTCACCCTCATGTGAATTCTATATTATTCCCTGGATTATTAGTGTAGCCAGAATGGCTTTTCAGCTGAAGGCGCTTTAAAGGACCTTAAACCCGTATTGGCACAATCTAGATGCAAGGTAGTACAAACTGCATTAATCAGGTTTGGAAAAACCCTTTAGGCTCCATGCACACTGGCCTAAATATTGCTGCTTGTACAGGAGTTTTGTGTTCTGTCTGTAGAAGCAGCTCAATGTTATCCCATATGTCCATGCACATTAGGACAATTAGAGGCAGGAAAAAAAACCCTTCTGGTTGGAGATTTTTGGCAGAAAAAATGCAAAACTCTCTTTAAACTCACCTAAACTCTGTACAAAAAAATGCTCTATATGAGTGTTTTTTGGTGTGTGTGTTTGTTTTTTTTTTCCTGCCAACGGAACTGGTGTGTTTTTAAGCCCAGTGTGCATGGTGCCTAAAGCCTTGTACACGTACGGTTGTTGGCAGGGGATTGTCTGACAGAATGTTGTCCTAAAATCTTACCATTAGTACGCTCCTTTTGACAATTTTTGTCCAATTTTCCGCCAACAAATGTTGGATGACAGGCTAGTAAATTTTTGGCGGATAACGGTTTGACGTCAGATTTTCGTATGGTCAGTACACAAATCAGTCACACAAAAGTCGAAAGTACAAACACGCATGCTCGGAATCAATGCTTACCAAAGACGAAATTAGCAGAGGGTGGCACTCAAGAGCTGAAATTCTTCGTAGTGCGTCACTACGTTCGTGTTTGTTGCGCGACAATTTTGTACCGTTAGTATGCAAGACAAAATCCTGGCACACGCCCCTTTTGACAAAAATCAGACTCTCGGTTGGCCAACAATCGTACCGTGTGTGGAAGTGACATGGTATTGTAGGTGGGCACTGGAATGAGACTGGAGATTCAGGTGGTGCTTCCTCTTAGTGCCCGCTGTTTCATGAGTTTTGAATGAATTTGGCAAGGAAAAAATGCCATAGGGTGAAACATAGGCTAGCAAAAGATCAGCTTTTGTTAACCACTTAGCGACTGCCCTATAGCAGTTTTACTGCTACAGGGCGGCAGGTCTGCGCAGGATCACGTATCTATATACCGCAGGCTCAATGTCTGCCGGCACCTGCCGATCATCAGCCAGTGAGACAGAACTGCAATCTGCCTATGTAAACAAGGCAGATTGCCATTCTGACAGGAGGGAAGGCATGGTTCCACATCTTCCCCTAGTAAAAGCAAAAGTAAAACACTGGCTAGGCACACAGTTAACCCCTTCCCATCCAGTGTCATTGGTACCGTGACTGTGCATATTTTTAATGATAAATGATTCACTAGTGCCTGCCCTCCCTCCAAGTGAAATCAGATAGCAGCGCTAATTATAAAAATGTGCATACATATGTGACTTAATCACAAACAAGCTGAAAAGTGACAACCTCTTAAGTGTCATATAAATAATGAGCAAAATTATTCTAATGTAAAAAAATTAAACAGTGTATAAATTGGTAACATAAAAGTCCAATAAAGTAGTGACGTAGTGATATGTGTGATGCTTCACAAATAATACAGATCTTCAGTGAGCAAAAATCTTCCACCACACCGCTGTGCACTGTGATCTCCACTCCCCTTCAGCGAGCAGACTCACCAGCTATTTTTGCCTTACACTCTCGTGCTTGGCTCACAGGCTATTCCCACACAGTAGGGGGTACAGTGATAATTTCCACTCAATTCCTGTTGGATATCCAGAGCATATGCTAGCGTACTCTCCACATGAAACAAAGAAAAGCGAAGCAATAGTGCAGTAACGCAACAAACTTTAATAAAAGTAACACTCTCCTCCACCATTAAACTCACATTTCAAAAACTTGAATCAAGCAGAATAGCACAGCACACATGGTCATCACCAAAAAACACTCTCCAAATAATAACCGGACGTATGGTGGTCACGGCGGACCCAGGCAGTCGGATGTTCGGATGACTCTCACCCGTTCCTCGCGTCTCCTGGAGCCGCTTCCCCGCTTTCCCGTATGGCGCCTCCTATCTCAGCGTCCTACGTCTAGCGCGTCAGATTGCCTCGTAGCCACGCCCCGACATGTTTCGTCACAAGGGACTTATTCATGGGATTGGCTGCGCTATCTGGCAATCTTTCTTAAATACCCTCCTCTCTCGTATGACGCGGTAATGGTGACACCGCGCCTGCGCACTCCCTGTGTCTCCGCTCGCACCATACGTGTACATTGCTTAGTATACACAAGTTAACATGCATTTAAAAGCTTCAGTTACTGCAAGTGCTGAGTATGACACTATATATCTGCAAGAGAACTGCTTGGTAATCCCGTGAGCTCATGTCATAGGCCGTGCGGGTCACCAATCATCTTTACATGTGTTCTATATTGCAGGTCTTAAGTGTCATCTCAAAAAACATTTAAAAAATTATTTTTTGAAATTTATATCTTTTTTATTTCTATAAAAGACTGTCATTAATATTAAAGCTGAATGGTTGGAAAAGTGAATAAAAAAATATATAAAAATTATTAAAAATAAAATAAAAATAAAAATAAAAATAAAAATAAAAATAAAAAAATATAAAAAACTTAACCCATTACGGTCCATCTCAGGTACTCCTGGGTATTCTGAAAGAGTTCTACCGACACACAATTTTTTATCTATGGTGCACCTTCCACAGTTATCAAAGTGCAGCATATTATTATCCACTCTGTCCCCCCTCCCTGTCACCCCCCTTAGTAGGTAAATCTCATAATTGCGTTGGTGTTATGGATTCTTAGCCTCTCTATATTTAGGGTGACAAATACAGAGGGACCCCAACCGGTCATCAACCGCCCACCAATCATTATCAATAATCATTGATGAAACAGTTGAGGTCCAATTCTATATTTAAACCCCCCGGAAAAAGACATTTAAAGAGGTATATCCATCGGGTTTCTCGTTGGGACAGATCCCTTATTCTGTTTGAACCCCTCCACGATGGATATACAATGTCTATCCCGCAAAATTGTAATAAACTGGGGTCCTGGTTATGGTATTCTTTGAAATGGAGGGACACGCTGTGATACTTGAAACCATTTTTTATATTGGTTAAATGCTCAGAAATACGAACCCTTAGTAGTCTTTTGGTGCGTCCTATATAGAACAGGCCGCATGGGCACCACATCAAGTATACAACAAATGATGAGTTACATGTAATGAACTCCTTGATTTCAAAAGTTTCATTTGCTCGATTAGTGATACTCTTCGTACTCCTACTCCTGTTCCTCACTGTTCTACAACATATGCGTTTGTTGCATGGAAAAAAACCTTTAAGGTTAATTTTAATTGATGGTTGAACTGGGGGGTCAAGAATTTTCTTTACCACTTTGTCTCCAAAGTTGGGGGCCCTTCTATAGATGAACTTAGGGGTTTCGGGTAACATCTCTCCTAGATGTCGATCCCTACGGAGTATGTACCAATATTTTTTAAAAATGGTCTCTATCTCTCTATATTGACTATGATAGTTGGATATGAAACTCCACTGATGTTTTTCCTCAGACTTAGTCCTTTCTTTCTTTTTCAAACAGTCCTCCCTTGGTATATTAGCTACCTGTTCTATGACATCATCCATGGATTTTTCTGAATACCCTTTCTGGAGGAATCTCTCTTTTAAAACCTTTGCCTGTGTGTAGTACTTCCCTTGTTCTGTACAATTTCGACGGACCCTCAAGAATTGTCCCTTCGGAATATTTTTTATCCATACAGGGTGATGACCACTCCTGATGGATAAGAAACTGTTCCGGTCCGTTGGTTTGAAGTATACACTAGTCACCAGAGACTGTTCCTTCCTTTCAATGGACACATCTAAAAAATTGACACATGTTCCACTAATCTGGGCCTCCAATTTGATGTTGTTATTATTGGTGTTGAGGTATTTCAAAAATTCTTCAACAGATTCTCTAGATCCCTCCCAGATGAACAGGAGATCATCTATGAACCTTCGATAGAATCTCAACTGGGGAAAAGATTTACTAAAAATGAATCTGTCTTCCCACTCAGCCATGAACAGGTTGGCGAGGCTGGGGGCAAACTTAGCCCCCATAGCCACGCCAACCCGTTGGGAGAAAAAGTGCCCATTCCACCAAAAATAATTGTGTGACATGCAGAAGTTTAGGGCCTGGCCCACAAACCTCTTCTGCATGTCTGGAATGTCCTCTCTCCTACTCATGGCCCAGTTCAATGACAGGGAGGCGTCCTCATGTTGAATGATCGTATATAATGAGGACACGTCTGCTGTCACTAAAAAGATGTCAGCGGCAGGGTTCAAACAGACCTCCCCCAATCTTTGGAGTAGGTCGGTGGTATCTCGTAGATACGCCTTAGTGTTTTTTACACTTGGCTGGAGAAACCTATCTAGGTACTCTCCCAACCTCGCCGTGACAGATCCTATCCCGTTTACAATCGGGCGCGCTGGTGGTAGTTTGGCGTCCTTGTGAATTTTAGGAAGTGTATATATAACAGGAATCCTACACGCACTAGGGACAAGGTACCTTCTCTCTCTAAGGTTCAGGGCATTAGTAGCATATCCCCATTCAACCAATGAGTTTAACTGTTCCCTATATTTCTCAGTAGGGTCTGTGGTTAATCTTTCATATGTGGAGCGGTCACTAAGCATATTTGAAAGTTGTCCGTGATAAAATGATTTATCCATAATGACAACCCCCCCTCCCTTGTCAGCCGGACGTATAATGATGTCGTTCCGTTTTTCTAGTGCCCTGATTCCTTCATTAATATGTTTTGAATTCACTTCCTCTTTTACTTTAATGGTATCTAGATCTTTCAAAACTAGATTTTTGAATACCTCAACATAATGGTTATTGGAGTTTTGGGGATTAAATAGTGACTTGTTCCTTAGGCCGCTATCAACTTTGCTAGAAGAAGACCCCACATTATGGGTCGAAACTACTGGGTGACTGAGAAAATATTTTTTAATGTTGAGGGATCTAATAAACTTATGAGTGTCAATGTACACTCCAAATTTATTTAGAACCCTCCTGGGGGCACATTTCAGGCCCAAATTTAAAATATTCATCTCTTTGGCATTTAATGTCACTTCACTTAAATTGTAAACCCCCGTATTTACATGTCCCTCAATCTCTTTCTTGGGTTGTTGCCGTCGTCCTGCCCGGCATCCCCTTCGCCTCCTGGGAATGGTCCCATCGCTCTGTTGGTATATGGCTGTGGTCCCTTCATTCCTTCCCTGTTGTATGTTGGGTGGTTCTTTCCTCTCGGTGTCCCCCCTCCTCTCCCCCTCCTCCCTCGCTGGCCTAAAAAAGGTGGGGGGCCATGTTCTTGATATTGAGGTCTATGATATTCCTCCTCCAGAGGTAGATATCTATTATGAATTGGTATGGGACTTCTCCCCTCTCCATAATTGGATGCCTGATAATGATAATGACTGCCATAGTCTTGTTGTCTATATTGTTCCCCTCCGTAATTTGATCTCTCTGTTTGGGGGCCCTTCCAGTCATCCTGATTATAATACGCATGTTGTCCCCCTCTCATTGGTTGGGGGGGTTTTGGTGAACCATAATAATCGTTCAGTTGATTCCCTCTATGTTGTGTAGGGGGATAATTATTATAAGTATGCCCAGGTGCATTCTGTTCATGCCTCATCCCACCCTTCTTATTGTCAACCTTTTTACTATGGTCTACTATAGGGGCATTGGATATTTTCCCGTTTCCTTTAACTGGTACGGGGGCCTCATTAGTACCTGGGGTGGGGGTCTGCCATGCATAAATTTTATTATTCTTAAAATCTGCCGCATCCCTATTATATTTTTTAACTTTTTTCTTTTGTGTGTCTCGATCAACTTTTTCAAGTTTCTTTTTCATATTAATATTAAAATCCTTCATCTGGTTTGACTCATTCACTGGTTCTAATTTACTACGTAAGTGATTAATTTGTTCATTGAGCTTCCCCAATTTCACTTGTTTCCTAGTGAGTACCAGATCTTGTAACTCCCTCCCCACTCTATTAAAAAATTCCAACCATTCATTCATAAAACACTGGTCCTCAAGACCATCTTGGGGGGGCACATCCCACCTCAAACTCCTAAAAATTAATTTTTCCTTTTGATAATGTGAGAATGTGAAGACATCCCACCAAGTCTTAATCTGTTTCTCCAACAGACCTTCTAGACTTTTGAGCATGCCGGACACATCCTCATCATTCTCAGCCACCTCTAGATTAGCTGAAAAAATATTATCTGGATTCATTTGTCTGTTGGCAAGAAAATTAAAGACTTCCATGGCTGCACGCGTTAATAAATTCAATAACTCTGTCACTTGGTATGGTACACAGGAATACCGCCCTCTCCTATGTGCCAAACGCTGCGCTCACAGACCTACCCCTCACTGACAGCTGCTGCTTAAATTAAAACAATACAAAAATAATGATAAATGATTCACTAGTGCCTGCCCTCCCTCCAAGTGAAATCAGATAGCAGCGCTAATTATAAAAATGTGCATACATATGTGACTTAATCACAAACAAGCTGAAAAGTGACAACCTCTTAAGTGTCATATAAATAATGAGCAAAATTATTCTAATGTAAAAAAATTAAACAGTGTATAAATTGGTAACATAAAAGTCCAATAAAGTAGTGACGTAGTGATATGTGTGATGCTTCACAAATAATACAGATCTTCAGTGAGCAAAAATCTTCCACCACACCGCTGTGCACTGTGATCTCCACTCCCCTTCAGCGAGCAGACTCACCAGCTATTTTTGCCTTACACTCTCGTGCTTGGCTCACAGGCTATTCCCACACAGTAGGGGGTACAGTGATAATTTCCACTCAATTCCTGTTGGATATCCAGAGCATATGCTAGCGTACTCTCCACATGAAACAAAGAAAAGCGAAGCAATAGTGCAGTAACGCAACAAACTTTAATAAAAGTAACACTCTCCTCCACCATTAAACTCACATTTCAAAAACTTGAATCAAGCAGAATAGCACAGCACACATGGTCATCACCAAAAAACACTCTCCAAATAATAACCGGACGTATGGTGGTCACGGCGGACCCAGGCAGTCGGATGTTCGGATGACTCTCACCCGTTCCTCGCGTCTCCTGGAGCCGCTTCCCCGCTTTCCCGTATGGCGCCTCCTATCTCAGCGTCCTACGTCTAGCGCGTCAGATTGCCTCGTAGCCACGCCCCGACATGTTTCGTCACAAGGGACTTATTCATGGGATTGGCTGCGCTATCTGGCAATCTTTCTTAAATACCCTCCTCTCTCGTATGACGCGGTAATGGTGACACCGCGCCTGCGCACTCCCTGTGTCTCCGCTCGCACCATACGTGTACATTGCTTAGTATACACAAGTTAACATGCATTTAAAAGCTTCAGTTACTGCAAGTGCTGAGTATGACACTATATATCTGCAAGAGAACTGCTTGGTAATCCCGTGAGCTCATGTCATAGGCCGTGCGGGTCACCAATCATCTTTACATGTGTTCTATATTGCAGGTCTTAAGTGTCATCTCAAAAAACATTTAAAAAATTATTTTTTGAAATTTATATCTTTTTTATTTCTATAAAAGACTGTCATTAATATTAAAGCTGAATGGTTGGAAAAGTGAATAAAAAAATATATAAAAATTATTAAAAATAAAATAAAAATAAAAATAAAAATAAAAATAAAAATAAAAAAATATAAAAAACTTAACCCATTACGGTCCATCTCAGGTACTCCTGGGTATTCTGAAAGAGTTCTACCGACACACAATTTTTTATCTATGGTGCACCTTCCACAGTTATCAAAGTGCAGCATATTATTATCCACTCTGTCCCCCCTCCCTGTCACCCCCCTTAGTAGGTAAATCTCATAATTGCGTTGGTGTTATGGATTCTTAGCCTCTCTATATTTAGGGTGACAAATACAGAGGGACCCCAACCGGTCATCAACCGCCCACCAATCATTATCAATAATCATTGATGAAACAGTTGAGGTCCAATTCTATATTTAAACCCCCCGGAAAAAGACATTTAAAGAGGTATATCCATCGGGTTTCTCGTTGGGACAGATCCCTTATTCTGTTTGAACCCCTCCACGATGGATATACAATGTCTATCCCGCAAAATTGTAATAAACTGGGGTCCTGGTTATGGTATTCTTTGAAATGGAGGGACACGCTGTGATACTTGAAACCATTTTTTATATTGGTTAAATGCTCAGAAATACGAACCCTTAGTAGTCTTTTGGTGCGTCCTATATAGAACAGGCCGCATGGGCACCACATCAAGTATACAACAAATGATGAGTTACATGTAATGAACTCCTTGATTTCAAAAGTTTCATTTGCTCGATTAGTGATACTCTTCGTACTCCTACTCCTGTTCCTCACTGTTCTACAACATATGCATTTGTTGCATGGAAAAAAACCTTTAAGGTTAATTTTAATTGATGGTTGAACTGGGGGGTCAAGAATTTTCTTTACCACTTTGTCTCCAAAGTTGGGGGCCCTTCTATAGATGAACTTAGGGGTTTCGGGTAACATCTCTCCTAGATGTCGATCCCTACGGAGTATGTACCAATATTTTTTAAAAATGGTCTCTATCTCTCTATATTGACTATGATAGTTGGATATGAAACTCCACTGATGTTTTTCCTCAGACTTAGTCCTTTCTTTCTTTTTCAAACAGTCCTCCCTTGGTATATTAGCTACCTGTTCTATGACATCATCCATGGATTTTTCTGAATACCCTTTCTGGAGGAATCTCTCTTTTAAAACCTTTGCCTGTGTGTAGTACTTCCCTTGTTCTGTACAATTTCGACGGACCCTCAAGAATTGTCCCTTCGGAATATTTTTTATCCATACAGGGTGATGACCACTCCTGATGGATAAGAAACTGTTCCGGTCCGTTGGTTTGAAGTATACACTAGTCACCAGAGACTGTTCCTTCCTTTCAATGGACACATCTAAAAAATTGACACATGTTCCACTAATCTGGGCCTCCAATTTGATGTTGTTATTATTGGTGTTGAGGTATTTCAAAAATTCTTCAACAGATTCTCTAGATCCCTCCCAGATGAACAGGAGATCATCTATGAACCTTCGATAGAATCTCAACTGGGGAAAAGATTTACTAAAAATGAATCTGTCTTCCCACTCAGCCATGAACAGGTTGGCGAGGCTGGGGGCAAACTTAGCCCCCATAGCCACGCCAACCCGTTGGGAGAAAAAGTGCCCATTCCACCAAAAATAATTGTGTGACATGCAGAAGTTTAGGGCCTGGCCCACAAACCTCTTCTGCATGTCTGGAATGTCCTCTCTCCTACTCATGGCCCAGTTCAATGACAGGGAGGCGTCCTCATGTTGAATGATCGTATATAATGAGGACACGTCTGCTGTCACTAAAAAGATGTCAGCGGCAGGGTTCAAACAGACCTCCCCCAATCTTTGGAGTAGGTCGGTGGTATCTCGTAGATACGCCTTAGTGTTTTTTACACTTGGCTGGAGAAACCTATCTAGGTACTCTCCCAACCTCGCCGTGACACTTCCTAAAATACACTTCCTAAAATTCACAAGGACGCCAAACTACCACCAGCGCGCCCGATTGTAAACGGGATAGGATCTGTCACGGCGAGGTTGGGAGAGTACCTAGATAGGTTTCTCCAGCCAAGTGTAAAAAACACTAAGGCGTATCTACGAGATACCACCGACCTACTCCAAAGATTGGGGGAGGTCTGTTTGAACCCTGCCGCTGACATCTTTTTAGTGACAGCAGACGTGTCCTCATTATATACGATCATTCAACATGAGGACGCCTCCCTGTCATTGAACTGGGCCATGAGTAGGAGAGAGGACATTCCAGACATGCAGAAGAGGTTTGTGGGCCAGGCCCTAAACTTCTGCATGTCACATAATTATTTTTGGTGGAATGGGCACTTTTTCTCCCAACGGGTTGGCGTGGCTATGGGGGCTAAGTTTGCCCCCAGCCTCGCCAACCTGTTCATGGCTGAGTGGGAAGACAGATTCATTTTTAGTAAATCTTTTCCCCAGTTGAGATTCTATCGAAGGTTCATAGATGATCTCCTGTTCATCTGGGAGGGATCTAGAGAATCTGTTGAAGAATTTTTGAAATACCTCAACACCAATAATAACAACATCAAATTGGAGGCCCAGATTAGTGGAACATGTGTCAATTTTTTAGATGTGTCCATTGAAAGGAAGGAACAGTCTCTGGTGACTAGTGTATACTTCAAACCAACGGACCGGAACAGTTTCTTATCCATCAGGAGTGGTCATCACCCTGTATGGATAAAAAATATTCCGAAGGGACAATTCTTGAGGGTCCGTCGAAATTGTACAGAACAAGGGAAGTACTACACACAGGCAAAGGTTTTAAAAGAGAGATTCCTCCAGAAAGGGTATTCAGAAAAATCCATGGATGATGTCATAGAACAGGTAGCTAATATACCAAGGGAGGACTGTTTGAAAAAGAAAGAAAGGACTAAGTCTGAGGAAAAACATCAGTGGAGTTTCATATCCAACTATCATAGTCAATATAGAGAGATAGAGACCATTTTTAAAAAATATTGGTACATACTCCGTAGGGATCGACATCTAGGAGAGATGTTACCCGAAACCCCTAAGTTCATCTATAGAAGGGCCCCCAACTTTGGAGACAAAGTGGTAAAGAAAATTCTTGACCCCCCAGTTCAACCATCAATTAAAATTAACCTTAAAGGTTTTTTTCCATGCAACAAATGCATATGTTGTAGAACAGTGAGGAACAGGAGTAGGAGTACGAAGAGTATCACTAATCGAGCAAATGAAACTTTTGAAATCAAGGAGTTCATTACATGTAACTCATCATTTGTTGTATACTTGATGTGGTGCCCATGCGGCCTGTTCTATATAGGACGCACCAAAAGACTACTAAGGGTTCGTATTTCTGAGCATTTAACCAATATAAAAAATGGTTTCAAGTATCACAGCGTGTCCCTCCATTTCAAAGAATACCATAACCAGGACCCCAGTTTATTACAATTTTGCGGGATAGACATTGTATATCCATCGTGGAGGGGTTCAAACAGAATAAGGGATCTGTCCCAACGAGAAACCCGATGGATATACCTCTTTAAATGTCTTTTTCCGGGGGGTTTAAATATAGAATTGGACCTCAACTGTTTCATCAATGATTATTGATAATGATTGGTGGGCGGTTGATGACCGGTTGGGGTCCCTCTGTATTTGTCACCCTAAATATAGAGAGGCTAAGAATCCATAACACCAACGCAATTTTGAGATTTACCTACTAAGGGGGGTGACAGGGAGGGGGGACAGAGTGGATAATAATATGCTGCACTTTGATAACTGTGGAAGGTGCACCATAGATAAAAAATTGTGTGTCGGTAGAACTCTTTCAGAATACCCAGGAGTACCTGAGATGGACCGTAATGGGTTAAGTTTTTTATATTTTTTTATTTTTATTTTTATTTTTATTTTTATTTTTATTTTTATTTTATTTTTAATAATTTTTATATATTTTTTTATTCACTTTTCCAACCATTCAGCTTTAATATTAATGACAGTCTTTTATAGAAATAAAAAAGATATAAATTTCAAAAAATAATTTTTTAAATGTTTTTTGAGATGACACTTAAGACCTGCAATATAGAACACATGTAAAGATGATTGGTGACCCGCACGGCCTATGACATGAGCTCACGGGATTACCAAGCAGTTCTCTTGCAGATATATAGTGTCATACTCAGCACTTGCAGTAACTGAAGCTTTTAAATGCATGTTAACTTGTGTATACTAAGCAATGTACACGTATGGTGCGAGCGGAGACACAGGGAGTGCGCAGGCGCGGTGTCACCATTACCGCGTCATACGAGAGAGGAGGGTATTTAAGAAAGATTGCCAGATAGCGCAGCCAATCCCATGAATAAGTCCCTTGTGACGAAACATGTCGGGGCGTGGCTACGAGGCAATCTGACGCGCTAGACGTAGGACGCTGAGATAGGAGGCGCCATACGGGAAAGCGGGGAAGCGGCTCCAGGAGACGCGAGGAACGGGTGAGAGTCATCCGAACATCCGACTGCCTGGGTCCGCCGTGACCACCATACGTCCGGTTATTATTTGGAGAGTGTTTTTTGGTGATGACCATGTGTGCTGTGCTATTCTGCTTGATTCAAGTTTTTGAAATGTGAGTTTAATGGTGGAGGAGAGTGTTACTTTTATTAAAGTTTGTTGCGTTACTGCACTATTGCTTCGCTTTTCTTTGTTTCATGTGGAGAGTACGCTAGCATATGCTCTGGATATCCAACAGGAATTGAGTGGAAATTATCACTGTACCCCCTACTGTGTGGGAATAGCCTGTGAGCCAAGCACGAGAGTGTAAGGCAAAAATAGCTGGTGAGTCTGCTCGCTGAAGGGGAGTGGAGATCACAGTGCACAGCGGTGTGGTGGAAGATTTTTGCTCACTGAAGATCTGTATTATTTGTGAAGCATCACACATATCACTACGTCACTACTTTATTGGACTTTTATGTTACCAATTTATACACTGTTTAATTTTTTTACATTAGAATAATTTTGCTCATTATTTATATGACACTTAAGAGGTTGTCACTTTTCAGCTTGTTTGTGATTAAGTCACATATGTATGCACATTTTTATAATTAGCGCTGCTATCTGATTTCACTTGGAGGGAGGGCAGGCACTAGTGAATCATTTATCATTATTTTTGTATTGTTTTAATTTAAGCAGCAGCTGTCAGTGAGGGGTAGGTCTGTGAGCGCAGCGTTTGGCACATAGGAGAGGGCGGTATTCCTGTGTACCATACCAAGTGTGCATATTTTTAGCATTGAATACTGTATTAATGTCAGAATGTATGCTGCAATATCACAGTCACACTATAAGTCGCTGCTCCCCGCCATTACTAGTTTAAAAAAAAAAAAAAAATATCCCAAAGTTTGTAGATGCTATAATTTTTGCAGAAACCAATCAATATACGCTTTTTTTTTTTTTACCAAAAATATGTAGCAGAATACATATTGGCCTTAATTAGTAAAGAATTTTTTTTATTGGATATTTATAACAAAGTAAAAGATTTTTTTTTTCAAAATTGCGGTCATTCTTTGTTTATAGTGCCATTCATTTTTTTTATTTTTAATAATCTTTTGTTTTCCATTACACATATACAATAAAACCACACATAACCAAAATACACAATCTTAGACCAAAACAGGGTTACCCTACCCACCCCTTGCTCAGAAACACTTCTTATAGGTAAATTCCCCCTTATTAGTGCTTGTACATAAACAGACTTCAAACAGAACAATCAAAAGGAGAGAGAGCGCTCAGGAGACTATCAAAATATGACATCCATCACATTGAGATCTTCCCACTTATATTGGTTTTTATCCTTGTTAGGGCAATCTGCCAGTCATGGCCTTCCCCTTCTAGAGGATATAAAGTTCTTCCAACTTGCCTATTTTTTGGTTAAAATTCTCAAATCTGCCCTGACAAACATGCACCTATTCCTCAGCTTCCATAACAAGATTAACTTGTTTAATGCAGTCTTCAATTGAAGGGGTTTGTACTTTTCCTTTTTCGTTTGTACGTTTCCAATACAAAGAGATCAAGCTTTTGCCATTTAGTAGAGGAGAACAATACTTTTCTTATATTTCTTAATTGGGATGGACATCTCAAGTAACAGACACTGTACCGGATCATCACTAATTTGTACCAAGGCAATATCTGAAATCAATGTTCTTATCTGTCCAAAATGGTCTCGGCTTGGCACATTCCCACTGTATATTATATGGATGCATGAATCCTGCTGCCCACAACCCCTCCAACACCGATCTGATACACATGGGAACATCTGGGCTACCAGATTTGGGGCCCTTTACAGTCTCATTAAAATTTTAGAATTAGTCTCCTGTGCCTTTGAACAGATAGAGGAGGAGTGGATCAGTTTCAGGATTGCACATCTTTGTGACTCAGACAATAGACATCCCAGCTCTGTCTCCCATTCCCTAAAGAATCCAAGACCTTCATACGATCTACAGTGTTTTAACAACTTATAAGAGATAGACAACAATCCCCTCTCAGTTGGCAACTTAAGCCAAAGGGATTAAAATCTTGTAAACAACAAAATGTTGTAGCTGTTAATAAGGCCAAGCATCTAGGGGAAATTGTCAATACGCCTAAGTTCTCTTAACAGGTGTAGTTTCCCATCCTTCATCAATTTAAGAAAGGCAGCATTTCCATCTACTGCTATCTTCTTAAAGAAAGTAAGGGACTCCCCAGCGGACATAAGGGGTATATTGCTGGAGAAAGTATTCCCTGTTTATTAGTAATATCCCAAAGTTTTAGCCCGGGTTCACACCTATGCGAATTAGATGCGGCTTACGCCGCATCTAATTCGCAGGACATTTTAAAATACATTCATATGAATGCATCTGGTTCACATATGTGCATTGCATTCGCACTGCGCATTGCACAAAAAACGTGTGCGTTTTTTGGGCATTGCGGTGCGAACTACAAGCATATTATCTCCTATGGGAACGCATCTGATTCGCAGATGCATTGCGTTCTGAACAAGGATTTTATACTTCTCCTCACTACACCCCCCCCCCTCCCTCCCCCTCTCCCTCCCTCCCCCTCTCCCCCCCTCTCCCTGCTCTCTAATCCTGAGCAAAAACGCAATGAATCCTTTGAACAGGAGATTTTTATCTCCCCAGTGAAACCTGAGCTTCAATTCGCACCGCACATGTGTGAAACCAGGCTGAGGCTTTGCTTTGCAAGCAGGAAGGTGGTTTTAGAGAGGCCTCTATATAAAGGTGGGACTCAAAGGGGCACATGCTATGTTAGGCCCTGGCATCATTTCCCCCAAACTTTCAGATCTAAATGATGTCTCTAGTTGAGAATCCTAGACAGGGCTACTGCCCTATAGTAGTTTTTTTTAAATTTTATTTGGGAGGCCTAGTTCACCTTCCAATTTAGCACGCATAAGAATTTGATATGCTAGTCCTAGTTAGGCCTTATTCCATGCAATTGCTGTAGAGGCTTTCTGTATATGAGAAAAAAGTCTTGGGAAGCACAATAGGCACCATCTGAAAAAGGAATAGAATCCGAATTAATATACAGTGGGGATGGAAAGTATTCAGACCCCCTTAAATTTTTCACTCTTTGTTATATTGCAGCCATTTGCTAAAATCATTTAAGTTAATTTTTTTCCTCATTAATGTACACAGAGCACCCCATATTGACAGAAAAACACATTTTTGCAGATTTATTAAAAAAGAAAAACTGAAATATCACATGGTCCTAAGTATTCAGACCCTTTGCTTTGACACTCATATATTTAACTCAGGTGCTGTCCATTTCTTCTGATCATCCTTGAGATGGTTCTACACCTTCATTTAAGTCCAGCTGTGTTTGATTATACTGATTGGACTTGATTAGGAAAGCCACACACCTGTCTATATAAGACCTTACAGCTCACAGTGCATATCAGAGCAAATGAGAATCATGAGGTCAAAGGAACTGCCTGAAGAGACAGAATTGTGGCAAGGCACAGATCTGGCCATGGTTACAAAAAAATGTCTGCTGCACTTAAGGTTCCTAAGAGCACAGTGGCCTCCATAATCCTTAAATGGAAGACGTTTGGGACAACCAGAACCCTTCCTAGAGCTGGCCGTCTGGCCAAACTTGGCTATCGGGGGAGAAGAGCCTTAGTGAGAGAGGTAAAGAAGAACCCAAAGGTCACTGTGGCTGAGCTCCAGAGATGCAGTCGAGAGATGGGAGAAAGTTGTAGAAAGTCAACCAGCACTGCAGCCCTCCACCAGTCGGGGCTTTATGGCAGAGTGCCCCGACGGAAGCCTCTCCTCAGTGCAAGACACATGAAAGCACGCATGGAGTTTGCTAAAATAACACCTGAAGGACTCCAAGATGGTGAGAAATAAGATTATTTGGTCTGATGAGACCAAGATAGAACTTTTTGGCCTCAGTTCTAAGCAGTATGTGTGGAGAAAATCAGGCACTGCTCATCACCTGTCCAATACAGTCCCAACAGTGAAGCATGGTGGTGGCAGCATCATGCTTTGGGGTTTTTTTCAGCTGCAGGGACAGGGCGACTGGTTGCAATCGAGGGAAAGATGAATGCGGCCAAGTACAGGGATATCCTGGATAAAAACCTCCTCCAGAGTGCTCAGGACCTCAGATTGGGCCGAAGGTTTACCTTCCAACAAGACAATGACCCTAAGCACACAGCTAAAATAACGAAGGAGTGGCTTCATAACAACTCTGTGACTGTTCTTGAATGGCCCAGCCAAAGCCCTGACTTAAACCTAAATTGAGCATCTCTGGAGAGACTTAAAAATGGCTGTCCACCAACCTGACAGAACTGGAGAGGATCTCCAAGGAGGAATGGCAGAGGATCCCCAAATCCAGGTGTGAAAAACTTGTTGCATCTTTCCCAAAAAGACTCATGGCTGTATTAGATCATAAAGGGTGCTTCTACTAAATACTGAGCAAAGGGTCTGAATACTTAGGACCATGCGATATTTCAGTTTTTCTTTTTTAATAAATCTGCAAAAATGTCAACAATACTGTGTTTTTCTGTCAATATGGGGTGCTGTGTGTACATTAATGAGGAAAAAAATGAACTTAAGGCCCCTTTCACACTTATACAACTTCAAAGTCGTGTGATTTTACCGCGATTTCGCGGCGGCTATTTTGCAACGATTTTACCGTGATTTGGGAGCAGTTCTACTTTGTCACAACTTTGGCATTAACATGAAAACATACAGTAGTTGGTATGAATAAATAATAATAAAAAACGGGCATGGGTTGCCCCCCCCAGGGGCATACCAGGCCCTTAGGTCTGGTATGGATTGTAAGGGGAACCCCCCTACTCGGAAAAATTGGCGTGGGGGTTCCCCCAAAATCCATACCAGACCCTTATCCGAGCACGCAGGCCGGTCAGGAATGGGGGTGGGGACGAGCGAGCGCCCCCCCCCCCCTCCTGGACCGTACCAGGCCGCATGTCCTCAACATGGGGGGGTGGGTGCTTTGAGGCAGGGGGGCGACCTGCGGCCCCCCACCCCAAAGCACCTTGTCCCCATGTTGATGAGGACAAGGGCCTCTTCCGGACAACCCTGGCCGTTGGTTGTCAGGGTCTGCGGGCGGGGGGCTTATCGGAATCCGGGAGCCCCCTTTAATAAGGGGGCCCCCAGATCCTGGCCCCCCACCCTTTGTGAATGAGTATAGGGTACATCGTACCCCTACCCATTCACCTAGGGAAAAATGTGTCAATGAAAAAACACAGTACACAGGTTTTTAAAGTAATTTATTAGGCAGCTCCGGGGTCTTCTTCCGACTTGGGGGGTCTCTACGGCGTCCTGATCTTCTGCCAGTTCCTCCGCTATCTTCTGCAGCTCTTTTGCTAGCGGTGGCCCGGACTTCTGCCTTCTTGTCTTCTTCCCTCTTCTCTTCTTCCGATGTTGACACAATGCTCTCTCCGGCTGTGACGGCATAAGGGGGCGGGATCACCGCCTATGTAAGTCACATCGGAGCGCTCAGAGAGCATTCCAGCCGGAGAGAGCGTCGTGTCAAGATCGGAAGAAGAGAAGAGGGAAGAAGGCAGAAGTCCGGGCCACCGTTAGCAAAAGAGCTGCAGAAGATAGCGGAGGAGCTGGCAGAAGATCAGGACACCAGGAGGAGACGCCGGAGAGACCCCCGAAGTCGGAAGAAGACCCCGGAGCTGCCTAATAAATTACTTTAAAAACCTGTGTACTGTGTTTTTTCATTGACACATTTTTCCCTAGGTGAATGGGTAGGGGTACGATGTACCCCATACTCATTTACAAAGGATGGGGGGCTGGGATCTGGGGGCCCCCCTATTAAAGGGGGCTCCCGGATTCCGATAAGCCCCCTGCCCGCAGACCCCGACAACCAACGGCCAGGGTTGTCGGGAAGAGGCCCTTGTCCTCATCAACATGGGGACAAGGTGCTTTGGGGGGGCCCCGAAGGGCGCCCCCCCATGCCCCAAAGCACCCACCCCCCATGTTTAGGGCATGCGGCCTGGTACGGTTTAGGAGGGGCGCTCGCTCGTCCCCATTCCTGACCGGCCGGGCTGCGTGCTCGGATAAGGGTCTGGTATGGATTTTGGGGGGACCCCACGCTGATTTTTTGGCGTAGGGGGTTCCCCTTAAGATCCATACCAGACCTAAGGGCCTGGTATGCCCCTGGGGTGGAACCCACGCCATTTATTACATTTAAAACTCGGCGCGGCGTTCCCCCTCATGATTCATACCAGACAGCTGTCAGCACAGCCTGTCGCTCATCGCGAAAGGAAAAAAAAGTTTTCCTTTCCCGATCAGCGAGCCAGCGCGACATGCACAGTACGCTGTCGGGGAGAAACACAATCTCGCGGTCAGGTACTGTACATGGCATGAGGCTTGTGCTTACAAAGTTGTACTGAAGTCGTGTCTATTATTCAGGTACGATTTGCATACTACCCTGTTTCCCCGAAAATAAGACCTAGTGTGATTGTCGGTGATGGCTGCAATATAAGCCCTACCCCCAAATAAGCCCTACCCTGTTTCTCCAAAAATAAGCCCTACCCTGAAAAGAGGACCTACAAGTACTTTAACTAGGGTTTATTTGGGGGGTAGGGCTTATATTGCAGCCATCACCGACAATCACGCTAGGTCTTATTTTCGGGGAAACAGGGTACTTGAGGGTTTAACATTGAGGTCTATGGAGTACAACTCACATAGAAGTTCGACCAAAGTAGTGCGGGGGCTACTTTCAAGTCGGCACGACTTAAAGTCATGCCAATATGAATGGTAGTCATTGAAAATCATGGAGACTGACTTGTCATACGATTTTGCAGCACAAAATCGTGGGACAAGTCGTATAAGTGTGAAAGGGGCCTAAATGATTTTAGCAAATGGCTGTAATATAACAAATAAAGAGTGAAAAATTTAAGGGGGTCGAAATACTTTCCGTCCCCACTGTATTCACGTTTTAAATATTAACTTTACCTAACCATGTGAAAGTAGATTTATCCCAGTATTCTAGTTCTTTCTTTATCTTCTGGAGCAAGGGGATATAATTTTCAAATTAAAGTGGAACTTCTGCTCATTGTACTCCTCCCCCCTCCGGTGCCACATTTGGCACCTTTCGGGGGGGGGGGGGGGACAGCATACCTGTCTTTCACAGGTATGCTTTCCTCACTTCTGGGAGCCTCAGCAGTGGGTATTGACGTCATGGCTGGGGCTTCTTCCTCCTCCCCCTGTCGCCAGGCCAGTAGGAGAGAGGAGCGGAGCCTCGTGCTTGCGCAGTAGGGTTCCCGGCGTGAAGCCGAAAGGCTACACTGCCGGGTTCCCTTACTCGCAGTGGAAGCGGCATGCACCCGACAGCTGATGGAAACATCAGCTGCGGTGCCGACATTGCTGGACTCCAGGACAGGTAAAGAGTCCAATTATTAAAAGTCAGCAACTGCTGGCTTTTAATTTTTGCAGCGGTGGGCGGACCTCCGCTTTAAGTCCTGTTGGATCTGGAGTTAAATGTATGCCCAGAATTGTAATAGCTTTCAAATTCCATTGAAACGGAAATGATTGTTTATGAGAGCTAACATCTCCAAAGGTAGGTATAGTGGTAAAATTTCAGATATAGAAAAATTAATTTTATAATTTGACAAGGACCCAAATTCTTTTAGATCCGCCATCAAATTAGGTAAAGTACCCACTGGTTCTGAAATATAAAACAGAGTATCATCTGCATAAGCAGACAGTTTATGCTCACTAGAACCTACTTTAAGACTGTGGATGTTTGGGTTCTTTCTAATCTTACTGAGCAATGCCTCTATAGAGTAATGTAAACAACAAAGGTGACAGGGGACACCCCTGCTTAATACGGTTCTTAGTACTAAGAAAGAGATAAAGGCTGAAATATTGTACCATTAACTTTGATCCTTGTGGAGGGGGCTCTATATAAGACAAAAAGTCAATTTTAACATGTTACTTCCTAATCCTAGGGCCAATGTTTCTTTAAGAAAAATCCTCTCAAACTCCTTTTTAGAATTACCTGACGAGTAGATTGTATGGACGCGGCTGTTGAGTAGAGACCCAATAAGTGAGATGGAGGACCCGTGTCACGTTGTCCCTTGATGAACCCTACTTGGTCTCGATGGACCTAGCCGCTACCAACTTTTCTAGGATCTTAATGTCCAGGTTTAAGAGATATCAGATAGTAGTTTACACAATGTGTTAAGTCTTTACCCTCTTTAGGGATAACCGTAATATAAGCCAAAAGGGATTCTGTAGGTAAATCAGAGAGTTAAAATTATTGCATAAATGCAGGGTGAGGAGTGGCAAACATTTACGATAATAAGTGCTATTATAACCATCTGGTCCCTGGCTCTTTCCCAAAAGGCCCTTAACGATAAATTGTATTTAATTCTGTATTATCGGTCTCTCTAAAGAAGCAACTATCTCCGGTATAGCTTTGAATATAGAAACATAGATATTTCTGGATGATCTTCCTCTGTTTTGCAGTCTCCTGAGACTTTCTATCACCTGACAGTGTATAACGTTTACGATAAAAGTCATGGAATTGTTTTGCAATCTGAGTTGATTGAAAAATCAGTTGTCCCACCTCCGACAGCAATTTCTGCACGTGACATGTCTCCTTTTCTGGAAGGCCCTGGCTAGCATTTTCTTAAAATTTACAAGCCTAATATCAACATTTTTTCTGGATCTGCTGGTCTCAAAGATGGGATAGTTGGCTTCTCAGAGTCTCCAATCGTTCTTCATACTCCAAAATTCGCAACCTTTTGTTTATTTTCTAGACATTGGATCTCCACTAACAGTTGCTATGTTTTCTTAGATCTTTGTCTTTTCAGTTTGAGTTCCTTGGGAAATTAAAATCCCTCTAATCACCCTCTTATGCCCTTCCCATAGCATTCCCTTAGATACCTCCTTGGTATTTTTTAACCACATGGCATCCGCGCTATAGCCGAATGATGGCCACAGCGGGGACCTGAATTTCCGGGAGGCCTCCCCTTTGCACGCTCCCTGTGATCACGAGTCACTAAGACTCGGGTGATGAAAAAATCCGAGTAAGGGGCCGATCCAAGCCAATGACAGCTGATCACATGATGTAAACAAAAGCTCAGTAATCGTTTTTTTTTCTCCTCACGCTCACAGCGTGAGGAGAAAAAAAAGCCGATCACCGGCTTATGTGCAAGGGACATCGGTCCCGAAGAGGAAGAGGCAATTCTGCCTCATCTGTGCCCACCAGTGCCACCTATCAATGCCCACCAATAGTGCCAATCAGTGCCACCTAGCAGTTCTGCCTATCAGTGTAACCAATCAGTGCCCATTATTGCCACCCATCACTGCCACCTATCGGTACCCATCAGTGCCGCCTCATCAGCGTACATCAATGAAGGAGAAAAATTACCTGTTTGCAAAATTTTATAACAAAATATAATTTTTTTTTTTTTTAATTCTGTCTTTAAATTTTTTTAACAAAAAATAAAAGCTGCAGAGGTGATCAAATGCCCCCAAAAGAAAGCTCTATTTGTGGGCAAAAAATTATAAAAATTTCATTTTGGTACAGTCTTGTATGACCGCGTAATTGTCATTCAAAGTGCATCAGCGCTGAAAATTGGTCTGGACAGGAGGGGGGTTAAAAGTGCCCAGTGTGCAAGTGGTTAAAGTGGATGTAAACTCCCAAATAAAATGTTTTAATTAAGACTCATATCTGTTACAGCAGAGGATTTCATTTCATCTGCCCAGTCTTGCCACAAAGAGTTAATCCAGCTTTGAACAATCCTCTTATCTTTCTTCAGTAAGATAAAAACACACACATGGAGAAATAGGTGTCCATTCTTCCCACTTGCTGTGACAGGTAATTTCCTTATCTCATGCATGAGTGTGAGAGAGGCATTCTGTGTACTTCACATCCCCCCTCCTTTCTTCTCCAGCTCTCCCAGGATTGGCTGCTCCACACCTCAGCATGATTGGGCATGCTGAAGTCATGTTTTGACTGGATATAAGTGATCATGGGGCATAATCCACGAGACCAGCAGAAGTTCAGTGTAAGAAATATCGATGCCTTGCCAAGGGGAGTGTAGAGGTGATTGGGGAGTCTACTGACATCACAACTCCACCCATAGTGCTCTGGACAACAGACCTGCCCACAGAATCTGGAGTCTTGCAGGGCTCTAAACAGCTAAAGGGGAGATATTTGACAGGTAAGGATACATGCAGGAGGCATGTATATTCTTATAGATCAGCACTATGGAAGTAATTTAGAAATAATGAGAGTGGGTTTACATCCACTTTAACTCCAAATATGTTTTAATGGCATTCATTACCTTCTCCAGAGCCTCAGGATCATCTAAAATGTTATCGTTCATAAACCAGTTCCACCCTCCATCAACTTTATTGAAAGGTTGTACCATAATGGACACCAGGGCATAATCCAACACCGTTATCTGCTCTATAGAAGCCTCATATGCAAGTAAAATTGGCACATGAATATTAATTCGAGAGAATGGTTTTGTGTACACTTGAGTTATGACTGTAGTTCCGGTAAGAGGCATAAAACACCCACCAACAGTCAGCCAAATGGAGACTGCATGGGTTTAGGGCTGCCAAAGACTAGGCTAGGAATCTAGCTTTGCATCTGGGGTCAAATTAAAGTCAACACCTACCAGCAGGACTTCAGCCTTATTACATATGGTCAGTTTATTCAAAATCCCATCTAAGAATGATATTTGACCAGTATTAGGAACAGACAGATGCAAAAGTATAACCTTGTCCCTGCAAATAACCTTTAACCTAAACAAACTTCAACATCTAACTGGGACTCAAACACCAAGAAAGGGCAACTTTTATGACTTGCAATAGCTACTACACAAGCTTTGGATATTGGTGATGTACTCAGAAACCATTGGTTATACATATGTTGCGGAAGAATAGGAGTGAAGGTAGACGTAAAATGGGTCTTGTTTTGCTTGCGTCTATCTAGTAAGGTTACTCTGTGGTATAGGCAAGGAAGCTGAGATTTCTGCAGTGTGTAAATTGTGCTTTTACTATACAAAGATGCTGTACATACAAAACTATTACAATCTTAGGAATACAATAGAAGACTGACAGATCTCTATAAGAAGCAAAATGTCTATCAAATGAACAACCTATAGTCTATATCAGTACAAATACACTTAAAGGTTACTTATCTTCTGTTACTGTATGTTCGTGATCTCCATTGGCAACAATTTTTCGGGAGCATCAGGCACTGTTCTTCTATCATGGATGGTTTCTGATGTTACAGCATGATGGTGTGTGTGTGTCTGTGTCCCTACTCACCCCCTTTTATGTGTCAGGCTGTTTGCCATAGCTACCAAACAACAGAAAACATGCCCGTTTACTGTAGCTGTAGAAACAATGGACTGTTGAAAACTGCATCTATGTACCCATTGTCTAATCAGGCCAACATCTGACAGTAATCTAACAGTCATTCTTTCAGTTTGAGAGCTGAAAAAACCCTCAAACGAGTAAATCTCTTTCTTGCGTACTGTAGCTATAAAGACAATAGCCTGTTAATTGAACTGTCAATTAAATACTGTACAACAATGTTATCTACCCCCATTGTATAAAACAGCATTTGTTTGAGAAATCTACTCAAGCCAAAAAACTGACAGTAATCTGACCAACTCACTATTGTAATATTGTCCCATTTATCTTATGTCTTATTAATATAAAAAAATCATATTTTTAACAAATGCAATACATTCCGCCCTAGATTTTTTTTTTCTCAGACTACACACAAAATCTCTTCATTACTAAACTCATTCTAAACATTAATTTCCTTGAATGCATCACCTCCCATTTCTGTCATTGAGAAGGCGTTTCAGTCTTTAACTAAAAAGTTCATTAGAAAGTCCATTCTAAAGTTCTTTAGAAACAAGTCCAGGCTTGTAATACATCAAAGGCCTTGCTCTCCACAGCACTTGGGATCTTCCGTCTTTCTTTCCATCATGTAACCACTTTTCTCTGGTCTTCCTATGGATCAAATCGGAGACAGCCTGTGGAGTGGAAAACAAAGCGGATTATCTGTTCCTTCTAATAATACATAAACAGTAGATCCAGGCCCTTCAGCTAAAATCTCTCCTCTAAATGGCTTCTTGCCTGGATTTCTGACTAACACTTTGCCCCCTGCCTGTACCCACTTCTGACCCTCCCAAAGAACATCAATAGGGAGGAGGGGAAATATGCTGATATTTCCCAGAAGATCACTGCTGTTTATTTTGGAAGGTTTGCTGTTATGTAGCCTCATTTTCCACTCTTGCTGGAAAGTATCCACTAACCAGTCAGAGTCCCAGTCTTTGTCTTGAAGCTCATCTGTCAATGCAAATGTAACTTCAAACCTTCCTGCCAGATTCCCTCTCATTCCTAGATAGGCTTCAGCTTCAGATACATCACTCTTGGTTTCTATGGCATGGGAAGCAGTAACATGGTATCTGTTAAGCCCTGTTCTTTCAGGAACCTTACATAAATACTGAACTTTGCACTCCAGCTGTGGAATCTGTGCCCCAGCCCCTACCATCCTCTCATATGGTGTGCTTTTGGCTATTGGCCTAGAATTTAACAACATGACTGCCTGTGTGAGGACCCGATCCCACTCCCTTAGTGTATGTGTGGGTGTAAGTTTGCGTATCTGGTCCTTCAATAGCCCGTTGTATCTTTTATTTAAACCAGCTGCCTGTGGATGGTATGGGATGTGGCACAACCAGTACACTCCAGAATCTTTGGCCCACTGCTGTACTGTTGATCCGGTGAAGTGTGAGCCGTTATCACTTTGGACTTGTTTGGGAGAACCATAAGCAACGACAAGTTTCTGGGGCAGTTGAAGCGTTGCGGCTTGATCTGCACGTTTGCAATGATGAACAAACATAAGTCCTGAATAGGTGTCCACTGCAGTGCAACAATATCTCAGTCTATTGTTTCCCCGGGGCAGGGGACCGATGAAGTCAATCTGCCAGATCTCTGCAGGCCTCTCACCCCTCTTAATCGACCCAGGGGAGTACTTTTGCAATGGCCATTGTCGCACTTCACACACTGTACAGTTCCCTATTACAGTCTTTATCATGTCCATGGATATAGGCAATCCTCTCTGCTGTGACCATTCATATGTTGCCTTCTGCCCCAAATGTCCATATTGCTTGTGGGCCCAGTTGGCCAAGTTCATCAAGACAGGATCAATTGGCACAACTGCCTTCACCTTGGCGATTTCATCTGCAACTCTGTTATAGTTCTCAAAATCTGGGACTAGGGGCACATGTGCATCAACATGCCCCACTTTTATGGTGCGGGAGTGAGCTTCCTTCCAGATGTAGTCCCAGAGTTCCTTGGCTCCCCACACCACCTTTCCATGAATCATCCATTCATTGGACTTCCACGTGGGCATCCAAGTTGTCAGTCCTTTAAAAACCGCCCAGCTGTCAGTGTAGATAGTGACATGGGAAGAAGGATCCTCCTGAAGAGTCATCACCACAGCTTTCAACTCTGCATACTGACTGGACCCTCCAATTCCAGTCTCCTGCAGGACTGTGTCTGTACTTGGGTTGTAGGCTGCTGCTGTCCATTTACGTCCAGACGAGGTGACTATGGCTGAACCATCAGTGAACCACGCTGACACCTTCATGTCTTCTGACAGAGACTCAAAGGGTAGAGCCTCTTGAATGGGGGATGACTGCAGCACAGGAATTTCTTCTTCTGGCTGGGTGCTGGTAAAAGTGACAAGCCCAGCCAACTGTTTTGAAATGTCTCTAACATCCCTAGCTGCAATACCCCCTCTTTCTTGAAGGTACCGCTTCCATTTCATCAGTGTCTGGTTCTGGGCTACAGCTGCCCTAGTGGTCAGTCCATTATCTCTCACCCATCCTGCTATTGGTAATGCAGTATGGATGGTGACTGTGTCCTTTCCTGTAATGGTCTCTACATGTTGAAGTGCTGTGTAGGCCCCAAACAGGTACTTCACTAGGGGCGTGTATCTCTTCTGTGCCCCTGTCAGTTGTTTGGACCAAAATCCAATGGGTATTGCTCTGTCCTTTCTTTTCATTTGGCTGCCACAGACTCCAAGATATGGTACCATTCTGCTCCACTACATCCAGCTGAAATGGTACTCCTTGTCTCACGGGTCCTAATCCCTGATGCTGCAAAATAGCTTCTTTAGCAGCCAGGAATGCAGTCTGCTCCTCTGAACCCCATGAGAACTCAGTCTTTTTTCTGGTGACATTATATATAGGCCTCAGAATCAGTCCAAGATGTGGGATAAACGATCTCCAGAACCCCACAACTCCAATGAACTTCTGTGCCTCCTTTTTGGTAGTAGGGGGCGACAGCGCCTGGATAGTTTGCACAACTGTCTCTGGAATTTTCCTCTGCGGCCCAGTCCACATCATTCCCAGGAATTTCACTTCTGTGGCAGGTCCTTGGACTTTGTCGATAGCCCACCCTCTGTTCTCCATGTGATGTATCAGCAGGTGCAGTGCTTCAGTTACATCTTCTTTTGTTCCAGAGATCATGATGTCATCAATGTAGTGGAACACAGCGACTTTCAAACTCAGGGTACTTAAATCTCGAGCAGTCCATGACAAATCATTGGAGAATGAACATAGTCTTCAGGAAGCAAGGGGAAAGTGTATTGGCGGCTGTCCCACACTATAGCAAACTGGTCTTGACACTCTGGATCTATTAAAATCGAAAGGAAAGCATTAGCCAGGTCTATCACAGCATGATATTCTCCTGTATTTTTAGCAATTTTCTCAACAATTGAGATCATATCTGGTACAGCTGACTTCAATGGAGGTGCCACTTTGTTTAGACCTCTGTAATCCACAGTCATGCTATATGTCCCATCGGGTTTCTTTACTGGGAACACCGGAGACGAGAAAGGACTTACAGCAGGTCTAAGGATCCCTACTCTCAAATATTCTTGAATGGTCTCCCCAATTTCTTTGTGGCCTCCAGGAAGTCTGTACTGCTTGAGACAGACTGGCTTCTCTGGTGGAGCATTTTAGACAGGGGTCCATTTCGCATGACCTCTGACCACAGCCTTTACCGCCCTAACCAGATACGCTTTATCAGGATACCCGAATGTGAATGTACCTCTTTCAGTCTGAATTGACTGACCTTGAAGTATATCCATCCCAAGAATATTTTCGGGTAACTCTGATACCAAAACATTTGTCATAAATCCTGATCCCTTGCCAATAGCCAATTTCAACCGTATCCTAACTGCTGGTGTAGTTTGCCCTCCCAAACCTTCTACATAAATCAATTCTCCTTTGTGATGGGAAGGATTACCTTGCAAAAGTGTAACTTCAGCTCCGCTATCAACTAAAGCCATTACATCTGTAGGAGAAGATGACTTCCCCCACCATACCTTGACAGGTGCATATGGGCGTCGGTCTCCTGCTGTCACTGCCCTCACAGCTATTACAGGAGACTCACCTTCCCTTCATAAAGGATAAGGAACCTCCCAATCCCCTTTTCTGATTCTAACTCCTCCCCAGGATAAAGGGATTTGGGTTAATGTTCAGTTTTGGGAATTGGTTTGGGGCCAACAGGAGGGGTCTGTTCTGTTTTCTCTAAGTCCAGGCTGGTGTTATCTTCACTAGTAGTGTTTCTAACCCTGACAGTTTTCCCTACTAAATGTTTCCACCTCTTCAGCATTTCTGCAGTAGAAATGCCATCTATCTCATCTTTAGGTACTCCTGCCTTTAATAGGTCCACCCACATTTGTTTTCTAGAAATAACTAGCCTGGTTTTCTCTTCACCTCCTGTCTTCTCTACCCCGTTCCCTTTCTTCTTTGCTTGTATTCTTCCAGTTTGGCCTTGACCTTATCTACTGCCCTGACAGGTTTTGTTTTAATCTCCTCTAACTCCCCCAACTGGCTTAAAAGGGTTGTGGCTTCATGAATCTTGCTGTTTAATCCCAGGCCTCCCAACAAGGACAATAATGGAGCCCTGAGATTAAATGGCGCAGACTTCATCAGCTTTGAGCGCAGAACAGACGTAAAGGGTTCCATATCTGGACCCCTCCATTCTGGAAACTTATTTAATTAGGTTGTATAACCCATGTCACGTAACCTGGAAATACCCTCTCCTATTGCTCTCCATGATTAGGTATTTTCCAGGTCAGTAGGACTAGCGTATACTCGGACTATTCCATCCCTCATGAGGTCTAACAATGAAAAATTCACGCTAAACTCTCTGGCTTTTCGCATTGCCTGACACAATTGTGGATCATGGGTTAACACTCCCATAGTCACTGCTTCCTTACCTGAAAAACAACACTGTCCGCCCCTTCATCCCATAAGCGTAGGAGCCAACTCACTAGGGGTTCCCCAGACCTTTGTTTGTATTGTTTTGCCAGCTCATGAAGTTCAGTTTGTGTAAACTCTTGTACTTCTTCAAATTCAACATCTCTGGGGTTGCGATAATGCACCTCCCCATCTGCCATATCCTATCATGTTGCCGTTTCCTATGCTTAGTAATGAGAGGTCTGGCATACTTTTTCTTTCGCACCAGCAGATCATCATGCGAAATACCAAACTCTATCTCCTCATCCTCACTATCATTTGAGGAGAGCACATCCTCACAATCCTAATTTTGGGATGTGACAATGGCACGTACCCTGGCTTTACTAACAGGTTATGGCCCTTCCTTTTCCTTAAGGCATTAATTGATTTGGTCATGAGGGCTGCACACCGCTCTTGCAAATCATCAGCCCGACTAGCAGTTGAACGCACACACTCTGAAGCAACTGCTAGCTGGTCTTTTACTACCTTAACTTCTGCCTCTGCCTTCTCCCTTCTCTGTGATTCAGTGTAAATAGCATTAAGGAAATAGCAGCCCACTGTGGACACTGTCTTCTTCTCTTTTTTGCTTAAATCCAACCCCTTAAGGCTAAAATCTACAAAATGATCTGAGACTTTATCACCCCAAGTCAGCTTCAAGGGAGAAGCATACTTCACAAATTCTTTAGCAAGAGGCTCCCACTCATTGTCTCTGGCCCAGATAGGTAAGCTGCACACTTCCTTCTGGCCACCAGAACCCTCTGCAGCCTTGCTTTTTCTAAACAGCTTACGCAGCATTTTACCTAGCACAAGCTACACAACACACTAAAAAAAAACAGGTCTGCTTCAGTTGAATTATAGCACAGATCCTGGACGAGCCCCCAAATGTTTTGCTTGCGTCTATCTAGCAAGGTTACTCTGTGGTATACGCAAGGAAGCTGAGATTTCTGCAGTGTGTAAATTGTGCTTTTACTATACAAAGATGCTGTACATACAAAACTATTGAAATCTTAGGAATACAACATAAGACTGACAGATCTCTATAACAAGCAAAATGCCTATCAAATGAACAGCCTATAGTCTATATCAGTACAAATACACTTAAAGGTTACTTATCTTCTGTTACTGTATGTTCGTGATCTTCATTGGCAACAATCTTTCGGGAGCATCAGGCACTGTTCTTCTATCATGGATGGTTTCTGATGTTACAGCATGATGGTGTGTGTGTCCCTACTCACCCCCTTTTATGTGTCAGGCTGTTTGCCATAACTACCAAACAACAGAAAACATGCCTGTTTACTGTAGCTGTAGAAACAATGGACTGTTGAAAACGTACTCATTGTCTAATCAGGCCAACATCTGACAGTAATCTAACAGTCATTCTTTCAGCTTGAGAGCTGAAAAAACCCTCGAACGAGTAAATCTCTTTCTTGCGTACTGTAGCTATAAAGACAATAGCCTGTTAATTAAACTGTCAATTAAATACAACAATATCTACCCCCATTGTATAAAACAGCATTTGTTTGAGAAATCTACTCAAGCCAAAAAACTAACAGTAATCTGACCAACTCACTATTGTAATATTGTCGCATTGATCTTATGTCTGATTAATATAAAAAAAATCATATTTTTAACAAATGCAATACAGGTCTTTTGTTACATAATCTGCAGGCTTAATCATTTTAATACCCATCAGAAATTGAGCATGTGGAGAGTGCCCACAAAGCTCTGTACTATCAGAAGATGGATTGGGGACAATGGAAAAATGGGAGGATCAGAGAAGACCAGATCAAACTGCCTGTTTACACAATGCAGAGGATTAAAGGAGTTGTAAAGCCCTGTGTTTTTTCACCTTAAAGCATCCCATGCATTAAGGTGAAAAAACTTCTGGCAGTCACCGCCCGCCCCCCGTTTTACTTACCTCAGCCCTCGAATTCACTTGGCAGAGACGCGTTGTCTTTCTCTGCATGGGGTCCCAGCTCTTGATTGGATAGATTATTAGCAGCGCAGCCATTGGCTCCCGCTGCTGTCAATAAAATTCAATGACGCGGGAGCGGGGCCAAGTCCAGCAGTCATGTTTATGGACGCAGATGCTGGACTTGGGAGCGCCCCCGCAAGGTAACCCCCTGGGAGAGCGCTTTTGCTAGGGGGTTATGTGATGTGGAGAGGAGCCGCAGAGGGACCCCAGAAAACGAGAATTGGGGCCACTCTGTGCAAAACAGAGCTGAACAGTGGAGGTAAGTATGACATGTTTGTTATTTTAAATAAAAACAAGCCTTTACAATCACTTTAACTCCTTAGGTTGCACAGTAAGTATAACAAGCATGCTTTGCTACATATACAGACTGATTTTGGGGTTGTGGGTTTAGTAGCATACAAGCTCAGCCCTCAGCCCTACAAACTTAGGGAAATGCTGCGTTATGGGAGATCAGCTACCCAACTCTCTAGCCCTCCATGAGGGTCCACCATGGACAAATCTCCAATAGATGGAGTCTCCCCTATTGGAGATATCCGTGTAGCCATAAAGGGAGAATAACAGTCTCCTTTACTGGGCCAGGTATAAAATCTATCTTGAAGAGAATGTCCAAATCTCAAGGCTAATGGCTCATTTTACTTCAAGGTGCACTGTATACGCATCAAGTCCACCCTGGATCAAAGGATTCCTCCAAACAGCAATCTTCCCACCCTCCACCTTCGGTCCCCTACCAACTCCCCCCCTCCAGATATAAACGAGCGGGAGAGAAGGAAGAAAAGACAGGAAGGGAAAAAAAGGGGGAGGGGAAAAAAAACTACCAAAACAAAAAACTATCTAGACATTCAAGCATGTTCATGTTATTATTTCAGACATAAAGGGGTTGATCCACCAAAACTTTTTGAACAGAAAGGGGACATGACAGCTGTTTATGGAGAATGCAGAGACTTGCCAGGCTTTTTGGAGACCTTAGGTCTCCAGGAGCTAACCCTCTCAGAAGATATGTTTTTAAATGCTGTGGCACTTCCCTGCCTTTCAATCCTTGGAGAGTATACTCTTTTAGATCAAGTGGGAGAAGAGTTTTTTTTCAATGAAAATAACAAACCTGTTATGCTTACCTCCTCTGTTGCAGTGGATTTGCACAACTGCCCCCCCCGTCTCTCTCCTGATTGGTTAACTTTGATTGACAGCAGTGGGAGCCATTGGCGCCACTGCTGTGTCTCAGCTAATCAGGAGGAAGAGTCTCGGACGGCCGAGACATTCATGGCAAGCGCTGGACCACACACACAGCTGCAACAGACCTTGCACATCCCAGCTCCAGCAAACCAACCCCAAAGTCTCTAAGATGGCTAAGTGCCTTTCTTGATAGATCAAGCTGCTCTTCACCCACTTGATCTAGAAGAGTATACTCTCCAAGGATTGAAAGTCAGGGAAGTGCCACAGCATTTGAAAACATATCTTCTGGGAGGGTTAGCTCCTGGAGACCTAAGGTCTCCAAAAAGCCTGGCAAGTCGCTGCATTCTCTATAAACAGCTGTAATGTCCCCTTTCCATTCAAACAATCCAAAGGAAAACCCCCACCCTCAGTAAAATATCCGCCTGGCGAAGGGCATCCAAAACGGGGCATAAAAATCATCTTTTCACCAGAGAGATGGGGGTAAAAAAATAAATAAATGCACCCCACTATAATCCAGATAAGGCAGATAACATCTTCCCCATAATAGCTTCCTAAGAGTATTTATGCAATTTTCAAACTACATCCCTTGGTTTAGTAGGATTATCTGGTAGTACCCTGGATGCCCAAAGTGCAAGATCAATCTCAAATCGGTAAAGCCTCCTCCCTTTCCAAAACTTGGTTAAAGATAACCGAGTTTCTGTATGAGATCAGGAAATTTGATACTCTCTGGGATACCCCTAATTCTAATATTGGCTCAGCGACTTCTATTATCCTGATCATCTATTTGGGAGACATAAGCAGCAATCTGTCTCTCTTGAATGTCTGCTTTATCCTTAAAGTGATTGTAAAGTCTGTTATCTTTATTGAAAAAAACAAAAAAAAAACATGTTATACTTACCTCCTCTGTTGCAGTGGATTTGCACAGCTGCCCGTCCCGTCTCTCTGATTGGTTGACTTTGATTGACAGCACTGGGAGCCAACGGCGCCACTGCTTTGTCCCAGACAATCAGGAGGGAGAGTCGCGGAGGGCCGAAACATTCATGGCAAGCACTGGACAGAGATGGAGCTTAGGTAAGTATTAGGGGGGCTGCTGCACACAGAAGGCTTTTGATCCTAATGCATTAAAATAAGAAAACCTTCTGACTTTACAACTCCTTTAAAGGGGTTGTAAAGGTAAATTTTTTTTTTTTTTAAATAACAAACATGTTATACTTACCTTCACTGTGCAGCTCGTTCTGCACAAAGTGGCCCCGAACCTGGTCTTCTGGGGTGCCTCGGCAGCTGTTTCAGCTCCTCCCCGCAAGAACTAACCACCTTAATGCGAGCTCCCTTGCATGGTGGTTAGTTATTGCGGGCGCGCTCCCGTGATACAGCCGGCGGTTATAGCCGCTCAGCGCGCCGCATCATTGAATGTGATTGACAGCAGCGCGAGCCAATGGCTGCGCTGCTTCCAATCCATCCACTGTAGCCAATCAGCGGCCAGCCTGAGCGGAGGAATAGATGTCGGGAGCGAGCAGCTGTTTTTCGAGGTGTCAGGTAAGTAAAACGGGGGGGCTGGCGGCGCTGGTATTGTCAGAAGTTTTTTCACCTTAATGCATAGAATGCATTAAGGTGAAAAAATGTTTACCTTTACAACCCCTTTAAGCTGCTGCATAGCATGTAACAAATCTTCCTGTTTGGTTTCTAAGTCCTCTGTTTAAAAAAATAGTGGATTCAACTTGTTTGGTGCTTTAGGCAGCCCATTAAATTGAATGGGCTACCTTAATGCATTGCATCAACATTTGGAATGCACACTGATGCACTGCAACAGCTTTTGTGGTCTTCAAAGTGCAATTTGTGTTTTGTGAGGGAGTGCCTAGCAATCCAGTTCTTGTAAAGCACACTCAAAATGCTGCATACAGGATTTACCACATATTTGAGAGTACAGGTTTAAAGTGATCCATGGAATAAAATTGTCCATTCCTCATACAGTTATCATGCACAGCACTGTTACAGCTCCTCTGATATCAGTTTAGGATTTCTTGTGTTGTAGGGGCTGGGGGAGGAAAGACAGCACGCAACAGAAGACCAAAGAGGGAGGCATTGGAGCTCACAGAGGGCATTACACAGAGGCAGAAGCATAGTAAGAAACGATTTGAAGAAAAATAGATTACAAGGTCATTGAGTACTGGATGTTTATATATTATTTTTCAAAATAGGATAATTGTTTGTCACGTCAACTCCAGTGCACCTGCACAGAAGTTGCATTATTCTGGCTAATTTAGATTGCTGAAGATGCCAAACCCAGGAGATTAGGCAAAGACGCTCCTTTGCCGGAGGAGAGGTACGTACTGGTGGCTTTAGTTTCACTTTATATATCCACAAAAATCCCCCCAAAAAGTTTAAATGACTTAAAGTGATTGTAAACAATTACCTTGTAAAACAACCCATTCCGTTTAAAATAGAAATGAAAAGGCAAAACATTTGTGTGTAGATATAAAAAAAAAAAAAAAGAAAAAAAAAATTCCTTTTTTATAAGTGATCACATTCCCTCTGTTCTCAGCTGCTTATGAGCTGAGGGGAGAAGCAGCAGCACACCGATCTTCCCAGAATGTCTGTTCAGCGGGGACGTGTCAGGACAAGTGTGATCATTGGAGGAGAGCAGGCTAGATTCCCAGCACAGCTAGAGAACTGACCACGGTGAGCTTTCCTGCTTAGTGTGGTCAGTTTTCAGTAGGAAAGCAGAGGGACTGACAGGAACACCAGGGATTTCACACAAAGGAAGCAACACAAAGAGAACAGGAGACTTCATACAAGTACATGTTACAGCAGCCACATATCAGGAAGAGGAATGGTTAGGTAACAAACGCCTTAAAATTTTTACCAGCACCATTAATCTACAAATAACAATTTCAGAAAAATGGAACTGAAACTGCCACCTGAGGCTGAATACTTTGCATTTGGACAGTCACTTCAGGTGGGTAAGTTGGAGGAAAGGGTTCATTCACTGTAGCAGTCTATTGCATTGTGTTAACATGTGTATTGCTGTGCATTAATTTGTGTACAGTTAAGAATTCATTAGGACTGGGCTGTCAAAGCAATGGACCGAAAAATGCACTTGTTCCCCTTTTTGGGAAAACTTTACAATACAGTACACTGAATGTGCTATGATGCTCTGTTGTACATTTGCATTGGCTATTGATGAATAGTACACTGGGGTGCAATTCACAATTAATAGCACGACAAAGCACCACAGCACTCATGTTGCAGTAATGAATGGTATCACAATCCAACGGTGAATGGTCCCTCATGACAGCACACTTTGTGCAGAACAGTAGAAATTGGATGCCAAAATTATGCTCAGATCTACAGTAACTTTATAAAAAATTGTTTACAATAAACTGAACTATTAATACAGCTTTCTAAGTTTATCATTTCACAGGTAAAAACTCCACAAAAAGAGTCATGAATATATAAAGTTATTTTATTTTACAATGTACAAGTTTATGTACTAAAAGGTAGGGGACAAGTTGGCATGAGGTGAAGAGGCATTTATACTGGGGATTCTATTCCGGTTCTGCTTGACATCTGTTCTTCTAACAGCTCCAAGCTCTTTTTTAGTCTCTCGTTTTCTTTCTCTAAATCGATAACCTTTTGCTGGAGATCCTGGATCACCTAGTAACCAGAAGAGAAAAAATTAAGCAAATATGCATTATGCCAATTGCCTGGCTGTCAATCTGATTTTGTTTTTGAGTCAATGACCCGGAAAAACTATAAGGATCAGAAGTTCTGACTTTACAAAAAGGTCACTGAATCACGTACTGAAGCCACGGGATTAGCATTAGGCAGTTACCAATGAAAGCTTACAAATTTCACTTATGAAAGTTCAGCTTTAAAATCCTATCTAGACTATGGCTGTAGCTCAAGAAGCTGCTATGGGGTTCACAGCCAAAGGGGTGTAGGGCCAGTAAAAATGCTACAAACACTTTATAGCAACTGTACGACTATCCTTTAAAAGTAAATAAACATTTCCAGAGAAAAATATGGAGGCTGTCATTGCTTAGGGCTTCTTCTGATTTGGAATTATTAAATTTTTCGGACTCCACACAACAGGAAGCAGATAGGGAAGGTTATAAGACTTTGTTATGTTGAAGGGGGAATGGGAGGAAAACAGCAAGGGCTACTCCAAATGAGCCCTACCTTCCCATAAAGGAATTATTGGACTATAGCGGTACCCAATTAAGACATGGAACATAAATAAAATTTAAATTTATTAAGTTACAAAGTAATAACATATATACAGTGTACAACAAAACAACTTGGGAGTTGTTGTTGCAACAAGAAACATACATTAAAGTAACAGTGAATACAGCCCACATGTATGATTGAAGGCACATTGATGTATTAAAGGACGTTTGACCTCAACAGTTTCGCGGCCTACGCCGCTTCTTCAGGAGGCGTCCAAATATAACATCTAAGAAGATAAATAATCACAATTATATTTATGGACAACAGAGTATAGTGGTACATTGTAATACAGCGTAGTATTGGAGTGATTACATGTTATATAAACACACTCACCAACAACTGCCCCAACAGGCAGGGAGCGGCAACAGTGAGACGCCTAGATCGCCTGTTGGGGCAGTTGTTGGTGAGTGTGTTCATATAACATGTAATCACTCCAATACTACGCTGTATTACAATGTACCACTATACTCTGTTGTCTTTAAATATAATTGTGATTATTTATCTTCTTAGATGTTATATTTGGACGCCTCCTGAAGAAGCGGCGTAGGCCGCAAAACTGTTGAGGTCAAACGTCCTTTAATACATCAATGTGCCTTCAATCATACATGTGGGCTGTATTCACTGTTACTTTAATGTATGTTTCTTGTTGCAACAAATCCCAAGTTGTTTTGTTGTACACTGTATATATGTTATTACTTTGTAACTTAATAAATTTAAATTTTATTTATGTTCCATGTCTTAATTGGGTACCGCTATAGTCCAATAATTCCTTTATGGGAAGGTAGGGCTCGTTTGGAGTAGCCCTTGCTGTTTTCCTCCCATTCCCCCTTCAACATATCAATGTAGGATGATGGTACTCGGTGATTTAATACCTCTAGCTAACTTTTGTGGCAATACCCTTCTATCTCTCAAGACTTTGTAACTGGTTTGGTTGAGATCACTAGCCTGTTGTGGAACTCTAACCAGTAAGTGAAATCTTTTGCTTTCTCCACATCAGCTAGCTGAAACACAGCAAATAAACTTGCAAAGTGGGGATAAAGTGAAAAGTGCCTGAATATAGATTTGCCAATAGATCCATATTGTAACACTTAATAGGTGTGACAGCAGGACTACACTGCAAATATGTTCAAGACATAGCTATTGGCCTAGTGGAGTGTGCGTTTAAGGAATATATAGTAGCTTATAGGTGCATATTTAATTTTTTTTTATTGGTCAGGAGTGAAAAAAAAAAGAAAAAGTATTGCATTTTAAAATAATGTAATATTTTATCCAGCCAGCAAGTGGAGCTGAATTATTCTTTCTACATCATTAGCACAATTGCTTTTCAGCTGTTCTGAAAGAAGCCTTTTACTAGACTCAAATGAACCATCAGAGGGGGAAAAAAAGTATTTGGTTTACGTGTAAAATCCTTTTCCTTGCAGTACAACATAGGACACAGAGGGAGTTAATATTCACAACTATTTGGTTATGTTGCCATCTTTAGGTGAATGGACTAGCCAAGCTCAGTTTTGTAGCAAGCAATAGGGGAGGCATCTCTGGGTCCTGTAAAAAACTCCAAAAAAAAAAATAGGATTTTTTAATAACAGCTTACCTGTAAAATCCTTTTCTTTTGATGTACATCACAGCACACAGAGCCTCAGTAATTACTGATGGGTTATATGGGTATCACAAGGTGATTGGACACTGGCCACACTCTAGACAGGAAGTTCAACCCCCTATATAACCCATCCCCTTACTGGGGATACCTCAGTTTTGTAGCAAAGCAATATAAGTGTATTAGAAGAGGGGCGGGACCTCTGTGTCCTGTGATGTACATCAAAAGAAAAGGATTTTACAGGTAAGCTGTTATAAAAAATCCTATTTTCTTTCTCGTACATCACGGGACACAGAGCCTCAGTAATTACTGATGCGACGTCCTAGAGCAATGCTATTTGAGGAGAGGGGACTACACAACGTAGGGTGCAATCAGACCTGAGGACCTCGTACTGCTGCCTGCAGCACACTACGCCCAAAGGCGATATCCTCATGCCTTCCCACATCCACCTGATAAAATTTGGTGAATGTATGGACTGAAGACCAGGTTGCGGCCTTGCAGATTTGAGCCATAGAGGCCCAGTGATGCACCGCCCAAGAGGCACTAATCGCGCTTATTGAGTGTGCCCTGATTTGATTTAAGGTGGAATTTTTTGTTTCAAACTGTAAGCCTGAATAATCATTTGTCGAGTCCATTTCAAAAGGGTAGACTTTGACGCTGCCTGCCCTCTATTGGGACCTTCTGGTAGTATGAACAAAACATCCGTTTTGCGAACTTGAGCAGTTGCTTCCAGATAGGCCTTGACTGCCCTTACTATATCCAAAGAATGTAGTGACTTTTCTTCCTTGGAACAGGGATCTGGAAAAAAGGAAGGCAGAACAATATCTTGGTTTAGATAGAAATCTGAAACCACCTTTGGTAGAAAGCTAGGATGAGGGCGCAATAACACTCTATCCTCATGCATGATCAAATAAGGCTCTTTACAGGAAAGGGCTGCTAATTCTGATACTCTTCTAGCAGAAGAAATGGCTACCAGGAAAATTACCTTTCTTGTCAACAAGACCAAGGGAATCTGACGTATAGGTTCAAAAGGCTGTTTCTGTAAAACTGACAGAACCAAATTCAAGTCCCAGGGGTTTAGGGGCACCTTAACCGGAGGATTAAGATGCGTCACCCCCTGCATAAAGCTTCGGACCAAAGAATGTGAAGCAAGTGGCCGTTGAAATAATAAGGCCGAGACCTGGCCCTTGATGGTACTCAAGGCCAGCTTCATCTCTAATCCTATTTGTAGAAAGTCAAGAATTCTACCTATGACATATTTTCTGGGATGCCAACACCTGGCTTCACACCAGGATACATACATCTTCCAAACTCTATGATAAATCACTCTGGAAGCTGGCTTCCTTGCATTAAGGTAAAGATCATAGGATCTGAAAGCCCACGACTCTTTAGAACGTGGGTTTCAATAGCCAAACTTCAATAGTCAAATTTAGCGTTTGTAAGGCAGGATGGAACACTGGACCTTGAGATAACAGGTCTGGACATGACGGTAGGGTCCACGGGGAACCCACTGTCATTCTTACTATCTCTGCATACCAAGCTCTTCTGGGCCACGCTGGGGCCACCAGAAGTACCGACTTTTTCTCCTGCCGGATCCTGCGAAGGAGCCGTGGTAGTAGCATAATAGGAGGAAACGCATAAATCAGTGAGAACTCATGCCACTGAATCACCAACGCATCCGTCCCGTATGCAAGAGGATCCCTTGTTCTTGCCACAAACTTGTCGACCTTTTGGTTGACCCTGGATGCAAAGAGATCTACATCTGGTATCCCCCATCTTTGGCATATGGCCCAAAAGACATCAGGGTGAAGAGACCATTCCCCCGGGACTAACCGCTGGCGACTCAAATAGTCCGACTGCCAGTTCTCTATCCCTGGAATGAAAACTGCCGATATGCATGGCACATGTTTTTCTGCCCAGGCTAAAATCTGGTTCACTTCTCTCTGAGCTGCACGACTCCTGGTGCCTCCTTGATGATTGATATAAGCCACTGCTGTGCATTGTCGGACTGGATCCTGACAGGGCAACCCTGTAGCCCGAGAGTCCAGGCCCTTAGGGCTAGATATGCCGCACGGATCTCCAGTATGTTGATGGGTAAGGTCTTCTCGATTTCGGACCATTCCCAGGTAACCGGTAAAAAGGATTTCCCTTTCTGCAGGCTTTCGGGTATTAACCACCAACTGAGGCTCTGACGCACTGTAGAAGACAGGTGCATCGAAAAATCTAATGCCTGTACCTTCTTGTTCCAAGCAGACAGGATACTGTGTTGCAGCAGCCTTGAATGAAATTGAGCATAGGGAAACTGCTTCGAATGAAGCCACCATCTTTCCCAGCAGGCTCATACAAAGACGGACAGAAGGACCCTTTTTGGTCCTGACTACCTGAATCAGCCCTCTTAAGGCACTGATCTTTGCCTGAGGTTAAAAATAACTTCTCTTGGCTTGTAGCTATGACCAGGCCCAAATACTCTAGTCTTCTTACTGGTTTTAAGAAAGACTTTTCTAGGTTAAGAATCCAACCTAGGTATTCCAAGTAGTTGACTGTGGTCACCAAGTTACGGCTTAAGCAGGCTACCGATCGGTCTATCAAGAGCAGGTCGTCTAGGTATGCTATGACAGTTATACCTTGGGCCCTTAATCTGGCCAGGGTAGGAGCCAAGATCTTTGTAAACACCCGAGGTGCAGTGGCTAGCCCGAAAGGCAGGGCGACAAACTGAAAATGGCGTTTTTCTATTTCGAAAACGCAAGTACTTTTGATGAGCAGGGAAAATGGGTACATGCAGATACGCATCCTTGATGTCTATTGACGCCAGAATTTCTCCTCCTTGTAGGATGGAGACTACTGACCGAATTGATTCCATGCGAAAAGATGGAATCTTTAGGAATCGTTTAGATCCTTTAGATCCAGGATGGGTCTGACACCTCCATTTGGTTTTCAAACCGTGAAAAGTTTGGAATAAAATCCCAATCCCTGTTCTTCTGTGGGAACCACCACGATGATTGCGACAATAGTCGCTCCAATGCTAGAAGGAGCGACTGCTTTTTCTCTGGATCCCTGGGGACATTTGATCTGAGGAAACGAGGAGAGGGGAATTCTTGGAACTCCAGTTTGTAACCTAGAGTTATCGTGGAGATTACCCATCTGTCCTGGAAATCCTCCTGCCAGAGTTTTTAGAACTGTAGCAGTCTTCCCCCCACCCGAGCGAGCAGGGGCGCTCCTTCATAAAGAGGCTTTAGCGTTTTTTCTAGTAGGCTTCTTCCCCCAGGACTTCCTTTGTCCCTGGGATCGACTCTGAAATGTATTTCTTGAACCTGACGGAGGAAGCCGTCGAGACTGCCTGGAGGCTGATGCTCCTGGCACTGGGAAAGAGCCCGTTTAAAAGAGGGAAGCTTACTCCTTTTCTTAACAGGTAAGAGAATGTTTTTCCCACTAGAGATCTTTTTGGATATAGTTGTCCAAATCCTCTCCAAACAGCCTAGCACCACGAAATGGAAATCCAGCCAGAAGCTTCTTACATGGTGCTTCGGCTGACCAATTTTTTTAACCATAAGATTCTGCGCATATGCACCAACCCAAGCAAAGGCGAGAGGTTTGGATGATAGAATCTCTGATAGCGTCAACAGCAAAACATAAGGCCGCTGGAAGGTTGGCCAACCCCCGGGCTTGTTGTTCAGGTAGAACTTTGAGGACCTGTTTAACATGGTCTCTCAAGTATTGACAGACCCCGATCGCTGCTCCTACAGGTTGAGCTACTGAACCCGCTAAGGAAAAAATATTTTTTAACAGGGATTCCATCTTTTTATCAATTGGATCCCTGAGCATCTGAGCATTGTCGACAGGACAAGTCAGACTTTTATTTACGGAGGAAATGGTGGCATCAACTGCCAGTATACCCCACATTTTTGTAAACTTTTCTTCCATATTATAAAGTGTTGAAAACTTTTAGGGCGGAAAAAAAAAACGTTTATCTGGGTGATCCCACTCAGAATAAATGAGCTTTTCTAGTAAATTATGAACAGGAAAAGCATGTGTTTCTTGAGGAGGCTTCAGTGAACCCAAAGAGGAGGGTTCTTTAACTGACTCAGATACGGGCAACTTAAATGTGGAACGGACCAACCCAGCAAGGATCTGTACTAACACCTTCTCATCCTGAAAAGCTGAAGAGGGTCCCTCTCCACTTGATTCCTCAGAAGAGGAATCATCAGTCCAATCCCGATCCTCTGAAAGGGATTCCTCTCCTTTTTCCCTAGAGTTCCTCTGCTTGAGGGTCCTGGGTAACAGAGGGAGACCTAGTGCGTTTTCTTCCACTGAGTGAAGACACAATTAAGGCCATTTGTCTTTCCTCTAGTCCATTAATGGTTGAGGAAAAAACCTCCTGCCTAATGTATACAGGGGCTGAAGTGCCAGAAGCAGCTGCAGCCCCTGACCCCGACGGCTCACCCTGTCTAGCCATCCCAGATCCTTCAGGGGGGGAAGGTGCTGCAGAAGGGGGGTCCTCAGAGCCCGAGGGAGATCCCCTAGAGCCTCTGGTTTTTGGGGTATTAGTACCTCTTCTACCCATAGTGCAAAGCAACAAGGTGGAGGTATCACACAAATGAAATACTGACTGCTGAGCGATGTAGTACAGCAACTGCCGCTGCTACCAATGCCCAGTCTAGTGTTTCTAAGTAAATGCTGCCTGGGAGAATGCCTGCGTCCCACCTTACATGCGACCGTCAGCTCTGTGTAACTCCATAGGCTGTGTGCACCTGAAAAGTGTGCTCTTTATAGCCGATGCAGCGGCGATGTGGGCGTCTAGGCACACCGGACGTCGCGCTAATGCTCCGCCCCCCTCCTCCGACCACCCCTCCCGCCCCCCCCTCGTTTTTCAAAAAACTTTCCCGCACAAGCAGATCCTCCGGGACAAGCATCGAGGGGAGGCTGGGGTGGAGGAGGACAGGAGAGGGGCTGGCAGATGAAGAACCTGCCAATAATAATGGCGGTGGAGGTAGCGCAATATACTACCGCTTTTCAGGCCACCCCGCCCCCCCCTAAACCTCGGGGGGAATATCCCCTGAGGAAAGAGCCCCCTATCCCATCCTACCTGGAGCTCAGCTGGAGGAGCTGTACAGCGTGGACACGGAGACAAACAGATCAAGCATGAGAAGGTATGTGCTCATGGCAGCCCCCGGTGGTGACATTAGGCATAGCATACATTTACTTAAAGGAGAAACCTACTAGAATTAAAAAATTCTGAGGAATCTCCCTTACCTTATCCAGCTGCAGGGTTCTGTTTATACAGACTCAATCTTCACCTCTCATGGTGGGCTCCGTTTGGAAAACCTTCAGAGACAGGGGCCCCCTAGAAAAGGAGGATCCGCAGTTCTGGGCCCGTAAAGCACCCTGCCAGGGATATGGCTAGAAAAACCAAATACTGGATCCCGGGGTCCAGCTCTCTAAAAAGAGAAGCGTTACAAGTAAGACCTTGTTTCTTCGGACACGAGGCCCGGGTACCATCCAATTCGGCCTAGAAAGGACACCTTGAAATGGATCCGGTTCGCATGGCTTTCCCCAGTATAGGATATAGGATATTCCCTTTGGAGCTCAGCACAGCACAGCACATCTTTACACATGACCAACACCTAAGACACTGGCGAAAAAAAACGGAGGTATCCCCAGTAAGGGGAGGGGTTATATAGGGGGTTGAACTTCCTGTCTAGGGTGTGGCCAGTGTCCAATCACCTTGTGATACCCATATAACCCATCAGTAATTACTGAGGCTCTGTGTCCCCTGATGTATGAGAAAGAAAAGTATTTTACAAGCAAATCAAAAATCCTAATTTCTTAACCGCTTCAATACTGGGCACTTTCACCCCCTTCCCCCAGGCCAATTTTCAGTGCCATCGCACCTTATATGACAATTGCGTGGTCATGTAACACTGCAGCCATATGAAATTTGTAAAAAAAAAAAATTCACACAAATAGAACTTTTTGGTGGTATTTAATCATTACTGGGTTTTTTATTTTTTGCTAAACATAAATAAAGATTAAATAAAATTTTGTGAATAAAAAAATCTTTCTTCATAAATTTAGGCTAAACTGTATTCTGCTACATTTCTTTGGTGAAAATAAACCAAATCAGTAATTATTTAGTCTGTAGAATATGAATGATAAACACAAAAACTTTTCTTCCACTCATGGTTTGTGTTTGGCTAAAGCCATTTATTATCAACCAACTGTGTTTACTCTTTTTAAATCATAATGGCAACAGAAACTACCCAAATGACCCTGATCAAAAGTTTACATACCCCTGTTCTTAATACCGTGTATTTACCCCTTAATATCATTGACAGCCTTTTGTGGTATTTATAAAGCTGCCCATTCCTCTTGGCAAAAAGTTCTTGTAAATTCTTGGGTTTTCTTGCATGAACTGCACGTTTGAGCTCTCCCCCAGAGTGGCTCAATGATATTGAGGTCAGGAGACTGAGGTGGCCACTCCAGAACCTTCACTTTATTCTGCTGTAGCCAATGACAGGTCGACTTGGCCTTGTGTTTTAGATCATTGTCATGTTGGAAATTCCAAGTACGTCCCATGCGCAGCTTCCTGGCTGATGAATGCAAAATGTTCCTCCACTATTTTTTGCTAACATACTGCATTCATCTTGCCATCATCTTTGACCAAATTTCCTGTGCCTTTGTAGATCACACATCCTCAAAACATCAGCAATCCACCTCTGCGTTTCACAGTGGGAATGGTGTACCTTTCATCATAGGCCTTATTGACTCCTCTCCAAATGTAGAGTTTATGGTTGTGGCCAAAAAGCTCAATTTTGGTCTCATCACTCCAAATGACTTTGTGCCAGAAGTTTTGAGGCTTGTCTCTGTGCTGTTTGGTGTATTGAAAGCGGGATGCTTTGTGGCATTTGCGTAGTAATGGCTTTCTTCTGGCGACTCCACCATGCAGCCCATCTTTCTTCAGGTGCCTCTTGAAACAGCCACACCACATGTTTCCAGAGTCCTGTATTTCACCTGAAGTTATTTGTGGGTTTTTCCTTGCATCACGAACAATTTTCCTGGCAGTTGTGCCTGAAATTTTAGTTGGTCTACCTAAATGTGGTTTGGTTTCAACAGAACCCCTAATTTTCAACTTCTTGATTAGAGTTAAAACACTGTTGATTGGCATTCTCAATTCCTTGGGTATCTTTTTATATCCCTTTCCTGTTTTATACAGTTCAACTACCTTTTTCCACAGATCTTTTGACAAATCTTTTGCTTTTCCCCATGACTCAGAATCCAGAAACCTCAGTGCAGCACTTGATGAAAGATGCAAGGGGTCTGTCAGGAGTCCAGAAACTCATTGACCTTTTATACACACACACACACACACTAATTACAAGCAAACAGATCACAGGTGAGGATGGTTACCTTTAATAGCCATTCAAACCCCTTTGTCTCATCTTGTGTGCATGTTATCAAGCCAAAATCACCAGGGTATGTAAACTTTTGATCAGGGTCATTTGGGTAGTTTCTGTTGCCATTATGATTTAAAAAGTGTAAACACAGTTGATTGATAATACATGGCTTCAGCCAAACACTAAGACCCCATACACACTATTAGATTTTCTGCAGATTTTTGTCTTCAGATTTACCAAAATCATGTAGTGCAAGGGCCTGCCTGATTGCATACAAATTGAAACTCTTAAGGTTTGACCTCATATTATTTGGTTTTGGTAAATCTGAAGACAAAAATCGCCAGAAAAATCTAATATGGGGTCTAACCATGAGTAAAAGAAAAGTTTTTGTGTTATTCATGTTCTCTGAAAAATAGCCAAGAAATCATAAATTCTGCCAGGGTATGTAAACTTATGAGCACAACTGTATATACGAAAATCGACCAATCCTGATGTACTGACAGCCTCAGTCTCATTTCTTGAGGCCCGAAAACGCCAGGACAGTACAAATATCTACTTCAAGAAAAAAACTGTTGCAATCTTTAAATTAAATTAAAATTAAACTGACCATAAACCAAATAATTTTCCTTTAAAGAGACTCTGTCAGGTTTCTACGACCCTCTGTGTACCTTTTGGAAAATGTCCTCTCAATCCTGTGACGAGGGAGCAGGGGGCGTGGCCAAGCCTCTGTGTCTATAGACGCAGGCACGCAGCTCAGGATCAAGTCATTATAGGAAGCGGCTTCCTATGGTGGCACACCAAGAAAAGGAGGAGCCAGGAATGCAGACGGGGTACCCGAAAAAAAGGAGTTTCGGGGCCACTCTATGCAATTTTGCACAAAGCAGGCAAGTTATAAATTGTTTGCTATTTAAAAATCCTTCACAATCACTTTAACAGTGGAAAAAAAAAGGACAAAAGGGACTGCAATTACAGCAAACATTACCCTTACATTAATACTTACATCTTCCTTTTCACGAAAGAGTTCACATTTCAGCATTTGATCAGCAGATGGTCGCAGTCCACATTCTGCACTGGTCAGTAGCTTAACGTATTTGGTTTGCACTGGCCAGTGAATTTCAAAGGATTTTGGAATAATGCCTTTGCTCAGAGATGTTAAAATGTCATTTCTCTCCATCTCAGTCCAGAATGGGTGGAAGAGTTCCAGCAATATAACGCCCACACTGTACATATCAGACTGCAAGGCACAATGTTATGATTTAAAATGAGAGCAGCACAACCCACTGGAAATATATACAAGTAAAAAATAGTAAAACTGATGAAATTTGTTGTTACATGTTGACACCTTTAGAAAGAATATACACATACAACAATGTATTCATTACTCTTTGCGTAGAGCAACATTAGAAGTAATACTGTACCTTAAAATCATAGTGTGATCCTTTCAACTGTTCTTGAGCAGCATATAAACAGGTGCCAACTCCTGAAGTATGCGTTGACTCTGCATGTGACAATTAAATGGTACGGTTAGAACTCAAATGTTTGAAGACATCATAATAAGAAGAAATGGCTTTACAGCAGTTCGAGAGTATATAGGCATTACCCATGTCTTAAAATTTTTTACAGTTACAAAGACATGAAAATAAGCCTGCTGCATGTCCGCAGAATATAAACTGAGCAAATAAGCAAAACACATCGTATATGTAAATAAATGATAAAAATGGTGGTGGTTGCTGGTGCATTGTATATGATAATGTCAGCAAGGACGGCATTGACAAGAAGAGTGGCTTTGTGTTATTGGTCCTCACAACCAAATTTAGCATGAACGAAGGCTTCAGAGCCATGGATTAAAGTAAAATTTACCATGTGTTAGATAAGGGGTAGGCAACCCCCGGCACTGGTACTGCAAGCAGCACGCAAAGCCTCTTTTGCCAGTACTCAACTCCCTCCCCATCAGCTGAGCAGCGCAGGAAGTGTCAGTAAGACACTAATGCATTCCAATTTCAAAATTCCCCATGCGGCACCTCCACTGAGGGGGAGGCACTGTGCACCCACACAATGTAAAAGATGGGAAACATTGGTTCTCTAACTTTGCTGTAGCTGCGATCTTCCGCTTTTGTGATGGGCGGTCCCTGTTTCCAGGAGGAGGACGACTGTCATTGGCCACTGCTAAAGCCAACCACAGTCCTGCTAGCCCCATTCACCATCTGGAGGAAGATGACTCGCTTGGTTGCCACTACCAATCTCAGAAAGTAGGGATTTCACTGTGATTGAGAAAACCACAAATCGGTGACAGTTTATGGAATTACTGTTGAGCTTCTGGGAACTTTGTTGTAATGATTCCTGAACCTTTGTGTCACTTACTACTGATCGTCTGCACTCTGTGTTCCTTTAAGCCACAGCCAGTATTCAGCACAATGAAAATCACACCCAACTTCTCCTGTGGCGCAGAGCGCCACATTTTTTCTCAGCTGTGGGGGCCCAACTTATGATCCTGCACACAGACCAACTGCTTTCAGAAAATGCCCCTGACCTGAGCTCATTACTGCGCATCCATTCCAGATGCTTGTATGTGACATCAGATACATCATGAAAAGTGCCTTCCAAAAGTATTCACCCCCCTTGACATTTTTCGTGTTTTGTTGCCTCACAACCTGGAAACACCGTTTCCGGTTCTCTGAGGGGAGAAGTGACTGATCATCTGTTCATATAGAGTATGAACAGCGATCTGTCATTTCCCCTACACAGTCCCCTCCCCCCTTCAGTTAATACACACACTAGTGAACACAATTAACCTCTTGATCGCACCCTAGTGTTAACCTTTTCACTGCCAGTGACATTTTTACAGTAACCAATGCATTTTTTAGCACTGAGTGCTGTGTAAATGCCAATAGTCCCAAAAATGTGTCAAAATTGTCTGACGTGTCTGCCATAATGTCGCAGTCCCGATAAAAATCGCAGATCGCCGCCATTACTAGTAAAAAAAAAAAAGAAGAATAAAAATGCCATAAAACTCCCCTATTTTGGAGACACTATAGCTTTTGCGCAAACCAATCACTATACGCTTATTGCGATTTTTTTACCAAAAATATGTAGAAGAGTACATATCTGCCTAAACTGAGAAAAAAATAGGTTTTTTTATATATTTTTGGGGGATATTTTTTATAGCAAAAAAGTAAAAAATATTGCTTTTTTTCGTTTCATATATATTTTTTGTTTATAGCGCAAAAAATAAAAATCACAGGGGTGATCAAATACCACAAAAAAAAGCTCTATTTGTGGGAAAAAGAGGATTGTCAATTGTCAGTTAAAGCAAAGCAGTGCCGAATCACATCTGAGCAGCCCATGTGACTATAGAATCATATATGTGAGCATATACACTCTGGTAAATGACAGCCCACTCCCTCCTGCCTCCTCCGTGTCCACTAACCAGCTAAACACAATGGAGGGGGTCATCAGGTTTTGACAGATGGGTGCTACACCTCCATCTAATTAATAAAGATTTGATTTAAAATATATATATTTGAATAATGTATTTGTATTTAAAATGGTTTATTGATATTTATTTTTACTCTGTATCCCAAAGTTTTTTATTTTGAACATGTGACCAGCAGCAGAGGACTAGAAGCTCCGCTTGTCATCGTTTCCCTACAGACAGGCTGAGAAAGAGCTGGGTCATGTGACAGCTGTATATCGATTAGGAAAAAATTCAAATAATTACAGTGCCATCATCCACATACAGAAAGAGAAGGGATAATATATAGTGCCTTGCAAAAGTATTTACCCCCTTGGCTTTTTACCTATTTTGTTACATTACAGCCTTTAGTTTAATGTTTTTTTAATCTGAATTATATGAGATGGATTAGAACACAATAGTCTAAGTTGGTGAAGTAAAATTAGAAAAATATATACATAAAACTATTTTTCAGAAATAAAAAAATGATAATTGCCATGTGCGTGTATTCACCCCCCTTTGTTATGAAGCCCATAAAAAGCTCTGGTGCAACCAATTACCTTCAGAAGTCACATAATTAGTGAAATGATGTCCACCTAAGTGTCACATGATCTGTCATTACATATACACACCTTTTTGAAAGGCCCCAGAGGCTGCAACACCTAAGCAAGAGGCACCATTAACCAAACACTGCCATGAAGACCATGGAACTCTCCAAACAAGTAAGGGACAATGTTGTTGAGAAGTACAAGTCAAGGTTAGGTTATAAAAAAATATCCAAATCTTTGATGATCCCTAGGAGCACCATCAAATCTATCATAACTAAATGGAAAGAACATGGCACAACAGCAAACCTGCCAAGAGACGGTCGCACACCAAAACTCATGGACTGGGCAAGGAGAGCATTAATCAGAGAGGCAGCACAGAGACCTAAGGTAACCCTGGAGGAGCTGCAGAGTTCCATAGCAGAGACTGAAGTATCTGTACATATGATGACAATAAGCCATACTCTCCATAAAGTTGGGCTTTATGGCAGAGTGGCCAGAAGAAAGCCATTACTTTCAGAAAAAAACAAAATGGCACATTTTGAGTTTGCGAAAAGGCATGTAGGAGACTCCCAAAATGTATGAAGGAAGGTGCTCTGGTCTGATGAGACTAAACTTATACTTTTAGGCCATCAAAGAAAACGCTATTTCTGGCGCAAACCCAACACATCACATCACCCAAAGAACACCATCCCCACAGTGAAACATGGTGGTGGCAGCATCATGCTGTGGGGATGTTTTCCAGCAGTCAGGACTGGAAAACTGGTCAGAGTTAAGGGAAAGATGGATGGTGCTAAATACAGGGATTTTCTTGAGCAAAACTTGTACCACTCTGTGTGTGATTTGAGGCTAGGACAGAGGTTCACCTTCCAGCAGGACAATGACCCCAAACACACTGCTAAAGCTACACTTGAGTGGTTTAAGGGGAAACATGTAAATGTGTTGGAATGGCCTAGTCAAAGCCCAGACCTCAATCCAATTGAAAATCTGTGGTCAGCCTTAAAGATTGCTGTTCACAAGCGCAAACCATCCAACTTGAAGAAGCTGGAACAGTTTTGCAAGGAGGAATGGGCAAAAATCCCAGTGGTAAGATGTGGCAAGCTCCTAGAGACTTATCCAAAGCGACTTGGAGCTGTAATAGCCGCAAAAGGTGGCTCTGAAAAGTATCGACTTTAGGGGGGTGAATAGTTATGCACATTGACTTTTTCTGTTATTTTGTCCTATTTGTTTTTTGCTTCACAATAAAAAAATAAATAAAAAAAATCTTCAAAGTTGTGGGCATGTTCTGTAAATTAAATGATGCAAATCCTCAAACAATCCATGTTAATTTTAGGTTGTGAGGCAACAAAACACAAAAAATGTCAAGGGAGGTGAATACTTTTGCAAAGCACTGTGAATTAAAAAGTGTGTGTTTAGTATCAGTTTAAACCTACAATGTAGAAGTGTAAAGGCTGGAGACAGTAAAAAGAATGGGAATAGATAAGCACCGTAAAAGAAGGTGGGGGAGGAAGCAGTACTAAGTCAGTGACTTCAGGGTCAGATTTGTTTTGTTTTTATTTTAAATGGGAGTTTAGTTACACTTTAGGAGAAAAGGCTTGTCTGAATAGGAAAGCCATTAATGCATACCTATGGCAAAAAAAAAAAATCCTCTAGTGTCTAGAACTTCCCCTCCGGTGCCTTTACTTACTCGCAGGCCTGATTCCTGCTGCAGCCTTGGCAAAGATTCTGGTTATTGACAAGGGTGTGCATTTAGGAAGTTTCAGATGCTGTAGTGCGCCAAGCAGCATGTAAAAGGGAAAGCAAGAGAAATACTATGTGTTGGCAGATGGCATTACCAGCTGCCAGGTACTATAAAAAAACTATATGATATTAATGTGTCCTATGGAAAACCATCATAACTTAGCTTTTATTAATCTGGTTGCACGCATTGGTTAAAACCAGGTCGGCAGGGTAGTGGAGTATTTTTTTGCAATAAAGAAGCTCAAAGCTGTGTACCATAATTACACTCTGACAGACATACACACAAGCCAATTTATAGGTTTTTGTACAAGTCAACATACAAATGCAACACACTCACCATTGGTCCCTTCTTTCTTTAACCAGTGGTCTGAATGTTGTAAAATATCTCTGCAAGCGAGCCCAAAATCCCCAATGCGTACATGCAGGTCTGGTCCGTGCAAGAAAATATTTCTTGGCTGCTCAAAAAAGACATACAAACATTTTAGTGCAACAAACAAGGGGTGAGCTAAGCTTATTGTAATAGCTAGGCACACATAACTCTGTGCCTGAAAGAGATGACTTAGGATAGCTATATTAAATTAAAATAAAGCCTTTTCTCTGAGAAAATGGCAAACTACCAATGCTGACTGCTCATTCTGTATTTGTTCATTTGGCTTTAATGCTGCCCTTCTGGCTTTAATACTTTGAATCAATACCCCAGAAGAAGTATGCTGGTAAGGGCTTTGATTTTACTCTGACTTTCCTGATCTGTATTCTTGTTCCAGATTAGGGACTTGGAATGTATTGAAACTAGAGGGTCAGCATAATAGCCAACTACTACGTTCTGGTCAACAATGGCAGCGCCCATTTTTTTTCTTAGGAAACATTTAGTTTAAAGTGGTTAAGTCGTATATTGAAAAATTAAAACTTGGCAGCTACAAAAGCGGTAGCTGCTGACTTATAATAAGCAGACACTCACCTATTCCAAGTTCCAGCACTCTCACCTGCCCGTTTTCTTCAACAGGCTTCAGTTCCCAGCACACTAACTGAACAGCCGGCTGCGACTGCTTGCGGATTGATCCTGCAACTTTCTGGGACCTGTGTTGTGTCCCATAAGTCTATGGAGGAAGGCAGGGCAAAACGGGAGGCGAAACTTTCGCTTGGATAACCACGATGATTGGACAGGGAGTGGGCGAGCGGGTGAAACCTGTCAAAACCAGGTGCCCGCTCCCCCCCAAAAAATAATTTTGTGCCAAACGTGAAAGGCCACCATCTTAAGCACTGCAATCAGTTCCAACTGTGCTATTGAAAAGGACTACACCTCGCAGTGCTGTCTTCCATCCACATTGCCAGCAGCCAGTCAGGACCTAGTCTTCTCCAAGTGTGCAATGAACAAATATGAACCCATAAAACTTGGTGGTCCACCCCACTCCCTGTGGTATCTGCCGCTGGAAGCTCACACTAGAGGAAATGCATGGTTAATCGATTCCTTGGCCCTTCAACATCCTACCAGTGAAACACTGCTCAATACTTGTTTTTCTTTCCTTCTGTCTCCAAATACCAGTATGCAATATATTAACCTCTCCATGACTGGGTAGCCTATGTGACTGTAGAGAATCTAGTCATGATTTTTTTTTCTCCATCAACTTCAAAGTACCTAGGTACACCTAAGCAGGAAATCTCTCTATCGCAGACAGTAAGGTGCAGAGCACTTTAAATCCGAAAATAGAAAAAAAAATATCTCTCATTTTTCTCCCCACACAGATTGCACTTCGGTTGAATAAAAAGTTTGCCTCATATACTTCTTATTTTTGCTTTGTGTATTTGACTCCTAGACCCTTATACAACACAAATCAAGTTACGTATACACTTGACTTAGTACAAGTTGACAATAAGTGAAAAAAAAAAAAATCTACACTGTGGTCCATTAAGTCCCACCTCACCAGAAATCAGATCTACCATAAGTGGACCATAAAAAATAGAGTGCATGGGCAAAAATATACCAGCGTGTCTTAAAAATGACTCAATGTAAAAAAATGTGTAGAAGACTACCCAAGGTTGCAATTAAAGGCCAACTCTAGGAAATGTAAAAATACTACCTTGCAGTGAGCTGTGCCCAGACTGTAGGGTTAATTGCCAGTTTCGTTCTAGGGGACATAGAAAAGAAGATCTACTTACCCAATTCTCTGTGTTATCTGACCGGTCCCTGCAGTCCCACTAAAAGGGATCATTTTTAAATTTCCCAGACTTGATCTTTACATTTATAAAAGTTAAATAATAAATATCCTTCTTGTATGTAACAATTGCACATTAATAGTCATGAAAACACCATACCTTCAGATCTCTATGAAGGACTCCCATGGAATGGATATATCGCACTCCCTGCAACAGTTGGTAGAATATTCTGAGTGTGCTAGACACATCCACAAACCCAAAGCATCCTGTGGAAAAGTTAAACCCAGTCAATGGTAGAACACCAAGGCAATCATTAAAGGATAAGTTCACCTTTAGGAGCATATTACTCCCACATTCTCCCATAACACCCCCCACCCCCCCGCGCGCGCGCGCGCGCGCGCTTGCTTCCTGCTTTGACAGTGGACAGGGTATTTTCTCCACAATTTCCAGTAAATGAGTAGACTACAAGTGCCGTCAGCCATTGTGGCTGAAGGCTTGTAGTTCTCAATGAACGGGGGAGGGAACTGGTGAGCACTCTCGTAGTTCATTGATTCTTTTGCCATTCAATAACTGCCTTCCCATATCAGAGGTATGGGAAGACAGTGTACTGAGAGTCTGCAGGATCCTGGCATTGCACCCGCGATCTTCTGATTGTGGATGCAATGTCAAAAAAAATAATAAGTGCACATTTTTCTACCTGCAAAAAGATGTTCATTTTTTTTTATTTACAAAAAGGTGCACTTAGCCTTTAGCAACTTCCAGAATGCAACCCTGCAAGGTTTTTTTTAAGAATATTTTTTTTTTTATGCTAAGAAAACCATAGTAATGAATTGGACACTTTACTGATTTTTTTAATAACAATGTGTGGACTGCTCATTAATAAAGACATTTCAGTCAACCAACTAGTTCCTTTTATAACTTAAAGCACATGGAGAACTCATAAATTACACTGATAGAAATATAAGCTAGTACATTATATAAGAGGCTATAGTTCACAGGTATTCATCTATGTAAATATTTTTTTTTTTTTTAATTTGAAAAAAAAAAAAACATCTTTTCGTTTCATATAGTAAAGTCTACATTTAGTTAAAAAAAAAAAAAAAAACAGCACAAGGGATTTTACTAACAGTCAGTAGGAAGTATCGCTTAGGCCACTTTCTCCTCTGTGAGCTGAAATGCTTTTTCATAGATCCTGCGCGCGCGCGCACAAACACACACACACACACACACACACACACATGCGGGGTGATAAAACTGAGGAAGCTGTGGCAGGCACTCATCAAGAGTGCCCGACTATGTCCACCCTTTCCACCCAGCTCCTCCATTCATAGAAGCACTACAACATCTTCTGTAGTCATACAGCATTCTTCTATGAATGAAAAATGATGAATGCAGGAGGCAGACCTTTTAATTTTCCACCCATCCTCCATTCATAGAATGAATAAGGAAGCTGGGCCAAAAGGGTGGGTATAGCTGGGAACTATTGATGAGCGCCTGTGACAGCTACCTCAGTTCTACTAACCCCCTGCTGCACCAGAAGATGATGATGGTGGTGGTGGTGAGAGGGGCGGGGGAATCTATGGGGGAAGATTTTAGCTAATAGAGGAGCAAAGCAGTACAAGGGACACAACCTACAGTACATGTTCCTTGTTCTGATTTTTAGTTTTATTTTATTTTGACTGAATTTATGTTTAATCTCAATATTCATTTTTTTTCTTTCAAGGGATTACAAAAGAATACAAAATCGTAATAAAGAGACAGCATCCAAGTCATACAATAACAGATTAGAGGTCTTTGTCCATATCCTTCAAATCTTTAACAGAATAGAGAATACATTGTCACATATTCACTAATAAAGTTTACATAAAAGAACAGATAAGAGGGATGAAAGTATTGTATAATCCAAGACTTGGTGGTTACAATAAAAAACATATCCATAGTAAAGACTTGACCAACAGGGCAACCAGCATGAGCAATTCCCAGGGCAGTCATCAAGTCAAACTTTTTGGGAAATTAAAGTTTCAAAATTAGAAAAGTTGTGGAAATAGGGCCACACTGAACCTCCAAGGAGGTTCCAGGTTTCACCAATGTCTGGCAATCACAATGCATTCCTCAATAGTCTTCTTTTGATTCGTTTACAGGGCCCCGGTAGCAGACAAAACTGTGATTTGTGGCACATTTGAAAATTTGTCACTTACTAGTGTTTCGTACAGCTGTAGTATCTTCTCCAAAAAGAGGATGATATGTGGACAAGTACCCCAGATGTAAGCCATGGAACCGGGGGCCTGTAAAAACCTGTAACAGGTATCAGGAATGGATGGATCAATTTTGTGCAGGATAACGGGGCAGCGATACCATCTGCACAATATTCTATAATTTCATTATTGGGCATGTAATAATATAGAAGTCTTATGAGCTAGAGCTAGTATCTTGACCCAATCCATTTAGTCAGCTGGCACACCTAGTTCCTGTTCCCATTTTAGATAAAGGGAGGAGGATTCGGGTAGGTTTCTTTCTACAGAATTTGGTAGATCAGAGAGATGAAGTCCTGGTTTGGTGGACTGAGAGAGTAAAAACAAAGTCTATACATGATCTAATCATTTTGACTGAACTTAGACTTACAAATATGAAACTAGATGTCCTAGCAAATTTGAATTAAAAAAAATAAATAAAAAAAATTTGGTCTACATGGACAAAATTCCCATCTACCTGTGAACTACGTGCGGTGGTTGGACACAACGCGAGTTTGTCAGCATGTCCCACCCAATGATTCATGGCTGATACATGCAGATCGCCTGTGTTCAATCACAGAACAGAGCCCTGTGTGTACAAACACACGGGGCTCTGTACACTATTGATCAGTGATCTAGATGTTTCACTTCCATGCAAAGCAAGAAGAAAAAACAGCCAGATAGAAAAGTAAAAGCAGCACACATTACGCATTGTTAGGCACATGTTTAACCCCTTGACTGCCCCATTAGGTACCCTCTTCGCAGCCAGTGTCATTAGTACAGTTTCAGTGTACAGTATTATCAGTGATCACTGTAAATGTCACTAGTGATGTCAGTGCCAGATTGCCTTACACCCTATCACAGTCACACTATAAGTTTCCGATAACCACCATCACAGTATAGCATCTATACCTGCGTAAATTTCAGAATATATACACACACACCATAGTTTGTAGACTATAACTTTTGCACAAACCAATTAAAATACACTTATTGGGATTTAGCTCTATTTGTGTGAAAAAAATTATAAAATGTGATTTGCAGAGAGTGTTTTTGCTTGACCACGCAATTGCCAGTTATAGCAGCAGAGTGCTGTATCGAAAAAATGCTATGGTCATGAAAGAGGTAAAACTTTCTGAAAGGTCAAGTGGTTAAGGAAGAACACCAGCTTTCCCTCCCCAAAACAGAAGATGCATTGTGTATGTGAGTGAACCCCAGCCACACTGTCAGTCTGTGTGTAACTTCCCTTCTTTAGCTGTATACAGCTGGTTTCTGTGTCTGTAATGTCACTCCTCCTCCTGGCTGAATTTCAAAGTTCCCTGACTTCCCATTTCCTGCCATTTCCATTCTGGATAACACATCTTCCATGATCCTTTGAGCCTCTGTAGTTTCAGGACAGGCTATGGGAGCCACTTGTACCAGTTCGGAGTATTGATGTGGGTGGGTACCAGGGTCACTGTAGGCGTTTCTGGGCCTTCATGTGGCTGGTGAAAGGTGTAAATGTGTCATGTGTCCTCCTGTGTCAATCCGGTCTTGCAGCATGTCAAAGAATAATGGCTTACAGCAAGACTACAGAAGAAGGGCTATGGGAGGTTATTATGAAGGGGTTTCATTCATATGTAAAGGAATCACTTCACAGAGAACAGGGGTCTGGGAGGTGGGATCTGAGGGGTGGGGCTCTTCCTGTTCACACAGGTTGGCATATTTAACTGGGCAGGATTGAATTCTAATTGTGATCCATTCAAACCTGCCAAGTAGCAGCACAACCGTTTTTTTTTTAGAACAGGCTGTGTATGAAGGGGTTTTCTTCTTGAATAATGCTGTGATCTGCGAGGTTGGACTTGGGAGGTTTGGACTCTTCCTGTAAGTGTGACTGGGTCAATTAGGATGTATTCACTCCCACCCACCATCAGAGCTGTGAGGGAAATTACATAATCTGAAAGACTACAAAGGGGAGTGCATAGCTGCTGCAGCAAGTTGCTGTGGAAGGGACAGAGTCACACAACTAAACACAGAATATCAGGGGATCTGTAGACAATAGAGTAACATGGTACTGAGTTGTTATTACTGGGGCTGATCATTCTATTCAGTTCTAGTGAAAAGGAAGGTGGAGTTCATCTTTAAAAAACAGTCAGATACATGACCATACCACTTCACAGAACCAAAGTTTACTGCAATTGATTTTTGGATACTGTAGATCTTGTATTCAAATCTCTAGGATTTTGCAGTCCAATGGCACACTGTTGCATGCTTAATCATATCCTGTCCTCGATATGTACCTGTGAACTTTAACTTTTTCAATAAAACTCACACAGGATAAAAAGACAAAACTGTCAGAAAGCCTTGCTGGCTTGTAAGAAAATATGATTTTTATTACAGCTTACCTGTAAAAGGATTTTACAGGTAAGCTGTAATAAAAATCCTATTTTCCTTATCGTACATTATGGGACACAGAGCCTAAGTAATTACTTAATGGGACGTCCCATAGCAATGCTACTTGAGGGGAGGGAGAGACAACCCGCAGGGTATCCCCAGACTTGAGGACTTATACTACTGCCTGCAGCACACTGCGCCCAAAGGCGATATCCTCATACCTCCTTACATCCACCTGATAAACTTTTTGTGAATGTATGCACTGAAGACTAAGTTGCGGCCTTACACATCTGAGCCATGGAGGCCTGGTGACGCACTGCCCAAAAAGCACTAACCGCCCTGGTAGAGTGCGCCTTAACTTGAAAAGGGGAAACTTAATTATAAGTTTGAATTATAACTTGCCGAATCCACTTAGCGACAGTGGATTTTGCCGCTGCCTGTCCTTAGGACCCTCTGGCAGAATTAATAAGACATCAGTCTTAAGAATCTGAGCAGTTGTACTTAAATAGATTCTCACTGCTCTCACCACATCAAGACAATGTAGTGACTTTTCTTTCCTGGCACATGGTTTTAGAAAAAAACAATGGCAGGACAATATCTTGGTTCAGGTGAAAACCTGAAACCACTTTTGGCCTGGACGAGGGCGTAACACCACTCTGTCCTCATGAATAATCAAATATGGCTCTTTACAAGAAAGAGCAGCCAATTCCGAAACCCACCTTGCTGAGGATATAGCAACCAAAAATACCAGCTTCTTTGTCAGAAGCACTAAGAGAATATGCTGTATCGGTTCAGATGGCTTTTTTTGTAACACTGACAAACCTAAGTTCAAGTCCCAAGGGCTTAAAGGTGATTTAAGTGGTGGGTTAATCTGCATCATCCCTTGCATAAAACCCCGGACTAAGAATGCGTAGCAAGCAGTCTTTGAAATAAAATCCATATGGCTGAGACTTGGCCCTTAATAGTACTCAAGGCCAACTTCATCTCTACACCTAATTGTAGAAAGGCAAGAATTCTGCCTATGATATATCTCAGAGGGTGCCAACCCTTGGATTCACACCAGTAAACATAAGCCTCCCAGACTCTAATGTATAGTTCTGGAAGCTGGTTTCCTTGTATAATATCAAACTAGAGATAACTGACCTGGAAAGCCCACGTTTCTTCAGAATGTGGGTTTCAATAACCAGGTTGTTAAATTTAGCATTCGTAAAGTAGGATGGAATATCTGCCCCTGTGAGAACAGGTCTGGCTTTAGTGGAAGGGACCACGGACCCTCCACTGCCGTCTTTACGATTTCTGCATACCATGACCTTCTGGGCCATGCTGGTGCTGCCAGAATTACCGGTTATCTTACAGGCTTGATCCTGCAAAGAAGTTGAGGCAGCAAACGAATAGGGGGAAATGCATAGATAGTGAGAACTGATCACACGGTGTCACCAACGCATCTGTTCTGCATGCGAATGGATTCTTTGTTCTGGACACAAAATTGACTAACTTTATGTTGAACTGGACACCAAAAGATCTATGTCCGGAGTTCCCCATCTTTGACAAACAGCCCGAAAATATGTCGGGGTGAAGAAACCATTCCCCTGGAAATAATCTGCTGGCGACTTAAGCAGTCCGCATGCCAATTCACTATTCCCGGAATGAAGACCACGGAATATTTCTTTCTATGGTTCACCTCTCTCTGCGCTGAGAGACTATTGGTGCCCCCTTTGGTGATTGATATAGGTCACAGCCGTGGCATTGACGGATTGGATCCTGACAGGACAATCCCGTAACCTGGAAGTCCAGTCTTTCAGAGCCAGACGCACTGCCCGAATCTCTAGGATGTTGATGGGCAAGGCTTTTTCGGTTCTTGAACACTGTCCTTGGACAGTTGTCTTCTCTGTTACCACTTTCCAGATAACTGGTCTGAAGGATTTACCTTTTAGCAGTTTCTTTAGTAACCACCAATTGAGGCTTTGGGACACCCTTGGGGACAGCCGCATTGGCAAGTCCAAAGCTTGGATTGTTTTGTTCCAAGCAAATAGAATACTGTTTTGCAACAGTCTCGAATGGAACTGGGCATAGGGAACTGCTTCGAATGAAGCCACCATCTTTCCTCATGCAAAGGGGAATGGGGGGATCTCCTTTTGACCTGACCATCCGCACCAACTCTCTTATGGAGTTGATTATTGCCTGGGCAAGAACACCTTTTCTGGGCTGTATCTATGATCAGACCCAAAACACTCCAGCTTTTTTAGCGGTCTTAAGGAAGACTTCTCTAGGTTGAGAACGCAACCCAGACTTTTCCAGGTAACTGGTTGTAACGCGTACACCTTACTCCGAACACCGATTGGTCTATTAGTAATAGATCGTCTAGGTATGCCAAGACTGTTTATGCCCTGTGCCCTTAACCTAGCTAGAGGTGGGGCTAGCACTTTTTGAACACTCGGGGTGCTGTAGCTGGCCCGAAGGGCAAGGCTACAAACTGGAATGCTGTTGTTCTACTTCGAACCGCAGAAACCTTTTGGTGAGCAGAAAATAATAGGATTTTTTTTATAACAGCTTACCTGTAAAATCTTTTTCTTTCGATGGACATCACGGGACACAGAGCCTCAGTAATTACTGATGGGTTATATAGGTATCACTAGGTGATTGGACACTGGCACACCCTACCAGAAAATTCAACCCCCTATATAATCCCTCCCCTTGCAGGGATACCTCAGTTTTGTAGCCAAGCAATATAGTGTATTAGAAGAGGGGCGGGACCTCTGTGTCCCGTACTGTCCATCGAAAGAAAAGGATATTACAGGTAAGCTGTTATAAAAAATCCTATTTTCTTTCTCGAACATCACGGGACACAGAGCCTCAGTAATTACTGATGGGATGTCCCAGAGCAGGTCTGAGGGGGGGGGAACCACGACCAAGTAGGGTGCAATCTGACCGGAGGACCCTGTACCGCTGCCTGCAGCACACTACACCCAAAGGCGATATCCTCATGCCTTCTCACATCTACCTGATAGAATCTGGTGAATGTATGGACTGAAAACCAGGTTGCGGCCTTGCAGATTTGAGCCATAGAGGTCCGGTGATGCACTGCCCAAGAAGCACCAATAGCCCTTGTGGAATGTGCCTGATCTGAAACGGAGGAATCTTCTGTTTCAAACCGTAAGCCTGAATAATCAACTGTCGAATCCATTTAGAAATGGTAGCTTTTGATGCTGCTTGTCCTCTACTGGGACCCTCTGGCAGCACGAACAAAACATCCGTTTTGCGAATCTGAGCAGTTGCCTCCAGATAGGCCTTGACTGCTCTTACTACATCCAAAGAATGTAGTGATCTTTCTTCCATCGAGAACAGGGATCTGGAAAAAAGGAAGGCAGAACAATGTCTTGGTTTAAATGAAAATCTGAAACCACCTTCGGTAAAAAACTAGGATGAGGGCGCAGTACCACGCTATCCTTGTGTACAATCAAATAAGGCTCTTTACAGGAAAGGGCTGCTAATTCTGATACTCTTCTAGCAGAAGAAATGGCTACCAGAAAAATTAACTTCCTTGTCAACAAGACCAAAGGAATCTGACGTATTGGTTCAAAAGGCTGTTTCTGTAACACAGACAGAACCAAGTTCAAGTCCCAGGGGTTTAGGGGCGCTTTAACCGGAGAATTAAGATGCGTCACCCCCTGCATAAAGTTTCGGACCAAAGAATGCGAAGCAAGTGGCCATTGAAATAATACTGCTAAGGCCGAGACCTGGCCCTTGATGGTACTCAAGGCCAGCTTCATCTCTAAACCCAATTGTAGAAAATCAAGAATTCTACTTATCACATATTTTCTGGGATGCCAACCCCTGGATTCACACCAGGATACATAAGCTTTCCAGACTCTATGATAAATCATTCTGGAAGCTGGCTTCCTTGCATTGATCAAGGTAGATATCACAGGACCTGAAAGCCCACGACTCTTCAGAACGTGGGTCTCAATAGCCAAACCGTCAAATTTAGCGTTTGTAAGGCAGGATGGAACACTGGACCTTGGGATAACAGGTCTGGGCGTACCGGTAGTGTCCACGGGGAACCCACCACTATCCTTACTATTTCCGCATACCACGTCCTTCTGGGCCAAGCGGGGGCCACCAGAAGTACTCACTTCCTTTCCTGCCTGATCCTGCAAAGGAGTCGTGGCAGTAGCAGAATAGGCGGGAATGCATAAATCAGTGAGAACCGATGCCACGGAATCACCAACGCATCTGTCCCGCATGCAAGAGGATCTTTTGTTCTTGCCACAAATCTGTCTATCTTTTTGTTGAATCGGGATGCAAAGAGATCTACATCTGGAACCCCCCATCTTTGGCATATGGCCCAAAAGACGTCGGGATGCAGAGACCATTCCCCTGGAAGTAACTGCTGGCGACTTAAATAGTCCGCCTGCCAGTTCTCTATCCCTGGAATAAAAGCTGCCGATATGCATGGCACATGCTTCTCTGCCCAGACTAAGATCTGGTTCACCTCTTTTTGAGCAGCTCGGCTCCTGGTGCCTCCCTGATGATTGACATAAGCCACTGCTGTGGCATTGTCGGACTGGATTCTGACCGGGCAACCATGTAGCCTGATAGTCCAGGCCTTTAGGGCTAGATATACCGCACGGATCTCCAGAATGTTGATGGGTAAGGTCCTCTCGGTTTTGGACCATACCCTCTGAACCGCAGAACTGCTCCCCAACCCGACAGACTGGCATCTGTTGTGAGTAGAAGAGAAAGTCCGGACAGCCGCAGAGCAGGAATATAATCCAACGAAATTTCTTTATTGTAAAATCAGGATCAAATCATATACAAGACACCATGGATAGAATGTACAGGCAATCAGCTAACGCACTTCACGCTCTTGCGGAGTGCTTACTCATAGCTATGAGAAAACATCCTTCAATAGGGATTCCATCTTTTTATCCACCGGATCCCTGAGCATCTGAGAATTGTCTACAGGACAAGTCAGACTACTATTTACGGAGGAAATGGCAGCATCAATGGCCGGTATTCCCCACATTTTAGCAAACTTTACTTCCATAGGATAAAGTGTTGAAAACTTTTTCGGCGGAAAAAAACGTTTATCTGGGTGATCCCACTCAGAATAAAGAAGCTTTTCAAGTAAATTATGAACAGGAAAAGCATGTGCTGTTTGAGGAGGTTTCAGTGACCCTAAAGAAGAAGAAGAGGGTTCTTTAACTGATTCAGATAAGGGCAACTTAAATGTGGAGCGGACCAATCCAGTAAGGATCTGCACTAAGACTTTCTCCTCCTGAGAAGTCGCAGAGGGCCCCTCTCCACCTGATTCCTCCAAAGAGGAATCATCCGCCCCATCCTGATCCTCTGAAAGGGATTCCTCTCCTTTATCCCAGAGCTCCTCTGCCCGAGGGTCTTGGGGAACAGAGGAAGGCCTAGTGCGTTTTCTTCCACTGAGTGAAGATGTAATCACGGCCATTAATCTTTCCTCTAAACCATTAATGGTTGAGATAAAAACCTCCTGTGTAATGTATACAGGGGCTGAAGTGCCAAAAGCAGGTGTAGCCCCTGACCTCAATGGCTCCCCCTGACTAGCCGTCACTGGCCCCTCAGGGGGGGAGGATGCTGCAGAAAGGGGTTCCTCAGAACCAGGAACGAGATCCCCTAGAGTCTCTGGTTCTTGGGGTGTTTGAACCTCTTCTACCCACAGTGTAAAGTAACAAGGTGGAGGTATCACAAAATGCCCAGTGTTACCTTAGTAAATGCTGCCTAGGAGAATGCCTGTGTCCCACCTTACATGCGACTGTCAGCTCTGTGTCCCTCCAGAAGGCTTAGTGCACATGTAATCTGTGCCTAAATATCCTGCAGCCAGCACCTGTGGGCGTCTGAGCACGCTGGACACTGTGCTGACGCGCCCCCCCCGTTTACCGCCCCCCCCTTCGTTTTCGAAAACCGCACGCTTCCAGCGTGGGCCGACCCTCCGGAACAGCATGGAGGAAAGGCAGGGGGAGAAGGAGAGAGGCCTGTAGTAATGGGGCCTGCATGTGGCAAAATGGCGGCAGCGGTGAAGATGCAGTGTATAACCGCACTACAGACCACCTGCGGCCTCCCCCTAGTCTGGGAGGAGATATCCCTAAGGAGAGCCCCCCATCCCATCCTACCTGAGCTGGCCGGAGGAGCTTGTGCAGCGTGGAAACACTGAGACCGACATCAGCATGTGAAGGTATGTGCTCTTGGCAGCCCCTGGTGGCGACAATAGGCATAGCATGCATTTACCTTAAAGGAGAAACCTACTAGAATTAAAAAATTCTGTGGAATCTCCCTTACCTTATCCAGCCGCAGGGTTCTGTTGTACAGACCCAATCTTCACCTCTCACGGTGGGCTCTGTTTGAAAAAACCTTCAGAGACTGGGGCCCCCTACAAAAAGGGGGATCCACAGTTCTGGCCTGTAAAGCACCCAGCCAGAAATAAGGATAGAAAACCATTTTCTGATATGCGGGGTCCAGCTCTCTAAAAAGAGAAGCGTTACAGGCAAAACCTCGTTTCTTCGGACACGAGGCCCGGGTACCATCCAATTCGGCCTAGAAAAGACACCTTGAAATGGATCCGGTTCGCCTGGCTTGCCCCAGTATAGGATATAGGGTAATCCCTTTGGAGCTCAGCACAGGACATCTTTACACGTCCATCACCTAAGACACTGGCATAAAAAGTGAGGTATCCCTGCAAGGGGAGGGATTATATAGGGGGTTGAACTTTCTGGTAGGGTCTGCCAGTGTCCAATCACCTAGTGATACCTATATAACCCATCAGTAATTACTGAGGCTCTGTGTCCCGTGATGTTCGAGAAAGAAATGTGGTCATGCAGATATGTATCCCTGATGCCGATAGACACCAGAAGTTTTCCTCCTTGTAGGATAGAAACTACTGACCTAATCGACTCCATAGAAAGGAGCGGATCTTCAGGAACCGATTTGGGTTCCTTTAGATCTAGAATGGATCTGTTGAATTTCTGTGTGGATCTGTACATGTACAGGAAACGCATGAAAAAGGCAATGAAGGTTTTAAGGAACCTAAGAAGAAACAGAACTATCAGCTGACTCTACTAGAGGTAGTTTGAAAGAGGCACGAACCATCTCTGTAAGAGATTTGTACCAGCAATCTCTCAGATTGCGAGGCTGAAAAAAAGGTTCAACTCCAGTTGTATCTTCCGCAGAGGAGTAATCGGTTTGCCTTTCTTCCTGTTTACCTGAGGGTAACCCCTCATCCTCTACCCATTGTTCCCTTAATAAGGGGTCTAAGCTGGGGGTGGGGGATATAACACGTTACCTATCCTTTTGGAGAGCGGATGCAGTTAAAATCGATAATTTTCCTTCTAGGCCCTGCAGGGAGGAGGAAAGAATGCATTTTCCATCATGTATAATGAATGTTTTCTCCTCTAGAGTCCGACGGTGGAGGCCGTCGCCACTGCCTAGAGGCAGCTGCCACTGGCGCAGGGGAAGGAGTCCGTTTAAACAAAAGGACGTTTATACCTTCTTTTGGGCAAAAGAGTACCTTTCCTGCTAGAAATCATTTGGATGTATTTGACCAAATCCTCCACAAATAGTCGCTCCCCATGAAAAGGGAAACTAGTCAGAAGCTTTTTTGAAAGATGCTTCAGCTGACCAGCTTTTTAATCACAGGGTCCTACGCATGTGTTTTAGCACAAGCGCAACGCGGGATGCTTGGTGGATAGAGTCTTTTATGTTGTCTATGGGAAAACATTGCGCCTTTGGTAGTTCGACTAACTCACGGGCCTGTTGTGCAGGGACCTCCCTAAGGGCCACTAGGAACTGGTCCTTTAGCGACTGACAGATGCCTATTGCAGCGACTGCAGGCTGAGAAACGGCACCTGTCAGGAAAAAGAGGATTTTAAATTTTAATTAAAAAATTTAAAAATTCCAACTTCTTATCTGTTGGAGCCTTAAGCATTTGTGCATTGTCTACTGGATAGGTTAAACTTATATTGATGCTGGAAATTGCAGCGTCTACTGCTGGTACTTTCCATCTTTTGTGAATTTCTCTTCCATGGGATAGAGAACGGAGAAACTCTTTGGAGGGAGAAAATGCTTATCCGGATGATCCCATCCAGCATAAATAAGCTTTTCTAGTAATGCATGAGAAGGCGGTAAAGGTTTTTTAAAGAACCCAAGGAAGGGACTGAACTTTCAGCTGACTCTGTTAGGGGTAGCATGAAAGTGGAACGAACCATCTCCATAAGAGTTTGTACCATCAATCTCTCAGATTGCGAGGTTGCATAAGGTTCATCAACTGGTGTTTCCTCCGCAGAGGAAAAAATCGGCTTGTTTTTCTACGTGATCGCCTGAGGGTAATACCTCATCCTGTGCCCACTGTTCCCTTGGTAAAGGGTTTGAGATGGGGAAGGGGGATCTAGCACGCTTCCTATCCCCTTGGATGGAGGATGCAATTAAAGCCGCCAATCTTCCTTCTAATCCCTGCAGGGCAGACGAAAATGTATCTTCAGTCACGTATACAGGGGCTGAAGTGTGAGAAGCAGCTGCACCACCAATAGGTTCCAATGACTCACCCTGGCTTACCATATCTGGTATCTCCAGAGAGGATAACACTGTGGAGGCATGACTGGAGTTCCCAGGGGGTAGTATTTTTGGCACCCTTGTGGTAGCTCTGATCACAAAGTCACAATGCTAAGCACAAAAGCAAAGGCACTTTAAGACAAATATACTATTTGCTGAGCAATAGTCTAGCAATAATGTTACCATACAGATCAATTTCTGATGCTGAATAACAATTGTATTTCCTGTACTGGAAATGCCTGTATACACCGTTTACGTGTCCCAGCGCTCCTGTGTCCTGTGTGATATCCTCTTCACTTCAGCTGCTCTTGATAGAGGCTTTCTGTCATAAGAGCGTCAGCTTTATATGAGAGACTTCAGGTGTGAGCCCGATTACTTCCCAGTATATGCGCCTGTCTTAGACCACGCCCCCTTTCAGTGACCTGACTTCCTCCTTTCAAATTAACTTTAGCCCTCGTGCGCGGCACGCATTTGGGACTGTAATGCAGACCCGAAGGAGGAGGCTGCTCCCATCTGGCGCTCCTGGCAGTTTCACTGTATGGGCGCAACAAGCTTTAAATAGGCAAGTAAAACATAATAAAATGTTATTAAACTGCTGCTGGCTGCTGCTCCCAAACCAGAACAAAGCTCTGCTTAATGTTTAAAAAAAGCTGCGCCGCACCCCTCGAGGGGGGGGGATAGATATATATATATATATACCAAAAAGAGTCCTGGTTCCTAGGGTCCAGCCCTCAAAGAGAAGCGTTACAGGCAAAACCTCCTATGCGAGGCCCGGGTACCATCCTGTGGCCTCAGTGGCGTGGATGGATCCTGTTGTGGAGGTTTTTTAAATCCAGCATGGATCCCTCCTGGAGCTCCTCAGAGCACATCTTCACTCGTGACCAACACCTTAGACACTGGTGAAAAAACTGATGTGCTCCTGGAAGGAGGAGGGGTTACAGTGGGGACGGAAAGTATTCAGACCCCCTTAAATTATCACTCTTTGTTATATTGCAGCCATTTGCTAAAATCATTTAAGTTCATTTTTTTCATCATGTACACACAGCACCCCATATTGACAGAAAAACACATACCATATTTATTGGCGTATAACACGCACCCCATGTTTAGGAGGGATTTTTAAGGAAAAAAACTTTTAGAAGGGAAGTTTAAGAAAAAACAACTTACATTTAAATGCCCATCAATGCAGCCTCATCAGTGTCCATCTGTAGCATTGTCCCCCATTGCAGCCTTGTCCCCCATTGCAGCCTTGTCAGTGTCCATCTGTAGCATTGTCCCCCATGCAGCCTTGTCCCCCATTGCAGCCTTGTCCCCATTGCAGCCTTGTCCCCATTGTAGCATTGTCCCCATCTGTAGCATTGTCCCCATCTGTAGCATTGTCCCCATGCAGCCTTGACCCCCATTGCAGCCATGTCAGTGTCCATCGTACCTTGTCCCTGATTGCAGCCGTGTCCCTCATTGCAGCCTTGTCAGTGTCCACCTGCCTTGCCCTGTGTCGTTTGCAATGGCTTTAAATGGCGCCGCTGTTCTCGGGTGCTCCCGGCCATCCTCGGCGGCTCTCCTGTCAGCTTTCGGCCATTCTCAGCGGCTCACGCGGGACTGCGAGAGCCACCGAGAATGGCCGAAAGCCACTGAGAATAGGCGAAAGCGGCCGAGAGCCACCGAGAATGGGCGAAAGCGGCCGAGAGCCACCGAGAATGGGCGAAAGCGGCCGAGAATGGGCGAAAGAGGCCGAGAGCCGCCGAGAGAAGCCAAAAGCTGCCAAAAGCCTCACAATCAGCGGGGAATCGGCGTATAACACGCACCCACGATTTTCCCCTGATTTTAAAGGGAAAAAAGTGCGTGTTATACGCCGATAAATACGGTAATTGTTGACATTTTTGCAGATTTATTAAAAAAGAAAAACTGAAATATCACATGGTCCTAAGTATTCAGACCCTTTGCTCAGTATTTAGTAGAAGCACCCTTTTGATCTAATATAGCCATGAGTCTTTTTGGGAAAGATGTAACAAGTTTTTCACACCTGGATTTGGGGATCCTCTGCCATTCCTCCTTGCAGATCCTCTCCAGTTCTGTCAGGTTGGAAGGTAAACGTTGGTGGACAGCCATTTTTAGGTCTCTCCAGAGATGCCCAATTAGGTTTAAGTCAGGGCTCTGGCTGGGCCATTTAAGAATAGTCACGGAGTTGTTATAAAGCCACGCCTTCGTTATTTTAGCTGCGTGCTTAGGGTCATTGTCTTGTTGGAATGTAAACCTTCGGCCCTGCCTGAGGTCCTGAGCACTCTGGAGAAGGTTTTCGTCCAGGATATCCCTGTACTTGGCCGCATTCATCTTTCCCTCGATTGCAACCAGTCGTCCTGTCCCTGCAGCTGAAAAACACCCCCACAGCATGATGCTGCCACCACCATGCTTCACTGTTGGGACTGTATTGGACAGGTGATGAGCAGTGCCTGGTTTTCTCCACACATACAGCTTAGAATAAAGGCCAAAAAGTCCTATCTTGGTCTCATCAGACCAGAGAATCTTATTTCTCACCATCTTGGAGTCCTTCAGGTGTTTTTTAGCAAACTCCATGCAGGCTTTCATGTGTCTTGCACTGAGGAGAGGCTTCCGTCGGGCCACTCTGCCATAAAGCCCCGACTGGTGGAGGGCTGCAGTGATGGTTGACTTTCTACAACTTTCTCCCATCTCCCGACTGCATCTCTGGAGCTCAGCCACAGTGATCTTTAGGTTCTTCTTTACCTCTCTCACCGAGGCTCTTCTCTCCCGATAGCTCAGTTTGGCTGGACGGCCAGATCTTCCATTTAAGGATTATGGAAGCCACTGTGCTCTTAGGAACCTTAAGTGCAGCAGACATTTTTTGGTAACCTTGGCCAGATCTGTGCCTTGCCACAATTCTGTCTCTGAGCTCTTCAGGCAGTTCCTTTGACCTCATGATTCTCATTTGCTCTGACATGCACTGTGAGCTCTAAGGTCTTATATAGACAGGTGTGTGGCTTTCCCTATCAAGTCCAATCAGTATATTCAAACACAGCTGGACTCAAATGAAGGTGTAGAACCATCACAAGGATGATCAGATGAAATGGACAGCACCTGAGTTAAATATTTGAGTGTCAAACCAAAGGGTCTGAATACTTAGGACCATGTGATATTTCAGTTTTTCTTTTTTAATAAATCTGCAAAAATGTCAATAATTCTGTGTTTTTCTGTCAATAAGGGGTGCTGTGTGAACATTAATGAGGAAAAAAATGAACTTAAATGATTTAAGCAAATGGCTGCAATATAACAAAAAGTGACAAATTTAAGAGGGTCTGAATACTTCCCGTCCCCACTGTATATAGGGAGTGAACTTCCTTGATTGGGTATACCAGTGTCAACACCTGAAGGTGGCCCATAACCCATTAAGTAATTACTTAGGCTCTGTGTCCCATGATGTACGATAAAGAAAGGGCATTTTCACAGTTTCACAAAATTACACCAAACAAACTGGAATCATATCTTGACTGTCCTTGGATTATTTGGCTTATAATGGATTGTATTAGGAAAAGCAAAATTGTCAATATGGACTGCCACCAGCAGATAGTGGTGTGATACACCTGCCTATGGATGTGCTTAGCTTATGCCCATAATTTGGCAAAAAATACTGAGGGAATCTAGGATGGAAAAGGACCTGGGGGTCCTAGTAGAGGATAGGCTCAGCAATAGCATGCAATGCCAAGCTGCTGCTAACAAAGCAAACAGAATATTGGCATGCATTAAAAAGGGGATAGATTCCAGAGATAAAACGATAATTCTCCCGCTCTACAAGACTCTGGTCCGGCCGCACCTAGAGTATGCTCTCCAGTTCTGGGCATCAGCCCTCAGGAAGGAAGGATGTACTGGAAATGGAGCGAGTACAAAGAAGGGCAACAAAGCTAATAAAAGGGTCTGGAGGGTATTAGTTATGAGGAAAGGTTGCAAGCAACGAACTTAATCTCTCTGGAGAAGAGACACTTGAGAGGGGATATGATTTCAATATACAAATACCATACTGGTGACCCCACAATAGGGAAGAAACTTTTTCACAGAAGGGAGTTTAACAAGACTTGTGACCACTCATTAAAATTAGATGAACAGAGGTTTAACCTTAAACTACGTGGAGGATTCTTTACTGTAAAAGCGGCAAGGATGTGGAATTCCCTTTCACAGGCGGTGGACTCAGCGGGGGGCATTGATAGTTTCAAGAAACTATTAGATAAGCACCTGAACGACCGCAACATACAGGGATATACAATGTAATACTGACATATAATCACACACATAGGTTGGACTTGATGGACTTGTGTCTTTTTTCAACCTCACCTACTATGTAATTATGTACAGAGAAGCAGCAAAAAAACAAATAAGCTCATAAAAACAAACAGATCTTTTTAATATTGTTTAGACTTACTTGAAGAATCTCCTCTCCTGTAACATTCATTCCTCTCTTCAATCCAATCCCACAAAGACTTTTCACATAGTTTCATTTGTATATGTAACATCAAGTGATACTGTATCTAGAAGAAAAAAACAAAAACAAAAACCAAAAAAAAAAAAACACGTTTCAGGGGCCTTTTGTCAGTGAACGAGCCATACTCTCAATTGTGCATGACATACTCTTCAGTCTGCATACAACCTATTTCTACATTATTTCCTCCATACTGACTACCCAAACAGATCTAGGCTGTACACCCTCCCCCCATAGTATATGCCTGTTATTCCCTTCCAATTGGGCCAACCACTTAAAGGAAAAGTGCACTTCCATGCTTTATTCTTACATGTCCTTATAGCCCTCTTAAATAAGTTAAAGTGCATATAAACCCAGAACAAAAAAAAAATGTAAAAACTGAGACGTCGGGGTGGAGGGTTTGTGAGTGGCCTGACATGGCATGGAGTAGGACCCACTTCCACAGAGCTCCGTCCATTAATCCTAGAACTAAGCTTCTCCCGTGACTGCGGCGACCCGATCGTTCTCACTCCACCTGTGAAGGACGCCCTGTCTTGTTTAGCCATGTGAAAATACAATACAATAAGCAGCGCAGGTTACAATGTATAACAATAAATCTCTATGCACATTTGCAAAGTCCTTTGAGCACTGAAAAGCTCCTCGTGAGATGTATACGGTCTGTTGCTAGGGCAGCCTTATCAAGGGGGTGAAGCCACTCCAAATATGTAAAAAAGAAAAAAACAGCAAAGGCACCTCTTAGTAAGATCACAAAATTTTAATGATACAATTCCATTAGTACACTCACATGTGAAGACTGTATAGTCCGGCGTAGGTAGATACAGTAATGGCCATGTCCGTGCTCCCAGATACAAAGAAGAAGCCCGATTCCTCTACGCTGCCTGCTGATGTGATGCCAACTTCCAGGTTTCGATCGTGGTTCCCCGTCCAGAACGAGGCTTGGTCAGGCAGTCGAATGGAAGGCTGGAGCGCAGGTTTGGTGGTGGCACTGTACTGCTGTAAAGCAACGCGTTTCAGAGCATGCGCATTGCAGCGTGCTCCTTTTTCAAGCTATGGGGAATTGGTGTGTTTACGGCCTATTTATGTGCTCACCTAGCACTGCCGCCTAATGGACATAATGGGTAATCCAGGGATAAATTACAATATGAAAAACAATTAAGAGGAAGGCATAGTAAAATATGGGACCTAAAAGAGTAATTTCAATTTTAATTCTAAACTCTTTTAGGTCCCATATTTTACTATGCCTTCCTCTTAATTGTTTTTCATATTGTAATTTATCCCTGGATTACCCATTATGTCCATTAGGTTGCAGTGCTAGGTGAGCACATAAATAGGCCATAAACACACCAATTCCCCATAGCTTGAAAAAGGAGCGCGCTGCAATGCGCATGCTCTGAAACGCGTTGCTTTACAGCAGTACAGTGCCACCACCAAACCTGCGCTCCAGCCCTCCATTCGACTGCCTGACCAAGCCTTGTTCTGGACAGCGATCCACGATCGAAACCCGGAAGTCGGCATCACATCAGCAGGCAGCGTAGAGGAATCAGGCTTCTTCTTTGTATCTGGGAGCATGGACATGGCCTTTACTGTATCTACCTACGCCGGACTATACAGTCTTCACATGTGAGTGTACTAATGGAATTGTATCAGTAAAATTTTGCGATCTTACTAAGTGGCGCCTTTGCTGTTTTTCCTTGTTTAGCCATGTCCCCATCAAAAGATCAGAAATCTGTCTTGGCTAAACTCAAGCAACACCGCTGACAAGACAAGGACAACCCAGAGGAAGATGTCAGCGATAAAAACGCGGAGAAGGATTTGGCTGGAGACACTGACAGGCGATCACATTTTGCAGAACCTCCCTAACTGCTCAAATTGAGGAGGTGAAGGTGGATATCTCACTAATCTGGCAGGACTTTCAGAAGTTTCCTGACCGAGTCAAAACGGTTGAAAATCGCCTGAGTGCTGTGGAGGATGTCATCCCGCCGCTGCTGACAGGGTCTGATCATATGCAACTGCCAGCTACTCACAAAGCAGGATGACATGGAAAACAGACTCAGGAGGTGCAAACTCCGATTTATAGGTTTCTCTGAGGGGGCAGAAGGTAAGGACCCAACCACATTCCTGGAGCAGTTGCTTGTTACTACTTATGGCCGAGAGGCCTTCTCCCCAACCCAGTGGAGTGGTGCTGTGCAGTGGAGGGAGCACACTGCATGCCTGCCAGACCCCCCCTCCCCAGGGAGCCCCCCCCCCGCACGTTTATAGATAAGTTTCTCAACTATAAGGATCGGGATGCAGCCCTGAGACTTGCTAGGGAGAAGGGCAATATACCGCTCGGGAATATCAAAGTGGCCATTTTTCCAGACTTCTCCATGGAGGTCCAGTGTCGCCGCCAGAACTTCATGGAAGCTAAACGACACCCAAGAATCAAGCATCTTAAATACTCCATGTTGTTCCCTACTTGTCTCAGAGTGGAGAATACTGGCCGAGTCCTCTTCGAAGATCCTAAGGAAGTTGTTGCCTGGCTGGAGCGGCGCAAAGTTTCTGAACGGGCAGTGGATTAAATGGCTGACATATGTTTCTAGCTTTCCAACTTACCTGCATTCCAAACTATGCCTCCAAGCCATACCACCTGCTTTGTACGATTGCACTGTGCTAGCTTTCTTTCCCTGACTAACACTGCCTGATATAATATCTATGTACTGAGCTCTGGCAGAGCATTGCCCCCCGATCCACTTCTCGTTATTTGAGGAGGTTCTATTATGCTGGTATGCTGCTGTTTGAACAAACTTCTTCCAACTTGACCCGCAAGGGTTGAGCTTTGCTTAGAGGAGTCCCATTCCCATAACATGACGCTCTTCCTCCTGTTTTTTTTCATCACCCTTTTCATATCTTTTTGTTTTCTTCGCACATAACACGGATGCTATTCTTTCCGGAGGCAAAGTAGTCCTACAAATCGCATGTAACGTGCAGCAAACTTTTGCTCCCCCCTCAACTAAGGAATACAGTTATGATAACAAGGATGGTTGCTGGACTCTGCTTATTAGCCTCTGCAAGTCCCACGTCGGGTATGGGACACTGAGAAGGGATGCTTTATTCCTAAGGAACTCCAACCAGCAAATTCATATGCTCCCTTTGTCCATACTACTTTTGTTTTTTACTCCTGGATCATTGTTTTTTTTTTCCTAGTTGATTGTTCTACCACATTTTAGGATATGCCTGCACCAGTTGGGGTAGGTGTAGGGCAGGGTGGGGGTGGGGTTTATTACTTTTTTAATGGATGGCAATTCGGACAGCATGATACAGTTTCAGATGTTATGTGGACATGAGTTAATTGCTTTAAGCTCAATAATTCCAATCTTTCTGCTGATAACACCTAGTAACCAATGCAGAAACCCCCTAAAGCTGCGTTCCACCCAAAAATGGAACTTCCGCTTTAAGGGAAGGTGACCCCCTGACATGCCACATTTGGCATGTCATTTTTTTTTTGGGGGGGGGGGGGCTGAAACCCTCTTTTTAAACGGGTGGTGGTGACTCTAGATACAGCCAAAGCATTCGACTCGGTGGAGTGGAGATATTTGTGGAAATGCTTGGAGAGCTACGGATTTGGGAATAAGATTGTCAAATGGATCCAAGTACTGCTTATCAGGACCCGTGGGCCAAAGTGGTGGCTAGCGGATGGCCCTCTGCGGCGTTTAGCCTTGCAAGAGGTACGAGACAGGGCTGTCCGTTATCCCCATTGCTATATGCACTGGCAGCGGGACCTTTCGCTATATCTATACATGAAAACCCAGAGATCCACAGTTTCTGCTTAGGTGATTTGACTGAAAAAAAAAAAAAACAATAAGTATGCAGATGACACCTTGTTGTATTCGGGTCCCTCTCTCCAGAATGCATTACAGACAATAGAACAGTTTGGATCTTTCTCTGGGCTTAAGATCAACTGGGAAAAGTCACAAATCCTGCCTCTTGATAGCTTCAGACCATCTGAGGTCCAGGCCCGTCTCCCATTACAACGAGCGTCTCTCATTAAATATCTGGGAGTATATGTATCTGAGGGTCCCAGCTGATTACATCTACCTTAATGCAGAACCTCTATTTACCCCAATTAAATCCAAAATACAAACATGAGCTCGCCTACCCTTGGGTGTCTGGGGTCGCATTAATCTAATAAAAATGGTACTACTCCCTAAAATGTTATATATTTTCTTTGGCATACCCACGTTGATTTACGGCGTAAATACTTTAAGTCCCAGGAGGCTCTTCTCAAACCATTTGTCTGGGGAACTAATAGACAAACTTGCATGCCGAATTCTCAAGAATCCCACTGATCTGGGTGGCACGGCTCTCCCAGATTTCAATTTCTACTATATTGCCTCCCAGTTATCCCAACTGTACCATATAGATAAGACAGACCGAGAGCGATTTGGCACATTCTTGTGCCTGCATTGGGCAAAACGGACCTCAAACCCTCTATGCAAATTGGAGTGGGTTCTGGAGGAACCAGACTTTGAGATAGCAAGACCCTACCGCATCATTACAGACGCATATGGGACATCGCCTCTAATAAACTAGGGATTCCTCAATTAAATTACTTCACCCCTCTTTGGCACAATGGGTTACTCTCTGAGTTCCTGCAGATTCCGGACCCAGGGATCTGGGGCATCCGAGGAGTTTATTATCTGCACAACCTACTCTCGGACGGAGAACTGAAGCTCTTCGATACCCTTCGCAGTGAATTTATGCTCCCAAACTTTGTGTTTTTTAGAATCCCCACAGGTACGCCATGTCATACAATCCCAGTTCCCTCAGTCCCGCCCACAGTCTGCCCCCAATCCTATAATGGAACTAGTTAAAAGCACAGACCCTCAAAAACCAATCTACACCTTCTATAATATGCTCATTACCCCATCTTCCACTAAATTAGCATATGACGTTGCATCAGCGCGATCATAGGAAGACATCAATAAACACCCTCCAGGAAATGTGAGACCGCGCTGTAGCCGTCATTCAGCTATAGCGCAGTCAAAGAGGTAAAATAAATTGTTTGGGTCTGGCTGCCTTAAAGTGATTGCTGTTTTTTTTAAAAATGAACCTTTACAAACATGTTATACTTACCTCCTCTGTGCAAGGGTTTTTCACAGTGACCCCGATCCTCCTCTTCTGGGGTCCCTCAGCGGCGCTCCTGGCTCCTCCCTGCATCGAGTGCCCCCATGGAGAGCCACATTCCATTGGGGCATTCATGCGGGCGTGCTCCTGAGTCCTGCTGCTGCGTCTATTGACACAGACAGCAGGACTAAGACTCACCCCCCGACTCCCATGTCACTGGATTTGATTGACAGCAGCAAAAGCCAATAGCTCCTGCTGCTATCAATCTATCCAATGAATACCCAAGACAGTGGCTGGAGCTGATGTTCTCATCGCTGGAAAGATTGGATTCAGGTAAGTAAAAGGGGGGCTCTGGGAGGCAGCTGCACCACAAAAGGTTTTTCACCTTAATGCATAGAATGCATTAAGGTGAAAAACCCTGAGACTGTACAACCCCTTTAAACAAATGATTTCCATTTTAGAATGAAGCAGACAATGTGTATGCTGTACAGCTACATACAGTAAGTTGAGCTGTGTGCAAACTTCCTGTCTGCTGCCAGAATTAAAAAGTTAGGCTGAGAGCTTCTCTGACATTTAGGAGAGGCCTTGTATTTTCAAGATCATAATATCAGTAAATAAAAGGCTACCTCTGATTGGCCAAGGTGGAAACAGTGATATCATTCGCTTGCCTCTCCACCTCAGCCAATCAGGGAACACCTAGTATTCGTAGGTCTTCCCTGATTGGACTCAGCCCAACTCTAATTCCAGCAGCAGATAGAAAACAGCACCATTTCAAGTTTTTTTTGTTTTTTTTTTCCCCTATGCTTTTTGTGTCTTCATAACATAGGGCAGCCTATTCACTTGAATAGGCTGTTCTATTTATAACAAACACACCAAAGTAGCTCCTGAAGCCTTTTTGGCAGTGAGCCAAGTGTGTCTTGACATATTACAAAATGCGCAACTACTACTTCTGTTTTGGGTCTCATTAAGAAATAATGGAATTGCGAGTGCGATGCTCATTTTTCACACATTTCTGGGAATGCAGGAAGGCAGAAATGTGCATGTCTGCCCGTGTTTCCAGGATGCTCAGTTGTGAATGCAGCCCAACAGTATGTAGCTAATGCTACTACAAAATATTGCAGCACACGCAGTAGCTGCATCATTTTAGAATGCAGACAGTTTGTTTGGGTTAGTTTGACCCAAAAAAACAATTTAAAAGTTATACGAAAGGCTAAGTTCACCTTTTGCACCATGTTACACCCATATTTAGGGTGTAACATGCAAACGCCTCTCCCTCCACCATCACACTGCCCCAATGAATCTTTCTCCAGCCTGCCAACTGTCAATCCATACAGAAGTACAGGCAGAGAGCTAGAGGAGAAGTTTGTAGGTTTGACATTTCACCGGCAAGCCACTGATCACAGGTGAAATGCTTTGCTGGGCTCTGTAAAAAATAAATAAATAAGGGTACACAAATATGAAAGTTTTTACATACTTCAAAGTATTGATGTAAGCAGAATTCCTTTTGAGGACCGTCTTCTTCATCACAAGAAGAGTCACTTTCATCATCCACATCATCCTCAGAGCTGAATGGACACCGGTCTCTTCGGCATAGATCCTGAGATGTGTCAAGCTTTTTATATACACTGGACACTGGGTGGACATTGGCATTAGAGTCTTTTCCACAGTGGTAAACATCGGACACAGTAAAGTTTTGCATCTTGCTTTCAGGAGGGCATGTATTTCTATTTACAGACATCATGTTAATACTCTGTGAGGGATTCCCCTCTCCTGAGTCAGCAAACACAACGGAGCCATTGCTGCTCTCTGTGCTCTGGATATCTTTAAAGGGTCTGCAAAAAAAAAAAAAATGAATAAGTGCCAAAAACTCTAACAAGATAATATGGTATACATCAAAAAAGGAAAACAAGGGCTCTACAACATACCTGCATTGTGTAGAATATAAGTAATCGAAAATCACTGCAGTATTGGATATCTGTTTACATTCCTAATAGTTTGCACTGCTGTGAGTGTTTTTAAAGCAGTATGTAACATAGTAGCAAGAAAAATGCTCTGTAGGAGGGGGTAGGAAAATAGACCTCATGGTTGGTACCCCTAGTTTTCAAAGCACAGGGCATTTTGGAAGGGAAAAGTTAAAGGACAGCTGTACCTCTAGTACAGTTGTCCTTTAAGCATTTTACCTTTTTTTTTTTTTTTTTTTCGCACATGGTAAAATCAGCCTTTTAGACTAGAATTGACCTCAAACCTCCAAAACATTATATAATTTTCTGAAAGCATAAAAGCTCACTAAAATCAGTTTTGGTGCACACAAACATAATAGAACCCCCATTTTTTATTACATAAAAAAAAAAAAAAAAAAAAAAGATGCTGTGCCAATAAACTGCACACACCTGTAAAATGGCAAAAAAGGAAAGAACTCCAAATTATCAAGAGGCAATGCTTTAAATGCCATCAAAGAGCTTATCAGTTTACATAAAATAGTAAATAATAGAACCCCCATTTTTTCTTACATAAAAAAAAAAAAAAAAAGATGCTGTGCCAATATGGGCAGCACAGTGGTGTAGTGGGTAGCACTCTCACCTAAAAAGGGTCGCTGGTTCGTATCCCAACCATGACACTACCTGCCTGGAGTTTTCATGTTCTCCCTGTGCCTGCGTGGGTTTCCTCCGGGTACTCCAGTTTCCTCCCACACTCCAAAGACATGCTGGTAGGTTAATTGGCTTCTGTCCAAAATTGGCCCTACTACATGAATGTGAGTTGGGGACCTTGGATTGTAAGCTCCTTGAGGGTAGGGACCGATGTGAGTGTGTATGTGTGGAGTGCAGCGTAAATTGACGGCGCTATATGGGTACCTTAAATGAATAGGGATAATTGTAGACACGCACCCACGCTCACTCAGGTTCAACTGGATGGACTGGTGTCTTTATTCAACCTTACTAACTATGTACTATGTACCATGTACCACAATAAACTGCACACACCCGTAAAAGGGCAAAAAAGGAAAGAACCCAAAATTATCAAGAGGCAATGCTTTAAATGCCATTAAAGGGCTCATCAGTTTACAGAAAATAGTAAACGAGGGGCATTGAATTATTTGTTTACCGCCAATGTACACACCAATGCCCAATCATTTACATACATATGCACACCCTATGTGCACATTTGTAATTGTGTGTGTGCGCGCAAATTCATTTTTTTCATTATTTTTCTTTTATACATTTTTTTTTATTTTTTTAACACTTGCTATCACAAGGAAGCCAATAAACCCCATATGTGATAGCACTGAACAAGTGGTACTCTTTATGGGGGCATCAGGGGTCTATTAGACCTCTAAAGTCACCACTGCCCTCTGCTCCACCCAATCAAGCACAGACTATGCTTGATCTGCTTTTTACCCACCTTTTCAGGCAGGATTTAGACAGCTATGAACCTGGAAGTGCTCAGAGGTGAATTCTTTCAGGTTACATATCTATACAGTTAGTCGGGTTGAAAAAGACACAAGTCTATGTAGTTCAACCGATAGAAAGAAAAGGAACAGAAATCCCCCATATTCACAATCCTAATCCAGTCATGTGATCCAGCTCTCCCGCTTCAGTTTTCAGGGGAGAGGAGGGAGTGCTGACAATGTATGGCACATAGGAACCACTCTAGGCTTTACTAGCCTTTGCTGAGTGCTCACTCCTCTCCCCTGCAGCCACAGCACAGGGGATCATGTGACCAGACTGAAAATAGGCAAGTATGTATTGTACATCTTTCTTACACAGGTTAGCCAGCATAGGGGGGGGGGGGTGTTGTTGGGATTAGTTAGGTTTTGACTGCTCCATACTCTGTCAAAAACTAGAAAAAAAAAATTTGGCTGAATTTCCAGTTTCGGGCACTTTACAGAAAGACAAGTAGACCAGCAAGTCAAAGAACTAAACACTGCAAATGGGCATTAGGGATAAGTAATTTAAAGCGGAGTTCCACCCATTTTTTTCTCTTTGGCTGTGCTGCATGCCTTTAGATCATAGTTTTCACAATGGCCATATTTTGTTTGAACAGGTCACACACACTGCAATATACTATGTGCAGGGAGAGAGCAGAGCTGTCAGAATTCATCGGTGATGTCGGGGGTGGGCAGGACCGAGCAGCTATCGAATAGCAGCCAATTATTGGGCTTCTTAAGAAAGGGGGCGGAGCTGCATACACATAGCGGCCTGCCCCGACCCCATCCTATTCGCTGGTGTTCAATAGCTGCTGTGTTTGGGGGACTGGAATTCCGCTTTAACCTACCAGAGGAATATACAGTGGGGAAAATATTTGATTATTTGATCCCCTGCAGACTTTGTAAGTTTGCCCAGTTACAAAAAAATGAAGGGTCTATAATTATCAATATAGGTGTATTTTAAATGATAGAGATCAGAATATCAACCAAAAATCCAGACGAAAACACAATACAAATGTTATAAATTGAATTGCAGTTCATTGAGTAAAATAAGTATTTGATCCCCAAGCAAAACATGACTTGGTACTTGGTGGAGAAACCCTTGTTGGCAAGCAGGTTTGCACACATCTCAGGATGGATTTTGGTCCACTCTTCTTTGCAGATCTTCCCTAAATCCTTAAAGTGATTATAAAGGCTTGTTTTTTTGGTTTTTTTTATTATAAAATACACGCCATACTTGCCTCCTCAGTTGGCTTTGCACAGACCAGTCTGGATCCTCCTCTTCTCGGGTCCCTCTTTGCTGCTCCTGGCCCCTCCCTCCTAACGAGTGCCCCCTCAGCCAGCAGCTTGCTATGGGGGCACCCGGGGGGCGAGTCAGAGCTCCATGTATCCATTCAGACATGGGACCCCGACCTGGTCCTGCCCCCTTTCTTCCCTGAAAGGCTGACTGACTTTGACAGCCGTGGAAGCCAATGGTGCAGCGGCTGTCTCTCAGCCAATCAGGAGGAGTGTCCCGAAGAGCTTAGACATTTGTGGACATCGATGGAGAGCAAAGGGTCTCAGGCAAGTAATTAGGGGGGTGCTGGGAAGGCTGCTACACACAAAAGTTTTTTTAATCTTAATGCAAAGAATGCATTAAGATAAAAAAAACCTTCTGATTTTACAACGCCTTTAAGGTTTCTTAGCTGTTGCATGGCAATGCGAAGTTTCAGCTCCCTCCATACATTTTTGATAGAATTAAGGTCTGGAGACTGGCAAGGCCACTCCATGACCTTAATGTGCTTTTTCTTGAGCCACCCCTTGTTGCCTTGGCGGTATGTTTTGGGTCATTGTCATGCTGGAAGACCTATCCATGACCCATCTTCAGTGTCCTGGCTGAGGGAAGATAGTTCTCAGCCAAGATTTTACAATTGGCCCCTCAACGCAGCAAAGTAAGCCTGTACCTTTAGCAGAGAAACAGCTCCAAAGCATAACGCTTCCACCTCCGTGCTTGACTGTAGGGATGGTGTTCTTAAGGTCATAGTCCGCATTTTTCCTTTCTCCAAACACGGCGAGTCGAGTTAATGCCAAAGAGCTCAATTTTGGTCTCATCTGACCACAGCACTTTATCCCAATCCTTTTCTAAATTATTTAGATGTTCATTAGCAAGTTTCAGATGGGCCTGTACATGTGCCTTCTTGAGGAGGGGGACCTTGCAAGTGCTGCAGGATTTCTATACATGGCGGCATATTTCGTTACCAATGGTTTGACGACTGTGGTCCCAAAATGCCTCGATATCATTCACAAGCTCCTCCCGTGTAGTTCTGGGCTGATCCCTTAGTTCTTATGATTATCCTTACCCCATGAGGCAAAATTTTGCATGGAGCTACAGACTGTGGGCGATTGATTTTTTTTTTGCATTTCTTCCATTTGCGAATAATCGCTCCAGGAGTTGTCTCACCAAGCTTCTTAATGATGGTCTTGTAGCCCATTCCAACCTTGTGCAGGTTTACAATCTTGTTCCTGACGTGTTTTGACAGCTCTTTGGTCTTGCCCATGATTTGTGAGTTTGAATGGAAGAAAGAAATGCTGTGAACATGTGTTTTTTTTACACATAACAAGTTGGGATTTGGAGCACAGTCTTAAATTGACAGGACTAATCTGTGTACCACATGAGCACATACTGTAGCCAGTCTGTGGGAGCCAGAATTATTGTTGGTTGGTAGGAGATCAAATACTTCTTTTACCCACTGAACTGCAACTCAATTTATAACATTTGTGCCATGTTTTTCTGGATTTGCGGTTGATATTCTGTCTCTATCATTTAAAATACACCTATGAAAAAAAATTATAGACCCTTCATTTCTTTGTAAGTGTTCAAATTTACAAAATCTGCAGGGGATTAAATATTTTTTTATTTTTTTACGCCACTGTATAAACTATAGCCATGAAGAAAGTAGCAAGAGATAAAAGAAAAAAAAAAGTGAAGCAATACTTACTCCTGAGAATTTTGGTTGGAAGAACCTCTAATAGCTTTTAATGTGGGGAAAGCTTTGCCTAACAAAATCACAATACAAACAGAGACACATTTAAAAAAAATGGAAAATAGCATAATTTAAACAATTCTGGTCAACTAGAAAAACAGAATAATGTTCTATAATAAGGAGTTGAGAATAATACAAACACTTTTAGCTTAAAATCTTGCAACATGAGAGATGCAAAAGGCATTCCAGTGTCAGAAACTCTATAGAACTATGTATGGAGCCACACCCTCCCATCACGTAATCCTGACCAACAGGAGCAGAAACAGAGAGGACTACTAAGACATGCTGTGAAAGTGTGGCCACACACAGAAAATCAAATCCCTGTAGATTACAGATAGATAATAAAATTAAAATAAATATATAATTAAACTATAAGGATACCTTAAAAGTTATTTTGTCTTCACAGAAAATATTACTGTCCTTTTGAAACTACACTGCGGAAATGTCATTCAGAAAAAATGTTCACATTAACAGCCCGCTGCAAAACTGATCTGCTAATGACTTTGCTGTGAACTTTGAGGAGGAATGGCTCCACAGTGTCTGCAGCCACTGAGGCCAATGAGAGCTAGTTTAGACGCTAATTTCTGTTAGTTAAGAATATATAAATAGTTTAATGCCCAAAGCCTGGCCACGTGTTCTCTTTAAAAACTTTAAATCCACTGGGTAGAAAGTCCCCTCTCTACAGAAGAAAAAGGTGCTCCATATGAGAATATCTTTTAATTACATTTAAATCCTTATTACAGGACACGTAGTAAGGTAATATACAGCAGATAGAAACAAGGCACTCAGCAGGGAAATAGTCATATGACACACTTGGTGTCAGATGGCAGCAACAGCCGTAGCCCTTGATCTCAGCAAAGTTGGTAATCGCCGTCTGTAGGATAGGTTAGTAAAAGCTGGTTTAAACTTCGGCCGATTCAGCAGGGACTAGACGAATTTCAATCAGTGTATTCTGACAGCAGCAGGAGCCTCTGTCATAATAAAATGCCCCAGAAAGGGTCGATTCCTCCATCTACCTTGTTTGTGCAGATGAAAGAATCTGTTAGTTTTTTGGGCTCAACGGAAAAAAACAAAAAACTGTCTATGGTTTTGCACAGAGCGGCCCCGATCCTCCTCTTCTCAGGTCCCTCTTTGCTGCTCCTGGCCCCCCCCCCCTATCGAGTGCCCCCACAGTCAACAGCTTCCTACGGGGGCACTGGAGCAGAGTCACAGCTCTGTGCATCCATTCAGACATGGAGCCCCAACCCAGCCTTGACCCTCTCTCCCCAGATTGGCTGACTGACTTTGACAGCCGTGGGAGCCAATGGCGCCGCTGCTGTGTCTCAGCCAATCAGGAGTGTCCCGGACGACTTAGACATTCGTGGACATCACTGGAGAGAGATGGGGCTCAGGTAAGTAATTAGGGGGTGTTGGGGAGGCTGCTACATACAGTTTTTTTTTATCTTAATGCAAAGGAGTTGTAAAGGCAGATGAAAAAACCTTCTGCCTTTACAACTCCTTTAACCAATCTTCTTTTAGAACGTGTTTGGGCCTTATTTTTTTCAGATCAGCAACAGAGTCTCTTATTGTAAGGAATTACTAAAAAAGTTAATATCACTTACATTTTGACTGTGGCGGCTTAACATGTTCCATCCAAGCTGTATTGTAGCCAACAATATTGGGATGCTGCAGGCCAGCCAACACCTTAACTTCTCGAAGAACCTGGTACAGATAAAGGCTATCCATCAGCAAACTGCAGCAAGACTTACAACACTATATATTTTTTTAAAGGACAGTTTTATTCCAGACTCTGATCAATGCTAGCTCTCTAACTATCCATCTATCCCCCAGCTGTATGTAGCAAGTTTAAAAGAAAAGAAAAAAATAGAGACTTGGGAAAAGGACCAATTTAGGTATGAGGACTTCAGGTTTTAGTGAATATCTGTTTGCTAGATAAGTAGTAGTAATATTCTTCAGTTTATAAGTGAATAAATTCACACAACAGCCTAAAAATCAAAGCTGTAAGCACGACGTGACTAAAGCCTCGTACACACGATCAGATTTTCCGCACACAAAACATCAGACTTTTGTCCGAAGGCGTGCCTGGATTTTGTCTTGCATACAAAACAGCAAGGAATTGTCGACCAACTAACATGAATGTAGTGACGTACTACGTGATTTTTCAGCTCTTTAGCGCCACCCTTTGGGCTCTTTCTGCTAATTTCTTGTTAGTAGAAGTTTGGTGAGTGTTGATTAGCGCTTTTCAGTTTGCGCTTTTCATTTTGTTTCTGAACGCCGTTCATCAACCAGACATGTTGCAGAATCGGAGGAGATAACATGTTATTTATTATTGGCTTTGGAGTTATTGCTTTGACCCAAGTCCAGTCCAGGAACAGGAGGAGGAATTCTTGGACCAAAAATTGGTTGCTTTATTAATCGTGACCAATTAGGTCATATGCCTTTGCTGCGGGAGCTCCAGGAGAATAATCCAGATGATTTTCGGAATTATCACCGGATGACGGACCCCTGCATTCACCAACTATTGGCATTGTTGACCCCCTATATTAAGAAGCAGGACACATGCATGATGCTTTTATTTTATTTTTTGGTTGAATAATAATGATTTGATTTGTTATATTTTCGGATGCATAATATATATTATATTTTTGGATGCATAGAATGCACTTTTTGGTTAAGTTCTATTGGCAGATTGCATGTTTAATTATGTTTTCTTTTTTAATGTACAATAAAAAGATTGTGGAGAATAATACTTGGCTATGTGTTCTACTTCAAATGACAGTTTGGGAGTAGTCAGTTACAGTTAAAAAAATACAATGTAAAATTGACAAGGAACACCAACATAGTTGTATCTTTGTTCTTAAAAACTATGGAATAATGGTGTTGTGGTAACTTGCCCAAAAAGCATAATATTATTCTTGATATCACTAGAAAAAAAAAAGCCTTTGAAAATTCATTTGCAATAACTCCATCAGTATCACCAGCAAAGCAGCTTCATTATTATCCCATTAGTGAAGAAGAGAATTGTGCGCTGCATTTCGAGATTTCATAATTTGCCACTTCACGAATGTTTATTCTCCATTACGAAAGCTAGTTTACAAGACAGACTGCTTCTGGCTCGTCCTTGCTTCCGAGAATGCGTGTTTGTACTTTGGACTTTTGTTCGATGGACTTGTGTACACACGCTCGGAAAATCCAACAACAGACAAAGTTGTCCGTGGAAAATTTTAAGACCTGCCATCCAACATTTGTCCACGAAAAATCCGACAATTGTCCGATGGAGCGTACAAACGGTTGGATTTTCCACCAACAGCCTGTCATCACACATTTCCCGTTGGAAAATCAGATAGTGTGTAAGAGGCTTAAGTCACCTTTCAAAATATGGGTATATAAGTGCTGTGCTAATTAAACCATTGCATGAACTAAGTGCTTAGGTAGAGCTTAGCGATACTGGAGTAAGCTGGTTGTTTACAGGCTGGAGGAATTCAGATACTGCTACAGGTTATTGTAGTCAGACAGCACTGCTCTGCCACATGCTTTGCATTATGTGAGGCATTTCTCTTCTTTACATTCATGTGAGCATACTGTTATTTTTATTATAATAAATCTATTGCAGAGAGCACTCTGTTCCTTCTTTGTCTCCTTTGAACCTGATTACTTGGTGTATTCCTGAGTGGCTGGGTGAGCCTGCAATGCTGGATCAAATGGATACATGCTCGCGATTTCTGTGGAAGGGACTACACTAAAGCGTTATCATTAATGGTTCCCATTTTAAGGTACCTACCTGATTCCTTGCTTGCAAGTAATTGGAGTATTTTGTTTCATATATTCATCTTCATGCACTGATTATGTGTCATATGTTTGATTATTCTGATTATTTGTACCACTAAATCTTTAATTTAGTAGACACCAGTAATTGACCGTGGGTAAGGGTTATCAAAGGTCTCGACTGCACACCCTAAATTTGGGTAAGCACAACAACCTCCTACACCAACCTCCTACACAACTGGCACATACACTGATACAACTGTCTGGAGGTCAGCTTATTTAACTTACCAATAACAGTAGAAGCAGACACCCAAGTACCTGACAGATAGCAGGTCTCCAATTTCCAGACACTGTCATCTGCTGAAAAGGCTATGGGCCTGCTTGAAAGTTTTAGCTAAAGCCAACGGTCTACTGCTCAACTCTAGTACTCACATCCAACAATGCATATTATCTTCACCACACACATACATACATACATATACACAGTAATGTCTAATTTACTTAAAGTGTGCGGTACTCTAGTTCACAGTCTAATTGCCTTATCCACCATTACCACACCCTGACCTATGAAAACATACCTTTTTACAATCTCTGCGTGACACCTTCTTAATCAGAATTTTTTTTATTGCATAAAACTGGCCATCCAGCTTGTTACGGACCTACAAAAAATAAATTCTAAGTATAGTTACATAACATCATTCTAGGTGCAGTGTTGAATTTGATGTCAGAGGATCTCACACTTGGAGAGTTTCTGGTTTGAGACATCATCTATACAAGACTCAAGCCATTTGTTTGAAAACAAAATAAAATCAGTAATACGAGTATGCTGAAATTCAAAATCATTTACCATGGAGTTTTTGACTTTAACTAGCCGCCATTACTAATAAAAAAATAAAAAAAATTAATAAAAATGCCATAAAACTATTCCCTATTTTGTAGACACTATAACTTTTGCGCAAACCAATCAATATACGCTTATTGTGATTTTTTTTATCAAAAATATGTAGAAGAATACATATCAGCCTAAACTGAGGGCATTTTTTTTTTATATATATTTTTGGGGGATATTTATTATAGCAAAAAGTAAAAAATATTGCTTTTTTTCAAAATTATTATTATTACTCAAAAAATAAAAACCGCAGAGGTGATCAAATACCACCAAAAGAAAGTTCTATTTGTGGGAAAAAAGGACGTCAAATTTGTTTGGGTGCAACATCGCACGACCGCGCAATTGTCAGATAAAGAGACGTAGTGCCGAATCGCAAAAAGTGCTCTGGTCAGGAAGGGGGTAAAATCTTCCAGGGCTGAAGCGGTTAAAGACCGGGCCTATTTTTCAGACTTCATGTTTACAAGCTAAAATCAGTTTCTCGGATCTCTAAAGGAGATTGTACAGGGAATAGGTGGAAGGTGGTATTGTAATGAGGGAGGTGTGGTCCAGAGTGGTGAACACGCCCTAGCACGCCCTCTTGTGTGATGCAACAAGGAAGTGAAAGCTTCTGGGAGATGACCTAACAGGAAGTGAATGCCGATACAAGCTACAGGAAGTGATGGAATCTGAAAATCTATTCAAAGATGCAAGTAAACTGACAAGATTCTAAACCTCCTGTGAATAACGTGAGAGGAAAAACATACTGGGATGGCTGGGCCAGAAATGGTATTGGAAAACGCTTCTCTTTATTATAAAAAGTGAAATTCCGCCCAAAAAGGTGAACTTATCCTTTAAGGCCTAATAAAGGCTCATTCATTTAAAAACTAATATAAGAGTTAAGGGTGGACACACGGTAGACCCACCCACTAGCTTCATACATCTTGGGCATTCCTGCAGCAGAATTTTTTTGCTGGGGTCTCCAATTGTGCCTCCTGTTGCGAATTAAATGATAATCCAACAGGCAGACACAGGCTTCCTTGGCAATTAACTTGAATTGGTAACAACACCCAAGAAATAAGAGGATGCAGGAAGTCCATCCCATCATCATCTCTAGAAGAGCATCCATTCTCTATCCTGAATATAACAGCAGAGGAGGAATGGACCAGGATGGACCAGGATGGGACAAGCGAATTGTTTGAGCTTCATTTTACAGGGTGACCAATCTTTAAAATGAAATAAAAAGAGAGAATTACAGATATACTAGCTGTACCTTGTAGACTTTTCCATATCCACCTTTCCCAAGCTGAGCAATTTCCTCAAACTCATTCAAGTAACGAGAAGTCTGTGCCTCAGCAAGCACATCCTTTGCCCTAAAAAAAACAAAAAAAAAGTATCCAATTAGTTAATGGAGGTCATGAGAAGTTCCAGATCTGCTACTGAATATAGGTTCCTTACCTGTTCAAATGTAGATTTAGGTCACCATTGGTTATGTCCTACAAATAATAACACACGTTAAGAACTAGTGAAAACATTGGCTTTCATGTATCAAAGTGGCTTAAGGAAAATAGATAGCAGTTTCAACATTAGATGTGAAGTATACTTTTAGACACTTAAAGAGGAAGTAAACCCTGATGGGTTTTACTTCCTCTTTTTCCCCCTGCAAATAAAAGCGTAATGGGCTAGTAACTGCAAACAAAGCCTGCATTGTCCCCCGCTGGTGGCCACATCCATCTTTGCCCCTCTTCCTTCCGGGGCCACGGACTCCGGCTCTGTGACTGGCTGGAGTCGCCTGACCTCACTCCTTCGCATTCGCGTGGGAGCTGTCAGTCACGACACTTGCTAGTGAAGAAACGGCAGGATGGGCCGTTTCTTCACAGCGCATGCACCAATGACGTTGGCGCATGCGTATATGGTAAATATCTCCTAAACCATGCAGGTTTAGGAGATATTTACAGTACCCTACAGGTAAGCCTTATTATAGGATTACCTGTAGGTACAAGCAGTGTAACTAGGTTTAAAACCACTTTAAAATGACAGCTGTGGCAATAAAAATATGGAAGCAGATTTCATAATCTAATACCACCATTGATGTGCAACACGCAGTCTGAAAATTCTCCCACTCTGCAAGTTGGTAACTCACCAAGAAGTAAAGTCAGGGTGAAGATAGCCCCAGAGTCTGCACCTTTTATACATTTCTACCCCTCAGGTTCACTTTAAAAACAATTCTAGGCAAATTTACAGAACCTTCCTTTATTGCTGATGTGAGAACTGGAAAACTGGAGTTTCTGCAGTAAAAGGGCCTGGCAGGCAGGAGCAAATTAGACTACATTTGGGCCTGCTCCAGAAAAGAAAGGGGCTGTAGTAAGACAGGGGTTCTGCTTAGACAGATGCTGTTGAAGCAGTGTGAGAAACACATACTAGATGTGGGTGCCCAAGGCTGTCTGTTTTTACAGAGTTTGATGGCTGAAATTCTATTTGTATAGCTTATACTTCTAAGTGGCAACTGTTTTTATTGCCATTATCCACAATACAGAAAATTAAAGGGGGTCCAAAGAACCCTGTGGACTCACCTTTTACATGTTTACTATGTAAACTATCACACTCTTATCTATAGGTCTTCAAGAGCTAATAAACCATTTCTTTCTTTTGGTGGTATTTAATCACCACTGGGTTTTGTATTTTTTGCTATAGAAATTTTGCAATTAATCCAAAATGTAGGCCAAATGTATTCTGCTACATTTCTTGGTAAAAATAACCCAAATCAGTATATATTATTTAGTCTGTGTTAAAGATAGAGTCTACAAACTATGGTATATACAGTTGTGCTCATAGGTTTATGACAGAATTTATGATTTCTTGTCCATCTTTCAGAGAATATGAATGATAAACACAAAAACTTTTCCTTTCACTCATGGTTAGTGTTTGGCTGAAGCAGTTTATTATTAATAAACTGTGTTTAAATCATAATGGCAACAGAAACTACCCAAAAGACCACATTTAAAAGTTTACATACCCCAGTTCTTAATACCGTGTATTGCCCCCTTTAACATCAATGACAGCTTGAAGGCTTTTGTGGTATTTGTGGATGAGGCTCTTTATCTTCTCAGATGGTAAAGCTGCCCATTCCTCTTGGCAAAAAGCCTCCAGTTCCTGTAAATTATTGGCGGTCTTGCATGAACTGCACATGTGAGATCTCCCCAGAGTGGCTCAATGATATTGAGGTCAGGAGACTGAGATGGCCACTACAGAACCTTCACTTAATTCTACGGGTGCACCGAATGGGTTTTTTGGTGCCAAAACCAATAGCGAAAATAAAAAATACACTAGGCCGAAAACCAAAACCGATACCGAAAAAGACAGATACCGAAAATGACTGCTTTTAAAAATATTTTTATACAGGAGATGGTCAGAGACTGCGGACATGCTACAGGAGATGGTCAGAGACTGCGGACATGCTACAGGAGATGGTCAGAGACTGCAGACATGCTACAGGAGATGGTCAGAGACTGCAGACGTGCTACAGGAGATGGTCAGAGACTGCAGACGTGCTACAGGAGATGGTCAGAGACTGCAGACGTGCTACAGGAGATGGTAAGAGACTGCAGACGTGCTACAGGAGATGGTCAGAGACTGCAGACGTGCTACAGGAGATGGTCAGAGACTGCAGACGTGCTACAGGAGATGGTCAGAGACTGCAGACGTGCTACAGGAGATGGTCAGAGACTGCAGACGTGCTACAGGAGATGGTCAGAGACTGCAGACGTGCTACAGGAGATGGTCAGAGACTGCAGACGTGCTACAGGAGATGGTCAGAGACTGCAGACGTGCTACAGGAGATGGTCAGAGACTGCAGACGTGCTACAGGAGATGGTCAGAGACTGCAGACGTGCTACAGGAGATGGTCAGAGACTGCAGACGTGCTACAGGAGATGGTCAGAGACTGCAGACGTGCTACAGGAGATGGTCAGAGACTGCAGACGTGCTACAGGAGATGGTCAGAGACTGCAGACGTGCTACAGGAGATGGTCAGAGACTGCAGACGTGCTACAGGAGATGGTCAGAGACTGCAGACGTGCTACAGGAGATGGTCAGAGACTGCAGACGTGCTACAGGAGATGGTCAGAGACTGCAGACGTGCTACAGGAGATGGTCAGAGACTGCAGACGTGCTACAGGAGATGGTCAGAGACTGCAGACGTGCTACAGGAGATGGTCAGAGACTGCAGACGTGCTACAGGAGATGGTCAGAGACTGCAGACGTGCTACAGGAGATGGTCAGAGACTGCAGACGTGCTACAGGAGATGGTCAGAGACTGCAGACGTGCTACAGGAGATGGTTAAAGACTGCAGACGTGCTACAGGAGATGGTCAGAGACTGCAGACGTGCTACAGGAGATGGTCAGAGACTGCAGACGTGCTACAGGAGATGGTCAGAGACTGCAGACGTGATACAAAAGATCAATGCAGCCTCACCAGTGCCCCTCAGATGTAGCATGCCAGTTCCCCTCAGATGAACTTTTTGAGAAAATATAACAAAATACTTTCAGTGGCTCATTTAACATGCAAAAAAGAAGCAAATAAGAGAAGTTTGTTGGCAATTTGTAAGCTGGTTGTACATTCTTAGATGTTTTTCGTTCAGCCTATGGGCAGATTTCTTCATCCATGTTATACAGAGGGATGATGATGATGATTGATGGATGATGATATACATGTTGGAATGTCCAAGTACGTCCCATGGCTGATGAATGCAAATGTTCCTCCAGTATTTTTTGATAACATACTGCAATCATCCTTCCAACAATTTTGATCAAATTTCCTGTGCCTTTGTAGCTCACACATCCCCAAAACATCAGCGATCCACCTCTGTACCTTTCATCATAGGCCTTGTTGACTCCTCTCCAAATTGTGTATGGTTGTGGCCAAAAAGCTAAATTTTGGTCTCATCACTCCAAATGACTTTGTGCCAGAAGGTTTGAAGCTCATCTCTGTGCCATTTGGCGTATTGTAAGTGGGATACTTTGTGGCATTTGCGTAGTAATAGCTTTCTTCTGGCGACTCGACCATGCAGCCCATCTTTCTTCAAGTTCCTCCTTATTGTGCATCTTGAAACAGCAACACCACATGGTTTTCAGAGAGTCCTGTATTTCACCTGAAGTTATTTGTGGGCTTTTCTTTGCATCCCAAACAATTTTCCTGGCAGTTGTGGCTGAAATTTTAATTGTCTACCCGACCATAGTTTGGTTTCAACAGAACCCCTCATTTACCACTTCTTGATTAGAGTTTGAACACTGCTGATTGGCATTCTCAATTCCTTGGATATTTTGTTATATCCCTTTCCTGTTTTATACAATTCAACTACCTTTTCCCACAAATCCTTTGACAATTCTTTTGCTTTCCCCATGACTCAGAATCCAGAAACGTTAGTGTAGCACTGGATGACAGATTCAAGGATCTGTCAGGATTCCAGAAACGCATTGACCTTTTATACACACACACTAATTACAAGCAAACAGATCATCATGTTATCAGCATGTTATCAGGCCAAAATCACCAGGGTATGTAAACTTTTGATCAAGGTCACCTGGGTAGTTTCTGTTGCCATTATGATTTAAAAAGAGTAAACACAGTTGATTGATAATAAATGGCTTCAGCCAAATACTGACCATGAGTGAAAGAAATGTTTTGTATTATCATTCAAATTTTCTGAAAATGGCCAAGAAATCATAAATTCGGCCAGGGTATGTAAACTTATGAGCACAAATGTATATTTAAAAATATATCAATCCTGATTTACTGATGGCCTATCTCATTTCTTGAGGACCTAAAAGGACAGTACAAGTGACTCATTTTTGGGGGGTAAACAGTCCAAGGCTAGTAGGAATAGCATGACGAGTAAGAGGCATGGCGAGTTAGAAAATTAAGAATAAAATTTGGGTTTTTTTTTTTTTTTTACAAAACTGTCACCAGTACAGTGGCAGTGGATTAGAGACGCTGTAAATTTGCTGTGGGATGGTGGCAAAGAGTTAAAGCAGCATTAAACTAAAAGCAAAAATGTAATATTATATTACAGCTTACCAATTCTTTGATGTGGTGTTTGCATAATTTTTCTTTTTTAGGCCTTTTTATCTATTATTTCCACCTGATGATCCAGTCAGTAAGTTACTTCCTGTATTAGGGTGTCTCCACACTGGATGGAGAGACAACAGACACCCCCCATGGACAGCAGCACTGTCATTCTGAAAGAGGGGTGGGTAAACAGTGACCTACAACCTTGCAGCCAAAACAAACATTTGAAGATGCAAGTACATCAACTTTGCAAAAGGATGGCAAAAGTTTGCACAGACAACCACCTGTAAACCTGACACACACACAGGCACCTGATGATGGAGCAATTACGAGGCAACATCATCCCAGCGGAGAGTGCCATAACGAACGTGGTACCAATCACCCCAGTGGAGAGTGCCAAAACAAAGAAGAAAAGACCCCAACCCAGAGAGGTCTCCCCGGAAGCCAGTGAGAAATAGTGACAGGAGAGGCTGCCAGGCATTCAAACAGCATTTTTACTTGCACATGATTGGATGGTAGAAATCAGCAGAGCTTCCCCTCATTTCGATCTTCCTCTCATATCTACATTGACTGCACTTCCAAGTGCACTTGCAGAGCACTTGTAGTGCAAAGTGGATTTCCCTTTAGTAAATCAACCTCAATGAATAAATGATCACTGTAAGCACCAACCGTCAGTGTTAAATGGTTTGCCTCAATCCTCTAACTGCCACTTTTGCTAGACAGCTTAGTCTCTTAACCACTTACCGACCGGGCCATAGCCGAATGACGGCTACAGCGTGGTCGGATAACTCTGGGAGGCAGTCATATGACATCCTCCCAGAATCACGCTCCCGCACCAGATTTACCGGACCCTGCGCGTCACGGATCGCGATAAAGGGCCAATGACAGCGGCCTTTTACCACATGATCGCTCCGTCCAATGCAAACCGGAGTATGTCCGATTCAGCTCCTCCCCTCACCGATCGGTAAAGTGTGTGAGGAGAGGAACTCTATTTGTGTGAAAAAAAAGGACAAAAATTTCATATGGGTACAGTGTTGCATGGCTGAGTAATTGTCATTCAAAATGTGAGAGCACTGAAAAGATGAAAATTGGTCTGACTAGGAAGGGGGTTTAAGTGCCCAGTGGACACAGCCACCAACAGAATTGGTAAGCTGCAATATAATACATTTTTGTTTACCAGTGTTCCATTTAGGTTTACTGATCGTCCAAATAAAAGAAAGAAAATGGTATGGTGACAAGCAGTAGTATGCAGATAGTGAACTCTGATTTTATTGGCTGCATTGCTTGTTTAGGATTTGTAGGCGACCATAGAGAAAAGCAAAGAAAATGATGATTCTAGAGCATGTACCTTTTAAATACTAATAACAAATTGCAGCTTTCATATTTTTGTCCTAAAATATTCATCATAAGTTGTGCCGCTACACACAAAGCACTGTCTGTATCACAAGACTGTGCATCACTTCAAAAGTCTTTGGGGCTAAAAGACATCATTCCTGAATACTGGTTTCAATTGCTTTTGGTTGCCCTTTAATTCATGACACAGAGACAAGTGATTGTGTTAATCAGACTTATAGTCAAAGAAGTGAGCCAGTAGATTTGAATCACAATATAATATTGAAATGAAATGACATAATATTCAACATACCTCTTTGTGCATGTGCCGTTTAGCAGCCTTTAGTAGTTCTGTGATAGCTGTGCTGTGCTGCAATCTCACTGAGCTGAACTCATCACTGAAGGCAAATGGAGTCAGAAGGCCCATTCTTGTAAAGGTTTGGCAAAGCACTAGGAAACAGAAGGATTATCACCAAACAAATTGTGTTAAAGAGGAGCTCATAACTTTCTATGTTACTGTACAGGAGAGGGATCCCTAACATCCATTAACATCTCTTTGCAATCCAACCATTACAACCTTGGCCGTTTGTTTTTCTCCAACTATACTCCCTCCTAATCCTATTTTTATTTTCATTTCAGAGATGTGTCAATTTTGCTATTTAATAACATTTAACATTTGCAGTTTATCCCAACATACTGTATTATAGATCTTTCTTTTTCTGAAATTATATATTTTTTTTTTCAAAAACAAAAGAGGGATTTAACGTCATATTTAGGCTCCATGCACAGCAGCATTTTTTTATATGCCGATAGCATTTTTGTGCCGGCTTGTAGTAGCGTTTTAGAACTATTTAGGAGCATTAGCATTTTATTTGCGTCTTTATAGTACATAAAGAAAAAATAAATAAATTAGGATTTTTCCGTCATACATACCTGTAAAATCCTTTTCTTGGAGTACATCACGGGACACAGAGCAACCATAAAAATGGCTATATGGGTTATAAGCCACCTACGGGTGGATGGACACTGGTAGGAAGTTCACCCCTATATAACCCCTTCTACACAGGAAGGACCCCAGTTTTGCAGCAAAGCAATGAATAGCCCAAAAAAGAAGGGCGGGACCTCTGTGTCCCATGATGTACTCCAAGAAAAGGATTTTACAGGTAAGCATGACGGAAAAATCCTAATTTCTTTATCGTACATCACAGGACACAGAGCAACCATAATAATGACTATATGGGATGTCCTAAAGCAATGCCCTTCAGGGGAGGGAGACACAAATCACAGACACTGCCACCTGAGAAGGGCTCCTTCTGCCGCCCAAAGCAGTATCCTCCATGGCTTTGATATCTATCTGGTAAAATTCTGTGAATGTATGAACAAAAGACCATGTAATTGTCTTAAATCCTGAGCCACTGACACCTGATGGCGGATGGTCCAAGATGCCCCCACACACCTGGTAGCGAGCGTTTTTACCAAAAAAGAGGTGGGGGACTTTGTCCTTTCAAGCAATAGGCTCGAATGATTAAACTGGTAAATTCAATGAAAACAGATAACTTGGATGCCTCCTGCCCATCCTGGGCTCTACTGGCAGCACAAACCAAGATTCCTGACCTGTACCGACAAATCAGTAAATCTGACCGCTAGAACTACCTCCAGAGTATGCAGTGATCTAACTCCTGCCAAACGAGGATCAGAAAAAAGGCCATTCTAGGCAAAAAATGGATGAGGATGCAACATCACCTTATCATGATGAGAGACCAAGAATGGATCCTTGCATTAAAGAGACGGAAACTCTGACACTCCACTTGGAGAAGTGATAGCCAAAGAAGCCACTTTCCAAGATAAGAGGACCAACAGAATTCCCCAATTGGCCTCTGCAAGGATAGTCAAAATCAAATTTAAGTCCCAAGGACACAAGAATGGCCTGACAGACAGGACTGTCTACGTTACACACTGTATGAATCAAGGAGTGAGAAACAACAGTCCCTGGGGGAGAAAAAAAATGTATAGGAACGAACCCTGACTGCCAACAGTACTTAAGGCAAATCTCCTTTCCCCTACCGATTGAAGAAAGAAAGAGAAAATCTCCCACTCACATATTTCTGTCGGTGCCACTTCCTGGCTTCACCCCAGGCAAAAAAAATATTTCCAAGTCCTGTAAATGTAAGGGGCTCAACAGTGCTGAGATACAGGACTCAAGACCATTAGGTCCCGCTGGACTGGGAGTGTCACAGGAGCGACCCCCCGCAAGACTGGCTATGTCAGTGTACACCAAGCCCTCCTGGGCTAATTTAACTAACATTATTATCAGTGTTACCCCCTTCTGGATTCTTCGCAAAAGATGTGGCAGAAGTCAAAACAGAGGGAAAGCATCAAATAAGGGAGAACTGGTCCCTAAGGTGCTACCAGTGCATCTACCCCTATTGCCAGTGGAACCCTCATCCCAGACACAACCTGTTCCAACCTGCTGTAGAACTTGGAATCTAGTAGATTCACCTGCAGAGTTCCCCCTGCCACTATTCTATACCTGGAATATGCACTGACAATAGAGACAGCACTTGTGCTGTCCCAGACAGAATGTGGCTCACCCTCCTAAGCCGCATGACTCCTGGTGCTGCCCTGGTGGTTGATATATATTCCCCTGCAGAGGCTTTTCCAAATGAACCTACAACTGGTTTGTACCATAATCAAGAGCAAGGCGTACTGGCCAAAAGCTCCAAGATATTTATGGGCAGTATACTCCCCTGTGGAGACCAAGTCCACTGAACTGTAGCCACCCTCAAACCAAACAGAGAAACCGGCCTCAGCGGTTATTATCTTCCAATACCTGAAAGGAAGAATTCCACCATTCTAGATTCTGAACCATCAACCACCAATCCTTAGCTGTGCAACACCTGAGAACAGAGCCCTTTGCCACTCCAATGCCTGGATCTTCAAGTTCCCGACAGAGAGAATGATCCTTTACCAAGAACTGGAGTAGGACTGTACAAAAGGAACGTGCTTCAACCTAGATACAGCTTCGTACTTCAAAATGTATTGAAGGAAAATCTGGACCAACTGCTTCCTGAGCAAAGGTTATTGAGGTATACTGAGATTGACCCTCCACCCTGCGTCTTTAGCAAGTCCAGCACCGGATCTAGGAGCAGAGACTTTCCACTGCAATTACAGAAATCTTTGATGAGGCTGGAAACAACTCAGCTGTGTGTTTCCTGATGATTATGGGCCCCGTAAACTACCTCTTGCCGAGAGGTCATCACTGAACAGACCAAACCATTCTGAAACAGAAGGATGACTAGCGGATTGAGATCTTAAGATAGACCTCATGTCCCTATTCAGTTTTGAAGCTGCTACTAATTGTTTTACAATAATGAGCCCATAACTTTTTCTCCAAGACTTAACGCAAGGCCAAGACTGACCCGACTAAGGAAGGAGCGAACCACCTCAGAGACTGCTCTAAAATCTTATGGTCTGAGATACTCTCAAACACAGCAACCTCACATGCCTCACGCATTTAGGAGGGAAACCTGGGCAGTCTCCCATTCAATTACTAACCAGGCTTGATCCGAGATCAGGCACCACAGTGGCTCAGACCACCCTGATGCCATTGCTCCAACAGGAGACGTGAACATTGCCAGACCACTGAACCTGAGGACAGTGTACATGCCTCACCCTTGTAAAGTCATTTAGCTAGTCTAACAGATACATAATAAAGTAACTGTATTAGACAAACTAATACGCAGTTCCACAAGGATGCAGGCCTAGACAATGTTGGTCTATCGCTATACAACCCTGTAGGTATGCAAGTATGCAGGTACCCAGGTATGCAAACATGCAGGTATACAAGTATCCTTGCCATTCATGCATCTATGTATGCAGCTTAAGGAAATAAGAACTTATGTATGTATCCCTAGACAAATAAACACGTATGTATACAGTTCAAACTAAGTATATATGTATGCAGTACAAATGAAAACATGCTAGCATGCGTTTAAGCAATATGCATTTATAGAAGCATGTGCTTAAGCAAATATGCATTTAGGCAAAACATGGAGACATGCATTTACAGAATAAGGAAGCATGCATTTATAAAACGCGTTTATGCAACATGTATTACGCAGCACGCATCTATGCAAACATGTGTCTATGTCAACATGCATACACACTTGTGCCCACACGTCTATACAAACATATGTTTATAAAAACCTGCGTTTATGCAACATGCATCCTTGCAGACGCGGCCAGACTTGGGGGGTTGCATGCTGGGCACCGCCCGCTTGTCGGGCGCGGAGGCCGCAGGGTGGTGCCCTCTGCGAACATGTGCCTATGCAGGCTTGTGTTCTATGCAAGTAAGCAAACATGTATACTATGCTGCACGTGCTCACTGCACCTGGGCCCATACTAGTTATAGTCAGGCTTAGCCAAGTACAGAGTCATCCAATGCAGCCTCTATGCTGTTTCAACAGCTTAAGGATTCTTCCACACCTGTGCGACCTGTCCTGCAACTTGGGACTGCAAAGTCGCCTGACAAGTCGCACCCCATGATTTCCAATGAGTACCCTTCACATCCGTGTGTCTTTAAATCACAGCAACGTCAAAGCAGCCCCTGCACCACCCCGGTCCGTCCTTGGCACGACTTAAGGTCCATAGACCTCAAAATTACACAGGCACTGCTTCACGTCACTGCAAAATCGCATTAAAGTTGCGGCCAAAATGCACGACTTTCAAATCGCACAAGTGTGAAAAGCTACTGCAGACCCAATGCATGCTATTCTGAAGACAACTCCTTCAAGTGCACTGATGCCTATGGTCTTCCAAACAAGAGCTTATGTCACCTGTATGTATGCAACATCTATGCAAAACGTGTTTATTCAAGCATGCGTTTAGGCAACAATCTTGCAAGCATGTATACTATGCTGCACTTGGCCCCATACTAGTTTTTACTGGCTTAGTACATATGCATGCCATGCAGGCTTTTCCTGCTTCAGCCTAAAAGTAAGGTCCTGCAGACCAAATGCACATTATTCTGAAGTTTGCCAGTATGCACCTGTTCAACTGCACCAGGCCCCATACTATTTTTGTGCCAAATGCACAGTATTCTGGAGACCCAACACTTTAAAGTGCATTGCTAGGGGTGTATTGACTTACAGTCTTACAGGCCCCCCGGATTAAGTAGTAAGTATGCAGTATATATTCATGACTTGTCTGGCCACACATTTCTCCCAAAGTACTCACAGTTTCTTAGTATCCATGGGCTGGTGTTATGTCTCCAGAGGCCTGCTGAACCAGTTGCCACATGGCATGGGCACCCTTCCACTTCCTGCCTATATAAAAATAGGCCATACTGAGCGAGCCTGCACCCTCTAGTGGCTGGAGGAGAAACAGCAGTCCACACAATTAAGAAGTGCACAGCATGATTAAGCACACTGTCCCCGTGGCCACTGGGAAAACAGACAGTCAGATCGCTCTCTCTTTTTTTTTCAAAAAGAGAAACTGCAAAAAATGCAGACTTACCATTCCCACTGCAGGACTCAACAAACATAACAGGAGTCCAATTTTCACCCATCATGGCGAGCTTTGTCATAAAAGACCTTATGGGACTGGGTCCCCCTTAATGTGGGGTCCACTCCCCTGGACCTGTATAGCACCCTGCAGGAAAGCACCTTGGTCAGAACAAACGCTGCAGAGGTTTCCATTACGCAGGGTCCAGCGCCGTAAGGTTGCATTACAGGCGAACCTCTAGGAATCTTCTCTCCTTCCAATGAGGCTCGGGTACCATCCATTTTGGCTGATCGCTTTTTCGAATGGATCCGAATGAAGTCCATGATTATAAATAGAACCGCCGAGACCTCCAAGTATGCTCCAAGAGCACATGTATCACATCAGTGACCATTCCACCTTACAAATACTGGCGAAAAAAACTGAGGTCCTTCCTGTGTAGGAGGGGTTATATAGGGGCGGACTTCCTGTTCGACTATCTGCCAGTGTCCATGGTGGCGTATAACCCATATAGTCATTATAATGGTTGCTCTGTGTCCGGTGATATATGATAAAGAACGTTTTAGAACCATTTAGGAACATTAGCATTTTATTGGCGTTTTTACAGTGCATTAAAAAAAATAGCCGTTTTCGTAGCGTTCAGTGTTTTTTCTGCTGGAAAAACGCTCCAAAAAAACTCTACAAATATTTATCTTTTTCTGCTCCTAGACACTGAAGCTCAAAAGATGCTAAAAGCCTAATGTAGTGTGCATGGACACATAGGATAACACTATTTAGCTTTGAGGAGCAGGAAAAAATGCGAACAGCTTCTAGGAGCTTAAAAAAATGCTAGTGTGCATGGAGCCTGAAAGTGGTTCCAAAGGCAGAAGATTTTTTTTTTTTTTTTTTTAAATCTTAAAGCGGAGTTCTGCCCACCGCTGCAAAAATTAAAAGCCAGCAGCTGCATATACTGCACCTGCTAACTTTTAATAAATCGGACACTTACCTGTCCTGGAGTCCAGAGATGTCGGCACCGCAGCTGATGTTTCCATCAGCTGTCGGGTGCTGCTGCCTCCATTGCGGGTAAGGGAACCCGGCTGTGTATCCTTACTGCTTCACGCAGGGAACCCTACTGCGCATGCACGAGGCTCTGCTCCTCTCTCCTACTGGCTCGGCAGCCAGGGAAGGAGGAGGGAGCCCCAGCGATGACACAAATACCCGCGGTTGAGGCTCCCGGAAGTGGGGACAGGATACCTGTGAAAGACAGGTATCCTGTCCCCCCTCCCTCCCGAAAGGTGCCAAATGTGGCACCGGAGGGGGGAAGGAGTACAACGAGCAGAAGTTCCACTTTTGGGTGGAACTCCACTTTAATGCATAGAATGCATTCAGTGTCCAGCAGCCCCCCTATTTACCTGAGCCCCATCTCGATCCAGCGATGTTGCACGAGAGCCTCAGCTGTCCAGTACTCTCCCTCCTGATTGGTTCACAGACTTTGACAGCAGTGGGAGCCAATGAGGAGACAGGGGGCGGAGCCGATCCGTGTCTGAATAGACACACAGAGCAGCGTCTCGGCTCGGGTGCACACTGCAGGAGGGAGGGGCCAGCGAGGGACCCAAGGAGGGTCTGAGCTTCTCTGTGTAAAACCATTGGATACAGCACCTGTCTTGCTGTGCCTTCATACCAACACCCCATAAACTTCAATGAAATGTTGCTCCTGTAGTACAGGTACAGCCAATTCAAGTTTATAGCACGGTAATGTGACACATTTTTTTACAGGTGCATTATAGCGATGTACGGATGAAAACCAAAGCTGTGATCTTTGGGAACATGTTATGTTTTTATGGTGGAACATGCAACAGGTTCCCTCTCCTGCAGCTACCCCCGATCCCTCCAGTGGGCAGGGATCTTGTGACAGTGGGCTGGGGATCTTCTTGCCACACCCACTGTCACAAATTGAAAAAAGTCCTGCCCACATGGCCGCATCATTCATTCACACAGTTCTGTGAATGAAGACTCCAATACCAACCGTCTTTGCGGTTGATGGCTTGCACTTCTCAAGGAACTATGAGTACGCTGGTGGGCATCCATGTAGTTCATTGATTCTTCCTGGACTGAAATAACTGCATGCTAGTATTGGAGGTGTGGGCAGACTGCTACAGTGCCTTGCAAAAGTATTCACCCTCCTTGGCTTTTTACCTATTTTGTTACATTACAGCCTTTAGTTCAATGTTTTTTTTTAATCTTAATTATATGTGATGGATCAGAACACAATAGTATAAGTTGGTGAAGTAAAATTAGAAAAATATATACATAAAACTATTTTTCAGAAATAAAAAACTGGTAATTAGCATGTGCGTATGTATTCTACCCCTTTGTTATGAAGCCCATAAAAAGCTCTGGTGCAACCAATTACCTTCAGAAGTCACATAATTAGTGAAATGATGTCCACCTGTGTGCAAACTAAGTGTCACATGATCTGTCATTACATATACACACCTTTATGAAAGGCCCCAGAGGCTGCAACACCTAAACAAGAGGCACCACTAACCAAACACTGCCATGAAGACCATGGAACTCTACAAACAAGCAAGGGAAAATGTTGTTGAGAAGTACAAGTCAGGGTTAGGTTATAAAAAAAATATCCAAATCTTTGATGATCCCTAGGAGCACAATCAAATCTATCATAACCAAATGGAAAGAACATGGCACAACAGCAAACCTGCTAAGAGACGGCCACAAACCAAAACTCACGGACCGTGCAAGGAGGGCATTAATCATAGAGGCAGCACAGAGACCTAAAGTAACCCTGGAGGAGCTGCAGAGTTCCACAGCAGAGACTGGAGTATCTGTATATAGGATGACAATAAGCCGTACGCGCCATAGAGTTGGGCTTTATGGCAGAGTGGCCCGATGAAAGCCGTTACTTTCGGCAAAAAACAAAATGGCACGTTTTGAGTTTGCGAAAAGGCACATGGGAGACTCCAAAAATGTATGGAGGAAGGTGCTCTGGTCTGATGAGACTAAAATTTAACTCAAAGAAAACAGTATGTCTGGCGCAAACCCAACACATCATCCAAAGAACACCATCCCCACAGTGAAACATGGTGGTGGCACCGTCATGCTGTGGGGATGTTTTTCAGCAGTCGGGACTGGGAAACTGGTCAGAGTTGAGGGAAAGATGGATGTTGCTAAATACAGGGATATTCTTGAGAAAAACCTGTACCACTCTGTGTGTGATTTGAGGCTAGGACGGAGGTTCACCTTCCAGCAGGACAATGACCCCAAACACACTGCTAAAGCAACACTTGAGTGGTTTAAAGGGAAATATGTAAATGTGTTGGAAAGGTCTAGTCAAAGCCCAGACCTCAATCCAATAGAAAATCTGTTGTCAGACTTAAAAGATTGCTGTTCACAAGCGCAAACCATCCAACTTGAAGGAGCTGGAGCAGTTTTGCAAGGAGGAATGGGCAAAACTCCCAGTGGTAGGATGTGGGAAGCTCATAGAGACTTATCCAAAGTGACTTGGAGCTGTGATAGCCTCAAAAGGTGGCTCTACAAAGTATTGACTTTAGGGGGTGAATAGTTATGCACATTGACTTTTTCTGTTATTTTGTCCTATTTGTTTACTTCACAATAATAAAAACAAAAAAAAAACATCTTCTGTAAATTAAATGACGTAAATCCTCAAACAATCCTGTTAATTCCAGGTTGTGAGGCAACAAAAACACGAAAAATGCCAAGGGGGTTGAATACTTTTGCAAGGCAATGTAAGTCTGCACCCATGATCTGCTGATGGTAGATGTAATGCTATACACTGGCTCCCAAGAAAAAAAAAAATAGTAAATGTACATTTTTTTAACTTCAAAAAAATTTGCATTTATTATTTTTTTTTTGTAAAAGGTGAATTTATCCTTTAAAGTCTCAGTTTTAATTTTCACTGAAGTGTACCTTTAATCCCAAATGTAGCATGTAAATACAACATACCTGTATGAAATCAAAGTGGAAAAAAACGTATTTACAATACCTATTACTTATTTCCAATAATCAATATTTACACAGGTCGCAAATATATAAACCGAAATAAAAACAACTTTTTATACGTGATTTCTGCATAACGAGCACATAAACAAAAAGTCACAATCGAATACTAGAATCAATTTCAGTGCACTCCAAGAGCTTGTTCACATGGGTGACCAGGAGATGATAAAAGCAGGCAGTTGGGCACCCCTCACATTTTTGTAAATATTTAATTATATATTTTCATGTGACAACACTGAAGAAATGACACTTTGCTACAATGTAAAGTAGTGAGTGTACAGCTTGTATAACAGTGTAAATTTGCTGTCCCCTGAAAATAATTCAACATACAGCCATTAAAGTCTAAACCGCTGGCAACAAAAGTGAGTACACCCCTAAGTGAAAATATCCAAATTGTGCCTAATTAGCCATTTTCCCTCCATGGTGTCATGTGACTCATTAGTGTTACAAGGTCTCAGGTGTAAATGGTTGAGCAGGTTTGTTAAATTTGGTGTTATTGCTCTCACTCTCTTATACTGGTCACTGGAAGTTCAACATGGCACCTCATGGCAAAGAACTCTCAGAGGATCTGAAAAAAAGAAGTGTTGCTCTACATAAAGATGGCCTAGGCTATAAGAAAATTGCCAAGACCCTGAAACTGAGCTGCAGCACGGTGGCCAAGACCATACAGCAATTTAAGAGGACATGTTCCACTCAGAACAGGCCTCGCCATGGTTGACCAAAGAAGTTGAGTGCACGTGCTCAGTGTCATATCTAGAGGCTGTCTTTGGGAAATAGACATATGAGGGCTGCCAGCATATCTGCAGAGGTTGAAGGGATGGAGCGTCAGCCAGTCAGTGCTCAGACTATACGCCGCACACTGAATTAAATTGGTCTGCATGGCTGTCCCAGAAGGAAGCCTCTTAGAAAGATGATGCACAAGAAAGCCTGCAAACTGTTTGCTGAAGACAAGCAGACTAAGGACATGGATTACTGGAACCATGTCCTGTGGTCTGATGAGACCAAGATAAACTTATTTGGTTCAGATGGTGTCAAGCGTGTGGGGCGGCAACCAGGTGAGGAGTACAAAGACAAGTGTCTTGCCTAGTCAAGCATGGTGGTGGGAGTGTCATGGTCTGGGGCCGCATGAGTTCTGCCAGAACCGGGGAGCTACAGTCCATTGAGGTGACCATGAATGCCAACATGTACTGTGACATACTGAAGCAGAGCATGATTCCCCTCCCTTCGGAGACTGGGCCGCAGGGCAGTATTCCAACATGATAACGACCCCAAACACACCTCCAAGACGACCACTGCCTTGCTAAAGAAGCTGAGTGTAAAGATGATGGACTCGCCATGCATGTCTCCAGATCTAAACCCTATTTAGCATCTGTGGGGCATCCTCAAACAGAAGGTGGAGGAGCGCAAGGTCTCTAACATCGACCAGCTCTGTGATGTCGTCATGGAGGAGTGGAAGAGGACTCCAGTTGCAACCTGTGAAGCTCTGGTGAACTCCATGCCCAAGAGGGTTAAGGCAGTGCTGGAAAATAATGGTGGCCACACAAAATATTGACACTTTGGGCCCAATTTAGACATTTTCACTTAGGGGTGTACTCCCTTTTGTTGCCAGCAGTTTAGACATTAATGGCTGTGTGTTGAATTATTTTGAGGGGACAGCAAACTAACACTGTTATACAAGTTGTACACTCACTACTTTACATTGTAGCAAAGTGTCATTTCTTCAGTGTTGTCGCTTGAAAAGATATAATAAAATATTTACAAAAATGAGGGGTGTACTCACTTTCGTGGGATACTGTATATCTAGGAAGGGTGAAGTTCCTATTTAAATATTAAAAAAAAAAAAAAGAAAAAAGAAAAAAAATTACTCTACTTGAATTTTACAGCAAGTTTTTAATTAACAGTGCAAAAGGTACAAAAACATCATATGCTGGAGTTCAAACAATAAGTTTGGACACTGAGCAGAATTGTAATTCTGCCCTGGACTTGCACCCAGCGCTAGTATCTAGAATTTAAAAAATTGTTGATCTAATATAAAAAAAATTATGCAAGATTTAAATGGGAACTATTGTTCGTTTTGTAATTTTTTTTTTGTGAATGGCAGAAAAAAGTCAAGTCTACGAAATGAATGTTTTAGCACAAAGCCTATCTGACCATTATCCATTTCTGTGACTTCAGTTGAGATTTACACAAATACACCTGACCAAGAAGTCTTTCCTACAGCATTTATAGACAGTTGATAAGAGACTACCATAACTTTTTCCAAGTTAGTAAAAAGCAAACATTTAGGCTCTTGCAGTATAGTAAAGCTTTTGGAAGCAGACCAGCCTATGCTGTAACAGCTGTTTTCTTTTTAACTGATAAATGTGCATATAAAAGGCAATACAAAATACTGATAATAAAACTGCCAGATCAGCAGCAATATTTACTGAATAGAGTTTCCCCTTCCTCTCTACTTCAACACTGCTATCCCCTTTTAGGCTTGAAACATATGTGTGACCTAAATTTGCACATAGTAAAAAAAGAAAAAAAAAAAAAAAAAAAAGCTGCATATTCATAACATTAAGACTTTTTTTTTAAACTGTGGATTGCCCTAGCTATTTATGCTGTCACGAGTATAATTCTTTATTTACATTCTATGCACACCGGGGGTCTGCTTCCATTTATATCTTGAATATACAGATTTTATTAAATAGTATACAGTGCATAGAAATGTTTGTTTTGTTTGTCTATGTGTGATTGCTCACAGTGCTTGGCCTACATATAGATTCATAATGTATAAATAAAAATAAATTGGTCAACTGCAGCCTAAAAGCTTTTCCATTAAACAAAATGGGTAGCATTAGAACCTGTAGTGGAATTTTTTGCTGTCTGTGTGAGCACTTAGGATCTCCCCTCACTTTGTCCAGGCATGCTCCCGAGATGCCCCTGAAGGAGGCCTCCCAAATGCCCCACAACTCTCCTCAGTTTGAAGACTTTTTTTTAACCATCTTAAGGGACTAATAACTGGACCTCTTGTTCTTCCAAATGAGCTCCCCAAACTGAGTTCTTGAAAAACTATATGTAGTAACATACAAAACACTGGTCACAAATTCCGTCAAATATTCCAATACAATAAAAAATAAAAAAGTGACAAAAAAAGCACTTACATCTAAAAAGTTGTTTGGTTCGGTTGGGGTTCTGTTCATGGACATGACATAAATGCTCTACCAGAGAAACCAGCAGGAGCTGGTTGGGGACTGTAGTAACGTTTGGGAATTGCCATCTTCTTTTCACCAACTGCAGGTCAGATGGTGAATCAGATTCTACAAGGGAAAACAGAGAAACTATTCAGCTAACAAAATTAGAACATACATACATATAATACCTTCCTAATTTGAGGGCCGGTTGACACCACAATTTCTGCATTCTGGAGTGTTTCTGCATGTGCGTTTTTGATGCGCTCCAGTGCATTTTTTCCCCTCTTTTTTTTTTTTACATCATCACAATTGAGGATACAGTATGCGAGTTCCAGTGCATTTTTGATACCTTTTTGCCATGGTTCAGATGTATTCCATACAGAAAAAAATGCAATGTACTCTACTTCTGTTGACTGTACTGATGTAAACTAGGGCCATTGGAATCCATGTTAAAGGGGTTGTAAACCCTCGTGGTTTTTCACCTCAATGTATTCTATGCATTGAGTTGAAAAACCTTTTGCAGTGCAGCAGCCCCCCAGTGCCCCCGTTTTACTTACCTGAACCCTCACTTTCTTGCGCCGGGGATGAGCACACCAGCTCTAGCCGGTGTCTTGTGTCCTGATTGGCTAGCTTGATAGCAGCGCAGCCATTGGCTCCCGCTGCTGTCAATCAAATCCAATGACGTGGGCGCTGGGGGGGCGGGTCCGAGTCTGGCATTCATGTCTATGGACGCAAATGCTGGACATGGGAGCGCACCCACAAGGTAACCCCCTTGGGAGAGCGCTTCTCCTAGGGGGTTATCTGATACAGGGAGGAGCCGCGAGAGCCGCCGGGGGACCCCAGAAGAGGATGTTCGGGGCCACTCTGTGCAAAATGAGCTGCACAGTGGAGGTAAGTATGATCTGTTTTTTATTTAAAAACAAAAAACGATCCTTTACAATCACTTTATACACTATCCATTAGTTTATCATGCAGAGTAGAAATGCAATGGACTTCATCTGGTGTGAACCAGCCCTTAGTCTCCTTTCACACTGGGGCAGGGGGCGGCGTCTGCGGTAAAGCGCTGCTATTGTAAGCGGCGCTTTACCATCGGTATTCGGCCGCTAACGGGGCAGTTTTACCCCCGCTAGCGGCCAAGAAAGGGTTAAAAACCACCGCAAAAGCGCCTCTGCAGATTTGATTGATTTCAATGGGCAGGAGCAGTAAAGGAGCGGTATACACTCCGCTCCTTTACCGCTCCGAAGATGCTGCTGGCAGGACTTTTTTCCCGTCCTGCCAGCGCACCGCTCCAGTGTGAAAGCCCTCGGGGCTTTTACACTGGAATCAAAGCAGCGGCACTTTCAGGTCAGTTTGCAGGTGCTATTATTAGCGCAATAGCGCCTGCAAACCGCCCCAGTGTGAAAGGGCCCTTAATCAAGAAAGTTGTATTAAAAGCAGAAACATGCCAGACTGTATTCTTCTGTCAATCATTTTAAATGTTCTGTCTCAAATCAAACTCTAAAACAGGGATATGCAATTAGCGGACCTCCAGCTGTTGCAGAACTACAAGTCCCATGAGGCATAGCAAGACTCTGACAGCCACAAGCATGACACCCAGAGGCAGAGCCATGATGGGACTTGTAGTTTTGCAACAGCTTGAGGTCCGCTAATTACATATCCCTGCTCTAAAAGATGCCTGCCATTATATTTGTTAGCCAAAAACGCTTCAAAACGTGCACACCTCTGTAGCAAGTTTTGCTATTTTATAAATGACTTATCGTAATGGACTACTAAATTAAGCCCTACCCACCAACGATCCACTTCCTCAGTGCCTCAATGGTTAATAACAGCTCTCTCTCAATGGACTGGCAAATAAATGGGCCATTGACCATTCCACCTCGATAGACAGGAATATTGTATTACAAGTGCAGCAAGAGCTAAAGAAGCATGCCCCAAAGGGAATGTTTTAAATATTTGTTAGAATATGTCTGTCCCATGATATATATGATTAAAGGCGATGTAGTTTTGGAAAGAGTTTAAATTAGGGATGCACCGAAATTTCGGCCGCCGAAACATATCGGGCGAAAATGGCCCTTTCGGCAAAAAGCTGAAAGAGAATTTTTGCCGATACCGAACGGGGCGGGGCCTGGGCAGGGGTGGTGCCGCCTATCAGGGGGGCCGCTGCCTGTTTGATTACAGCGCCGGGAACATCACAGCTTTCATTTCAATAGCTGTGTGTTCTTACGGCGCGCAGCGGGGAACACACAGCTATTGAAATGAAAGCTGTGATGTTCCCAGCGCTGTAATCAAACAGGCGGCGGCGGCTCTCTCCCTTCACTGGCTGCAATGAGGACACTGGCTACACTACTGGGGACACTGGCTGCAATGGGGACACAGGCTGCACTACTGGGGACACAGGCTGGGCTGCATCTGACAGGCACTGGTGAGGCTGCAATGATCTCTTGTATCATGTCAGCAGTCTCTGACTCTCTGACCATGTTCCCAGTCTCTGACTATTTCCTAATGGGGGCTGAATACAAATGCACGCCACACTTTTCAGATATTTATTTGTAATAAAAAATAAATTGAAAACCATTTCTCATTTTCCTTCCACTCCACAATTAGGTGCCACTGTGTGTTGGTCTATCACATAAAATCCCAATAAAATACATTTCCGTTTTTTGTTGTAATATGACAAAATGTGGAAAATTTTAAGGAGTATGAATACTTTTTCAGGACACTGTATACATTTTTTTTTTTTTTTTTTCAACAAAAGGTGACCTCATCCTTTTTAAAAAGGTTAGTTAGCATAGGTGTTAGGAGGGCAGTGACTGGTGTTTTTATGCAGTGCAGAAAAATGCCAGTCACAGCACATAGTGTGAACGGGCCATATAACAACTGTGCAAAGACATTCAATTTTCTGCACTATAAAAATGCAGGTCTCCCCAAGGGCACACAGAACACAAACACACTACAAGAATGTAACTAGGGAGTCTTAAAGTGTCCTCAGTCTCTGACCATCTCCTGTACCATGTCCCCAGTCTCTGACCATCTCCTGTACCATGTCCCCAGTCTCTGACCATCTCCTGTACCATGTCCCCAGTCTCTGACCATCTCCTGTACCATGTCCCCAGTCTCTGACCATCTCCTGTACCATGTCCCCAGTCTCTGACCATCTCCTGTACCATGTCCCCAGTCTCTGACCATCTCCTGTACCATGTCCCCAGTCTCTGACCATCTCCTGTACCATGTCCCCAGTCTCTGACCATCTCCTGTACCATGTCCCCAGTCTCTGACCATCTCCTGTACCATGTCCCCAGTCTCTGACCATCTCCTGTACCATGTCCCCAGTCTCTGACCATCTCCTGTACCATGTCCCCAGTCTCTGACCATCTCCTGTACCATGTCCCCAGTCTCTGACCATCTCCTGTACCATGTCCCCAGTCTCTGACCATCTCCTGTACCATGTCCCCAGTCTCTGACCATCTCCTGTACCATGTCCCCAGTCTCTGACCATCTCCTGTACCATGTCCCCAGTCTCTGACCATCTCCTGTACCATGTCCCCAGTCTCTGACCATCTCCTGTACCATGTCCCCAGTCTCTGACCATCTCCTGTACCATGTCCCCAGTCTCTGACCATCTCCTGTACCATGTCCCCAGTCTCTGACCATCTCCTGTACCATGTCCCCAGTCTCTGACCATCTCCTGTACCATGTCCCCAGTCTCTGACCATCTCCTGTACCATGTCCCCAGTCTCTGACCATCTCCTGTACCATGTCCCCAGTCTCTGACCATCTCCTGTACCATGTCCCCAGTCTCTGACCATCTCCTGTACCATGTCCCCAGTCTCTGACCATCTCCTGTACCATGTCCCAAGTCTCTGACCATCTCCTGTACCATGTCCCCAGTCTCTGACCATCTCCTGTACCATGTCCCCAGTCTCTGACCATCTCCTGTACCATGTCCCCAGTCTCTGACCATCTCCTGTACCATGTCCCCAGTCTCTGACCATCTCCTGTACCATGTCCCCAGTCTCTGACCATCTCCTGTACCATGTCCCCAGTCTCTGACCATCTCCTGTACCATGTCCCCAGTCTCTGACCATCTCCTGTACCATGTCCCCAGTCTCTGACCATCTCCTGTACCATGTCCCCAGTCTCTGACCATCTCCTGTACCATGTCCCCAGTCTCTGACCATCTCCTGTACCATGTCCCCAGTCTCTGACCATCTCCTGTACCATGTCCCCAGTCTCTGACCATCTCCTGTACCATGTCCCCAGTCTCTGACCATCTCCTGTACCATGTCCCCAGTCTCTGACCATCTCCTGTACCATGTCCCCAGTCTCTGACCATCTCCTGTACCATGTCCCCAGTCTCTGACCATCTCCTGTACCATGTCCCCAGTCTCTGACCATCTCCTGTACCATGTCCCCAGTCTCTGACCATCTTCTGTACCATGTCCGCAGTCTCTGACCATCTCCTGTACCATGTCCGCAGTCTTTGACCATCTCCTGTACCATTTCTGCAGTCTCTGACCATCTCCTGTACCATCTCTGCAGTCTCTGATCATCTCCTGTACCATCTCTGCAGTCTCTGACCATCTCCTGTACCATCTCTGCAGTCTCTGACCATCTCCTGTACCATCTCTGCAGTCTCTGACCATCTCCTGTACCATCTCTGCAGTCTCTGATCATCTCCTGTACCATCTCTGCAGTCTCTGATCATCTCCTGTACCATCTCTGCAGTCTCTGATCATCTCCTGTACCATCACTGCAGTCTCTGATCATCTCCTGTACCATCACTGCAGTCTCTGATCATCTCCTGTACCATCACTGCAGTCTCTGATCATCTCCTGTACCGTCACTGCAGTCTCTGATAATCTCCTGTACCATCTCTGCAGTTGCTGACCATCTCCTGTACCATCTCTGCAGTTGCTGACCATCTCCTGTCACTTTCGGTATCTGTGTTGTTTCGGTATCAGTTTCGGTTGTTGGGATCAAGGAAGATTTATTTTCGGTATCAGTTTCGGCACCAAAAAACCCATTCGGTGCATCCCTAGTTTAAATAGCTATATTCATATACAATACTAGGATAGAGACATCCCTACTTTATTTGGGTCTATTCTTGCTTTATATAAAAATAATAATGAAAACATGGAACTAGAAGCACATAAAAAAATCCATCTCAAACACTGCTTTTAGGTAAACATAATATTAGAATGTGGGTTGTTCTCTCACATGGTTTTTTATATTTTGGTTGGTTGTGTGTGGGGAGGGTTGTGTATCTTTTGAGGAAGCAGTATGGGTCAAAATGGCAAGTTTCACAGGTATTTTTAATGTTGCAATGTAATGCACTTCTTTTTGTGCTTTATTGTGTCTTATTTTTTGGGACAGCTTAGCGTATTGTGGTTGGCGGTTCTTAATGTTTTATTTTGTGTATTGTACTTGTTTATTGAAAATAATAAAAATAATTTTCCAAAAACAAACATAATATTAACCACTTGCCGCCCGTCATATAGCAGAATGACGGCGGCAAAGTGGTTGCGATATCCTGACCAGACGTCATATGACATTGTCAGGATATCAAGCCTCTGCACGCCCCCGGGGGCGCGCATCACGGTGATCGTTGTTGCGGCTTGTCAGTCTGACACGCCGCAGCTCCGATCTAGATAAAGAGTCTCTGACAGAGACTCTTTACCACGTGATCAGCCATGTCCAATCACAGCTGATCACGATGTAAACAGGAAGAGCCGTTGATCAGCTTTTCCTCATTGTTTATCGGTGCAGCCCGCCCAGGACCACCAGGATGCCGCCAGGATCACCAGGGATGGCCACCACACTGGACCACTAGGTATGCCACCCTAGACCACCAGGGAAATGCCAATCAGTGCCCAGGCAGCTGCCAATCAGTACCAATGAAAAATGCCTGCCAGTGCCACCAGTGATGCCTATCAGTGAAATCAGTGCCAGCCATCAGTGTCCATCAATGCCCATCAGTGCCGCCTATCAGTGCCACCCATAAGTAACCACCAGTGCCACCTATGAGTGTCATCTGCCTTATCAGTGCCCATCAGTGAAGGAGAAAACTTACTCATTTACAAAATTTTATAACAAATCAAAGGAAAACTTTTTTTTTATTTTTCAAAATTTTCGGTCTTTTTTTATTTGTTTAGCAAAAAATAAAAACCGCAGAGGTGATCAAATACCACCAAAAGAAAGCTCTATTTGTGGGAACAAAATGTTAAAAACTTTAGTTTGGGTACAGTGTAGCATGATCGCGCAACTGTCATTTAAAAAGTGACAGCACTGAAAGCTGAAAATTGGGCAGGAAGGTGCCTTGTACTGAAGTGGTTAATTCACACTCACTGAACACACACTATCCTATAAAAATCACCTCTTGCTTTTTAAATGTAAAAGTTTTTCATCAGTTTATTGCCAGCAGGGAACTGAGCCCAAGCATACCCTTGACTGACTGTACAATCGTTGCATGATGTAATGTCTTGTAACTGTTGTAATGTCTTGACTGTAGTACAGCCAATAAGCACAACATGAAGTAGACACATAATCTGCTTGTATAATTGGTTTTAAAAGTTTTCGGACACAAAATGTTGCTTTTGGTGTGGTTTATCAACATAAACATGTGCTTTCTCTCCCAGGAATGTCCTTATAATTAGCCATGTGGGAGTAACCATGAAGCTATACTATACAGATAGTGGTTATCTGCGCCCTGCATGGCGTGTCAGTGGAGAAGCAGAAGTTAGCAGAGTTAAGTTTTATATGCTACATGTTATCAAACCAACAGAAGAATCGTATAGTTCCAGGTTGACTGGCACTGCAGATAAGCAACTCAGAAATCAACATTTATTTATATTAAATCTAATATGTTTCCACACTTTAGCTATTATTTTTTATGCCTCAAGGAAAAACATGATCTCCTTTCTCTGTTTTCTAAAGATGCTTCTTATTGATAAAGATAACACAAAACAACTTTGAGACACAATTAAATCACACGAAATCACTAACAAAAAAATACATACTAGACATGTGCACTACCGGAAAAAAATGCTTAGTTTCGTTTTACGGATCATCCGTTACGATCAGCATTCGTAACTTCGGATCATTCGTAACTTCGGATGCATTTGTATTCGTTTCATTCTTTTAGATGAGGCATTCTTTAATTCATATTCGTTACGTTCACTAACAGTTACTTTAGCCAAATTTGAAAGGAAATTCCAATAAAAATGTAAATCTAATCTATCCCAAATTAGCTGCTATGGCGCAGAGACCTGAGCAGCAGACATACTGACTTCAGCTATTTTACCTATAATTTAATAGTTTATAATAAATAATAATAAAAACTATAATAATAGTTAATTGAATTATAATAGAAAATACAAAAAACTAAATTACCCGAATGTAATTGATTCGGTTAAACTCGTAGGTTGAATTGTTTTGCGTTCTGATTTTTGTATTTTCGTTCCTTCGGACAATTCATTTTCGTTTGCAATCGTCAAAAGAGTTTTTCATGTATTCAGGTACTTCCCAATGAACGAATATGCCGAATTTCATCCGAAAACTAATTTGTTAACGAAACAAATTGCTCATGTCTAATAAATACAGCCTTGTGTCTTTCATCACTGGGTACATAGCATGGTGGAACCATACAAGGTAAGGAATGTCCATACCATACAGAAGCAGATTAATAATATAATCTCCTGATTTACTGACCATCCAGGGATGTAGTGTTAGGCGAGTTAGACCAAGAACCCCAATATTTGTCAAACCTCTGCTAGGAGCCCCTATTAGAGAAGGCAAGTTGCTATAGAGGGAAGGCCAAGTTACTCAGATTTTTCCGTTCATTTAGGCTCCAGTCACACCAAATACTTCTAATCTGCCAAAAAGAAGCTTGTGTACTTTGAATAACAGGTGTTTTGCTTCAGGCAACAAAATGCTCATATGTGAACAGGGGCCATTGAAATAATTTGAATTTGGCTTGTTGAGTGTTTTCTGCCCCATTCACACCTCAGCGTTTTGAAGTTTGAAGCTCCAAAACGCTGGAGAAAAAAATCAATTCTTTTCTATGGAGATGGTTTACACCTCCACTTCAAGTTGCGTGAAGCTCAGAAAAGTTCTGGAGCTTTTTTTGTAGCTCGAATTGGGCAGATTTAAGCGTTTTTTTTATTCCAATAGAAATGAATAGAAACGCACCATTCGCACATTTTTGTGCACTTTTTTGCTCAAATTAAAAATTGTAAAATATAAAATAGAAATAATATATAAATAAATGTAAACTAAATTCACAAATGAATAATCATCATAAATAGTCAAACTAATATGTTATAATACATAAATAAATGATAATTAACCCCGAACTATAAAAATTTAAATACATATAAATAACACCCAAACCGAACAAAAAAATTAAATATTAATAATAATTTATTTATTGTGTGTTAGGGCGTTTAGTTACTTATTTTTTTATCTATTTATTTTTTTAAGAGTTAGGGGTTAAGGTTAGGGGTAATTTATTTACTATTACCAGTTACCATTACTTAGTACTGTATTACATTTATTTATGATTATTTTTATTTGTGTATTTATTTTACATTTATTATTAGTAGTAATAGCAGTAGTTATTAACACCCTAACAAACAAAAAAATAACCCTATGTCAGGAAGCTAGTTCAGCGAATACTAATTCTCACACAGCTAATGCAAATTCCCATACAGCTAATACTCATGCACAAGCACACAGATGAGCGGCTAATATCCAGTGTGCACTGACACATAGGCGTCTCCTGACCACCCTGCTGTCTTGCTGTGTATGACCCCGGCTCACCTTGACTATGTGCCTAACTGTGGCAGTCACCTGCTATCAAGCTACTGGCACCCGTGCTTCTTTGAGCCTTGTACCTCTGTCAACACATTCAGGGGTGCTCGGACCAGAGCCACAAGGGAAGCCCTCTCGTCAACTCGGCTTCCAACCAAAGTACGCGACACCCTAACCCCTAATCCTAGCCCCAACTCCCAATTCTAACCATAACCTTAACTCTAACCCCTTACCCTAACAAAAACAAATAAAGAATAATAATTAAAAAATAAATAAAAGCTTAGCGAAAAGCTAAAAAAACTGAAATACCTAGCAACAAATGATCATTTTCTCTATTGGCTAATAAAAAAACGCTCAAAGCTCAAAAACATGTACAAGTCACGCATAAAAACACGCAAAAAACGCCCAAAGGAGCTATGCTCATGTGTGAATGCAGCCCTAGAGCTACAAGTTTCAAACTGAAAATCGCTCAGGTGTGAACTTAGTGAGGAGGGAGAGGACCATTTTCTTGGGAGAAGCATTGATTTTTTGGTAGATATTCATTTTCAAAGCTTAACTGAACAAGCTGAGGTTGGAAGCTGGTTGGTTACAATGCACAACTGCTCCTGATTCTGGGGGCTCCAGTTTTGTGAATTCACCCCAGAGTGACCTATTAAAGTACATTTGAACTGCTGGCAAAGTAGTTCAGATGCAGCTTATTCTTGGCAATCTACGCATTTTCCATTCCAATACAGCTGCATGTGTCGAACAGAAAAAGGTGGCATTTGACTAGCACACCCCTTTGGCATGAAGACTTTCAAATCTTGTAGTTACCCCTATGATAATGCTATTTCCTGGAGAGAATAAAGCTGGCCATACACAGTTCAAATCTCGGCTGCTTCAGCAGGGAATGCCAGAGATTAAAACCATGTATGGGCAAAGTAAATGCACCAACTCAATCAACTTGGGTACAAGCAGCCTCTCAGATTTTTCATGCGATTATAGCCGCTAACAATGATCACTGCGTGTTCTCCTGGGATTACCCCATCGAAACTGACTGTGTTGATGGGGGAATTGAGAGATTGGTGGAAGGAAAGAAAATTGCTCCATTTATGGCCGGCTTAAGACTTCATTCAGGCTGGGTTCACACTATTACGAATTGGATGCAGGTTTCCTTGCATCCAATTCGCATGTCAGGAGATTGTGACCGGCTCGCAATGGAGTTGGTTCACAAATCTTCGGAGCAGCTACGGAGCGAATTGCACAGAAGTCCTCTGCGTCTTTGACTCTGTTTCAGATCCAAATTCAGACAAAAATTCAGACTGAAATCAGACCTGAAACAGTGAACAGTGACGCACCAGAACCCTGCTGTGAGCCGCTCTGTGCGGCAGTGTGAACCCAGCCTTAGGCCTCTTTCACACGGATGATCCGTATGTCCGTTTTTCATCCATCCGTTTTCGGATGAAAAACGGACATACAGTCATCCCTATGGAGCGTCGGATGTCAGCGGTGACATGTCCGCTGACATCCGACCCGCTCCGATCCGAAAAGTGTAACGGAGGAAAAACCTACTTTTTCCTCCGTTTTCGGATCGGATCGGATGACGACGGACACTACGGACCGTCATCATCCGATCCCCCCATAGGGGAGAGCGGCGCTCTGACAGGTCCGTCGCTGCACAGCGTGCAGCGATGCACCTGTCATCTTCCTGCTCAGCGGGGATCGGCGGAGCGATCCCCGCTGAGCAAGCGGATGTTCACGGGGCGGATCATGACTGATCTGCCCCGTGTGAAAGAGGCCTTACACTTGTGGTGCCATCTGAAAGTGCACCGTTTTGAGAGGGCAGTTGACAGGCATGTTGCCTTCTGAACACCTGTTTTACCTACTGAAAAACCTCTATGCTGTGCTGCAGTTGCTTGCATTAGATGTTAGCTTCAGTTCAGTGCAGATGCGGCACGGTCTCGTTCATTTTTGTGTGTTGTGTTTTGCCCCCATCCCTCTGTGCTTGCACGCACGCACATACGTAAGTCGTGCATGTATATATGTAAACGTGTTCGCACCATGTGTAAGGTGCCACTGCGAATGTAAAAGCAATAAATTCAGCGCTAGACCTCCTCTATAACTCGAAATAAGTAACTTGTCAAGTCGTTAAAAATCTCCATAGTACGGTAGTTTGTCGCCATTCCACGAGTGTGCGCAATTTTAAAACATGACATGTTAGGAATCTATTTACTTGGCGTAACATCTTTCATATTATACAAAAAAAAAACAGGGTATGTATTGTGTTTTGTTTTATTTTTAAATTCAATAAAATATCTTTTTTCCAAAAAATTGTATTTGAAAAACCGCTGCGCACATACCGTGTGATATAAAAAAATGCAAAGATCACTAATTGATTCCCTAGGGTCTCTGCTAAAAAAAAATATATATACTGTTTGGGGGTTATAAGTAATTTTTACGCAAAAAATACTGATTTAAACTTGAAAACAAGACGTGCCAGAAAAGGTCGGGTCTTCAAGTGGTTAAAAGGTTGGTCTGGCACTAATGGCCTTTCATAGGTCCATAAGATGTCATGCGTAGCGCAAAAAAAAAAAGCATGCCCACAACGCCTGGCATTATAGTGCGGATAGGGGCTTCAGGCTCGGCTCACACTTGAGCCCCCAAAAGTGTAGCATATGTTCATCTATACATGCGTTTTCAGACTTTTGCGTTTCTGTTTTAGCCAATGGAAAGTAATGCCTAAAAAGAAATCACACGTTTTCCAGGCGCTCCCGTTGAAGTCTATAGGAACCAAAAACGGTTCTGTGCCAAAGAAAAATCATCAAGGACTTTTCCCAGCGACACATCGCTCGGGTGTGAACAGACACCATAGGATACCAAGGTAATCTTCATAGGGAGCGTAGAAGTGATTCCAGAAAAGTGACTCCAATGGTTCCGGAGTGAGCTCAGCTTTACCATAGCTCCCAACTGTCCCTGATTTTGAGGGACTGTCCCTGATTTAGAGCAATGTCCCTCTGTCCCACTTTCCTCCTCATTTTGGCCTAATCCATATAGTTGTATATAAAATGCACTTTTTTATCTTTAACCACTTCAGCCCTGGAAGATTTTACCCCCTTCCTGACCAGAGCACTTTTTGCGATTCGGCACTGCGTCGCTTTAACTGGCAATTGCGCGGTCGTGCGATGTTGCACCCAAACAAAATTGACGTCTTTTTTTTCCCACAAATAGAGCTTTGTTTTGGTGGTATTTGATCACCTCTGCTTTTTTATTTTTTGCGCTATAAACAAATAAAAGCGACAATTTCGAAAAAAAAAAAACGCAAAATGTTTTACTTTTTGCTATAATAAATATCCCCCAAAATATATTAAAAAAAAAAAATTCCCTCAGTTTAGGCCGATATGTATTCGTCTACATATTTTTGGTAAAAAAAAAAAAAAAAATTGCAATAAGTGTATATTGATTGGTTTGAGCAAAAGTTATAGCGTCTACAAAATAGGGGATAGTTTTATGGCATTTTTGTTATTTTTTTTTTACTAGTAATGGCGGCGATCTGCGATTTTTATCGGGACTGCGACATTATGGCGGACACGTCGGACAATTTTGACACATTTTTGGGACCATTGGCATCTATGCAGCGATCAGTGTTAGAAAAATGCATTGATTACTGTAAAAATGTCACTGGCAGGAAAGGGGTTAACACTGGGAGGCGATCAAGGGGTTAACTGTGTTCCCTATTGTGTGTTCTAACTGAAGGGGGAGGGGACTGTGCAGGGGAGATAACAGATCGCTGTTCATACTCTGTATGAACAGACAATCGGTCTCTTCTCCCCTCAGAGAAACGGAAACTGTGTTTTACACACACAGATCCCGGTTCTCGGTGTACCCAGAGCGATTGCGGGAGCCTGGTGGTGATCACGATTGCCGGGCACTCGCATCGGCTCCGTGGACGAGCAGGGGGCGCGCGCGCAGTGGCCACCAGGCGAAGCGACGTTACAAAACGACGTTTCGCCCAGCCGTGCCATTCTGCCGCAGCGGCAGCTGGTTGGCAAGTGGTTAGAAAACAGTGTTTCCCAGCGCTAAACCTGTCATCTAAATTGCTGCATTTGTACATTTTAAAAACCAATATAAAGGAATAGTAGTGGTAAAAAAAAAAAAAAGTCCTTGTGGATTTATTAAACCTTTTTTTGGTAATGCTCCTTTAAGGGGGCGTGTCCTATGCCTACATCCATTTGTTAGTAGGTGTCCCTCATTCCCATCTGAAATGTTGGGAGGTGTGGCTTTATTATCAATAAACTTGTTTCTTGATTGTTATGAAAAAATGTGAAGAGGAAATCCCCAGACTAGTGGGAGTTGTGAGTGGCAGTGAGTGTTCTGTCCTCGTCCTGGCACAGCTGTCACCCTCTATATGGCTTCTTCTTACATCAGCCTAACACTCACCGTCCAGATCCAGATCCACCTCCTCCGGGTATTGGAACACCGGGATCCCCACCACCTGAGCAGAGGAGCGGGGTACCGTGCTCTCCCCCATTCCTGGATTCCCGGCTCCTACCACACACCGACCATTCCCATACACTACAAAGCGCACACTCCGCTCCTCTCCAGCAACTTCCACACTTCACCATAGACACCGCAAGGAGCAGGCTAGATCGCCCAAGACTTCCGCCTCTGGTTGGCACTGCGAACGGAAGTCGGAGGACACATGAGGAGATCCCGAACCTATGCTGTGTAACATCTCCTCACCTCTTCAGAACACCAGAGAATCCAATAGGGAGACATGGCTGTGCGCGAGAAGAAGGTATATGAAGCGGCAGCACTAATTTTCTGGAAGGGCTTTCCAATGTGCCAATCACAACATGGCGGCGGGAGGTTCCATTGGCCGAAAGGAGTCACATGGTACACGTTTCCATGGAGATAGAGACACTTCCGTGACGCTCCAGAAAGAGATATCATCTGGTCAATATTTGGGTAAGATCGTGTACATTTTATTATTATCACCGTCATTTGGCTTTGATAAATAAGCAATACAACAAGGGGAAAAGGTACAATG